>JAHTLZ010000204.1:33107246-33119539 GCA_023846285.1 Phrynocephalus versicolor
TTTCTTTCTTTCTTTCTTTCTTTCTTTCTTTCTTTCTTTCTTTCTTTCTTTCTTTCTTTCTTTCTTTCTGAAAACCACCGACAGCTTCTCTAAGGGATTATTACTTTTTTATCAGGAAAAAAAACACATTAATTTGCTACCCCCTATCCACATTTGTTGACATGCACCACTGCCTGTGCCTTTTCCAAACAGGAGCATAAATACCCCAACATCCCCTGACCTAAGTTTTGTAGACATCTGTATCATAGTAGCATTGCATTTCCCTTCTTTGACAGATGAAATTACTGTTCTTTGATTTCCTCTCCTTTCCCCGCCACCCCCACTGCCCCCCTTCTCTTTCCCCCCTTTTTCTGATTATGTTCTGGATGGCAAAATTTGGGCCACAAAATGCTAATTTCTAACCTAACACCATGACAGCAATCACAGCCATCACAAGGATGGAATAAAGAGAGCAATCTAACATCCAGGGATATGAATTTCTGATCAGTAGCTGGCAGACTGCCGTGAAATCTTACAGTAATCCCATTGGACAGCTCGAGTTGATGAAGCCTGGGAACAGGCAGCCGCAATGTAGGTAGTTCACAATTGCAAGCATTTGTCCATAATTTAAAGCTATATGAGAAGTGGAGAGTATTCATCTGAACAACAAGCTGTAATTTAACTAGAGTAACATTTACATAGTTTTTAACCCATTATGTCCTTGTCTTATATGAAACTTCTTCTTTTTTCTCTATTGCATGGGCACATGGATGTAAGCAGGTGTTTGTGTAAATATCTGTCGTTCTGTATATTAATAAAGTCGATAAATATTTTGAGAGCTCAGATGTCATTCAAAGATATTAAATTCTAGTGTGAATATTTTTTTTAAATATGTGTTTTTGTAGCATAATGTACCTTAATCATGAAATATCTTAACTTGCATTGCATCAATAGGATTTTGAGTTCCTCTGGGAAGACGGGTGGTATAGAAATATATAAAATAAATAAATAATAAATACTGTAAATAATTTTCCCTACGTAAGCAAATATAAAATCAAATAAGGATATAATTCTGACACCTGTACTTATAAGGAATTGTATTTATAATTGGCTGTGCACAAGTCAATAACTCACTGAAATTAAATCCAGAGCTTTGCATTTCTTGTGAATATTATAGCAGGATGCATTGCGACTAAGTCATTTTTACTGATACGAAGAGGTGGACAGTACAGGACAAGCAACTACTATAGGCATTGACATCTATGGCAAATGCCTCCAAATTTCATCTGCTGTAAGCAGTGAACTGTTCAAAGGCTAAATTATCAATGTATGAACCTGGCTTATTCCATGTCAAATATTTATATATGTGCTGCTGCTCCAGAACTGCCTACCTACTAATTGGCACTGATTCTCCAAGATGTCACACTGGACTACTTCACATTCCTGTTATTGGGCAGCATTTTGGGATCTGTAGTTTTAAAAGTAACTTTTACAAGCTGTGTGGGAATCTTTATAATCTGAAGAAGCATTTCTCTGGGTTACCAATTCTGGAGGCGAAACAGTGGGTGAGGTGGATAATGTCTGTTTCTGAAGGCCATTTGCTATGCTGCCAAATTCCATGACACAAACTCATTTTTATGGATTTTTTGCTATTCTTTTAAGGCCAACAGGCTTATTGCAGCACATGCCATCATGGAACACACAGGCATGTAGTACATATGCACTACATATGGTCAGTTGGGTCAGAATATAGGCTGTGGAGAGATTAAATATAAATGCAGCACTGTTATTATCAATAATTATATAGAATTATCTTTTTGACCATTACAGTTGTGACCTATTTCAGTTGTGTTATTCAGTTACATTAATTGTATATTTGCTCAATTTTTAAACAAAAAAGTAGATTTTTGTTTTTAATCGAGAGATGTTATCTTTTACCAATTGTTTCCTTTAATGGAAATATGTGTCTTAAGCAAAAAAAAGGTATGTTTCTTTGCAGAGACCCTTTCTCTGTTTAAATCAGTTTTCACTGCTGTCTTCTGTTTGACATGATCATATGGTTGAAATGACAATGAAGTCAAGAAAACCAGCAACATAAACCTTCTATGTGGGGGCAATACGATGGGTGCGGACTTCATTCTTAAGTGAAACTGAACTAATTCTCACTTCCCAGATAATAGGCAGCACTGCAATACTGATATATCCTATTGATATCAGTATTGAAGACTGTGTACTCCATTTAATATTGTTTTGCAGACTGCCTACTCCACTAAATATTGTGAAGCAGTGCTGCTCAAAATGTGTGCATCAGTGAATATTTTCTCCAAAATAACATATATTAGGTAAATGTTCCACACAACCATATTCGTAAAGAACTATTGCATACAAAATGTATGTTACAGGAAACCATGTACAATATTTTCCCATGCTGCAACTCTTATTTTAAATTGTATATAGAAGCAGAAATTGGACCTGTGTTTGAATACATGTGAAACAGAAGATGGGGTGGCTATAAGCATTTACATTTAGAGGAACAAAAGAATTGAAGACACACAGAATGCAACTGGCTATTATGCAAATGCCAGAATCAACATAGACAGATAAATAAATGTATCATTCTGGGGTCATTCATGTTGTCACAGTCCAGCCAAAACAGTCAGTTCCAAGTTGGAGCACCACAACAGAGTATACTGGATTCATTTTACTTTGTAATCTCTTCATCTACATGGATGTCTCCTGCTGTGTCCTCAGTATAGGAAACTAGGTATGGACACCAAACAAAAATGAAATGTTGATTTGTCATTTTGTTATGTAATGAAACAAAACAAAACAATCCAGGGAAGCAGTGTTTCGTTAGTAATGAAACAAACTACTGGAGTTTTTTTTTTCTCTCGTTTAAAATGAACTGATTCATTTCTCTGTAAAATGGTCCCCCTGGGTCCTAAAGGCACCTAATTTGGTGCGAACCTTCCTTGTACACCCCCCTTTAAGCCCTCTAGATTTGGAGAGATTGGGGGTTCAGGGGGCCTAGTTATTCAACTTCAAATGGGGCACCCTACAGAAAAAACATTTCTAATTGCATTGTTAGGTGCTTGAAAATTGTGATCCCAGGCAGGTAGCAGCATAGAATGTACAAGTGGAGCTTCCTCAAGCTCTCCCCTTGAAACACCCCCAATTTGGAGAGTTTGGGGGTACAAGGGGACAACTTAAAGGGGAGAGTCCAAGGAAGGTACTCACCAAATTTGGTGCCTCCAGAACCCAGAGGACCTGTTTTATAGAGTAACGAATTGGTTAATTTCATACAATTATTTTTTAAAAAAATGTTTCTAATGACACGAAATGAATCATGGGGGCATGAAACAAAATGAAACAAATCTCAATTTTTCCGTTCCATGCCCATCCCTAGAGGAAACTGCTAATGGTAGCACCTTTTGAAGGTCACTACTTTCAAGAGTCTAGTCAAAAGTTACTTAAGGGTACTTAAACAACAACCAAGGAGGTTGAGTAATTGAAATTTGATTTGTAGATGAGTAAGGCCATTTAGGGAGGAATAGACCCATGGTTTCAATATCAGTTTTAAATAAACATGGATCTGGTGACATCTTTTAGAATAACAGATCTACCTGATCTTTTCGTTGACATTTTAGAGATGCTTAAGCGTTGGCACCAAATTGAAATGGTATCCATCTTAAAGAAGGAAGAAGAAAGGAAGCCTTTAATAACAAATTATGCTTTGGAAAGGAAGAAAATCTTGTCCTACAGTATGTGTATAAAGTATTATTTTAAAACTGTTTTTAAAATCATGCTTTTTATTCAATCATTACTCAAGATTTTTTTTTGAATACCTGGCAGAACTGCAGAATACAACCGTTTTCTTTTCTTTTCTTTTCTTTTCTTTTCTTTTCTTTTCTTTTCTTTTCTTTCTTTCTTTCTTTCTTTCTTTCTTGC
This sequence comes from Phrynocephalus versicolor, assembly GCA_023846285.1. NCBI lineage: Eukaryota > Metazoa > Chordata > Lepidosauria > Squamata > Agamidae > Phrynocephalus > Phrynocephalus versicolor. The sequence continues at coordinate 33,111,174 of JAHTLZ010000204.1, forward strand.
AAGGCCCATGAGAAGCCTCTAAACAGACAAACCATGAATTTGTCATTTTATCATACATTCCTGAGGTCTCAGGCAGTTCCTATTAAGGGCAAAGCAAACTGTGTGTTGCTTATGCAACAACTTGTCCTGTTCTATGTTTTTGTTAGCAATGTTTTATTGAAAGATTAAGTGTTATTTTCCATTACAGTCTTAAAAATCCCTCTGCCTCTCCCTTGTAATGCTCCAACATTCCTCTCCTGAAAACATGAGCATCCAAGAGTAGGATGAGTTCAGATTTTTTTTAAAAAAAAAGAGGAAGAAAGAAAGAGAAAAATGTGAGAAAGACATGCAGAGAGAGATAAAGGAGATGAAAAAGTGCAGGAAAATAGGAACATTTTAAACAGGAAATACTATTTGCTATTTACATAATTAAAGATAGGGGAATATCTGACTGGTCTCCAGCTTATCTATTCTGAAGAATTCAGTGGTAAATCTTCTTCTGGCCTTGAGTACTTCCGCATATATAATACAGTAATATTTTTGCACCTAATTACTGTTCCATTTTTCTGGGTGGCAAGGCATACCTTGATTTTGATTAATTTTGATAATTTTGATTTCCAAAATCCTAAGCAGGTTTGCTTTTGCACATGAATATTTTTATTCCTCATAGAAATGAGTTTTTATTTGCCCTTGTAGAAATATAGCTGTGAGGCATAACTTGTGGCCACATTACTGCCCATGCCCAGTTGTTTTGCAAGGTAACAAATCTGCTATGACTTTCTGGTGGATTAGCCAATGAAGGAAGCCATTGACAGCTTGAGTAACTATCTCATATATTTGTAATGTGAGGCCTGTTCTCTCCCATGTTCTGAGTAAATGTTGCAACTTTGAGGAAGCCTGGTCTGTCTGCTAATAGCTAATGCCTGATCTACAGAGTTGCTTGCTAAGAGTACAAAGAAAACAGTGACACAATACAACTGTAAACAGGAAAATGCAACAGAAAAGAAAAGATAGGCAATTACTCTGTACTCTAGAATTTCTGAAAACAATAAAAATGATTGTGACCTTTTGGAAGGACCACCTCCACATTTAATTTTCTTGGAAGTATAGTACATGGCATTATTCTTTGAACTGTAGAGATATATTCTAGCAAAATAAATGGGTTTTATTCCCAAGTAAATATGCAGAGGAGATTTGTATACATGCATTTGTTAGAAAAACCGGCTAGATAGCTCAGTGGTTTAGGTATCTGGCTGTGAAGCCAGAGGTTGGAAGTTGAATCCTTCCCTGTGCCTTCAGGAAGAGGAGCCTGATTCTGTGACCTTGGGTACGGGTCCCATGGCACCCACAGAATAAGGGGATGATAAATAACTTCTGAGTATTCTCTACATGGCAAACCCAGAAAAGGGTTGTCATAAGTCAGAGTTGGCTTAATTGCACTTAGTGATGATGATGATGATGATGATTTATTAGGAAGCTATTCCTTGGTGCCTTGTAGCTTATTCAAATGAGATGAAAGTCCAACTACTCTGTGCGGAAATGCAGAAAATATTTATGTTGAGGAGAACTGGAAACAGGTAGATGCAAGTAAGATGGAAGGATGATAAGTGGAGAAAAAGTTCCGCTGCATTAGATTATCACTTGATGTGAAATATACTCCCCCCCCCCGCCTCACAGAAGACATCTCATAATGTTGTGGGGAGAAGGGCAGGCATGCTGATCTAATGCAGCAAAAACCTAAGCAATGTGAAGAGTCCTGTAGCACTTTTGGGATGAGCCAATTTTATTAACACCTTAGAGATGGGCTTTCATAGACTATAGCCTCACATTTCAAGTTAGCAGATTATGGGAGAAATGTATGTGTGTATTAGAGATGGGCACGACTCAAAAAAATTGTTTTTTGTTTTTCGTTTGGTCGTTTAGGGGTCCGTTTCGGTTCATTTTCGTTTTTGTTGGGTTTTCCGCAAATTTTTCATTTTCGTTTCGTTACCTAATGAAAACGAAAAAACGGAAACGGAAACGGAAATTTCGCTGAGTCGTGCCCATCTCTAGTGTGTATATTTAAGGAGGAAATCATACACTCACTTTCTGGGAAATAAATGTCATTGGATGAAGTGAAATTTCAGAGTAGATGTAAACAGAACCATACTGAGAGTCCTTAGGCTCAAAATGCTGCAGTTTAATGTTCACTACAAGTAAATTTTGGATCTAACGTGGTCTTTGGCCACATTCTTTTAGTGCACTGTCATATAAAGCTCAGTTATACCCCTTCCTAATTCATATGTGTTCCTAGTTTCATCTGTGAAATAGTGGGGAAGGGGGGTATGCCCTTGGAGAATAATATGGGTACTACGCCCCCTCCCACCTTCCTGCATGTCAAAAGATTGTGTTGTGAGATTTTTTTGTGGTGTTTCTCATTCATGATAGTGAACCATTTTTTAAAAGGGTGATCCCTTCAACTGCTAGAAAATGATTTTATCCTACTCTCCCTAAGGTTTGAGGAGTAATGGAGCAACTGATGATATTTAGCCTCAGGATCCCTTCACTGCAAAGACAATGAGTAAAAGAGAGGCATAAGTAGTGTGCATGAATCGTTATCATTGCACTTTTTTTTCTTACTACAACCTTAGGCACTTTGCCAAAACATTAATAATATTATTCATATAATAAAGGTATTATAAGATGCAAAAGAGAAACTAATATCCCAGGCTGTCACAAGTGATATCACAAAGATGTGCATTACCCTATGTATCCCTGTAATGGAAGCGGTGGGTCGTGTTCTCCCCCCCCGGGTGGGATTTGGGGGCAGAGCCCCACTCCACAGAACTAACAAGAAAAGCCAAACACAGTGATGGCTGGCTGGGTCTCATTTTGAAGTAGAATAATAGAACCCAAGAGTTTGCAAAGGACTTCAAGGACTTCAAGTTAAACTATTTCCTGATGCAAGTAGTATGTATTGCTATGTAAAGAATGCTACTGATAAAATTTATACCCCCAAATCTATAAAATCTATACCCCATCTCGATCAGCCTCTGAACAATTGCTGGTGAGTAGTGAACCAACTATTCGGTACTGTGAAATTAACCTAACACCAGAGGGGGAAACAGCACTTTTGGTGAAAGGAACTTGACCAAGAAGGTCTCTGAAACCTTAATGATAAGTAATAATTTTGTTCTCTCAAGTCAATTCTAACATATGGTGACCCTTTTCAAGGTTTTCTAGGTAGAGCATACTCACGGGATGTCCCTTTGTTTAGCGACACCATGGGACTCTCCAGCTGCCTCTAGGCCACATACACTATGCTGACTGTTCTGGGGCACAGAGTGAGGAGTGGAACTTCCACCTTAGGGTTCACTGAGCTATCCAGCAGCTGAATGCTGTCCCCAAAAGTCAGACTTGACTTGATGTCCCATGATGATTATCATTTAGAGTCTTAAGAAACTAAATTTTCTTTAAATTTCAACAATTGTTACTGAGCAGAAGGCAAAGGCAAAAGAGTTTGATCAGGCTTCAACATAGGAAATTGCAGCTATGGTTATAGCCACAGTGCTGAGTTGTAGTCAGCAACATGGGGAAGAAAACCCACATTATATCTTTCAAACATGGTTATTAGACAAAAAAAAATTTAAATGATCCTTGGGTGCCAACAGGCTTTAAATGGCTGGAAGGTGCCAAGATGTGAGTTAGACTAAGGACATGACATTTATGAGTAATCAAAAATCCAAACTAAAATAAATGAATGTGACAAAATGTTCATTTAACAGGATGCAGCCAAGTACAGATAGAGACTTGGCATATACTATGTTTTATTCAGACATTACTGATTTGCAGCACAGATATGGAATTGCAGGCATGGTAACAAAAGGTGCAGAACAAGTAGTTAAAAACTTGGTCTCACACTTAGTCCAGGTGATGTCTATTCAACTAAAGAGAAATCCCACAGATGTCAACACGTAAAAATATATGCTCCAACTGTTGACTGAGATGAAGAAAGCATAGAAAAATCCTGTGAAGAATTCACGCTGTTATAAAACATCCCAAAGAAGAATAAAAATCTACATTTCATAATGAGGGATTTTAGTACTTAGATAGGAAAAGGAGCCTGTGGAGATTTTGTTGGACAATAGGGAGTGGCAATACAAAAGTTGGAGAACGAATAATATAATTTTATAAAGAGGAAGGATTTGCACCAATGCTACAGTGCAATTACCCCAGGGAGACTTTATACGTGGAAAGCCCCATGAGGCAGTGGTAACAACAACAATGCAAAGTACAAAATAGTTAGGACAAATAGTTAGAGCCAGTATAATGGTGTAGATCAAATATCAGACCTAGTCTTAGGAGAACTGGATTTGTTTTGTTTGGTTTTTTGTTTTGTGTTTTTGTTTGTTTGTTGCAATTGAACTCTATTGGTGGTGGCACTTCTTGAATAATTCAGGTGTGTCTCATAGACATGAAAAACTCTATGAGGGGTTCCATTATTCAGAAGTGACTTTGTGGCATGTAATAACAAACATCAAGGCACCGAAAAGAGTGTTAAGTAAGTGATTATATAAGCTGATAAAAAGATTTTTCATAATCCTGTGATTGTCGTAGCATGCCTCAAATGGAAGAATATGTTAAAAACTTACAAGAAGAGAAGCATAGAAATTTGAGATGGACATGAAATGGAAAAATAGTGTTTCATTTCATTTCGTTTTGTAGTAGTTTTGTTTTGTTTGTAACAATTTTTTAAAGTAGGTTCATTATGAAACAAAATGAAATGAAATGAAACTCTGTGCTCCCCTGGGTTCTAAAGGACCAAAATGGCTGGGGAGCTTCCTCAAGTGAGGCAAAGGAGCAAGCTAGGAGGCGAGTCCTCCTCCGACACTCTTCTCTGCTGCTGCTGCCATTTTAAACAGGCCCCAGTCTAGATGTCAGAGGGTGGAGCCTATTTAAAATGGCGGCGGCAGCAGCGGAAAAGAATGTCAGAGATGGACTTGCTCACCTCCTAGCTTGCTCCTTTGCCTGCCTCTGCAAGGCAGCAAAAGAGGTGGGTGCAGTGGCACAAGTCCTACTGGGACACTCTTCTCTGCCCTCTGCCACCTCTCAGCTGGGAGGCGGTAGGGAATTCCATGGCAGGGGGCTGAGAGCGGAGAGCTAACATCAGTGTTAACCTCTCAGCCCCCTGGCTGGGGAATCCCTTATCTTATTTCATGTTATTATTCGTAACAAAAAAACTTTTGAAAACAATTCATTACTATACAAACAAAATGCAGGAGGGGCATCAAAATGGAATGAAACAAAACTCATTTTTTCCATCTCATGCCCATCCATAATTGTATCCTTATTATGTAAGAACAAAAGATGAGTCAAGACTGAAAAAATGGTGCTAGGGCATACAGAGAATATGAGTCAGAGGTACAAAATCCCCATAATGTTAACTTCTCCAATACAAAGATGCTTGCTAGCTCACAATAGCCAGAATCCTGTTGCCTTAGGGTATCCCATTAAGTCCAAAATTAGCTCTTCAATCAGAGGGCCATTAGACTCCCCTGCATCCACTATGGGAATAAACCACTGTACATGTGGTCAAGCACCCAGCTGCATAATGAACAGAAACCAGAGGGAGAAGCTCCTTATATTATGATACTTACATACAGTTCTCTCCCAACAGAAATCTGTTTATTATTTCCAGCACCTACAGGGGTTCAAATTAAGAATATGAATGTAAACAAAATAAATTTGCAAATGTTAATGACCAGATGGTTGGTTCATAGAGAAAATAAACACTGTATAATAGCTATGTATGACTGGGTGACAGTGGAACTGGGAAGGGTGTTACAAAGGATTGGGGGAGATCCTTTGCCTTTGGGAATTCTTCACCTGATTAAATACGTTGGTGAGAGATACAAATACAGAACAGAGAGATAGCATACGAAGAGAGCAAAAACCCATTTGATGGCAAGCCTTATGATCAAGGACACATATAGAGTATCCTTGGTTCCCAGGCTTTTTGATCATACCCCAGGTTATGCTACAGCTGTTTGTGCAAACATAGGAAGAGAGGGCACACAGTAGTCAGCCAGGGAAGTGTCTCATACTATATTAACATTTGTCCTTACGCACTCGTGTAAGCCAAAAGGATTTGATTATAACAGGTCACCCAACACATTGTTTAAGGAAATCTTTGACAGAGCCTGAAAAACCTCTAATTTCTTTGGACTGCTTCAACTCCAGCTAACACGGCCAGATATTCCCAGAGTACACCTTTTCTTCACTGTGGTGAAGCCTTCCAAATGTTAGTGCCTGCAGCCTGTTCAGTGTCAGAGCTATATTTCAAACTCATGGGTGCCTCTGGACATGTCACCAAGTTGTAGAGTGGTGAGTGGTGTGTTTCTGGATGTCAGCGCCAGCAAAGAGAGCTCCTGTCTCTTTGCTCGGTTCAAGCAACTTTTCAGCACTTGGCTGGCACAACGTAGCAGCCCAGTTTGGCAGCGAGCCACAGAAAGGGCTTGGCTGCATTGTCAAAGTAGATTCAAAATACTGTGAAGCTTGCATAGCAAAGCAAAGAACTCAACATATGCTAAAAATGCATAAACAATTACCCTGGTTGTACAAGGGATTTTGCAGTAAAACAGGCTCTGTGTCCTCCCGCTTTACACTAAACAGGGAAAAACCCACCTATCTGCAGCTCCATTGAAATCAGACCCAGGAGTAAGCATATCTTTCTAGTATTTTGTTTATGATTTTAAATAAAATACAAGAAGGCCAGTGATTAAATGTCTATCAATTATAAACTTTTTTTCCTGGATGCCCATTTTCTACAGATGTCTCTGTTGTGTGGGGGTGGGGAAGGGGGAGAGGTCGTGATAAGGAGAGTTTTCCCTTTAAAGAAAAATGGTTTATACAGTTCACTTCCTGCCATAATCAAGGCCTTTCTAACCTGATATCTGAAGGTTCTGCTTCAGTGAATAATTCAGTAGGTTAGTGAAACTGTGGCAGCAAAGAAAGTGCTAATCTTAGATGGAAGCTGTGAGGGATATTAAGAAACAATTGCAAAAAGTGACATATTTAATAGAGAAAGATTACTTTGTGCTACATCTATTTAATTTGAAATGAATAAATTTTGCCAGTATTTTATGAGATGCAGTCTGCAAATTATGTGAAACTTCATAGTGTCACTGAAGTCTGTGGAAAAGAATAAAGGGTGTTATTTCCCCCTTTCCTCCTTTTCTGCCCCTACCATTTTACCAGCATTGTGATTTTGGAGGACTTTTCAGTCTTTTCAGTCTCTCTCTCTCTCTCTCTCTCTGTGGGGGTGTGTGTGAATATTCTATGGAAGAGAAGAAGGGCAATTCACTGCAGGACTTTATTAATTTGAATTAAGAGGAAGAAGGGGTAGGAAAAGGTGAGAGCACATACAGAGAAAAGATAAATAACAAGCAGCAATAAAAGAGTCTTATGTAATTTTTTTTAAATGACTGGGTTCCTCCTGGCCTGTGAGTGAGTGGGCTTGGAAAGATTCTCAATCTTCTGAGGGGACGTTTAGCTGATCTTGCCAAGACAAGTCTGGAAGTGTGAGAGAACAACACAAGTGTGAAAAATGATAAAGGACACAATTGGGCTCTAATCAATAACAAGATTCTTTAAAACAGTCTTGTCCTGATAGAAATCATTTTTTTACTGTTCATGAATAAGCACAAGTGAGACAAATGGTGCTATCATGAAGGAGGCAAATCTTGGGAAATTATTTTGTGATAGAATTAGGGATAATTTTATTTTCTTCAAACGAGGTACTGAACCTTATATAACCAAATAAATGCTTCCTTTTTCATAAATCTCATTCTCTCCCCTCCCCTCCCCAAAAACATTTTCTGTGTGTGCATATACATGTATGGCAAATTGGTTTAAAGCTGTGGTTTTTTAAAACCTTCAGGGTTCCAGGTGTTTTGGAGTTGACCAAACCAGCATGGCAAATGGTGAGGAATTAGGAGATTTCAAGTCCAAAACATGTGAAGTGGCGAAGGATTAGAAGCACAAGTCTAGAGCACTTGCAACAGAGACTTGGTTATATTCCTCAGGAGCTGCTGGAATTTTTAAATGTAACATGCACCTATTCAGTAGACAGTCACTACCTATTTATAACTTGTTCAGCCATAAACTACACGGCTGTTTTCATCCTATTCAGGCAAAAAGTCTGTGCTGAATTCAACAGATCTACCTCTGAGTAGATATGGATGGGACTGCCATTATTTAATTCTTGAAACTTTGTAATGTCGCCTGGGCTAAGAAATAATTTAGAAATGTAACATCTATCTATCTATCTATCTATCTATCTATCTATCTATCTATCTATCTATCTATCTATCTATCTATCTATCTATCTATCTATCTATCTATCTATC
>JAHTLZ010000204.1:33119549-33137831 GCA_023846285.1 Phrynocephalus versicolor
ATCTAAAACTATATTTATAACCCAGGGTGATATTCCCTGAGAGATTCTGAAAACTGTAGTCCTAAAAGTAACACTTCCAAAGAGTATAAGATCAAAGCAAAAAGCAGAACAAAGTGTTCTACTTATATATGCACACACAACCATAGTGCTTAAAGAAAGCACTTTCTGGGTGGTTTACAATTTAATCATTAACATGGTTCTATCCCAGCAGTGAGGTGGGTACTCATTTTACCAACCTCAAAAGGATAGAAGAGTGAGTCTATCAGAAGCTAGCAACGGGGATTGAACCTTAAGTCGTGAGCACAGTTTTGGCTGCAGTACAGCAGTTTAACCACTGAGCCACGAGGAGCAACTGATCCATGACCACGGAGTGAGCTTAACAGCTAAAGAAATATTTACACTGGAACTTCCATGCTTTTTCTTCAAGGAGATGCTTCTGCTTCTTTTATTTTATTGAGTCTGTCTCCTCACTTTATTTTGCAAAGTTTAATTGTGAATGTAAGTTTTTAACTTTTCCACTTCTCTCTCTCTCTCTCTCTCTCTTTCTCTCAAAAATTCATTTGTGTTTATCTGAACTTTTTTTCTCCACATGCCTAGGAAAGTGTGATGTCTTTTCCTGTGAGTGGCTTTTCACACTTGTTCCACTTGTTACAGTCTGCCGTGGCTTATACTCTGCTGGCATAGCCTTTGAGAGCCCAGGGTCAGCTCCATGCCACAATAATGAGGTAGGGTAGGATTTTGTGGTGGATATAACTCAGAGATGAGCATGGTAGGATGAGGAGCCTTCTGTAATAACAAAGTTGCTTCGCTTCAGTAAGGATGAGTGGGTCACCCTAATTTTCATCTCTGGCAGTTCTCCTATGTTCATTCATAAACATAGTCTGTGTATGTATGTGAACACTGCTGTGTCCATCCACTATTTATAAAATGGAAAGATGGACTAAAAATGTATTTAGTCTAAAATGCATATTTTGCATGATTCTCTAAATATGTCTTTTTTAGCACATTGTGACATTGCTTTATTTTATTCCATTTTATTCTTATTTTATTCTTACTGAGCACACTTTTGCAAAATGAGTAGTCCACGTAAGAGGTGTTATATTCCACATATTTTGCCCAGAAAATGTGGATCAGGCCAGCTTGCTTTACTGTACAGAACAGTTTGTTTTAAAATGCTACACAGTGTATCAATACAACCAAGCCGAACAGCTAAGGAACATCCAGGAATTCTTAACAAACACACATGCATAATTTGTGCTCCATCACAGAGCCTCAGTACACACAAAGCATGAAATATCTTCCCCCACAGTCTATAATTATGAGAAAAGGTGTCTTGATCATTAGCTTAGATGGCCTCAAAAAGTCTTGGACATACATAGGGAGAAGATACTATTTCTATCAGAAATTGATAGACTGCAAGTCCCTGAATTCCTTATCCTTGGCAACGCTGACAAGTGGAATCCAGAGTAACCCCATTGGCAATTTTTTAGGACAGGGTTGGGAAACTCCAGGTTGCTGCTTCAACTAGTCATAGTAACTGTAGCCAATGGCGAAGGAAGATGGGACTTGATAGTCCAAAATTATTGAAGGGCATGTTCTAGGACAGGTAATTCCCACAAAATTAAGCACATCCCAGTTGGATGGATGGAGTTCTGGGATTCCGCTTAATTGCCCTCCTTTTTTGGTCTATGTTTTGGAGTTTACCTGTTATGATGGATAATGTATGAGAGGTGTCTGTGCTGATTGAAAGAGTCTAGGGAGTGGCCTGAGAGGATCTAAGGCACTGCTGAGCATTGGTTTTAGTCAGATAGGGTCTGACAGAAAGACCTACACTTGGAGATAGGGCTAGAAGACAGAGTCTGTCTGAGAGATTCAGATGGGGTCTTGTACTGGCTAAGCTAAGAGAAAGACAAGGTGTGAGGGTTCCTCTTTTTGCCTGACATCCTCCCACCCAAATTGAATAAAGACATCTTTGAATTCTCCAAAACGTTTGTTTTATTTCGGTCTTCCAAGAAAATGGAGGTATCAACTTTAACCGTTTCCAGATTAGTTTCGGCAATAGGTGAAACAAAGGAGTTGTTCTTATTTTCATAGCTGGGGGTGCATAATACAGAGTTAGAACAAATGATTTCCTCCTATATAACATCCCTTCACGGAGGCTATGTCCCATACCTCTTGCGAAGCCTCCTTCCCCTTCTCCTCCAGCATTGCCCCATCCTCCCATGAGGTTTGGGTCCCACATTCCTTTCATTTTCCTCTTCTGGTGGCTTTTGGCTTGAGGACTGCAACACCCCTTCTTCTCCTTTCTCTCTTCCTCCACTTTCTGTGCAACACACTTGCCTAGAGCAAGGTCCTTTCTTATCTCCTTCGACTTCCTCCAGTACTCTCTCACCTCCCTCTCACCCCAGTATGAACAGCCCACCTTATGTGCTCTCCTCTTATAACTCTCTGCCTCCTCATGAGGCATCATCATCTTCTCCCACCTCGAGGTGTCTGGGTTTTGCATCCATACCCAGTCCCAACCTGGGGGTAGAATGCACACCCTCCATTTTTATTTACAAACCCCACCTCTGTTACCACTGGTTCATTATTTCCTGCCTTTTCCTGTCCACCAAATGGAGTGTCTCCTCAAATTTCTTCCTGGTGCCTTCTCTCTCTTGCTCCTCCTTCAGTGATCTGTTTCGCCTTTCTTCCCTTCTTTTTTGTTCTTCCCACCATTCACCCCAGTTCTCTCTCCTTGGGGTAGTCGGTACTCCTTTTGGTCCTAGTTTTTCTCTACCCAGGTCTCCACACAGGGCTAAAGAAGAGGTAGGATTTTAGAATGTCTGTTAGGAAAACTAAGTGTAAAGTAATAAACTTAGGAACTGGGTGCGCATTATTCAGCTCTGTCAGTGATCAAACTTATGTGGGTTTGAACTCTATTCTTTATGTTTAAGCATCAACATGTTACCATTAATGATTTTGATTCAACTGTGTAATAATTAAACTTCTTTTAGTTATAATTCATTGAGACTGAAAATCATGAATGATGAATTTATATTTTTTTCTTATGAATCAATGAATTGATTTATTTGTTTTTGTTTGTTTGTTTGTTTGTTTTAATTTAAAACACTATTAAATGACCCCTGAGGCACCTACAAGCTGTGCAAGTTTAATGATGTTTCAGTTCCAGATGTCCAAATCATGCACATACAAAGTGATTCTCCAGTAAAGTGCACTTTAGCAACTGGCTTGAAGAAACCCAATTTTTACAAAACTTGGAGAGATTGTAGAAGAGAGTCAGGAGGCAGCACTCTGCAAGTTTGGTGTCTCTAGATGTCTGGGGTGGGGGGACATTACTGGCTGGGCCTCTTTATGAGTGTAAATTTCAGACATCAGAAGTCCAAACTTCACCAAACCTGGAGGGACTGTAGAGGAGACGCATGGAAAACTTCTTTGCAAGTTTTGTTTCTCTATATGGTTTGGGTTGGGGAACCCAATAAGTCAATACATGAACATCAGTAAAAGTTCATCAATTCATATTTGTCAGGGGTTAGCAATTTTGTGATGAATTTTGCAATTTGTTTTTAAATTTCTGTACCTCTCTAGTGATTACATGCTTCCCTTTTGGGGCCTGGTTGGCTGGGCAGTCTAATGGGGCAGATGACTGGATTTGCCCTTTACCCAAATTTAGTGAGTAAAGAGACTAGATGGTCTTAGGGCCTTTTCACATGACCCCTAAGATCCGCTGGCCACTTAAATTCGGACCAGAGATCTTGGGGGTTCGTTGCTCTTCCTGCGTCCCCACCCCTCCGCACTTCCTTGATCCTGTCTGCGTGAGGGAAGGGAGAAAAAAGGGGACAAAAGAATGCAGGCTCACCTCCGTTTGCCGGTCCAAGCCTCCCCGATCCTGATTCCTTCTCTTAAAGGGTCAGGAGGCAAAAAACAAAAAACAAACAAACAGAAGCGAGGAGAGCCGGGCACTCACTCCTTTACATCCGGATCTGGATTGTTCACCCTCCAAGAGCAGGTACCTGAAAAGTGCTCTGGGACGCGCTTAGGTGGGCGTGGCCGCACTTAATTTTCTGTAAACTCCTGAACTGGTGGGGAAACAATTTTAAGCTCCGGAGCTGGGAGCCATTTGCGGCGGAGTTTAGGGGTTGTGTACAAATACCCTTACTCATTACCTACCTGCTTTCAAATGTGGAAGTTTACTTTTCCAACATTTCATTTTTCCCAATTTATTTCATTAAGGAAACAATATTCAAAAGAACCAAGCTATCAGATCAGTCACTGATAGACAGAAAGTCAGATAGGGTATCAAAATTATGACTACATTTGCATATGCCACCCATTATAATTGCTGTTGCCATGCTCTGTCAAGTCACTTCCAAAGTATGATGGTCACTTGAATGAGTGCCTTCCAAACAGTCCTATCCTTAGCTCTTGTAAATTTATGACTATGATTTCTTTTATGAAGACAAACATTTGGGCTTCCTCTTGTCCTGCTGTTTTCAACTTTTCTCAACATTTCCATGTTTCTGGTTCATCATGATGCTGCCAAAGAATATTATGTCATTTATTTATTTATTTATTTATTTGCTTCTGGGGCGGGTTCTGACTTTATTTGATCTAGCACTCATTTATTTGTATTTCTAGTGGTGCGTAGTCACTGTAAAGCTCTTTTCCCATATCTCATTTTGAATAAACCCTTTTTTCTCCCTATCAGCTTTCTTCACTGTCTCGCTCCCATACTCATACATAGTAAACAGGTATAGTATTGGTGATCTTAGCACGGGCTTTTGGTGACATATCCTAGCTTTTATGGATCTTTTCTAGCAAATGCAAACTTAATGCAGACATACCCTCTTTTATCTAATGATCAATATCCCTCTTTGGTGATCCTTGATCTCTATGTCCTCTCTATTTGATGGTGCCTATCCTCCTTTTTGATGAAGTTATCAGTGGCCATCCTAGTCAAGGCTTCCAAACACCACACATCTGTATGGAGGTACTGTGCCGCCATTTTCTGTACATACGTCTTGTAACAGTGACCACCCTGGCATTCTGAACATACCTCTTTCTTCTGGTTGTGCCACCCAGTACTGTATCTTATTGTTCACTTCCCCACTTCTATTATGTTTTACATTCAGATGCACATGCACTTAAATCTCTCTAAAGCTAATAGTAAAAATCTATGTGCACCTTGGGATGAATATATTATATGTATAGAGTACCCATGACAATCACATTTTAAGCGGCTTGGACGGGCTACACCAGGCTTATTGGTAAGGCAGTTAGTTACAGCATCTGATACTCAAGTTCACAAACAGATTGCTTTTTTTCCTCTCTGGCTTGTCATTCTTTATGGGACTTAGGTGAGCCTTGTGAGATTTTACACTCATTTCAATGTACTTTGAGTGTGCCAGCAACAGCTTTCAAAACCTTCGCTGCCTTCTTTCAGTGTAAATGAAGCTGAACCTCCAGTTTATAAAAAAAAAAAAGCAAACTTGAGCAGGCATGTTCCAAAACAGAAGACATTTATTCCACCTTGGAAACTTGCCTGAGAAATCATCATCACATGGGGCATGAGCATTGATGCCCTGAAGCAAGCATGCCCATTTTAGGATCCACTGAACCAATCACAAGTTGTGGACCATACAATATGTGGCCATCAGATCTACCCAGGATTCAAGGAAACCTCTAATTGGAAGTTATTTTGGGGTCCATAATTCAGCTTGACAAACCATAGTTAGGTATTTCCATACCCTAGTTTACATCCCCCCCCCCGGTATCTCTGTGAGGCTTTATAATTCTGCTTGCTCTCATTCTCTACCCCTCCCATCAACTGTATGCATTTCTTTTTGCTTGCTTTTAAGTGCATCAGTAATACTTCCTGTATCAGCAACTGTCATGCCATTATTGTTGCTGCTGCTGCTGCTGCTTCTCTGCCCCACAGTGCTACATAACAGTTTACAATAGAGACAGGCATGAACCTTGATTTGGAAGCCTCTGCCACACATTCCCTTCTCCCCACCACCCCAGCTAATGACCCACTCACCAGTCAGAGAGGTCTCCTCTCCTCCTCCTCTTTGGGTGTTGAATCAGTCCCTAGCAGGAGCAGAGAAGTGTGTATGCTGGTCGGCGAGTGGGGGATCCAGTCAGGGAAGTGGTGGAATGGACTGTGTGTCACCCAGGGGGCCATGCATACAGACTGGCTCAAACCTCCAAACTTAAGTTTGTGACCATCTCTAGTTTACAATATAATTATGCAAATAACACTCCCCACCTGCAAGCAAGCTGGGTACTCATTTGACTTACGTTGGATGGATAAAAGGCTGAGTCAACCTTGAGTTGGCTACCTGAAACTGTGAGGATGGTTGCTTTGACCCCCCCCCCCGCCCAGAAGAAATAAAGACACAAGACAAAGTTTATGGAGTTAATATGGGCCGCAATTTATTAATAACATTATTTAACTGTAAAAGATAACTCCAAATAAAAGAGGGCCTGTGCCGTGGGGCAAGTGGTGGCTAATTCTATGTTATAATTCATCAGCACCTCTGCTTGATAATAAGAGATTAAACTGGCATGAAAGAATAATGCCTTTGGTAAGATGCCAAACAGTAACAACACCATCTTACCTTCAATTCTCATAAACACTGGCAGCCCTCATTACCTAACAGGGGTTCCTTTTTAACAATAAGAATTGGCATCCTAGTTTAACTTATTATCCATGACGGCTGCCAACACCAAACAGGTGCTGTATAACAGAGGTGCCTACTTAATTAACAAAAAACCACTTGCCCTAACCACCACAAAAGAGACGCACCGACAGTCTCTTTACCCAACACGGCTGAACAACGCAGCCAACAGGCCCTCTTTTAGATCATCAAGGAATATCTGAAGGCCTTTATCAGACAGGTGAACCCTGTCAGGTCAAAACAACTCAGGATCACGGGCCGTGATACTATGGTGCCATATAACGGACCCCAATCCAGAATTAACAAGAAAGCGAGACACCTCCCGATTGACGCCTTTTCTGGCCTTATGCATTTTTTGAGGGGGATGAAATGGGCCCCAGAACAAACGAGGAATCATGGCGGACCAGAGGATCCTGGTGGAAGGCGATAGCTCCTTAAAAGCACTCAGGGCATCAGTTATCCGAAGAATCAAGGCTTTACCCGACATTCGGGTTAGATCATTGCCACCAAGGTGGACAACCATAATGGCCGGTGGACGGTCAGGGGGATCCAACATGGAAGCAGCCAAAAAGCCGTCCCAACACATCCCCCATCTTCCCCTCCACACCAACTCAGCCCATAGACCAAGGCCAAGATCTCGGCCACATCCGGAGCGAGCAGCAAACTTGGCAGCCCAAAATATAAAACTATGGCCGCAGATCACAATTCGAGCCCGCTCTCCAATCACAGCACCTGAAATGAGAAGAACAGAAGAGACTGGCCCGGAATCACTGGTCCATGAACGGCCGAACATACGTCTTAAATTGGCGAGATCGCCACCTTCCAATCTGCTGAATACTCACAGAATCAATACCCATGGCGGCAGCCGTAGAAGCTGCACCAATGCGAAAAGAATGGGTACTAAAATGCCAGCCGGATATGCAGGCAGCCTCCAACGCCCTCATGGTGGTCTTCCAAAATTGAAAATGGGTCAACGAGGCTCCGGTCTTGTGAACGAAGAGATAACCCGGATTACTGCCCCTCAATAAAGCATAATTATGCAGGGCCAACACAGGGCAAATATGAGCAATTGAACACCTACCAAAGTGTATCAGTTGCCCTTTGCCCCTTTGGTCAGTCTTAGACCCACGAATACGCAAGGAAACCTGCCCTTCGGAGAAATCCGAATCAGACCACTGTAAGGCATCTTGAGATTGATCAGAGTGGGAATGTGCAACCAGTTCACTCACTCTAAGAGCAGAAAAAAGGCAGTAATAGAAGCTGCCTGAAACAACACCGCCTCATAATGGTCAGAACAAATTTGAGGCCAAGTAAGAGCTAACTTAATCAACATCTGGGGCGAAATGGGTGTCCTTGAATCTTTGACCTTCCCATTTTCCCGGGACCAACCCTCAATCATCTTGGCTATTTGAAATTGGCAATTAGGGAGGTCATAGCCCTGGGCCTTCGCATAATAATAAAGTGCCGACATCTTGCCCTGAATAGTACGAGGGGCTAAACCCTTAAAATGCAAGTCCACAGCAAAATGAACTAATTGATCAGCGGAATCAGGCCACATGGTCAAGAACCCTTCTCTGGCCCTATAACGCGCGTACTCAGCACAAGCGGCCGAATAGGATCAACGAGTGCTCGGAGCCAACGCCAATCCGATGGCTCGGTTAGCCTCTATCCTCCAAGCCTCCATACCTCCTGCGAAAGAATATCGGGGTCCCACGACGCCAGAGGTGCCAACGATCTGAACCGCGACATCTGTTGGCATGACAACGCATCAGCAATGTCATTCTTAACACCCGGGACATGTTTAGCGCGAAATATGATGTTAAACTGAAGGCATCGGAGGGTAAAGGCCCTGACCAGGCGCATAACTAGAGGCGACTTAGAAGATAGGGAATTGATAATATGAACAACAGCCATATTATCACACCAAAATTTTACGGCCTTGTTAGCCCATTGGTCAGCCCAAATCCATAATGCTCCCACAATCGGAAACAATTCTTTAAAAAGTAAGATCTCTGGTGATTCCTTTGTGGTGCCATTCATCCAGCCAAGTGCTGTGAGCCCAGCGACCTCTGAAATACAGCCCAAAACCAAGTGCACCAGAGGCGTCGGTCTGGACCTGCAAGTCAGAGGCATTTTTAACGTCAGATCGCCAAAAGCTAACCCCATTAAAATCAGTTAAGAACCACAACCCCATGTTCAAGTCCGCCTTCATAGCAGCAGACAACCTGCGCTTATGGTGAGGACGCCTCAACCCCACCATGGCATCACATAATCTATGCAAGAATGCCCTGCCGGGTGCCACTACACGACAAGCAAAGTTGAGGTGACCAACAACCTGCTGAAGTTCAAGCAGGGTAACCTTACGATGAGACAGCATGTGGCTTAAATGGGTCCTAAGCTCGAAAAGCTCCTGTTCTGGCAATTGACTGGATTGCTGAATAGTTTCCAGTTCAATCCCCAGAAAAGTCAAAATGGTGGCCGGTCTCTCAGTTTTATCTGCCGCTAAAGGCATGCCCAGTTCATGAGCTATGTCATGAAAAGCCGCCATAAGGGCAGCACACTGCTGAGTCCCGGCCCGACCTGCAAATAAAAAGTCATCTAAATAATGCACCACATGAGAATCACTAGTCCGAGAGTGGACAAACCACTCAACAAAAGAACTAAAGGTTTCAAACGCTGAACATGAAATTGAACATCCAAATGGCATAGCCCTATCCATATAAAACTTACCTTCAAAGGCAAAACCAAGCAACTCAAAATCAGCCGGGTTAACAGGCAGAAGCCAGAAGGCAGATTTTATATCGCACTTCCCAACTTCTGCCCCAGGCCCACAACTATGCACCATCTTGATGGCAGCATCAAAAGATGTGTAACGTACGCTACACAGTTCCTGGGGGATCATATTGTTAACTGAAGCCCCCGAAGGAAATGAAAGATGATGTATTAAACGATACTCACCAGGGGTTTTCTTTGGGACAACCCCTAAGGGAGAAACTCTAAACTGCTGCGAAGGTGGCGCATCAAAGGGGCCCAGAACCCATCCGGCTTCAAGTTCAGTGGCAATCTTTTTCCTAACAACCTTTTCCATACCTCGAACAGATTTAAGATTATGGGCCATGTATAACAATCATTCCCCAAAAGCAGGAATCCGAAAGCCATATTGAAATCCCTCAAGGAGGTATCGTGCCTTATCACGTAAGGGATAGCTACTGAGTCACTCCCTTAATACCGGCACCTTGATAGGACTAGGGCCCTTTGGGAAGCGGGCGTTGGTTGGGAGGGTTTCGCTTCCCCCCTTGTTCCTTATTCCTATTGTTGCCAGATTTTTGGGGACAGGCAGAGACTGCATGAGATCCTCCGCAGCTGGAGCACACATGTCGAAATTGACATTGTCTGCACCCTCATGCCCCTTTATTGTTAAATTCAAAGCAGACCAGCCGGGGTTGAACCAGCTGGCCCGCCCCGGGGCGGGTAGCAGGTGCTGGACTCGCTCTTTGTATACGGTGCCCACTATCAAACCTCTTGCCAGTAGTAGGCCAAGGGGAGTTCATATATCGCATCCACAGGGTGCTATGGGGCAAGTCCCATCTAAGACTAGGGTCACCATGCAGTGCCAGGAAAATCCATCTTGGCCTGATGAATCATGTCAAAATAATGGAATAATGCAGGTCCCATATTGGTTTAGCCTTGGACAGGATACCTGCAAAAATTGCAAATGCAGAAAGCCAGTTCTCACAACATTTTTCAGACTTCTTCCTCTTAATTCTGTCCCTGTCCTCCTTATCAAGTTTGTCCATGTCAATGCCTTCAATTTCCCTGTTAAGCAGGTCAAATATGTCTACATAGTTACTTACCTGCTACAATCCTATCAATCATCACATCCGATAGATGGTCCCCTAAAGGGAGAGACGCATCACCCTCAGGCAGTTGTAAAACATCCTGCGCTGATTTACCGGATGCAATGACAGTGTCTGATTTAGATGGGGACAAATCAACCTGCACAGCAGTTTCCACTGCAGTCGGCAGTCGCACTGGTACCTCAGGTTGCTCAGCATGTGTCTGCACAGAAGCCTCAACAGGGGCAGATCTAATGGACCCAGACAAGCCAATCTGCGTGGGTCCAAGAGGAACAGGAGGCGACCCCAAGGACACCCTCCCACCCAAATGCTGGGTTGTGCGATGTGCCTGAGATCCCCATGGCCACACAAATGGTGACATAGCCAAGTGTTGTGCTGTGGCCTCACCTGAACAAGCAGAATGATCCTGTGCAATCACCTGGCTGCCAGAAGACAAGGCCCCCATGGAGAGATCAATAGGCGTGCTCTGCACTCTTTCAACTGGATGAGCAGGGGTAGAAGAACAGGGCATTGCAACAGGCTGAGTTGCAAGCTGTTCACTCACAGATGGCGCAGGGGTAGCACAACCAGCAGAGGGATGAGGATTCGGCGGCGTAGTAGATGAAAAAGCAATCTCTCCCTCTAAAAAGTCAATACGGGACATCATAAGATCCCCCATTAATTTAAGGGTAGCCCTCTGCTTGGCCTTAGGATCCCTATGTGATCCCTCTCCACCGAAAGTGTCTTCCAAGACCTGCCTCCTAGCACGGTCCTTCTCAAGACGAGATAACTTTAGCCAAATGGCTGAAAACTGCATCAACTCATCATCAGATGATGAAGATGACTGAGGGTCAGGTTGAGGCAAAGCCCTGCGCTTTGCTGGGGCTTTCCCCTTGCCCTTAGAAGTGCCCTTTTTAGATGGCATGATGAAAAAACCTACCACTATAAAGAGATGTGAAATAAATTTTAATGTTAAAAGTCTAACTAACTGGAGGCGGGGGGGGGGTAATAGGAATTAATAGGAAACAATATGGCTGCCAAACCAAGAAGGGTGGGTACTTAGAATGAATACACGCAAGATGGCCACCAAAGAAGAAGGCCGGACAAGGAGTGGTGCCACAAGGCCAAGATAGAAAACAAGAATCAAAATGGCCATCCCAGTGCCAAGTAACTATACCCTATAACCCCAAAATGGCTGCTGCCGAAACACCTAAAGCCAACAACAGACAACCCCGGCTCCCACCAGCAAGCTGAAGCACCCTCAGGCACCCGGATTCAGCCCAAGATAATGTATGTATGTATGTATGTATGTATGTATGTATGTATGTATGTATGTATGTATGTATGTATGTATGTATGTATGTATGTATGTATGTATGTATGTATGTATGTATGCACTACCCACTCCCACCCAGACCACCCTCCACCCACTACCAGTCAGTCCTGAAGAGGACTGGCCGAAAAGACCACCCTCCCCTCCCCGACCCCTATAATATAGCCCCAAATGGTCCACTGTAATATGTGCCACAACTATCATCTGCCCATAGCAAAGAACTGGTGGGATCATAAGCCTGAAAAAGTGATTGAAAATGAGCATGCAAAATTACTTTGGGACCTCACATTTTTCTTCTCCACAATCACAATTAGACATGGGGACGACTTAGCGAAATTCCCATTTCCGTTTCCGTTCCTCGTTTCCGTTACGGAACGGAAAAGGAAATGAGAATTACTCTGGCAGAACTCGAACTCGAACTGATAAAAGAAAAATTGGGTCTGATTTGTCATTGTCGTTCCTGGCATCGCGGCGATCGCGCGATGCCAAGCGGCACAGAAAAAAGTTTTTTTAAAAAAACAAAAACCGATTCCCGGCCAAAAAAGCAGGTGAAAACATGCCTGCCTGAGAGTGCACCTACCAGAGGGGTGGTTTCGGGGGGGAGGCCTCCCCCCTCTCCTGTCCTGGGCTGCTGGGGGGCATCCTTGTCGTCTCGCAGTCGCAAATCGCCGCCATTCAAGCCGCACAGAAAAAAAGTTTTAAAAACAAAATAAAAAACCCTGAGTGCACCTACCAGAGGGGTGGTTTCGGGGGGGGGGGTCCCCAGCCTCCCCCCTCTTGTCCTGGGCTGCTGCTGGGGGCATCCTCGTCGTCTCGCAGTCGCAACTCACCGCCATTCAAGCGGCACAGAAAAAAGTTTTAAAAACAAAATAAAAAAACCCGATTCCCGCCCAAAAAATCAGGCAAAAATATGCCTGCCTGAGAGTGCACCTACCAGAGGGGTGGTTTCGGGGGGGTCCCCGGCCTCCCCCCTCTCCTGTCCTGGGCTGCTCTGGTGGGGGGCATCCTCGTCGTCTCGCCAACTCGCCATGCCATGTGGTGCGGGCGGGGGATCCAAAATGGGGCGACCGCAATATTTATTTTGAAATCGTCATGGTCCAAAAACACACCAAAGCACCACGGAAACATGCGAAAATTGCTATTTTAAAACTGCCAGAATTTTTACAGTAGCAGCAGTGGGTTTTTCTTGCAACAAAATGTCTCCATTGATTTTATTTTATTTTATTTTATTTTATTTTATTTTATTTTATTTACACCTGAGCAATGATGGGCTGGCCATGGGAGTGGACCATGCAAATTTTTGGAGCCATTCCACCAATCGCATGGCCACTTGGCCAGGTTTTGACTGAGACTTCTGGGATGTGCCAGTCAGGCATAAAAAGCCCACTAACCCTAGCCCTAGCCCTAACCCTAAGCCTAACCCTAACCCATACGCCAGTACACTGTCCTTCTTAGTGGGTCAGAGAGGCACCCAGAGGTGCACCCCACTAACTCACCGTAACCTTACCCGTAACTCTAAGTCTAGCCCTTGCGCTAACCCTAACCCTAAGCCAGATCTGTGTACTCGCATTGCACTACACACGCAAGTACACTTCCCTTCTTAGTGAGCCACAGACCGCCCAGAGGGAGCCTTCCCCTGTGCACTGTGACACTGCACTATACCAGCAGTGAGCCTGTGAGTCAAGAGGCACCCAAAAGAGAGGTGCCTCTGCCACTGCAAGGCTGTGAGTCAAGAGGCACCCAAAAGAGAGGTGCCTCTGCCACTGCAACTTGGTATGCATATCCAATTGGCTATGCATGCCCTTTTGTAGCGGGCCAGAGGAGGCACCCACCCCAGAGAGGTGCCTCCAGGAGCTCGCTACCCCCCAACCAATACTAACGACAGATGAAAAAACGACAAACAAAACGACAAATTTTTCAAAAATTTCGCGAAAAACGGAAATGAGCCGAAATGGGCCGGCTCTGACACACGACAACTCGAAAACGTCATTTCCCCATCTCTAATCACAATATCTGGAGTATTATGCTCCAAAACCCTGGCATTCAACAACAGCACTGTGTGGCTTGTGGGCTCACTGACATGGTCACCTGATTCCTTCTGGCTAGGGGTGGAACCAGAAGAGGGGATAGAGGTAAGGTATCTAAACTCTCTTCTCCTACGTGGGCACATTCTGCTCCTACCATCATACCCTCCCCTACCTAGCACAACTCCAATGACTGCCCCCTCCATTGCCCTCCCTGCTTCCTCTTCCATCTGTTCTATTGTGGGTCCCTACTGCCTATACCTGATGGAAAGAGAGAGAGAAAATAAGCATAACAAAAGAAAAAATACTATCCATCCATACAGCTCCATAATAGCAACCACTACCCTGGTAGGTAGAGACCGGGGGGGGGGGGGCTTCTTGGAATAATGTCCAGCCTGGAACTTGTTAGTGCTGGAGTTCCAGAAAGTTCAGAGGCCTCCCAGGTAAATGTCCTTCTGTGCAGTGAAGTCCCTCTCCTGCTGACACTGCTGACTTTCCCCACTGAGCTTTTGCCACCAGCCCAGAAGAGAGGTGCTGGTGATTTCCAGCCTGAGAGGGTTGTGAGGCACACAGGCAGGCACTTACAAGTCTTGAGGAGGCCCTGCAAAGGCTTGGCTGGCTGGCTGGCTCAGCTGGTCACAGCAGAGAAGATGTTGGTGCTGGAATGGACATGGTTGATGCTGGCCTGGACATGGCTGCAATTTGGGAATCCCAAGAAAGAGACAGGTCTAGAGGAATTCTCATATTCCAGACTTGGTCCCTAAATGGGAAGGCAATGCCATCCAATCTAGGAACAACCCCCCCACCTTTTAAAGGAGCCTCTCAGGATCACGAACTTTGTCTTACCCAATTGGCTGTTCTGAGGCTAGGCTAAACCTATGGAGAAAACAACAACAACATCCCTTGCCATATGGATGAACAATGACGAGTCTCTCTCAGTAGGGCAGGCCTCTGGCTAGACCACCTGAAAGTCACTTAACAGACTTCAAAGCAAAGGAAGAAGACCAAAGAAGAAGTAAAATGGGTCTACTTAAATGCCAGAAACATTTTCAGTGACTGTGGAGAAATTCAATCAATACAGCATTTATGTGTGTATGCAATTTATGCCCCACCACATGTACAAAAGAAGATCTAATAAACAGTCTTAATAATGCTATTGAAGTAGTTCATGTATAGTCAAAATAGTTTATTAATCTTAGCCTTTTTAAAATTACACACACACACACACACACACACACACACACACACACACACACACATCCTCTGGAGCTGCAGAAAGCAAGTTTCTACCATCCTCCATGTGATAACTCTTCCAGTGATTGAAGATGTTCATAATAACACCTTTCTTTCTTTGCTTTCTTAAAGCTAACTTTGTGCAAATTCTGCTACAGTTTTATCAAAAGCAAACTGAAATTAAATTACAAACCTTCTCTACATTTTGCTGCCATTTTGGGAGACAGAATGTTATGATCACAGCAAGGAGGGTTGTGCCAGATCCAGTCCTAATTTTACCTGGTCAAATAAGCCATTTCAGCTCTGGTCTTAGCTGCCACTTGTAATTTTGGCACCTGGGGCATTCCTGTTACATTGGTTTGAGCTTGCAGCCAGGGCCGGTGCTTCCATTAAGGTGAACTAGGCAGTTGCCTAGGGAGCCGAAATGGAGAGAGGGTGCTGGCAAGCCTGCCGCCCCCCCACCGCTGGCCACCGCCGTCCATTCCCCCACCACCCGCCAGCTGCCTGTTGCCGTCTGCCCGCCGCTCCCATGCCCATCGCCGCCCCCCGCTCATATCGCCATCCCCCACCATCCGCCCCCCACCTGCCGCCCCACCTCCTGCCGCCACCCTGCCCCTCGCCCAACCCCACCTGCCCACCTCCCTCTGCTCCGCCCGCCCACCACTCGCCCCACCCCTTGCCTAGGGCGCAAAAAAACTAGCACTGGCTCTGCTTGCAGCATGTGAGATTTGCATGTGTGAGGATCAGACAGAGGAATGAGGAGGAAAACCTGGGTCTCCACATGTGATGGCAATATTGGCTCTGTGCTAAGCACTCCCATGTTATGTTTCATTCTTCCCACAGAGTAGCAGAAGAGGTAACAGTATATGCACACAACATATATGGATTGCTGAGTTTATGACTTACCAGCATCTAATTTTTAGGTTCTGCTCATTTGTCCTAAACATTTTATCATAAACATTTTATGATGATGGATCACAAACAGTATCACCATCAGTCATGTTGATGGCACATCAATAGCACATTTGTTGTTGTTGTTGTTGTTGTTGTTGTTGTTGTTGTTGCTGCTGCTGCTGCATCCTGGGTGAAAGCCCATTCACCTTCCCCTCATTATACCTAAGTACATTACTAACTATACCTTTGGGCGTCTGTACAAAAATGGCAACAATGCAGCTATAGTGGACCCTTGTATAACAAACAGTTTGTATAACATAAAATCTGTCCAACATAAAAAATTCTGGAGATAGGGGAAATTTGCTTAACATAATTGCCTATGGGAAAAATCTGTACAACCTAAAAATGGGATTACTCCATTTTCAATGCATTCCTATGGGAATCTGTATAAAGGAAAATTTGCTTAACATAGTTTCATTTAGAACAAATTAATTCCTTTATACAAGGTACCACTGTACTTTAAACTTTCTACTTTAAACTTAGTGCTTATCACTTTAAACTGGTAAGTGAGGGAAAGCACTAAATTCCCTGCAACCTCTTCTATGGCTGAGCAGAGGCAGGGACCGAGCTTCTGCCAACAGAGCAGAATATATAAATATTCTTGATGAAAATAAAATGTGTTACACAGAAAGCTATGTTTTGCCTCCCATCTCCCTTTTTGGATATCAAATAGCTTACCAGCTGTTTTTTTTTTTAACTCACAACAAAGCAGCTGCGTTGTCCATTTGGGCATAGTTCTCAAAAACGTGTTGTGGCATGTGCGCACGCTTGCTACCCTACATTTTGATCACGTCCCAACCCACACAGAAGTATTACATTAAAATTCACATCTCATGAGGAAATATTTTTACATATCTATGCGCATACACAAATGCATGCACCCCATACTAATACCATGCGATCACCCTTTCAAAAAAAAAAAACTCTAAAATGTACAATCAAATGGCAGATTTGGAAGCAAATTTAAACCTCTGGTTAACAAGACGTTCACTGAAGCCTGCTGAACCTTTATAAAATACAAATTAACAGGAGTGTATCTGAATTGTTAAAATGAACATTGCCTTTCAAATTGCTTTCTGACTGTTTACTTATTATCATAAATATAAGAAATCTATTGTTACATCTCCACCTAGTGGACAGACAGATAGATTGCAATAGAAAAGGAAAGGAGTTGTAACACCAAGGAAGCAAGACCTTAGCATGGGGGTGGGGTGGGGTGGGTGCACCAGAATGAGAACAAAACAAATTTTGCTTTATCTCCAATTGCTGTGGGATGAAAGGCACCATATCTTTCTTCCACTTCCTACCATAGGTATTGCCAGCAGCCTAGTTTTACATTCCTATTTTAGAGTATTTGAATTTTACTTTCCCCTTTCCTAGTCAGTATAACCAGTGTGTTTGCCTTTTTTGAACCATGGCTGTGGTACCTTTAAGAGCTGTGTATGGTTCTGTGGGGTGCAAGACTTAATCAATATTTTCTGACACTCATTTCCAAAATTAAGCAAGCTATAGTAGAAGGGAGATGAATTAGGGACACCAAGAGGCTAAAGCACAGTCTACACTCCAATTTGAAAAAACACAATCCTATATGCACTTATCAAAGAATAAGATTCATGGTGTACAATAGGACTTTCTGGAGGTTAAACATACACTGTAAAAATTGGGTTCTTATTGTGCCCTTAATCTAAAGTACAGTTCACAAGGCACCTCAAAGTAGCTAAGATAAAGCAGTCTTCCACAAACAAATATATTTTTATATATTTATTCCTATTTCTGCTTCATCTGATCATTCTTTTTCTTATTTTTAATGCCATATTTTCTCAAAGGGCAATCCTGTAGTAGTTTTTGTTGCAAAATCAACAGATGCCTGATTTACCTAAAGTATAAAAGATATATAGCATTAAGTACTGTGCACTAAAGTCTAACTTGTACTAAAGTTCTTTGAAACATGAATCAAACCAATATGAGGAACTTGTTATCCTACAAATATTTATTTATTTATTATATTTATATGCTGCCCATCTGACCTAAAAGGTTACTCTGTTAAATACTGTTAAATACAGCTCCATTAGCTCCAGTGAATCATTGGTGAGGTATGAGGCAATATATGCTCCAGAAACATCTGGCAAGTAACATGTGCCTCACCTCTGCATTTAGCATAAATACTTTCTTGTATATTATTATTATTATTATTATTATTATTATTATTATTATTATTATTA
>JAHTLZ010000204.1:33137841-33149640 GCA_023846285.1 Phrynocephalus versicolor
TATTATTATTATTATTATTATTATTATTATTATTATTATTATTATTATTATTATTATTATTATTATTATTATTATTATTATAGCCCACTTCTTTATTCATCACCATAAACTTTTTAATTCAAACTTGGAACACAAAAAGTTTCAACATTTAACAAGCTGGAAGGTGATGATTACCACAGTACAGCCCTTGGCTTGAATTTTAATGTTAGCCATAAACACCCCAGTATCATGAGAACACTGGATTGTTCAAACACGCATTATATTTGATAAATTATTCTACTTTAGCACTGTCCTCACTGATTAAGGACAAATACTCAAGTTCACCTTTAGATGTTGATTAAGGCAAAGTTACGCACTGCTCACTTGTTCAGTAACAGAGAGTCCTCCCCCCGACCCACCAAAAAGCATGAAAGAAGGTACAAATTTACATAAAATTTCTTATCTCACTTGATATATACAGATGCAACATTAGAAATAGTTGTTGTGAGGTGCATTTTGCTCAAATCTGAGGCACAGTAATGCCAGGTCTAGCCAGCAGTTCTTTCTACCTTACCCCATACCTAGAGATCTCACAATCCTGAATTCTGTAGGAATAATCTCTCACCCCACTTCCAAATTGAAGGTCTCCTTAGAAGGAGGTTGGCTACCTAAGGATGACAGAAAGCATCAGAGGCAAAAGATATATTTGCATAAAAGTGCATATGCTCATTTTTATGTATATTGAATATGACTATAATTTCAACAGAATTACAATGGTAAGTTGCTATTTATTTTGTCATGTGTTTATGTTATTTTGTGTTTATTTTGTGTTTAATTATGTTTAATTAAAAAAGAATTACAATGGATGCCATTGTTTTCCATGGGAAACTTCACGAAGTTATGAATACCTGTGATCAAATCTGTCTAGGCAGGGGTGCAAACTGCACAGAGGCCATTTCAAATCCACTAATCCTCCTCCTTTTATCTTGAAACCAGAGTTGGAGTGGACAGAGCCCATTAAGTGAGGGCAGTCTTCAAAAAGAAATTGGTCTGTGGGTGACTCTTTCAAATAGTGGTTCTTAACCTTGGGACCCAGACGGCCCACAACTGCTAAGCAGTGAACACTTCTGGGTATTTTAGTAGAAGAACATCTGGGGCCTCAAGGTTGGGAACCACTTCCTTAAAAGGAAAACTGAACTCCCTAACAGATGATATGCACCCGCTATCCAATTGGCTCAACTGAATTAGTGCTCACTGTAGGATTATTAATTACGTATACCCAGAGTTTTGGGGTACAATCATCTACTGGTCCCAGGCTGCGACTCTCTGTGTGTGGGTATCTCTGTGTGTGCATGTGTGAGTGAGCATGTGTGTGTGTGTGAGAGAGAGAGAGAAAGTGAGCATGTGTGTGTGTGTGTGTGTTTGAGAGAGAGAGAGAGAGAGAGAGGAGTCTCTCTCTGCTGTGCCTGGGACTCAGAGATCTTTATTGGTAACAGTAAACAAGTACCCAAGGGGTGAAGAGAAGCATGGACAATAGGACAGGAAGTCAGAGGAAGGATGGTCTTTGGTCATGTATGCATTCCATTGGAGGGAGGATTATGCACCCTTATCTAGGAGGAAAATGCTGGCCTAGGGGGGCTCATTGATAAGGACAGAGGAAGGAGCTTTTGGGCTGGTCACAGACCAGATGTGCCTGATATCTAGAATTGCCATCTGCTTTTCCCATGGCCTCCTGAGTTAGGTCAGCTCTAGGTCAGCTTAATCACACCGGGTTCCCTGCTTGCTCTGAACATATTTGTCCAGGCCTCAGGCTGCCTCAGTGCTGCCAAGTTATTTTGGGGTTCAGAGCCTATTGGGGTATGGAATCCCCACAGGTCACTCTGTGACCCACCACGGAAATAGCCTCATGAGCAAAGCACCGTTGGGTTTCCACTTAGAGATCATAGCATCAGCACCAGAAATACACGGCAAAATGATGGAACCTTGGAAAGGAAGTTGTTCCTTAACTGAGACCGAAAGGACAGCTCTGATTACAGTCTGTTCAAAAAGGAATATAAACTTTTGAAATTTCTAGCTGCCCACTGCTTATCTGTTAGGGCTACACTGATGCGTCTCTGGTGTCTTCACGCGAAAATGACATTTGGTTGTGGTTGTGGAGACCCAAATTCAAATGACTAGGCAGGTGACACTCATTGGATGATCTTGGGGAATTCCAATCCTCAGTTCAGCTTATCTCAGAGGGATATTATGAGGGGGGGGGAGTTTGGCAGAAATGCATGTTTATGCTGGGAGGGTTCCTTGAAGAAAGGACTACAGGCCAGCATGATAGATAACACATAAGAAATTTGGAAAACAACAGCAACAACTACTTTTCATTCCTGTCCATCTCTACGTGAAGCCTTTAACCATGTGTTTAATCATCTCATAGGGATAAATGATTCTTAAAAGTGCTTCATTTGCACCCAGATTGTGCCTTTAAAATTCCAACAACTAACGTAATAGCATCCCATAAAAATATGCACAGTCTGATAATTCAGTTCCATTGCTATTGATACAGAGCAATGAATTACACTGTGTTCATGCACAGAGACACAATAGATCTGTCAAAAATATTTCTAGAAATCAGCGAATCTGTAGTTTTCAGTTTGAAAACTGCCACTTTTCCTTTTCCTTGTCTCATCTCTCTTAGAACGAAAAAAAATCCTAAATATAAATAGAGCATTTGCCGTTGTCTTTCTGCTAAAGCTTTTAAATTTAAGAAATAATAGATGCCTGTCTAGACAACCCTAAAATTGTTTTAGTTACTGATGTATGGATGACTGATAAATGTCATCTTTTTCTGCCTGCAGTGCATTTTGCATCTAGTCTACTGACATTTGTCTATAGCTGACCTGATTCTGCATTTTTCTTTGCATGATGCATTTACACATTTACCACTAAGGAGCTTCAGGGTTCTCTGCACAGAAATAAATGTTTTACATCTCTTTTCCTTTTCTTCCTTTCCTCCTTGTGTAGTCATGCTAACAGAAAGGTCTGCAAATAATTAACGCTATTGGCTTGCATTTCAGGTGAAATCACAATTAATCCCCTTGCTTTACTTCCTCTTGTCCATTGACAGATAAAATGAGATGGAAAAGCATGAAAATAATGAGCCAATTTCACCAAACTGTACTTGCTTGTGAAAGGAATGCAAATGTGTTTATTGTTTACCACTGATTACTGGGAAAAGTGTGCTGCTCTAGCCATACAAATTGTACAAGAAGCTACACTTCTACAAAGGGGCTTAGAAAGCAGCAAAGGAATATGATTATGGGTGTTGAACTCAAAATAATCTCAGAAGTGCTTGGAACTCTTGTCGCCAGCATACTGCAGATATATGACACTTAATCCCCATATTAGATTATTTAGTTAGTACATCATTAGAAATAGAGCTCCCTGCAGTTCTGAAAGACAGGTTATTATCTTAGCACAAACATGCACCACTTTGCATTTTGCAAATTAAAGTACAGTTACACTGCGGGGGACACTATATTTGAACTGATCTTAATATGTTTTCAATTCATTTTTTAAATGTTACTACACAATGCACATGGAAGCACAGACTGTTTTTATAGGGAATTGTGTCATTTTGATTGAAGTGAGTTATTTTACTCTTCTACCAAAAAGTCATTTATTTTAACTCAGATATGAAATTGACTTAATTCGAATCAATTTGATATATGTGAGTGCAAATTGCAGGGAGCTCTATGGGTTTTGCCACTCACTAGTTGCTATCTATGCTCCCTCTCCTTCACTTTCTCTCCTTCCTTCACAAGGCTCGTCCGTAATGTCTCAGGTCAGTTTGGGGCTGCAGGGACACTTGCTTTATTTATTTTTTCTGTCTGCCATTCTTTTGTAGTGCTCTGCCAGATTTCAAGTAATAAATAAAAATAAAACTTAGTAAAAAATAAAAAGAACACCACACCGGTAGCAGCTAGTGGCTGTGAAAGGCAGTTGAGTGCTGGCCAAAGCCTCAAATGCAATGATTTTAAAAGTCCATTTATCCCTTTGGCCAACACACAACACAGGTTGAAAATGGATTAAAAGTTTTCTCAAGAGGATGCACACACTAATGCAAAATAATAATGTAACAATAATTGATAGAAACAAAGAGGTGCTATGCAAGTAAGAAAAAACCCCAAAAGCATCCTCATACCCTTTAACCATAACACTTTAGTTCCCTTGTGATTCATGGTCCTTCTAAGTCCAACTTGCTTCTGCAAAATCAGTTCATAACCAAATAAATATTCAGCACTATTTGTTGTTTCTCATGCAGCAGCTGAAGATGACTTGTCCATAATATCCATTGCCAAATAAAGGTGCCATCTTTTTCTTTGACACAAGCTTAGTGCATTTATAAGGGCGAATCCCAATGGTCTATTTCTCACCTGGGCTAGTGTGAGAATGAAGGTGAGTGTCTGGTACTAGACGCTTAACATACAAATATAGCTGGGGGAAAGTATATAGAATTGGAGTTAGGACCAGTCGAGGTGCAAGAGCAAACAGTGGCCAGCACACAAATAAATGTAAAGACAGAGTATTCAAATCCATGCAAATCATCAAGGAACCTGAGGAAGAAGCTCTCTCAAGCACCTCCTCTCATCTTGGCATTTGACTTATTAAATAATTAACCATTTCCTGACTTTTCTTTAACAGAATTCTAGTGCCTGAGGCAGCCCTCACACTCTAATGGAAGAACCAGATGTGAAGGAAGAGGTCTCCACTTCCACTCCTGTCATTTCCAACTTAATGGATTAAGCAACAGCAGGTGAGAAAGAAAGAAAGAAAGAAAGAAAGAAAGAAAAATGGTTTGGAGACAAGGGGACCTTAGTTTTAGGGGAATTATATTCCTCTGTGTACCCCTTTACTTTCTCGCTATCGTGCCAACCACCAAGAACCCTGCATATGCCTTGTTTTTCTATATCAGTACAAGCGATCACACCACTTATAGACCTTCATTTGCAAAACGAAAAAAAAAGATGAATACCCAGTGGATTGGGGTGGGGTGGGGTTGGGGAATCCAAACATTCATTTGCACGTAAATTGAAAAACAGTAGGACTCTGTGTCTCTCCATCCCAGAGCAGATCCTGTACTACTACTCATCAATATAGTCACCCTTTGGCCTTGTTCAGTAAAGTAGCAGCAGCTACAACAAAAACAAAGCAAAACAAAATAAGAAAACCATTGTGGCACCTTTAAGACTGACCTATACAAGGTTTTGTTTGTTTGTTTGTTTGGTTTGTTTGCTTTTACAGATTACAACATGCTTCTTGGGACACACAAGCAAGAAACAGATTGCAATCTATTGAAGTTTATACTAAAATAAATTTGTTGGTCTTTAACTTTTGCATTTGTCATATCATAGAGCATGGCAAGCATAGGAAGTTGTTTTTTAAGGCTGAAATGAACAATGGCAATGAATTAGTTCTAAAACACTCCAGGAAGAATGAATTGTTTTCAAACAAAATTAATCTTCCAACTTCTGGGACTCACTCAATGAATCTGAGGATGACCCACGATTTCTCATTTGATCCTCTCAGATCCATCTCTGTTATAGTTGGAAAAGCATTTGTGAAGATTTTATTTTCTTCAGCTGGAGCAGAAGCCTAGTGAATGTAAATCCATGTTAGCACCTTTGTGGGGTGGGGGAAGGAAAATCAGGATCATTCAGATTAAAAGGCGTCTCATGGATTAATTTGCCACAGGAGTCAAGGGAATAAGATTGTGACAAAGAAATTGGCTAACAAGGTAAAGAAAACAAAGTCAAAACTAGACTATTGGTGATACC
Source organism: Phrynocephalus versicolor (assembly GCA_023846285.1). NCBI lineage: Eukaryota > Metazoa > Chordata > Lepidosauria > Squamata > Agamidae > Phrynocephalus > Phrynocephalus versicolor. The sequence goes on from JAHTLZ010000204.1 coordinate 33,143,649, forward strand.
TTCATAGGTTGCTAGTAGAAAAATAAAAAAAGTTGCTGAGCTTTTGAGAACACAAGTCCTCTTTTTCAAAGAGGTTATAAAAGTCCAAACATGGCAAGGGATGTAATTTGCCAGGAGAGAGTTCTTAAAAGTTCATCTGGCAAGATGGATGCCAGGGTTTCTTCATGGAAGGCACAGAGCAGCATGGTCCATTGGTGCTGGACTAAACAGGCTGATTCAAAGAGCTGCATGGTGTGGGCCCCTCCCCCTGCTTACAACCATAATCTCTATTGGCTCTTCGAAGCACAAGGCTCCTGGTTGGCCAGAGATGAGTTAGAAGCAGGAGATTGATGCAAAACCACAAACCACAGGGTGGGGGGAGGAAGTTTTTTTTGGGGGAGGAAGAATTTAAAAATGTCCCCCTAGGTAGATCCAATTAAGGCCCAATAGAAGGGGAAATGATATCACAGTACCTAGTGTTAATATCCTGTTGCTGTAGATGTTCCTTTTGCCTTTTTCATGCTGGAGGCGGCTCTTTTCATGGTATCTTGTTCCATTGCAGTAAAAAGGATTTGGAGCCATGCAACCATTAAAACAAACAAAGTCAAAACTAGACTATGGGTGATACCTTCATAGGTTGCTAGTAGAAAAATAAAAAAAGTTGCTGAGATTTTGAGAACACAAGTCCTCTTTTTCAAAGTGGTTATAAAAGTCCAAACATGGCAAGGGATGTAATTTGCCAGGAGAGAGTTCTTAAAAGTTCATCTGGCAAGATGGATGCCAGGTTTTCTTCATGGTAGGTCCTGCTTTACAAACACACCAGCCCTTATTCGTTCGTTCATTCATCCATTCATTTGAACAGATAAAGGGAGTGTTGGGTACATTATATATTTAAATTAACCAAGGATGCTTTAAGAGTGGCGCACACTTGCTTGTTTTGCAAATAAAGATCTACATGGTACAGCAGAAAGAACAAAGTGAGTAGGGGAGGGGAAAAGTCAGTGGCAAGAAGTAAACAATGAGCAGAATGTATTTATTTACTATTGGGGTCTCGTCTCCTGAGAAGCCTGGCAGTCATCAAAGACACCCCCAGTGTGCTGAATCACTCCAACAGAGTCTTTGAAATATCATCTCAGAAAGATGCTCTCCTTTAGGTGTACATTTTCCAGATTGAGCAAGAATACCATGCATACAAAAAGAAAGGGAAATATACAGTACGAATTCTGCATCAGTTATTAATCTTTTCCAGGGCTGTTATAAGAGAAGTGATCAATGAAGAGTCCTTAATTCCAAATAGAGATGGGCACGAATTGAAAAAAATGGTGTTTCAGTTTTTTGTTTTTCGTTGAGGGATCCGTTTTGGTTCGTTTTTGTTTTTCGTGAATTTTTTGAAAAAAATTCGTTTTTATTTTTTGTTTTTTGTTTTTCATTTTTACCTGCTTTTTGCGCGATTTTTAAAGCATTTCCGTGCACGGGCATCCCCCAACGCCCCAGACCAGAGGGAAAACACTAAAAAAAATGATGCTGGCAGAGACACAGTATAGACTACGTATGCAGGGATGCTGCAAGGGCAGCGGCGGGCATTGCAGACTAGTGACTGCACTGTGGGGCAGGGGAGGGTACTCACCGAGAGGTACACGTGCACGCACACAGGGAGGCTGCCAGACTGAAGCTAGAGAGAAATCTCTTCTTTCTCTCCCCTAAGAGCCAGGCTGCAGCCAGCAGGAACACAGAGACACACACCTGCCTGGCTGGCCTAAAGTGAAAATAACGAGTCACAGAGACAGCAATCCCACCCTAACTCTCACCAGAGATTGCAAGGAGGATGGGGGCTGCCAGAGCTTTTTATGCCCTCTGTGGCTGCCAGACCTGCCCAGTCTGCAACCTGGGCATGCTATTGGTTGAAGTTGTCCAAGAATTTACATGATCCCATCACATGGCTTGCATCCATTTTATGGCTGGAATCGATTTTGTGTCAAAGGGAAAAGAAAAATACATCACGATGGGAGAAAGACAAAGGACCCCAACACCCTGGTAGGTAATAATTTCAAATAATTATCACTGCATTTTTACGGATCTCCAAGGCATTTTAATACCCAAGAAATCAATATTAGGCATCTGGGAGCCATTTTGGGTCAATGTCCCCTAACTCCCTTTAAAGGAAAATAATACAGCAATCTGAAAAAAGACCCCAACCCCCCTGTTAGGTATAATCAGGCAGAATAAACAATTATCACTGGATTTTTACGGATATTCAGGACGTTTTTAAACATTTAAAAACAGCTCATTTCATTGTGCGTCACCATTAACGAAAATGAAATGTAACGAACCTAATTTTTGTGGTTCTGTTCGGTTCATTCCAATTTCATCACAATTTTTGTTATTCGTATCGTTACGTAATGAAACAAATAACGAATAACGGAAACAGAAAAAAAGTTCATTTCATGCCCATCTCTAATTCCAAAAAGAACTGATTTCATCCATAAAATTGGTAAGTCAGATCAGGCTAGAGGATTCATATGTTATATACAGTTTTATGTTTAGGATCATATTCCACATCTACTTACCCCGAGTTTGCCTAGGTTTTGACTTGTTGTTTTGACTTATGTTGTTGTTGTGTCATTACAATTATGACTCCATGTCCATGGAGTTTTCTTGGTAGGAACACTGGAGTGTCTTGCCAGTTCCTCCTCCGGGCGCCTACAGCACCTGGTATTCTCTGGTGGTCTCCTATCCAAGTACTAGCCAGGCCTGACCCTGCTTAGCTTCCAAGATCAGGCAAGACTGGATGTGCTCATACACTGCCCCATAGAGTTAAACCACTCTCTGGGTGGTTTACAACTTTATGCAAATAGCACTTTCCCCCTAGTGCGCTAGTTACTCATTTTACCAAACTTGAAACAATGAACGGCTGAGTCCACTTTGAGTCGGCTACCTGAATCTGGTCATGAACAGAGACCTGACTGCAGTACTGACAAGCCTCTGCAATTGACCACAGCACCATGGGTCTCACATCTTTAGGGAGACCCTTCTCTTGTTCCTGCCATCTCCAAAGCACTTGTGGGAGTCACATAAGGGACATAAGGGAGGGCCTTCAATCATGGCTGTTCTGAAATTGTCATATTCTTTGCTAAGGGAGACTAGAGGGCCCTGCTTGGGTAAGGGAGGCTTCTACCAGCAGATGTGTTGTGTGGGGAGGGGGAGGCATAGCTAGGAGGTTTTGGGAACTGACTAGCTGTTGAGGAAACAGGTTTAAACACAGTTGTAACTTTATTGTTAAATTGTTAAAATATTTTTAAATGAGTAGCATAGAACAGGCATGTCCAAAGTCTGGCCCAGGGGCCAAATGCAGCCCAATTTAAAATTTTGAGTGGCCCTCAGCCTCTTCTTCCTCCCGGTTCAGCCTGTCACTCATCCCCACTGGCAGGCCCTTCCCTGTGCTGGCTAGAGACATCAGCTTGCAGTTTTATAATTTGCCTGTCCTTAGTTGCCTCCATCCATCCCCTCAGCCACCCGCCCTGCCTACCTGCTCCTGGCTCCATTGCTGCAGCGTGTTCCCCACCTCCTTGTGAGGGAGGGCAGCATATGCAAGCAGTGGTGTGTCTAGGGTGTGCGTGGGCTGATTCCTGGGCCATGCAACATCCACTGGGCCCTTGGTCACCTTGAAACTGGAGCATTTACAGCTGTTGCAGATGCACACAGATCATGCCCTTCCCCCCCTTCAGGCTGAATGGTCGGCCCCCACACATTTTCACCTCACCAAATCTGGCCCTCCTTGCAAAAAGTTTGGACACCCCTGGCATAGAATCATTTGAACACCCTTTCAATGCTCTTTTACTTCAGTTAGCATCTACTGTCTCAATACAGTGATTCAGAGACTATGGTAATGAGTAAGAATGAAATGTTTCTGTTTACTTACAGTTCTTCATAGATTAAAAAAAATCATACGGTGTAAAAGGGTTAATGTCTTACAGCATTGAGCTTAACTGCTGAACTAGCTTCATTTCTAACAGACTGGTTACATAGCTGACAGAACACTTCTGTCTTCAGATTTCATAACTAATGCTGACAGAACCTTGACTGGAAAAAAGATGGGGAAAATAATCTGAGGTAGAGAAGGAATAATTGGCTGCTGTGAGTTGACTGACATTCATCCAGGTCCAGAAATGCCCCTTCCAACCAAAACTCTCTCCGAGGCATTATATGCAGGTTTGCAATATATTCAACAGGCCGGTGAGGCAATTTGGAGAACTTGCATACATAAATGAGGATGTTAGAAAAGTTGTGCACACAAATGTGTGCATTACTGTACAAAAGGTACAATATAATGCTTGCAAAAGTATGTAACTATGTAAAATCTATGTGTATTAGGCAAAATGGGTCTTAAAGTCTGCACCTTTTTAAACTCTAAGACCTTAAAAAATCATTCACCCACTCTAGCAATCGGATGGTGTGTAGACTTAAAATTAGAAAAATGAGAAACTGAGAAAAAAAACAGACAGATTCATCCATCCTGCTTTTGAGCCCTTCACTGTACTGCAGTAATATTCTCCAGATGTGTCTGAAGGAGTGAGAATGGAATCTGACAGTGTAATTCCAAAGCCAGCTAAGCCATCATCCTTCATTCCAGGCAGCATTGCTCCACTGAAGTCTACAATCCATTCCCATGTGAGCCACATTCACGATGAATGAAATGGTGGGCTCTCTGTTGCATTTGGCAATTGTGCCATATTAACTTCATTTAACGAACACTTGTGGCTGTTTTTCATATCAGTGAGGATTAGTGATGATGCTGGAACTCTAAATTAGCCTACTTGTAAGTCAAATCTGGCATGTTCATAATTCTTGAATAACAAACTCCAGCTTAGATGCAATGAATTTTTAAAACATTTTGTACTTCACACAGAGTTACTTTATATTCAATTAACAAAAAAGCCCTTTGGGTTTAACACACTGTGTTATGGGTTTGCCATGTTCATTCAAGCTCCAAAATGCCTGAAAATGTCAAAGGGCACATCATCTAGAGATAGGTTTTTGGCGTGTTTTTCCGGCAGTAAGGGTGTAGTATGTGATACAGATATGAATCTCACAGCTTCTTATTTGGCGAGAAACTGAGGGGGTGGGGAAATAACCTCTCCCCTAGGAAATATTTTCCTGTTCATTTTTTTCTGACGGGATTTCTCAGGTATGTCATGTATTTTTTTCCCCAAGAGGAAAGATTTATACTGATTCCTGAAGTGCTGTCTTTCCCATGAAGCAAGGCATTGAACTCCATGGAATGTGGCCGTCTCTTATAGAGAGGAACAGACAAATGAAACAAAATAAAATGAAGGGAAAAATATGTATGGGAAGCTAGGAAATCCAACTGGTAGAGAAGGAAGTCTTGGCAAGAGGTCTCAGATTGATGAGATTTGGAAAAATCACTGGGAACAAGACACATTTGACTACTCTCCACATCTCTGTCAAGGGATGTGGTATGATAACCTATGCTGCCATTTTGGATTTAGATGGCTGTCAGTGACAGAGTGGTGAAAAGGACAGGAGCATTAGAGTTATGAAAAAATGACAAATTTCCAGAAACCACTTTTGTGGTTCCTGAGACCAGTGTGAACAAAGCACAGACTCCATTGACATACCAGTTTGCCTCCTTCCTCAAACTCTCATAACAATGGTAAGATATAAAGACATTGTGCCCTCATCCTGAATGGGGACTTTCATGTGGTGATGAGGGCAGTGGAGCTACAGCAATAGTTTGCTTGTATATTTCTATTGTTTTCTTCATAGGAGTAGCAACATTCTGGAGGAGTATCTTCTGTTTGTGTTCACACAATTGGCTGCAGAAAAATGAGAAGAGTGGTAGAAACATGTAGAAAGGGGTTGTGATTAGGACATTCATGCTCTTGACATGAATCCTTTGTGATTCTTGCACAGGTTTTAACTCTTAGCTCAAACTATATGTTACATTAAAGAAGAAGAAGAAGAAGAAGAAGAAGAAGAAGAAGAAGAAGAAGAA
>JAHTLZ010000204.1:33157972-33204314 GCA_023846285.1 Phrynocephalus versicolor
TAAATAAATAAATAAATAAATAAATAAATAAATAAATAAATAAATAAATAAACTTGATAGAAGCACACTGACCCATGCCTCATAATATATATGATTTCTGGACTTTCCCCACTCCTTATAGTATATCCAAAAGATCCAGGCTTGCTTAACTTCATCAAGATAGCCACATCCTGTGATGTCCAATGATGTCCTGACAGAACTTACCTTTTAGACACGGATATACTGCAAAGCATTTCTTTTTCTGAGCCCAAGAAATAGCCTATGAATATGAACCAAAAACACATACGTATTTGAGAATTAAGAAAACAAGAAGTTTTCTTGCACCTTAAAGACAAGCAAGTTTTATCTGGCAGATGCTGCTGTGGCTTGCAGCCCATTTATTCATAAACAGAATAACCAGCATTCTTTCATATCTGCATATCAATAATACTAAAAGACCAGTCCTAACCTACTGGGAAGGGCAACTTGGAAGACATGGGATGTTTTGGTTACCTTTCTCTGCTGGTGTTGAGGGGATGTCCACCGCTTGCATCCTTCCTTGTGGTGGTGCCAGAAAGCTCCACCCATGTTGTTCCACCTGTAATGGTGGTGCATCCAAAAATGGTCATGTAGGGAATGAGGGAAAGCCTGCCTGAGGTGTTTCATTCCCTCTCCACAGGTTCTAATCTGCACCATCCCCTAGAGAGCTAATATAGTTAGTTCCCTCCCAGGGAGAAAACAGCAGGGCAATTTACGAAACAATCTTAAGAACCTCCTCCAGTATCAGCAAATAGGACTTGGGATTTCATGTTAGATACACTAGGAAACCTCCTCCTCTTAGTAGCCTCTAATTCTTTTTTTAAAATCTAAAAGCTTTTTTAAAAGACTATTGGCATTACTGCACTATACTTACTGCTATCCTCAAAGTGCATTTTGTCTTATAAATGCTAAGGATCTCTGTGACTGAGGTAAAGAAGTGAAACGCAAGGAATTCAGCCTAATTAAAGCTCTAGTTGATGTAGTTAGAGCTGTGATGCGGATCTCATCTGAATTCAATATGTTCTAACATTTCCTGCTTATGGGTATGACAGCTAATTTAAAAAACAACACTGCTGTTTACATTATGCAAAGAGAAAAAAATGTTACTTCAAGGCCCATTGAACATTCATATGTTTTCAATATCTGTTTATTGAGCATTGATGAAAAACAGTCAATCTGAAAATGTTTGCAGCAACCGTTTCATGGCTATTCAAGCCGACATACATACATTACATCATACTTCAAACAGTTCAGTGTGATAGGCTCTTTCAACAAGCCAGAATTTTGATTTGGCAAAATTAGGCATACAAAAATAATTTTACATGTAGAAAATAAATCAGATTCTCAATAAATTACAATATACTTCTTATCTCACAAGGAATAGCCATTTGTATAAAAGAGAGAATGATTTTCAAAGATCCAAAAGGAAGGCGGGTGTGTCAGGACTGCTCTCTAGAAGTTTTGGCAGTATCAAAAGTTATTCTATTATAAATCTTATAATTATATACAATATTAAGCACCAAAAACTATACTCCTCTACTCCCTCGCTACACAGTTCAGGGAACACAGTGGCTGAAATCCTGTTGTTTAATCTAGTATATCACAACAGAGTAGGCCTAACAAATCAATGGGGATTTGGTGAGTCAACTCCTCTGTAAATCCCACTGACTGAGCTGGGCAAACTTGAACCTTGGTTTACTTTAGCACAGTAAATGACAATGAGCATGGGCCCATTTAAATCAGTGGAACTTATGAAAGAGTCCTTGAGTGGAAGCCAGAAGTCAAAGGAAGTCAGAGTTGCAAAAACTTCCAAGGTGTCTGTGAAGATTCTCAGTCATCCAGGTGAGTTTATATATACATTTACTGTTTATACATTTCAATCTCTCAAGAAAAGAAGTCCAGTTGCCATGACTCAACTTCCAGAAAAACCATCAAGGGTGGAAAGGGGGTGAGGGTGGGAGGAATCAGGCCACATTCCCCATATACCACACAGGCTGTGTGCACTCTTCCATGTGCCCACCCAGCAGGGTGTGTGGGTGTGGAATCCCAGGTGACACAGACCCTAGTTGTGGGGCCTAAAAACCTTGGGAGATTCTGAGTGGCAACCTGTTTCACAAAGTGCCACAGTAAAAATGGTCTCTGACATTACCAAACCAGTATGGAATGCAGTGAACAAAAGGTTACATTAGGAGTGGCTACAGGAAAACATTGGAATTATGGGAGACTCTTTGAAGTTATGGAGGAACATTTTCCCTATATTCCTTCTCTCCCTCCTTCCAGTGTGTGAGATGAAATATACATGAGATTTTTACTAGACTTCAATTGACTTCATATCTTTAGGAACCTGGTCATCGCAAAGGGTTATTGATTCAGGGATATCAGTTCAACACTTGAAATATTTATTAAATTTGTAGACATTGCCGCAGTCCCATCCTTACTCCCTTATCAAGAATGGATAGAAAGGGCCTTTTTCCATCTAGAATTCTCATAGAAACCTCCTCCCGAAGTCGTAGCTAGCATTCTTCTAGTTTGCAAAAGTGATAATCTATTGTTAACAACTGTTTTCATCACTAAAGATCCTTTAGACCACTCATCCAATAGCACAAGCAGATTATAAGAAAACAATCTTACATAAAAATCTGAGTCAGGGAGAACAAGTAGAAAATCTGCTCTGTTTAAGTTGGAAATGAGTGAGACGTGGTTCCACTTAGGTTGCAATCTTATGTACATTTGCCTATTCATTGTATAGAATACAGTGGGCCTGATTTCTAGGTAAACATTTGCAAGACTTCACAATGCAATATAAATACACACCCCATACAGATGCATTCAGGAAGTATTTTGGCCTTCACTATCCATGGTGTTTTCGAGAAAATGACACACCTGCTTTGATTAACTGTTAAAACCACTCGCTTTGCTGTTTCATTATTTTTACATTTCAGCTTGCTATTTTATTAAAATCAGGATGTGCGTTCTGCTACAAATATTAGTTAAGATTTTTAAGATGACAAATGGCACAAATGGACAATAAATTAAACTTCCTCAATTAGGATTCAAAGGCATTGCAAAGAAGAAATAGCTTTTTCTTACCCACTCGTCTACTATGCACCACAAAGTCTTCTTCAATTCAGGCTTTAAAAAAATAGTATCAAGAAGGATGTGTTTTTAAAAAAACACCCTCTACCCTTCTCCAAAAGGAGCAGTGCTTGCTTCTCTTAAGAGGGCCTGAGCAATCTGTCCTGAGTTTTCCAGTGTCTTAATGGTTTTACCATTTGCAGAAGAAGAAGAAGAAGAAGAAGAAGAAAGAAGGAAGAACAAGAACAAGAAGAGCAACAAGAACAAGAACAAGAAGTGATTGTCGTCGTATTGGTCAGTATCACAATGGCTTTTGTTTTGGAAGAGATGGCTGTGAAATAACTGTAACTTGGTTTGTGGTTACTTTGTATTCTGAGCCAGAGCCTTGTGGAGGAGATGGTAGTGGAGTTTCAGGAGTTGCTGGAAAACAATATGAAAAAAGAAGAAGAGATGAATCAATAATCTAGCCAAGCTGGTGTCAGCAATATAAAGTGAGATTTTCATGTGCTATGACATGATCTAGTGGCTGCAGCACTGCACATAAGTTGGGAACATGCAGATCTAAGTAACAGCCATCTAACTGCAAAACCTTCATTGAATTTGGCTCCCTGAACCACCAGCTGGTACCCTGGATAGTGTAGTGGATCTAGTAAGGAATAGGACTCTGGAAACCAGGGTTCACATCCCTGCTCAGGCATCAGAACTCACTGGGGGGAGTGCAACTTTGGCTGCTATCTCACTTGGGTTTTGATCCTGATCTTCTGAAGGTCCGGCTTTTCCTCTTTGTCCCATCACATGATTGAATAAGTGGGACAGGAGTTCCCACGTCCAAAGCTGTTTTTTTTTAAAGTGCAGTTCAGCCCCCTTGGCCAGCAGGTGGTGCTAGCATTTGAAAAAACAGACCACTTGGCTGGGGAAAATTAAAACTTAGGGTACCGCAAGGAGCTTACTGTTTCTCCGAAGGTGAAAAGAAATTTTAGTAAACAGTGCCGATCGGCCTCAGGAACAGCTGGTCAGTGCCATGAGTTAAAAAGAAGAAGAAACCCAGATCATCTGCGTGGTCCCACAGCGTCTGCTTCCTTAAAAGGTGGATTATCAAAGCGAGGCAAAAAATTCCCTACCTCTTGGGTGAGTCACAGAAACCTCGCTTAAAGGGTCATTACCAGGTTTTCTTTTTCCTTTTTTTTTTCAAAAAGCCCGGTGGCCGTGGGGACAGCATTTTTTAGAAACAGTTTACCTAGTAATCTAAATTGCTTTTAAAGGGATGTGGGCCCGAGCTCTTTGCTACCTTAATTATCTCACTTAACCTAAAAGCCCTATTAGAGTCACTATAAATCAGTTCCAATTTGACAGCACACAACAATAAATTATGCACCAAAGAGAGAGGTTTGCTTTGTTCTTGTCAACCACACTAGGATATGTGGGGGAGGGGTCCTTATGGACCTGGAAAAACAGGAATGACTCTATTCAGATGCAGCCATAGGTTTGGAAGAGCTCTTTTATTGAAAGATACAAATAAATTCTTTTGGGTGCCTCCATGAGAGCGACAAGTTCCCTATGCCATGGGCTTGGTATTTATACTTTTCAGCCATAAAGCAGAGAAACTATGATTGGCTAGTGGTTAAAAATATTTACATGACTACACATGATTGGTTAAGGCATTTGCATGTCTACATATGATTGGTAAAGGTTTTTGCATGTCTACACATTACTGGTTAAGATACTCGGAGTTCCCCCACCCCTGGTTTCTTCTACCATCTGTGCAAGCAGTTTTGATAAAAACAAGTATTCTAACCACAAGGCAGGCATTAAGTTTCAATAAAAACAACTTTGCAGATAAGTTTAGAAAGAAACAATTCTCAGACACCTGTGCTGTAGTTGTCTGCACTCTGTCATTTGCCAAAGCCTCACATTTACAAATAAATCAAAAACATGCTCGTCTCAAACCTCCTTCAGGTAAAAAACACAAGAGCAGAATGAATGATTTTGAGGGGGGACACTGAGGAGAATTAAGGGGCAAAGGTGTCTGGAACAGAGATGGACATGAAACGCGAAAATGCGGTTTTGTTTTACTTTTTGTTTCCTTCTGTTCTGTTTCGTTTCATTTCATTTGAAATGATATTTTAAAAAAAATTCATTTCATTTTTCATATTGTTTCATTTTTCGTTTGTGTACTGTGTGTGTGTCTCTCTCTGCGTGTGGTGCTTGTGGAACTTCCTGCATGGATGGGGTGGGCAAAAGGTGGGATTTGTTAACTTTTTTGCCACACCTAAGCACTGATCAGCTGTAGTGTGGGTGGCAAAAAATATTGCTTGTTTGTTTGTTTGCTGAGTCCCAAGTGCTATAGTGCAGGCTTGGAGCTGGCAAAAAAAAGTTTTCAGAAAACAGTTTACAAATCCCATTTATTGGTTGGTTGGTTGGTTGGTTGGTTGGTTGGTTGGTTGGTTGGTTGGTTTCTTCTGAGCACCAAGTGCTGTAGAGCTTGGAGCTGGGGGAAAAGTTTGAAAATTGCTCCTCCCCCCCATCGGGTGGGGGGAAAGGAGTGATTTTTACACTTTTTTTTGCCAGCCCAAAGCCCTCGCTACAGCTGATGGGCACTTGGGGCTCAGCCAAAAAAAGAGAGGGATTTTTTAACTTTTTCTGGCTGAGTTCAAGCAGTGCCCATCAGCTGTAGTGTGGGCTTGGGGCTGGCAAAAGAAAAGTTTAAAAATTGTTCTTTCCCCACTCCATCTGGTGGGTGGGTGGGGGGGAAATCCTGCCTTTCCCTCCACCCAATCCTGCCTGTTCCCCCAATTGGGGGGGGGGAGGTGGATTAGAGCTGCCGAGATGCCCTAAGCACATCCGATCTTGCCTGATTTCGGAAGCTAAGCAGGGTCGGCCCTGGTTAGTACTTGGATGGGAGACCTCCAAGGAATACCAGGTGCTGTAGGCACCTGGAGTAGGAACTGGCAAACCACTCCAGTATTCCTGCCAAGAAAACTCCATGGATATGGAGTCACGAAGAGTCGGTAACAACGGTAATGACACAACACACACACACAGAGGTGGATTAGTAAAAAAAATTTTGGCTGAGTCCCAAGCGCTGATAGGCTATAGTGCAGCAGTCTGGGGTCTTTTTTTTTTTTTAACAAGTGTCAGCAGCGCTACTTCTAATCGGTGCTATGGGTTTGGAAGCCACCTCTGAGGGGGCTGGTGGTGCAGAGAATAAAAAAAAAATGAAATGAAATAACAAAATGATATTTTTTTTTTTTTGGTTTCGTTTTCCTTTGAGGGGGCAATTGTTATTTATTTTGTGCAATGAATAATGAATAAGGAAATGAATAAAATTGTTTTGTGCCTATCTCTAGTCTTGAACAATAAAAATGGCCCTGGGAAACCTCATGAGCTGTCCTTCTCTCACCCTAGTCTACCTGATATCTTGGCATAAACAAGTTCACAATGGAATTTCCACAAAGAGCTGCAATTGTTCAAAAGTTGGAATGAGATACTAAATTTTATCTTGGGAATTTTATTACTCACTTGAGCAAATTCTCAGTTTACACTGACTGATATTTTCCTCCCATGAGAAGGGTCCAGATAGGTCTTTGGATTGGCCCCTAGTTGATCACCATTTCAATTAATGACACTCACTGGTTGCACCTTCCTTGCCTTTTTCTTTGGCCACCATTTAGCAGGCCATGGCAACTTTCCTTTTTTGTTGTTAAATAAAGTGACATAGTGAAACAATAATGCATCTCTTAGCATGGCATATGCAATGCCACCACTTTTATCTACAAAAGCGCTGCATCAATAGAAGCATTTTTAAAAAAAATTAAAATGTTAGATTATATGAAAATAGAGGAGGTAGGTTTCTCTGTCATCCGTTTCAATATTATAGTCCATCAAGTATGTCACAGGGCTGTCACCTCAAATAATATCACCCATAGCTCTATTTTGGTGTGGGCTAACCATCTGCTACAAAATGGACTAATTAGGAGCATAGCCCGGTGGTCCTTTCCATGGGCTTTGCTGACAGTTCGGAACCCCGGGCACTTGTGACTGGCAGCTGTGCAAGTCTGAGCATAAATGCTTGGTCTGTGGTAGGTGGCACTCTTTTACCATCTGCCCTAAAGGGAAATGGGCAAAGTCTTGAGGAGAAATGAAGAAGGGTACCAAGGGGAGAGGAATCTCCCAAAGTCCCCTATTCTGGTTAAAATGTACACAGGTTTAGTGGCACAATGGTGTTCCATAGAATTAAGTGGAATTACCCACTGGCTGCCAATCAGCTATCGGACAAAATTCAAAGTCCTGGTTTTAACCGGCAATGGCCTGGGTCCTAGCTACTTCAAAGATTGCATCTCACAGTATAAACTGGTTTGGGGGCAAAGGTCATCAGGAGGGGCCTTTTTCTCCATCCTGCCACCTTATAGGTGTGTCTCATAACAACACATGAAGGGCCTTTGCTGTTGCTGCTCACAGATTTTGGAATGCGCTCCCACTGGAAGCCAGGACTGCATCATCTCTCCTGTCTTTCCAGAAGCAAGCCAAGACCTTCCTCTTCAGGCAAGTTTCCCCTGGATGGCGGACTACTTGGGATATGACATTTAGATGGGTTACCATGCATGGTTGCTCTGATTGCATTCATAAAAACACCTGTGTTTTCCATGTTAGTTTCCATCCCTCATAATGGATGTTTTTCTTTTAACCATTTGCATGCTCTTTTTAGCTTTAATGTTGCCTTTTAATGTTGTAAGATCCCTATTTTAACTCCATGTTCTTAAAAGTGAATGAATTTTAAATGTTCTGGACTGTACATTGCCCTCAGTATTTTAAGCTGCCTCGGGTCCTTTTCCAAGGAGAAAGGCAGGGTAAAATATTCAAAATAAAGAAATAGAAATAAATAAATAACAAATAGGAGAATGGAAAATAACAGCTGATCCCCATCTACCTAAAATATCACAGAGAAGAAGAAAAAAATCAAATGCAATAAACTTACAAATCTGCTCTGAATGTACAGGAACGGTTACTGAACTTATAAGCAGAGTCTGCCCAGTGAGTGGATCTTGAGCTAAGTGAGGATGTACTGGATGGAGATTAGAAGCATCATTAGATGTTCCTGCAAAAAGACCCCACCCCAAATATGCATAAATTTAAATGAAGATGCATCTTAAAGGGAAAACATGCATTTTCTTACGAAAAAGAGCTAGCTATAAGACTTTAAAGACTTAAATATATCTTCACCATCCATGCAAAGATGGCTACCCAATCAATGCCAGCTCAGGAAGTCACAAACCCAGAAAACATTGTTGTTTGCATCCTTCATTTGCCAGAATGTACAGCTTCAATGATGTCATTGAAATTACAAGCTTTGTAGTCTCCTTAGAGATTCCCTTTATCCCAAAAAGCTTTTTGAAGACACAAAAAAGGATAGGGATGATTTAAAATGAGAAGATCACCACTGACAACCCCTTTCCTACCACCAATTTCTGGCTTTCAATTGTTTCTCAGACCATTTTGTGGCTCCCAAAGGCTTCTTAACATGAACAGGATCCTAAGAAATACCTGGGATGTGACCAGAAATAGAATAGGAAGCTTTTAATGCCTCCTTAATGGCTAAATCGTGGCCACAACTGGTGACCTCATCAATGTTGCCTAACATAATCTGCACCAATTAGACTCCAACCAATGGTTCATTTGGATAGCCAATGCCTAACTATGGAGCTTTTATTTAAACTTTTATTTAGATGATTGTTTCAGCTGAATCTGTACGTATCATTTTCTTTCTTTATATTGTTTCATGTTGAAATGTATGGGAAAACATATAATATTTTAAAGTACAGAAATAATCATAACAAACTTTTCATAGAAAAATAGTTTAACTGGACCTTTGTAGCCTAAGCTAATTACCCTTTGGAAACAAATTAGAAAATAACAATTATATCAGTGTGATAAAATTTGAATTGGCATGGTTCATTCAAAAGAATCATGGGGTATGTAGTCCAGCGAAGGACTTAGAATTCTCCACTGGAAGGCTCTGGTTCACACTCCTTATAAACCATAGCAAACTACAGTTTGCATTTAAGAATGCTTCTTTATACTGCATTATTGTGCACCATTGAATTAGGGCACTGATCTAACTTGCCCAAATGGTCTACTCCACATGGCAGGAGGTCTTTAGCATCTTGAGTTCATATAGATGAAGGGGAATCCTTTCACGGTTGATAAGCTAACATCGCTTAATTCTATGCTCACGCTCACCCATCCCAATAAACTGAGAGATACTTAAGTGCATAGCAGTTTTATAAACCCAGTACCTACCTCCTAGTAACATTTCCTGAAGTAAATTGTCAATTTTAACCATTCCAAACAGTTTCACAAATTGTATTTGCTCAATCATTTGCCAGGTGATACTCTGGAGAGTAGGAAGAAGTAATAAGAGTTCACCAAAGCGTCCCCTGGAATCATACTGGCGATCATTGATGTAATCCTCCAAACTGATTTGAACTTGAAATCTCATGTTTCTGATCTTCATTGGGTTACTCAATCCTTTTGCATCTTCAAGGAAAAAATAAGAAATGTTTTTAAGTTATAGCACATAAGAGGAAAATTCACTGGATCACACGCTTGCCATCCCATCTCCTGTAACTGCTCATGAGGGATCCAAGTGAATGAGATATTAAGAGATATGATGGACCCTTTGCCCTCAAGGAATAGCTACTCTGCAGTAGTTATGCAGTAATCAGAAGACTGAGCACTGCATATGCTCAAAACCAAGCTTCTTTATTACTTGAGATCGTCCAGCACTCAGGTCTGGTGCTAAAGACAGGTTTTGGGTTGAAGCCCTGTCACAAACTGAGCCCTGAACGTTCCTGAGGTAGAATTTCATAAAGCAAAATTCTTGTAAATATATCACCTTCTTGTTCTCATTTTTCTTGCTGATGTTATTCATTACATTTTTGATCGAGTTTTTCTTTAAAAAGATAACTTGATATATTTCAAAACAACCACAAACAAACAAACAGAAAAAAATTGAACAATAAATATCAGGCACTAATATTTTACAAAAGCCATTAGAGAAGACCAGCATTTTAAACTAGGGAAAAAAAATAACAATGCTATGGCCAGATAGTCCTTAACAGTTTTCTGTGAGGGTCAAAGTCAAAAAAGAAAGCCATGTTCCTTTTCATTATTCTCCATGTTTCATTAAGAGCAGGGGTGTCCAAACTTTTTGCAAGGAGGGCCAGATTTGATGAGGTGAAAATGTGTGGGGACCAACCATTCAGCTGCATTTGGCCCCTGGGCTGGACTTTGCACAAGCTCTAGGACATGCAAGGAGGCAGGGAGGACGCTGCAGCAACAGAACTGGGGGCAGGTAGGCTGGGCAGGTGGCTGGGGGGACAGACGGAGGCAGGGAGGGCAGGCAAACTGTAAAACTGCAAGCTGATGTCTCCATCCGGTATGGGGAGGGGCCAGCTGGTGGGGATGTATGACAGGCTGAGCCGGTGGGGAGAAGGGGCCGTGGGCTGCTCAAAATGTGAAAATGGGCTGCATTTGGCCCCCAGGCCTGACTTTGGACATGCCTGACTTAGAGGACAACCTCAGATGTTGATCTCAGAGTATGATTTCAGGTTGCTGATGGATGAGGACTTCAGTATAGAACTCATTAGAGTTAGGTTGTGGAATGTATAAAACACAGAACCTAAAGAACTGTGATTAAAGAGAAGATCAACAGGAAATGCTGTACCTACAGCATATATTCTTCTAGAACTTCCAACTAGCATGTAACCAAAGGGTAACATTTTTTGCAAGGCAGGAGATACAGTGAGCACTCTGTTTACTGACATGAATCACATTTCTTGTCAACAAACCTAATGATTGGCATCTCTCGTGGCTATGAAGGAAGTGTAGGCAACTGTACCCCTCCAGATGTATTCAGCTTACAGCTCTGTGACTTGCAGGCCAAAATACTGTAGGGAGTGAGCTGCAAGATGTTCACCCCTGTTGTAAAGATACATTATGTTTCCACTTCTGTGCCAGTTACAAAAGGGACCATTTGACTATGCATTAGGCTCGGAATACAAAATGCTGCTGGTTCCCCCGCACCCTACTCACTGAAAGGAATACCTAAAACAGCACTGGCTCGTGAAAATTGTCTGCTATTCACTAATTGTGCAAATTATGGTATTTCTAAAAGTCCATAAGAAAGTAAAACACCTCAATTTCGATATGGCCCTGCTTATACAATGTTTCCGATTCAGCTTCCTTTTTTGAACTACCTCTACTACATTTTAAGAAAAATAAGTACATTCTCAAATGCACCTGGGTCAAAGAAGACAATAGCTTTTAGGCAGGCATATTCATTATCGTCAATCTGAATTTCCTGAAATGGGCGTATTATTTCATCCAGAATCCGGTTTGCTACTCGGCTGATCTCAATTTCGGAGCTGTTGCGATGGATTACAAAATCATTCCCTTGAGAATAAAAATAAAATAGTATTACCAACAGTATAATCCGCACAGTCTAATAATAATAGCTGGAGCGAGTGGGCATTATAATCTCATTTTATGTGAGCTTGTTCCTGTCAAAGACCTTAAAGACAGTCCAAGAAGGTGATAGCAAAGGCAAAGGTAAAGGTTCCCCCTGCACCTGTGTGCTAGTCATGTCCAACTCTAGGGAAGGTGCTCATCCCCATTTTCAAGCCAAAGAGCCAGCAGTGTTGTGCAAGGTGATACCAAGCTGCAAAATCAGCACAAGTCCCTTCCTGATGTCACCACTGGAAGCAATCAAGACCTCACTTCAGAGTTGCCATCCTGCAACAATGGGTGGTTTTGCTCTCTTGAAAGAAATGAAAGAAACCTCAGATCCTCTGATGTGTTGAGCTTCCAAGTCTCATCAAGCTTTCTGAACCATAAAGGATTAACCTGGGAGACCAAAGATTTCTCCAGAATACTCCTTTAGGGGTGGCTGTGCCTGATGTTCAGAAGCACTGTCTTCCCTCTCTGCCCTGCATACTATAGGCCAGCCTGTTCAGGAGGTCCCCTTGTTCCTCTCTGTAGCATTTTCGGAGAGTTGGGTCAGGCACTGAGAAAGAAAGCGGGAAGTCTGTCATACAGACATAATTCTGGATCCCAGCCCAATGTGCCTTCAGCGACAATTCTATGCACACTTGGCTTCTAAATAAACATGGGTAGGTTTGGGCTGTTAAAAAGAAATGTAAACATGACCTTACCTAAAAGAATAATGTCTTTGTAAACCATAGAGCGTTTTGCTGCTCCAAGCAACAGATGTTCTCCAGCATGGGCTCTCAAGAGAGCAACCTTGGAAAAAAATGTCAGAATAACAATAACATCAACAAAGCAAGTACTTCACACAGTACACCATAATATTTGGAAAGTACTCTTAGCTTTGGCCACTATGTAGAAACACACAGACCCTCAAATAGCAAGCAATATGTTTGAAGACAATATATTTCTCCTTCTGAAATACAATGAGAACTTGTCTTTAACAACAGCAGCAATTATAACAAATCAGATCATGCTCCTGTTGAAAACCTGAAGATTTGAAGAAAAAGGACTTGAGAACCCTTCTTTTCTTGACTTTTTCCAAAGTAGTTTCATTGCTCTGATATCCTTGCATCTCCAACTGGACTTGTTATGGTCTATCATTTTCCTTCTAAGATTAAGATTAGTCAATTTCTTTCTCACTTAGTACATCTTTCTATTAGCCATGTTATGACAGCCATAAAATGTAGTTATTAGAGATGGGAAATCCTTCCTCTGTAGAATAAAATTCCCAACAACATGGGGCCAATAAGAGAATCTAATAGGGTGTAGTGCATAGATTCTTATCCTGTAATACAGGAGACCCAGGTTCTAATCTCTGCAACCTTCAGCACTCCAGATGTTTTGGACCACAACTCCCAGAGTCCTTTCTCATTGGCAATACAGGCTTGGAATTCTGGGAGTTGTGATCTAAAACATCTGGACAGTTCCGAAGGTTGGCCACCGCTAGTATATACAGTATTGGGAGGAGGAGACCTGTGCAAACGACTTTATGATGCTAGAGAAAATGTTAATATATAATTTAACTAATAAATAAATTAATCACAGCAGGACTTTTAATCTTTTACAAAGACAGTGGACTTGTTGCAAGGAAATAAACACGGTAAGTTACCTTCCTGTGTGGCTCCAAATAACACCCCTTCTCCATTCATGCACACATTCAATTGTTAATTAATAATGGGAAAAGAAGCTGAAGTATTTCATTCACTATTTCACTATATTATCAAAGGAATGTCTGATTCAGCCCTAAAGTAATGGTGACCACAGAAAGCAGATTAAGTGGCAAATTGGTTTCCCTTTTCTTCAGTTTCCCTGCAGTCTTTGACTTGCTGTGAATCTGTTAGCAAACATGCTTGTTTGCTTTGCTCTTGCCAGAGTGACATTGACATTGTGGAACCTCATTCAACTTTGGCTTGTTCTGGACCCATGCTATAGAATCTCCTTTCCAATGATGCAATGATCTTAGGACCAGCTGTCCCATAATCTAGACCTGAAGGCCCTGATTACATCTGAAAACAGAGCGTCATGAAGTGCTGCCAATCATAACAGAGGCTTTGCCAATTCATGTCATACCTGGTCATCCAACCGCAGTTCACAGAAAGCTGGAATATATTTTGCCCACTCTACAAGGACCAAGAGCTGTTGTTTCATAGATTCACAGACGTCACTAATGCTGGCAACTTTCTTAACATTGATGTCAGTAGTACCAGCGCTAGGGCTTGAAACAGGGAGCTGGTTATAATGGAGAAAATTGTTGATAAAGAATTGCAGTTATGAGTCTGGCCTCTATAATAAAACTAGAGTTACTTTTCCAGAATGGTTTTATGATTCTACAGTCTCCAAAATGACATTCTACTGTATAAGCAAAAGATGGATATGAATACAGAGTATGTGGGGGAGGTGTAGTGAACAATCACAGAGTGATCAGAAACAGGCTTCCCTCGTGTATCCCCATCATCCTCAGAAACAGGCTTCCCTCGTGTATCCCCATCATACACCCTATGAAAGTTCTGCTTTCATAGTTACAGTAAAAGTAGATCTAACCTTTCATAAGGTTCCTTATAATATTCATCTCATGTGGCTAGGACCTAACAATGTAAAAAACATTCCTACATTTTCCCTACGGTCAACGAAAAACAGTATGCTGATATACTGAAAAATGGTCAAGTGGAAAGATATTTTACCCCTGCACAACAGGAAAAGTACAGTTGCATTTTGCACAAAACTTTCTATTTTTGCACACATGATCTTTGTTTTGTGCACAAATATATATATATATATATTTTCAGGAACAATACCAAGAAGCTTAAAAAGTACCCAAACTCATAATCTTGAACATCAAAGAGAAAAAGTTTTGACATTTTTCTTTCTTACACAGAAGAACAAAACCACAGAAGCTTTATACCCCTGCTGGTGACCTTTGCCGGTGACCTTACTCATAACAGCCAGTCAGCTATTCCAAATGTAAAAGTTTTATTCATTACAATAAAGAAAGATGAGTAACTAATTTAAAAACTTAGATAGTTGATCTCCCCTTCTCTCCCTTCAGTATCCACAGGACGAAGGCAAAAAGAAAATTCAAAAGGTAAGATTAATTCTTTTTAAATATTGTAAACATTGCAGTACCTGCCGAGAGAGCACTTCAGCCTGGGCCAGTGTGTTAATAGAAGGAATGTTATTGTTTTCAGATGTGCTCCGTCTTGTACTTATCCTGTCTCGTTCATTTTGTACAGCTGGAGAAAGAAAAGATTTCCAATTTACATGCATGCCATGTTGCTGAATGGCTTTTCAATGAGATTAAGAAAGTGTACGAAAGACACACTAAGCTTGGTATACAACATGAATGGAAAGAACTAGGGTCCATGCTAAGCTCTTCATGGTGGTGATGAAGTTTGGAAAAGGAACTGTTAACTAAGCTTAAGTGAATGCCATTATGCTTAGAAGTCCTGCCTTATTGTTTCAAATTGTGCCTGCACTATTTTCATGGTAACATTTTTTTCAGATCTTCACAGAGAAGATGAAACCATGGAGGCATCAAATCTACAGAACTTTAGACTATGCAGCTAGAGATCCAATCCAGTGGTCTCCAGGACAAGATAAGCTCTAAGGATGGAACAAAGAGGCAGATTTGATAACTTCAAAGCAGATAGCTTGGTACAGAACCGATCATGTGAGAGCTTTAGGAAAGAGAATGGCAATAAGAAGTCTCTTTAAAGCCAAAAATAAATAAAATAAATAAAGCTGTATATCAGCTTTCTTTGACCTATTTTATGTCCCAGATCATATCAAGGAGAAAAAAAGCATAGTTCCGATCAACATAATCCTTTAGTCCATACAGAATTGCATGGCCTTTTATAAGAACAGATGCATTTACAACAATCTGTTTATTATTTTTAAGAAAGCAATCTGCACCCAAGAAGCTCAGAGCCAACACCAACACTTCAATAAAAATAGATTCTGTGCCCTATACACTGTTCTGCAGATTATATGAAGAATGAATGCACTTTATGATGAAGTCTCATGAGATTCTTCACCAAGGACATACACTGAGGGGCCTTTTATTAAGGTCATCAGAAGAAATGCCATACTACAATAAATTCAAAGTGACAAATTGTAATGTAAATGTGGATCAAGAATGATGCTCAAATGTTTTAATTTGGTGAAACAATGTTTTTTCATTCCTTGACTCAGCAACTAAACAACAAAATGTGGTTAAGTCTAAATATGAAATTTCTGTATATCAGGAAAGCATGCATGTAATTGCTTTGATCATGTACCATAAATGGCAGGATGCAGCGAAAATATTAGAACAGCTTTTTCCCCCACATAATTTCTCTTAAAACTTTGTTACCAAATGATTTGGGGAATTTTTATGTTCCTATGTTATACCTATACCTTTCCATACATATGCATGTGATAGCAGCTCATTGTGAGAATAGGTTTCAGTCTTTGGCATGAAGAATGGGTGTAAAGTGGAAAACCAAGCAAGAATTTCAAATACAGAGTTGGAGAACCACTAGTCTTCTTCATCAATGTTACCGAATAGTAAATAAAAACCCCTTACATGGCTGGATGGGTTTCACAATTAGCTTTCAATTGGGATGCATTTTAGTAGAACATGGGTGAGGTGGGTGGGTTTAAATACACACCCACACCCACCATTCTTCCACTTTCAAAGGCTGGTTTTCATTCCCACACTGGAGGACTACTGAAGGAACGAAATTTGCAAGATGACATTCCTTGTCAACTCTAGTTTGGCCTCCAAGTCAAGAGTACTGCTGCAGGCTTTGCTTCCAGCACAACATTGTTACAAGTGCAAATACATTTTTTTTTACTCCTTGGGGTAAATAGCTCTGGGGTTCACATTACCATTAGGCTGACCCAGGGCAATAGCTACAAGGAGAGGTAATCCACACCTGCTTCAGATCCACCTCACTACCAACATGGGCCTTTTCTAAGTTCATTCCCTTGGACATACTAAAATGTGGCAAGTAACTGTTTTATTGATCAATGGCTCCATCTGTATAAAAAGCTAGTTCCACTGATAAGCGACCTTTCCCTTTCCACAGAACTTAATGAACAAAATGTTTGACAATAAAAGAGAAAAGCAGTGAAAAAATAGGAGAGCCAGTGTGTGGTGTCATGGGTAGGATAATGAACTAGAACTCAGGAGGCCTGGGATCAATTCTCTGCTTGGCCGTGAAAATTCACTGAGGAGTGGGTGGCATGGGTGAAACCACTCCTTAATTATCTCACATACCTTGAAAATTCTATTAGGATAAGTCAAATATGACTTGGCAGGGCATACGACACACAGCAATAAAATGAGATCATTCACAACAGCACTGTGATATGGTATTTTTTTCCCCTGTGCCTGTTTTACAGAGGAGGAACTTGAAGCCTGGAAAATGTGATAGCTCCAAGGTCACTTGCACAGTTAATAGATGAACTAGTTTTAACTCTGGTTTCAGGGCATAAACAGACATTAAAGATAGCCCAGGATTAGATCATCAAAGTTCTTCACTGCTACAAGCACAGTAGGAACTTTTCTCACCTCACCACGTTTGTGAACGAGCTTCATTTTTTGCCCATGTCTGGTCTTCAGGAGCCTCGTGGCGCAGTGGTTAAATGCCTGTACTGCAGCTAAAACTGTGCTCACAACCTGGGGTTCAATCCCAGGTAGCCGGCTCATGGCTGACTCAGCCTTCCATCCTTCCGAGGCTGGTAAAATGAGTACCCAGCTTGCAGGGAGGGGGGCAATGCGTACTCTGCATACTGTCATGAAAAACTGTAAACTGCCCAGAGACTACTTGAAAGTGGTATGGGGCAGTATGTAAGCAGAACACTTTTTGCTTTATACATGGGATTTCTTTTAAGCGTGATGTTTCATATTATGAAAATTCCCTTCGCTTATGTCTTTCCAACACCTAAGGTGCTTTCAGCTCCAATCACAGGCTTTCTACAGCCTATCTGTTTCTATAGATTGGCCTCACTGCCAGATGGGTAGTAGCTGGTATACTAGTATAAAAAGCCAATAAATTATATATATATGGGACCACACTAGGTGCACAGTGATATGAAGCGAGAAACATAGCAAGCAATATAATAGAGGACCAATGCTGTACTATGGAAAGGATAACGATGGTTTAAAGGGAAAGCAAGAGACAATGATATTTTTGTACTATATAGAACTAGCAGCAGAATTCATGTTTTGTTTTGCCTTGAAATGATCCCACTTTGCACTAGCAAAGAATTATGTAACCCAGGTAACTTCTTATTAGAGACATATTTCTATTCCTTTAAAAGATATCTTTCTCAGTAGGCACCACAGCATCATAATTCATTTGCTTATAGATTTTATTTCTTGCTAACTGATATAAAATGCTTTTCCTGTGAACAAGAAATTGAAAAAAGTTACCTTCTTTCTTCATCCCAGCACGAAAGCACTTTTTTAAACGACAGTATCTGCATTGATTTCTCTTGTCCTTATCAACAATACATTGCCGGCTAAATCTGTTGGACAGAATCGAGGATAAATATATTAGAGTGCAAGAAAAGGACCCTGATTAGTACGAGTGAAACAATTAATGGGCACTGTCAAAACAATGTCCCCAACGATCCGCCTTTGCTAGTATTTTTTCCTTAATCAGCCTTGAAACATTTCTCTTTGCCATTCTTCTAAAATGAATAATTCCTTTTGATGGGCAAGTAGCATCCCATTAAGTTATTCATCATCTTGTGAAGGGAAAGCATATGCCTTTTTGCTCTCACTTCAGCCAATGCTTAGGATGGCTCTTCATGCAGGCTGAGCTTCTCTGTGATGTTTTGCATGAAAAGGAGTAATAGTCAAGGGCAAGGGTGGAAGGAAGAGTAGTGCTGGGCCAGAACAAAATGTCTACCAAGATATTTTGCAATGTAGAAGGCAACTGATGTGTTGGACCACAGCATCCTCTGATCACCAACCAGCATGTCCAAGACAGAACATCAAGACAGAATGCTGGACTAAATAAAGAACCTGTGTGATGCTTCCAGGAAACCTTCAGGCAAGTCATGCAGGCATCTTGCTCCTCTGGGGATGCCTTCCTTTTGGAATTCCAAGGTGTGCCACCTTTCTTTAGACATGGAAGATTGAGCAAGGGGATATAATAGCTGTTTGAAGAAACATTGTTTAGAAGAGACAAACAACTTTTCTCAGCTAGTACTAAGGGCTGCAATAGAACTAGGTCTCCAGGACCAGCTATGTCATCAGAAAGTATAAAACAGACAGCTCAGGGAGCAGCAAGTGGGTGTCATGCAATGTAAGCAAATTATTAGTTGATTTTTATTGTTGTTTCATTTTATCCCCAGCTAAGAAGACCAGAAGATGCACTTGTAGGATTTTCTGCCTCACATACCAAAATGACCTATGGATCCACCCTTGACTTAAGGCCTTGAGAGACACTGGTATAGCTATGAATGTTTCCCACCCTTCAGGAATATATATTCATTCATTTAAAGTTTATGGGTTATTTTGCCATCTTAATGGCTGTTCCAAACAGCCTTTCAGTGCTGGGATGGGCTCCTTTGCCTCCCTGCACCGGACTCAACACGTAAATTGTGGAGCATATGGTCCATCAGGCTAGGAGCCTATATAAGGCTCCAGTGAAGGATCCCTTACCTCTTTTGCCTCCTGCCTGCCTGCCCTATTAGGATAATGAGATTAGCTGGTCACGCCAGAGTCAGATGGGAATTTTTGACTGCTACTCAGATTGGCCAAGAGTGGCAGTGAGTTTACACCCATCCCATTCTCCTCAGGTGAGATGTGGTCATTTACTATTCTACCAGTCGCACTTGGCAGTTAGTGTGAGTGGCAACCCATGTTAGTCAGTATCAGAAAGTAGAGTGTTTGTAATTTACCTGGCAGCCCTCTATATTAATAGTCTAGGACAGTGATGGCAAACCTTTTAGAGACTGAGTGTCCAAACTGTGATTCAAAACCCAAAGTGCCAATACAGCAATTTAACCTGACTACAGGTGGCTGTGAAGGGGTGATGTCGGTTGTCCATAGAAAGGGCTCCGAGTGCCACCTTTGGCACCCGTGCCATAGGTTCGACAACACTGGTCTAGGATATTAAGATTATTAGTTGGAGCATTAAGATTGGCCCCTAGAAGTTAGATGAGCACTGGCCAGAGTGTTTCTTTGGGATGAGTGCTGTGCTGATGGACAGCACCCACCTAAATTTAAGTATACCCTGTAGTTCATGCCACATGCAGTATTCTGAGCTGCCGCTTGGATTTTCATCCTTTACAGTTTACTTAATACAGCTAATCAATAAATTGTGGCCCAGTTTGAACTCCACAATTCTTGTCTCATCTCTTTATTTTGGGGGTGGAGTGGCAATGGGGTGATATTTTTGCTTTGAGTACAAATCCTAGAACGGCAGTGGCTGTGCTGGCTGAGCGATACCGTGGGTTGCAGTTGAAAAAGGTAACTTTTATGGGCTATAGTTCAAATCTTGTTGTGTCTATAGCAGTGCTGATGTGGTTAAATTAGGCAGGTCCTACAAGGCAGCTCCATTCCTCCAGATTTCATCCACAGTGGCTTAAAGCTAATATTCATAGATACATAGAAATATTGCACCAATTTCAATAGGACTGTCAATACATAATTGATAAATTTGGGCCAGAAAGTCTCAAGATAACAGAAGACTCTCTTGAAAGAGACCCAAGTCAAGTGATGGTAATAGCAAGAGAGACGGTACCTTTTAACCTCTGCCGCAGTCGTAGGCCACCTTCTTGAGAAATGAGAAGGTGATAAAAGAAAATGCCAGAGGGCACCTTGTAGCACATATCTAGTAGTACTTCATATATATATACCAATTGTATGTGAACTAAAGCAAGGTACAGGATAGTGAAGACGCTCAGGGTGAATGCGGGTTGCGGAGCAGCAGCCAAAGATCAAAATGTACATGTGTTGTCATTTGCAAATGAAATTATTTTAGTCTCAAAGTATAAATGGCTAGCAAGGATACGCAGTTCAATTTTTCATGTGCTGTGCTGCTGACTGCCATTCAGCCAGGAATTCAACAACAGGAGGTTGGAAAGATTAAGAGACACAAGACATGAGCAAACTATGGCACTGACTGCCCATCAGTGCTGGCTGCAGGGCAGATGACCCCACAGGAAGCCTAAAGGGGCAGTTTTGCCAAAATGAGAAGCAGAGGGCATCTCCACTACACAGATAGAGCTGTTTGATACCACTTTGGCTGCTCCAGCTGTGTCTTGTGAAATGCTGGGATTTGTAGTTTGTTGAGTCTTCAAAATACTGTTGTAGTTGATGCAGATCCCCAGAAGATGGTTTTTGTTACCTGAGGACCTCAGAATTCCGTGAAATGTAGCCATAGCAGTCAAAAGTGGTATAGAGCAATGTGGTATAGAAATGCTTTCAAATCCAAAAATTTCACTGGAGCACCAATCTTTGTCCCTCCTCAGGATCAGATTGGGATCTGAAGCCTAGTGAGACACCTGTAACTACCTGCCAAGATTGTTGGAGCAAATGATAAAGCAAAGCGTTCTGCTTATATACCATCCCATAGTGCTTAAAGCTTTCTATGGTGATTTACAATTTATGTATGCAGGTTACACATTGATTGCCCCCCACCCACGAACTGGGTACTCATTTCATCGACCTTGGAAGGAGATAAGGCTAAATCAACCACAAGCTGGCTACCTGGGACTGAACCCCAGGTCAAGGACACAGTTATAGTGGCAGCAGATTAACTACTGCAGCATAAGGAGCCACCATTATATGTACAGAAGTAAACCAAGCTGGCAATTGAATTTTCCTTCAACACTGGGTAATGGGGGTATGTCCCCCATTCCCCAGAGAAGCTAGGTCAGGGGTACAGAGTGACCTTGTGATTCCCATAGCTCTGTCCTCAGATAGAAGATGGCCATCAGAAGACCTGGGAAGAACAATTGGGAGTTGGCCATCCTGCCCCCTGCTCTGCCTTCTGATAGGGCCATCTTTGCCTCCTGGCAATTAACAGCATCATGATTTCTTCCTAAAAGCAAAAACCTAGCACTCACAAATAGAGATGGGCACGAATAAAAAAATGGTGTTTCGTTTGTCGTTTGTCGTTGAGAGGTCCGTTTCATTTCATTTCCGTTTTTTTGCAAATTTTTGGGAAAAATTTCATTTTCGTTTTTCGTTTTTTTCGTTTGTCATTTCTACCCTTTTTTGTGCAATTTTTAAAGCATTTCCGTGCATGGGCGTCCCCCAACGCCCCAGACCAGAGGGAAAACACTAAAAAAAAATTATGCTGGCAGAGACACAGTATAGACTAGGTTTGCAGGGAGGCTGCAAAGGCAGTGGCGGGCGTTGCCCAAGGTGCAAGGCAGCCACAGAGTGACTGCACTGCAGGGCAGGGGAGGGTACTCACCGAGAGGTACGCACACACGCACACAGGGAGGCTGCAGGACTGAAGCTAGAGTTGCAGAGACAGCAATTCCACCCTAACTCCCACTGGAGACTGCAAGGAGAACGAGAGCTACCAGAGCTTTTTATGCCCTCTGTGGCTGCCAGACCTGCCCAGTCTGCAACCTGGGCATGCTATTGGTTGAAGTTGTCCAAGAATTTACATGATCCCATCACATGGCTTGCCTCCATGTTGTGGCTGGAGTGGCGACATGCATTTTGTCATCCATAAAGGGAAAAGAAAAATATATCGTGATGGGAGAAGACAAAAACAAACGTTTGAAGGACCCCTACCCCCTGGTAGGTAATAATTTCAAATAATTATCACATTATCGCTGCATTTTTATGGATGACCAGGGCGTTTTAATACCCAAGAAATCAATATTAGGCATCCTGGAGCCATTTTGGGTTGATGTCCCATAACTCCCCTTAAAGGAAAAAAATACAGCGATCTGAGAAAATACATAAATGCACGTTTTAAGGACCCCAACCCCCCGTAGGTATTATCAGACAGTATAAATAATTATTGCTGCGTTTCTATGGATGTCCAGGGTGTTTTTTAACATTTAAAACAGCTCATTTCATTGCACGCCACCAATAACGGAAACGAAACGTAACGAACACAATTTTCGTGATTCTGTTCATTTCATTTCATTTTCATCATAATTTTCATTTGTTGTTTTGTTACGTAACGAAATGACAAACGAATAACGGAAATGAAAAATTGTTCATTTCGTGCCCATCTCTACTCACAAATCATGCTTCATCTGCCATCTCCCCTGACAGGTAGTGGAGTAAAACTAGTGATGGGTCCTATAGTGCAGAGTTTGTACCTAACCAAGCTCAC
The DNA here is from genome assembly GCA_023846285.1 of Phrynocephalus versicolor. Taxonomy (NCBI): domain Eukaryota; kingdom Metazoa; phylum Chordata; class Lepidosauria; order Squamata; family Agamidae; genus Phrynocephalus; species Phrynocephalus versicolor. The sequence continues at coordinate 33,180,910 of JAHTLZ010000204.1, forward strand.
CTCTTTTCATTCTTTGCTTTCGAAAGACAAATGGACACTTTTTAAAATCAAAGCAGCATTTCAGAACTCCTGTAGTTAATAATAGACATAATCTTGCCTCAGTTCAGTTAACTTGAAGTTTCTTATTTTTATAATGCATTTTGTTTTAGTTTTGAAACTAAGGGTGGTACCATGACTCCTATAAAAGAGTTACTTAGATGCATTGTTTTTTATTTTATTTTATTTTATTTTATTATTTTATTTTATTTTTGAGCGGAAAATAACTTTTCATCTCCAGAGCTAGTTTTGGGAGAAAAAAAGACAAGGCAGCAACTGTCTCTCCTTATTATAATTGGCCCTCAGTCACAGAAATCACTAAGGATGTAAGAATACCAGTCTCTAAAATGTACTCTGTGAAGATGCCCAGTAACACAGGAATCATCTTAGATCAGGCAACAATATTTATCTATCTTGCTCACTGATTGGTTGCAGCAGGGTTCTGTCAATCCTGATTGGCTGCAACATCAGCTACTTAATCAGACCTGGGACTTTCTGCCTTCTCTACAAATATCACATGATACCTGTCTTCTAAAGATGGAGCAATTTATCAATTTTGATTGCTCTGGGTTTCTCATTTCTGTGAGATGCTGTTCATTCTGGATTCTGAGTTTTCCCAGTCTTCTGTTCAGCTCATCTGAACCTTTGAGAATCTCTGTACAAGTTTACATGACAATTCCCATGCTTTTGTGTGTGCACGGCTGCTTTTTGTTTTCAGTTTACTTCTCTGTATGTCCCTTCTTTCCTTTGACCACAAATAGCAAAATTCAATTTTAAAAAGTGGGGAAATGTCAAAGAGCAACCAACTAGTCATATGAGTGCTTCAAAAATGGGCAAGTATGTATGAAAATTGAATGCTGCCCCCTTCCCCTGACCTCCTTCAGTCTGTATTGACTTCAAAAAATACGAAATTCTGGAAGTCACACTTAAGTTTTCCCAAAGAAAGACAGAATAGAAACATTTCCTGAAAAGAGACAGCATGGCACCCGTTCATTCAGATGTGACTCATACCTGCAGGTATAAACGTGATTCTTCCGTATGCTCCGTCGGAAAAATCCCTTGCATCCGTCACAGCTGGAAGCCCCATAATGTTTTCCAGTGGCTCTGTCACCACATATTGCACAAAGACCACCGATCCCACTGTCAGGTGTGTTCATATTGAGCGGCTCTGCTGAGCAACTGTCTGAGAAAGGATAAGAGTAAGAATGCACCATTAGGGGTAAAACTGGGGAGAAGGGAATGAACTCTTGTGAGTAAATTACACCATCCTGGAGACTGTGGAGGCCTTCCCTTTTAATTAGCATTTCCCATTTAAAGACGCCAGAAAACACGGCATGCATTATTACCTCCCATAAACATATCATGCCCCTCTGTCAGAACTGATGATGCTCATACCAATGAATGCTGCCCCCCTCCCCCGCCACTGCCCTCAAACTCCAAGACTGGCAATAGAAGTTTGAGCACTAACACAATTACCCAGCTCAGCATGTTCATCTAACCAATTAAATACCCTTGTTAGTTTAAATAATTGAGAGATGCTGCTTATAAGGCAACATTTTCGAGGAGGCTGGTAAAATCTCTGGGCATGAATTTTCAAATGAGATCACGGTTGTTGGCAGAGACCATGGGTTCCCCTGGAGGTCACCTTTTGGAATATTAATTCCCAGATCCGCCCAGACTCAGCATGGCCAGAGAAGGTATGATCTGTATGCCATCCCTTATTATAACAAACCCAATAGGACTCTCAAGGTCAGTGAGAGATTTAAGGAGTGGTTCTACCCATTCCATCACCTCTTCAACTGAGAAGGTCAAATGGGTAGAGCAACTCCTTAAATATCTGGCATCAAACCAGGTCTCTCTAGTCCTAGTGTATCACTCTGTCCAGGATAACATATTGGGTATTGCATACCACTCTTAACCAACCTAAAATATATGGGCAGCATAGACTCTGTCAGTCATCCCTGGTTATGGCTTGTATCTGGATTCAGTTTGGCTACCAGTATCAAAAACACAGACTATCAGCTCTTTAGTGGACTGTTGTGGTTTTGATTCACCAAAGGATACCATCTTGGGCTTCTGAATGTTCAGTGTACAATGTTTTTCTACCCCTCCCTCTCCCTCCATTTGTGTGATATTCTGAGATTAGAATCTTGTTGGATCAATGCAAGCAAGGTTGAGGGTCAAACCAGTGCAACATAGTGTTCCCGTGGTCAACCTGTTTTCTGTCTCTTAATAGGGCTTCCTCCCACATGCCTACCACAGCAATAAAACTTGTAAATTAGTCCTATGTATCTTATCCTTGACCAACTACGAAATGAAACAAGTTAAATGCAAGATAACCGAGAGCAATTGTTTGCTTCAACTAACAGGTATTATTCATCCCTTGATCAGGCACCTTTTCTAAATACATACCAAACACACCATCTGTTTTTTGACCCTGCATCTCTATGAATTGAAATTTCCCTAAATTCTACAACCAGAAATTACTTAATGTTGTATTTAGAACAAATTGACACCCCCCCCCCAGTATTTACACTGCTGTAAATGATACATTTCTTGGTGGTGCTCACACAACCTGGTAGGAAAGATTTGACAGTTCTAGAGCTCTTATCCCCCTGCCCCCGCCCGCAAGGAAAATAGATTTATTATGTCATCTCTGGGAAAAATAACTGGCACAGTTGGTGTAGCAGAAGCAGCATTCAGTGCAGTTGTACCCTTGCATCAGTTTGAACAGCCACGTATTGCCAAGCTATTGACCTCACCTTGTCAATATTTTCCCCACTATATCAGGGCTAATGATTCCCTCCTTTTCATTTGACATGCAAATGTGTTTGTTCATGTGTCATTGTGCAGCTGTCTCCTTTGGACTGCTGCTTTTGTTCTTGAAACAGAACCATGAGCGGTTCATGAGAGGAAAGAGTATAAACTCACAAGACTGGCTGCTCACTTATAACTGCCAGGAGCAACAGAAGCCCTACTGGCTATTCCACAGAAGTCAATGAGCTTGCCCCAGTGAATAGACAGAGGTGTGTGCCACATTGTCCAACTGCCATCCTGTCCCCAAGTTAGCTTGGAGGCCTTAATGGTGGTTGTTGAGAAGTGGTTCTCAACCTTTCATATCTTGAATCTTTCCAGTCACCATTGCTGTCAAGTTTTTCCTGGCGCTGGGCGGGACATGAGGAGGGTGGTGTAAAGTGCACGTGTGCACACACAAACAAAAACAAAATTCAATGTGTGCACACAACTGCACCCACAACGCCTCTCCCACCACGCGGGCCAAAAATGACGCAGCCCCGTAGAATCACACCGGTGAACGAGGAGGGCGAGAATGATGAGGAGGGCATGCGGCAGGATCAGGGCATGAGTATACCAGGAAGGGGAGGTGAGGAGAAAACGAACCCTACCACCCAGCCAACCTGACTGCCTGCCTGCTGCAGCCCAAATGCTCAGGCTGCCTGGATCCTGCAGCTTTACCAGGAGCGCGCCCAAGCCATTCCTCCCTTTATATGCCTCGGGCACCACAGGCTCCTTGGAATGCAGCTGCCAGAGAGGATCATAGGAATCACAGTCTCCTTCTCTCTCTCCAGTCAGACTCCCAAGTCTCTCCTGTCAGCAGCTGGAGGAAGTTCACCTCTGCCTCCGCTGCCCGGGACATTTCCGGTAAAAGAAATGTTCCAGGAAGACAGCAGGACTAGGGCTAGAAAATGGAAATTTCCCGCCCAAATCATGACACTTGACAGGTCTGCCAGTCCCTCTGGCCACCACAGAAGAAACAAAATACCTTCTTTAAAGGGGGGGGGTCTCATATGTTTGCAGGCATTCTCTTATTATATTTATCATTTACATAAGTGTTTATGGACCTAAAACACTGTAGTAATACTGATAAGAGTAAAAGCAAATGAAAACCACAATTATACTTAGTAGAAAAAAACATCACTTAGCATAAATTTTACTGCTATGCTACATTTTCAAACTGTAGTTACTCTTACAGAGACATCTACTTCTGTAGCCACCAAAGGTATGTGAACTCTGACACAGAAACCCTGGTGTACGCGAGCTGCTCATATATAGAAAGTTAAAGATTCTTTCCTTCGTACTTAACTCAATTTTCATCTACTAGAACAACTATTTTTTTGGAGAGACAGTACTAGCCCAACCAAAGTTAAAAAGTTACTCTAATCAAACAGGAAGATGTTCTCTCTGCTAAACATTAGCTTTCAAACAGCTGTACGATTAACTACTCCCTCCAGTTCTATATCGACAAGTCACTCTGGAAATATTACTGCATATTAAAAAATATCAGCTGAAAAGACATCAGGGCACTTTTCAAAGTACTTACTTATTTTCCTCTCTGCATATTTGTATCGTAGCTGTAATTTTAAATACCACCTGTCTGCGGTAGTTCATCTTACTGTGAATAAAATAAATGCAGGATATTCTGCTTCGTTTGATTAACTGACCACTATCACTTGTGTAATGCAAAGTTTATTACTGAGAATTGGTATTTTATTTTCTGCCCCATAAAAATGTTGCAATGCAATTTTTATATTTTATTATTAAAATCACACAGGCACACATTTTACTCACAAAGCACTAATACAGATTAAGTTAACCAAGGGTTATTCCATCCTAAAGATGCAGCTGTAATCGGCATTACTATTTCTTGGATCAAAACTACAATAACTACCTTCCTGTAGCTTCTAATGTCCCATTTTCATTTTTATGACACTAAGTTCTCTGATCTCTGTACCAAATCCATTAATGCCACACTTTTCACCAAGCCTTTGTTGTCATATGTTTTAGCATATTTCTTATAACGTATCATCTGTGCCATAGACACCTGTCCCATTGATCTGAAATCTTTGTTTCTCCCATTTTATCCATCAGAATATAAATAGAGAATCAACATGCTTGCTACCATTTAAAATAATTTAAAAATAATGTATCCATCAGAGTTGTCAAGTAAAATAATTATATGATCCACTGGCACACTAGATCCTCTAAATCTTATCCAATAATGAGGTTATACTTTTGTTGACACAAATTTAGTTATGAAATGTAAAGAAAAAAAGAGCACAAACCAGAGATGGGTTTTGCTGACAAGTTTTATTATCAGCAAAACCTTGCCTTAATTTCTTTCCCCATGAAATCATAAAATCAAGTTTTGTTTTAAAAAAAACATTGAGAAGATTCAAGCTCACCATTGCCATTATAAAAGTCCTGCATTATCTCAAACTCCAAACCAGAATAACTTGGATCAAGGACTTCAGTGTAGTTCGCCATTTCCATATCCAGAACTGGTTCTGAGATCATCGTTGACTGTGAATCAAGAAACTGACTCCTTCTCTAATATAGAAGATGCAGTCAAATCTTGCTGTGTTCCCCACCCCCGCCCAAACCTGGCAATAGTTGATTGATAATCCAAGTGTTAACTGTAACTGTGTCACTTATATATTGCAGTGGGAGGAGTTACAAAACTAATTCAGCCTGTCGTATCCTACCTGACTCTTTCTCCCTTTTCTTATGGGACGCCATTAGCAATTCCTTGTAACAATTTGGTTATATTTCATGGAAAGTTTTTAAATTAGGATTTCTAATTTCCCTGCCTGCTTTGGAATATGTGCTTCAAACTAAAGCATCCTGTTTGATTTATTTTCAAAGAACTGTTGACCTGGGACCTAAACAAATAGAAATACCATATGACTTCTATCGGCAGAAGGACGTTTCCCCCTGTAAGTACGATATTGGCATGTGGGATTGTTGCTATGAAGTGAGGTCCCCCCAAAAAAGCTCTGATTCAAACTCACTACTGATATAAATCCTGCATTGCCTCAAATACCAAACTACTCTAACTTGGCCATCAAAAGAATGGCCGAGAATGGTGATCACACAGAGAAACAGATTGCATTTTGGACCACATGTGGGCTGGTCCGATGCAATCTATTTCCAAGTAATCATGTAGCATACAAAGAAAATGGCTTCTACCACAACCCCAATTTCTGCCCAAGCTGGACCTTCTGCTTTTGAGGGGTCAGGCAGGAGTGATTCCCCGGTGAACGGAGGTATCACTCTAAGGAAGATCATTTCCCTTCAAGCGGCTTTTACAGCTATTGGATCACACTCTGGGACTTCTTTCTGTGCAGACATGTGTGTGCCAAAATCACAGTTTGAACCAGAGCTTCTATGCATGCTAAGGCAAGGAACTGAAACTTAAGGTCAGCGCTATACAATGTAGTTGATAACAGTAGTTTATTTCTGGGGAAAGTATTGTTCTTTTAGACACCATCCAATTTCATTCTTGTCTGGGTAGTACCTGGCAGTAATTTTGTTTGTCCAGATCTTCCTAAATACTTTATTCCGGCCAAAAGGAAAATGCAAACAGCAAGGCCATTTGATCATTGCAGCAGGACAGAAGGGTTTCTAGTCAGGGCAGCAGCGGTTGCAAATTTGAATGTTCTGTCTTAGTTTTACTCCCTTGCTCCCCACTCTGTTTTCCCCCAGCTAGCAGGAGAAAACCTCATCAGCTTCCTATAGCAGTCACCAAGGAGAAACTAAGTGTGAAGCCTCTTTAAAGGGCTCTGCAGAAAGCTGGCTCTTGTCTACACCATTTCCACTGCTCTGCCCTGGCACCTGCTCTGTTCCCTGGCACTGAAATGAGTGGCACTGCAGCCCCATCACCCTGCCAATTGAGTCAATGACTTTGCATCAGGAAAAGTAACCAACCATCATTTTCTACAGGAAAAAACATACACTCCTTTTATTCCTGAATACAGTAACCCACCCACCCCGCCTATCATGGGGGTTAGGGACCCACCCGACCAGCTATGCTTGAAAATCTGTGACATGCGGAAGGGGATCGGGTGGGGCCTGGGGGTGGCGCGGCACACCCCCCGTGGCTCCGAGGCCTTTCCGAGGGGTGGGGGCGGCAGGAAGTGATGTGATCTATCCCTGCTGCCCCCTGCGCGGCTCTGAGGCCTTTCGGAGGGATGGGGGTGGCGGGGAGCGATGTGATCGCTCCCTGCCACCCCGCAGCTTCGAGGCACAGGTACTGTGATCCCGCGATATAGCAGGACCGCAGGACCTGAACCATGAAATGGCGGAGGGGTGACTGTATTTTATTTCTCTTTTCCCTATTTCTTCTTGTGACATGTGAATGCCACGCTTAACATGAGAGAGGCACACACATGCTGCTTTGCCCCATTGCAGTCTCTGGCTATTAGCTTTGCCCCATGGTCACCTCAGAAACACAAGAATACCCAGTTTGGTTTGATTTGACATGTCTGTCTAATGACAGTGCACATGCTTGGGAATGTGCCTACTTGTTTATTGGCAGTGCATGAACTCCACAGAAATGCACAAACTGGTGAGGAATTAAGAAGTTCTTCTAGGCTCTGATGAGGGCTGTTGCTTCATGTTCTATGAACATTTACCAATAGGCTATCAAGGTGTGCAATAATTGAAGTAATTCATTACTCGGCAATGTAGTGTTTGCATGATACTGATCTCTTAAAGAGCTGTAAAACTGTGACTCTGTGCGTCTCATTAATAGTTAACATGATAACCTGACCCTTGTTCAAATTGGAAAGCATCTTAGATAGCTGGAACTGTTGATCAAGCACAAAGCAGCCACGATCTCACAAATACTACATTTAGGTAGGCACATTTTCACCTGCCACCTTCACCACAGTGACTGAGTTGCTGGCACTGCTGAATGGGACAATCAGGGCCCCTGTAAAGTTGCAAAGATATGCAGTCCTCAGGGTCCCTCTAATTTTCAGCCCTACTCAGTGGAGTTCTGCCTCTTCTGCATGTGACTTCGCCTCCTGCCATGCACATGCACACATGTGCAACGAGAGCATGAAGGCAGAAAGCACTCAGTGTCAGTGTGCAGAGGAAGAGGGCAGCTACGTGGAAAGAGGTGGAGTCACACATGCTTTAGAGCCAACCTTGGCCATCACTCAACTCCAAAAGTAGCAGAAAGTCTCAGAGCAATTTGATTTGTGCACCGGGGGGGGGGATTCCCAATGTGGTGCATTAGATAGAATGATGGACTAGGACTCCAGAATAAAGTAAAGGTAAAGGTTCCCACCGTACTTAACATGCCTGTCATGTCCTACTCTAAGGGTGGCATTCATCTCCATTCTTAAGACAAAAGCCAGTGTTATGCAAGCCCGTGGCCATGTGGCCAGCATGGCCGAACTCATTTCTGCCCATGAAACACTGTTTGCCTTCTCACTTTTTAGAGTGGTACCTATTTATCTACTTGCATTTACATGTTTTCAAACTGTTAGGTTGCCAGGAGCTGGGGTTAACAGTGGGAGCTCACTCTGCTGCATGGCACCCAGGATTCAAACCACCGAGCTGCCAACTTTGCAGCTGACAGTTTCAGCACTGTATCCCACTGAGCCACCACACCCCTATCAGAACTCCAGAAACTAGGGTTCAAATCCTCACTCAACAATGGAAACTCATTGAAGAAATGGAATGAGTAAAACCTCTCCTCAAAAATCTCACTTACATTCAAAACCCTGTTAGGGTCAGTTGACAGTACAGAGCAACCAAGGCCATTGTGATTTTTAGCTTCACGCGTTCAAATCTGTAAGCCCACCACAGAGTAAAGCTTGGAAAGGTTATTGTGAGGGCTGAACTGCCAGAAGGGCATACTTACTGAAGGATGCTGGGAGATGTAGAATTCCCCACCCCAAACAAAAGGGAAGGGAAATGATATGATTGGTTACCAGCTCCTTTACAGAGGTGCTGGAGCTGTGCAGCTGCCTAGTGCACTTGGAAGCGTTATTATTTTGAACTACAAGTCACGCAATTTGTCGTGCTGGCACCAGATTTTGTGGAAGTGTCAATCAAAAAATTCTGTTTGCAAGCTCTACTTTATGGCAGCTAAAGGGCTTAAGGCTCTCAAATTCTTTTTCCCTAAAAAAAAGAAAAAAGAGTTGCAGTCCTTCTTATATGCCATTGTGTTGAGTGGTTCAAAGCACTTGAGCAAAGCTATATGATGCTGGGTGACTTTTCTGCTTCTATTGTTTTTATAGGAAAGGAAACAAGATTTCAGGTAGCTGCTAATCAGCGTTGGCCTTTAGATAAGTTGATAAAGGAGGCTATGGCAAGTCTGGGATTCTGGGAGTTACATGTCAATAGATGAATGGGTACATACAGGATTAAGACAAAGGAAGAGAGTCCACTTGGTTGCTGTTTCCTTATATGAGTGTTTCCCAATGTTGGATCCCTAGACATTCTTGAACTGTAATTCCCAAAAGATCTTGCCAGCACAGCTAGTGGTGAAGGCATCTGGCAGTTGCATTCCAAGAATATCTGGGGAACCAAGGTTGGGACCACTGCCCTATATACTTAATTTGTAGATTCAAAGACTTCTAGCATTCTTACTTACAGAGAAGCTTTTGTAATCGGTCTCTTCTGATCTGGAACCCCAGTCCCTGCACAAATCATTCTTGACATGCACATATCAGTTAAATCTGTTCTATGTACTTATTGGGCTTTCAAAATGTGATTCTGAGTAAATAACTGAGTTAGGAAAGTTACTCTGAAGAAGGATAAATATGTATTTTTATTATTACTTATTATTTCTTTGTTATAGTTCTATACCGCCCATCTTCCAGATGGAACTCTGGGCAGTGTACAATTAAAACAAGAGCAATAGGATATTACAAAAAGAAGCGAGTGCTAATAAAATAAGGAGGGGCGAAACCCTCCACAAGAAACGACAATTAACATATGAGTAGTGGTAGGATAGTGCCCTGGACCCCATAGCATCACCTGAACACTGATTAGTTATAGATTCATTCTTCAAAGTAACATCTCATCCTCTGAAAAGATTTGAATTCAGGATTAGCAACTGGTTGGGTTGCAGAATCTCATGTAAGTGTTTAAATTTTCATTGCTTTCCTTCTCAATCACCTTACATTTTGGCCTCTTTCAAATTAAGCAAAGGATTCTTGAAACTTGAATACAGCTCAATACATAATTGCTTAACTTCTTGAATTCTGGAAGTGTCCATTAATGTAGGAAAACAATGTTGGATTGCCCATCTCATTTGAAACTTGGAAACAGCCGTAGCATACTTTTATTGAGTTTCACATAAAAAAATTATATTTAACTTATTCCTGGCATCTTGCACTGACAGTACACTTAAAGCTTTCATCTCTTGGGTTGTGGAGATGATGCTATAAATCAGACACATTCCATCACATATGCCAGGAATGAGATACTGCTGCTAACTTTTGGACTGTCATAGTTCAAGAAGTGTCCAGGATCGCCACACAGAATATTACTGTCAAGCCTAGATTAGCTGCTAAGAGGTATGTAGTTTCTCTTCTTAGATGAGTTACAGATATTTTCTCATAAGGATTTAATTTTTCCCTTTGTTAGCACAGGAAGCAGAGAAGCAGACGTACATAGTCTTGCAGCCACAGGGCATGGGGTACGATCCTTATGGAAAAGATAATGCAGCAGCTGCAGTTGACATGGCAGTTAAGTAAATCTTAATTTTCTATTTTACTCTCAGGCATGTTCTTTTATATTGTTTGTGATAAATGATTCCAGAAGGTATATGTTGAGATAGATACAGATAGAAATATTTGGGGAAAGACAGAGTGGGAGAGTAATGCTTCATAGTATAATGATGACTGCAATGCACATGATAGTGACAATGATGACTTTCATTCTTCTTTGTTAATCCCTATTTAAAAAGAAGGTATTTACACCAGATTTGACTGAATCCTAAATCTCGGACTGAATCTACCTGTTTTGGGGAGATTCCGGATTCATCTGAAGTACAATGGACCCTTGTATAACAAACAGTTTGCATAACATAAAATCTGTACAACATAAAAAATTCTGGAGATAGGGGAAATTTGCTTAACATAATCACCTATGGGGTGAATCCGTACAACATAAAAGTGGTTGTGATTAAGGATTACTCTGTTTTCAATGCATTCCTATGGGAAATTTATATAAAGGAAAATTTGCTTAACATACTTTCATTTGGAACGAATTAAATCCTTTATACAAGGCACCACTCTATGTTCCTCCAGATCATCCCAAAGAAAATGTGGGTCCTCCAGAAATTTCATAAGCAACCTGGAGGCTCAGATGCTAAGGTTGAATCTGTGTCTTGGTGAAACTGATGACATTTATCTTCAAGCTTCAAAACCCTGGAGATAAACAGAAATGTTAAACCTTTCTTTCCTAGAACTATCCGTACTACAACTGTGATCACATTGCCACTGGAAACAGAGTACTGCACCCTCCAACTGCTGAAAAGCTGGACCACTGCCATTTCCGTCAGTTACTGTTTTTTGCAAGGGGCATTTTTCTCCACGTTTTCTTAAAATACAAAGGAAAGCAAATTTCCCCTTGAAAGACTCGCAGCTGCTGAGCGAAACTTTTTGGGTTGCTTTGCCAAATAGGCTAGGTTCCCTCAGGAGCGCAGAATAAAAGCTTTATTTGACCTAAAAGGCCCATGGGAACCCTGGCAGAAGAAGAGTAATGAAACAACGATGTCTTCAGATTATTTCTTCTCTTTTCAAGATTTACAGTCATTTCCTGCTTTATCCATTTAATACTTCCAATTTCAACAAAAAAATCATTTCCCAGTTTGACAATTAAAATAAAAAATCTTAACCAAACTCAGTTTTTCCCCTCTTTGGAAATGTTGTAGCACTTTTTCTGAAATGAATCAATCAATCAATCAATCAATACAACAGCTCAAGAGCTAGGAAGCTGGCATGGTCATTCCAGGAGTTGTGTTCCAAAAAGAACAAAATGTTTCCAGTACCTGAGCAACACATTGATCAAAACAAGCTTCAAAAGTAGAAATGCAGTTTTCTGATTATAATGACCCAAATCCTGTCTAACATTTAGATAGTGGATATTGTTGCTGGTCCAGGCAGATCAAATTATACCACTGTGTCCCAAATGTGACAGTGATTGTCCAAGTGGTTTCACAGTCAGAATCGCAAGGAGATAAGACAGCCACTTTCACACCGGCTGATGCAAAAAACACCATGCCCTGGGGATGGATCAACATATTTGTTTGTCCCACCTTCCCCAGGAAGGACCTTTCTCACAGCAACTCCAATGTGTGCCGAGAACATTGGTCATTATGATATGACAGTGAAAAAATAGGATTCAATAGAGAAGGCATAGCATTGTCTGCTTTTGTGATCTTTGGTCCTGCCCATTAAAATAATACAGATACTCTACAGCAGGCCTGCCCAACAGGTAGACCGCGGGCTACTGGTAGCCCATGAAGGGTTCAAAAGTAGCCCCCCAGCCATCAATAAAAAAGTGAGGGGATAAGTTCTCCACCTCTCCCTCACCCATCCCAAGGTCCACCACCGCCCCAGCAAAGTTCTGGGTCTGCCAGCCCATCTCAGCTGAGCTGGGCAGTTCAAGGGTCATGGCACATTGAAATCTGTTCTCTCCAGAACAGATAAATTGGTTTTCAATGCACTCCTATGGGAAACCGCTGCTCTACTTACAATTTTTTTAAATTATGAGCACATGCTCAGAACAGATAAAATTTGTAAGTAGACGTTTTAGTGTAGTAGCCCTCAGGCACTTTGGACCGGAAAAAGGAGACCTTGGCCTGTTCAAAGTTGAACAGCCCTGCTCTACAGATATTTTATGGGTGTTGAAACACTACTAGACAGGTAATATTCCCTTCCCTTGTGTGATCCAGAGATGACGTTTCATACCAACTACTGACTGCTCTGACTGAGGTTGAGAATATATGATAGTACCTTTGCAATCGAAGGGGGAACTAGATTGTTCTAGCACAGAGCTTCTGCCATTCTGCAAATTTGTAAATTGGGTTGTTTTGTGTGCTGACTGATCTTTGGGAGGGAAGTAGTTGTCTTTCTTTGAAATTTGATTGAGTGGACATACAAGTAGCAACTTGGAAGGAATGCATCTCTGAAGGAACAATGTTTAATTATCATATTCATTATGATAGTAGTATTTTATACAGTGTGTCCCTTGGAGAGTAAGATATTTTGTGATATTTTGTGGCAAGAGAAGAGAATGAGAATGCTTTGTGCATGAATCAGGCGAAATTGCACAGAATAAGGTTTTAATGCCAATAAAAGTTTAACAAAGATGATGCAATTTGCACAAAAAGCGAAGGGCTGCTGTGTTCTTGCATGGGCTTATAATAGGAATGATGGAAGAGGGTATTTGCTTCTTTTTAAGCAGGAGGTTGGTCATTATTTGCCTTTTCACTTGGTATGTGCTCTCTCTACTCCTCATTGGGAGTAGTTCTGATTTGGTGCCGAGGCTTCTATGGACCTTGATGAACAAACAAAAAAACCCTACACCTTGTCTTGCTCTGGTTAGGAAGGAAGGTCTCTCATGGGGCCTTGAAAGGTTCTCAATGAGATTACTTGCAGAGACTGCTAAATCAATAAGGAAAAGGTATTTAGTTCAAATTGGTCACAGTCAAGAAGGTATGTGCTACAGCAAAGAAGGCTCCCTCTCGCATCTCCACAAAACATAACACTGCCAGAAATGGAAAAGAGAGAAGGTTAGTCAATTTTATTCATCAGGAAGGAGTATCTGGTACCTGACTGTCTGTAAAACCATATTCATAATTCCACATTCATTAAGCTGTGCACAAAGGTGTTCATAAACACATTGCTTTGGATCCAGACTTAGTCATGGTTAGATGTCCTTCACTGAAATGGCTAACACTTCTCAGATACAGTAAATGTAACCCTGATTGTTCTGAATGGTTCTGCTCTGACTGAAACCTGGAACAAAGCTATAATTGAGTTGCACTGCTGCATAGCAACACAGAAATGGCCACTGGGTACAGAGAACTGCCTGTGCCCACCATAATTATGACAAGATGTGAGTTTAAACAATAGGGGTAGAAGAAAGTGTGTTCGTAATGTGTGCCATCGAGCCAGAATGACTTATAGTGACTCTAACAGAGTCTTCAAAGTAATTTAGTTATTTAAGAAACAGTATTACCACTTATAATCTACCAACTCTCCTTTTAGTAGTTTTTAGTAGTTTTATTAGTATGTCTTATTTAGTTTTATTACTGTTGTTCTTTCTATTCTGTTGTAAACCGCCTGGAGTTCCTCTGGAAGACGTTTGGTATATAAGTACTAAAATAAATAAAATAAATAAATAAAATAAATAATCATGGCCAAACAGATCCAAACCCAGGCCTCCTGAGTACTGGTCCCTCATACTGTCCATTGTACCACGCTGTGCACCCCCCAAAGATATAAGGATTACACACTAAATTTCTTGTTATCATGTATTTAGGTTATCTTGACAGAATGACAAGCCTCAAATGGGAAATTTAAAGTCCTGTAAAATTCTTCACCTCTAGCTGAGAAAACAAAGCATTTTTCTCCCTTCAAAGCCTCTGTAATTTGTTTATCTAATATTCTTTTCCATTGAGGAGCAAAGCCTATTTGTTAGGAAAAATGCAAATAATCCATTCAGTGCTTCAAATTCTTAAATTAAGTAGCAGCCAATCCAGGTTTTGACTAATCCAAGTGATGTATGCAAGTGCTTCATTTGTGTGATTTAAAAAAGGAGGTAATTTTGTGCAAAATCTCACATCTTTTGTACAAAACATCCTTTGTACCAATGCAAGAGTATTAAGATTACCAAGACATTTCTAATCATTCTTGCCAGGGAACAGAAGAATGTTTCCATCCTCAGTCCTTGCATGCTAGAACAAGAAAACAATAACTTTTATCTTCATTTTTGTACCCTTGCTCCATCAGATTCGCCAATCCTGCCTGGTAAAAATATTTTTCCCTCAGGAACAATGGTAACTTGTTACTCCTCAAAGCCTCTATCCATTTTTCAAGATGGTAGTAGACTGGTGGTCATTTTTGTTTATCTCATTTTTTTCAGTCTATGCTGTCCTCAGAGGATCCCAAAGGCAGGAAACTGGCCACTTTTTCTTCAAGTGCCATGTCCTTGTAGAATGTTGGCGATCAGTAGCTTTAACTGGCTTCTATCTAAAACTATTCTAAATAGAGCAGCTGTGCTGACTGCAGACCATGGGCTTAAGTTCTTAAGCCAGGATGTTCTTCTATGCCCCGGGCCATGCTTCCTATCTATTTTTCCTTGAAGGATAACCTGCAGCAGATGATATTTCTCATTGCGCATTATGTACCCAAAATATAGCAATTTTCTTCTCTTTATGGTATTGAGGAGGATCTGCTAAATTCGCCCACCTCTGCTCTACAGGTAGAGAACTGCAAAGTGCTATGGCATGGCTGCCATTTCTGGTAGCACTGTTGATGTTTTCTGTCACTTGCAACTCTACCCATAGAGCACATGTTCCCAACTTGTGAGCTGTGATTCCCAAAGTGTTGCAACAGGTTTTCGGGCTTGGGTGGGGTGTCACTTGTGGTTTTGGGAGGAGTGAAAGACGTCACCTTCAATTCCTGCTCCCAGTTCCCTTCTCAATCCATCCCATCCCTCCCTCACTTGCACTGCCACCCTCAAACAAGCTTTCTTCCCTCCCCACTGTGTGTGTGTGTGTGAGTGGGGGGGTGTCCTTGATATCTGCTCTCCTTCTCTAGAGACAATGTTAGCTCCTCCTCAGCTCTAGGCTGGCAGGCTAGTTGGCTCACATGGGGGTCAGGGACAAGGAGGAATAGGAAGCAGGACGCAGCTCCTCCATGAGCCAGACGGCGGTTGAGAGGCAAGGAGAAAGTGGCAGGGCAGAGGATGAGGGGATAAATGTTGGTGAAGGAGAACAAGGCTGCTGCTACTGTTACGGCTGAGCTTGCTCACCTCAGCTGCACACTGCCTCTGCTATCTTAGGAAAGCTGGCTGAAGAAGAGGTGGCAGCAGACCCACCACTTGAAGGGAGGATGTAAAGGGGAACAGTTCCCTTCCTGAGGGAAAATCCACCCTCCCCCTCAGTAAAATCCAATTGCTAACCACTCTGGTTATCTCAACCTCCCTTATGAGGAAAGGGTAAAACATTTGGGGCTCATTAGTCTAGAAAAAAAGGTGCCTGAGGGGGAATATGATTGAGACATACAAAATAATGCAGGGCATGAGAAATGTGGAGGCGGGGGGCACTCTTTTCCCTCTCACAAAATACCAGAACTAGAGGACATCCACTCAAACTGAGGGTTGGGAGAGTAAGAACTGACAAAACATTTTTTTACCCAGCGTGTTGTTAATCTGTGGAACTCCCTGCCACAAGAGGTGGTGATGGCATCTGGCCTGGATGCCTTCAAAGGGGAATTGGAGAGATTCATGGAGGAGAAGTCCATCACAGGTTACAAACCATGATGATGTGTACTCTCCAGACTTAAAACCAGGGTACTTCAAGGGCCAGATGCAGGGGAGTGGTATCAGGAGACAGATATCTAGTCCTGTGCACTCCCACATGCATTTGGTGGGACCACTGTGAGATACAGGAAGCTGGACTAGATGAGCCTTTGGCCTGATCCAGCACGGTTCTTCTTATGTTCTTATGAGACCATTGGGTTTGTGGGCAGGTGGCTTTAACAAATACTTAGCTGAGCATTTATAAGCCAGTAGCCCAGATGCAAGTAAAGCATCACTGTAATTGTGACATTAGGTTTATATTGGGGGGGGTGTTATTTTGTGTATTTTCTTTACCCTATTTAAAAAATGCCTTTTTACGGCAGGGGATCACAGGGTACTTGGCTATTGTAAAAGGAGACCATGACACAAAAAAGCTTGGGAAACACTGCTGTATAGGGTGGAAAGACAGAACAAATGTTGCTAACTGTATTTTTAAAGGTTCTGAACTCATTCCCTGCTGATAAGAGTGCTATCGGAAAATGTCCCTGTGTTAACTGCAATTAGCGTGCTAATCATGCTGTTTTCTATTAGATTTAGTCATACTGATCAGGATATAAAGCAAGCAAAAACAAGCTCATAAAAATCAAGGTTATTTCTCTGAACATCTTCCTGAAAAACCAATGCAAAGAGCTACTGAGAATTCTCTGGTTGGCATGTTGTGACCTGAAACGGCTATCGAGCCAATCTCCTTTTCCTTGTACAACCCTTGAAAAGACATTTGATCCACATACCTTTCCCTGAATTGCCACATCCTCATCAAGGCCATATAAATCTTGAGCTGTTAACCCTCACATCGCTGGTATGCTTTTTTTTTTTTTTTAACATGGCGCTGTGTAGCTGAATGAGATCTGAACTCTGTGTGTGTGATTCCCAATTGACCAGAGGGCCAGCCAGCTAGAAGCCAGGCCAGCATTCCCCAATCTGACACCCTCCAGGTGTGGCAGTTTACAACCATACAGAAGCTGCACTCTGTATGAACCAGCCCAGTATGTTAGAGACATCTGTTACCCCATAAAGATACATGGCACAGGGAACGGTGGCTAATCAAAAGAGGTATATGTCTGTGTTACACACATTAGTCAGAGTAGCTGAAGGACTCTTTGACTTGTAGTCTTATTTATTTATTTATTTATTTATTTATTTATTTATTTATTTATTTACCACACCAATTTCCCAGAAGGGAACTCTTGGAGGTTCACATAAAAACACAAGAAATCCACAAGATAATAATAGTAAATGAGAAGACAATAATAATAAAATAAAGGGGGAAAATACCCAAACAACAATAAAAGAATAATTGGCAAGAGGCATAGGACAACTAATGATAGGTACAAATCACAAGACAAAAAAAGAAAGAAAGAAAGAAAGAAAGAAAGAAAGAAAGTGATACAGACCCTAGTGATTGCCGAAGGCATCCCTAAACAGCCAGGTGTTAACAGCTTTTTTAAAGGATGCCAAAGAAGGAGTCTTGCATATCTCGCTTGGTAGTTTATTCCAGAGAGCCGGGCCGGCCACCGAGAAGGCCCACGTTACTACGGGCCTCCCTTCCATACCTTTCCTAAGCTCTCTTAATGCTTTTAAACCTACAAAGACAAATGCTGTATATGCAGAATGATGTGGTCACTGCTTTGGTGGTTTGATACCTCTTTAGCTACCATGGGTCCATCCTGTGGAAACTGGGGTTTGTACTTTGAAGAGCTAAGAAATACCAGCTGGGTTAAAAATTATGTGACCCCTTCTTAGCTACAATGGAGAGTTCTAAATGGTGCATCAGCAACTGCTAAGTTAAACATACCTATATTATTCCCATGAATTCCTGGGTGCTGGTACATTGCCATTAGAGATGGGCATGAAACAAACTTTTTTTTCATTTCCGTTATTCATTATTTGTTTTGTTAAGTAACGAAATGAATAACAAACATTGTGATGAAATTGGAACGAACCGAACAGAACCATGAAATTAGGTTTGTTACATTTCGTTTTTCGTTAATGGCGAGCGCAATGAAATGAGCTGTTTTAAATGTTAAAAAATGCCCTGGACATCCATAAAAATGCAGCGATAATTATTTATACTGTCTGATAATAACTACCGGGGGGCTTGGGGTCCTTAAAACATTTTTTTTTGTCTTCTCCCATTGCAATGTATTTTTCTTTTCCCTTCAAGGATGACAAAATGGATGTCACCAGCCACAAAATGAAGGCAAGCCATGTGATGGGATCATGTAAATTCTTGGACAACTTCAACCAATAGCATGCCCAGGTTGCAGACTGGGCAGGTCTGGCAGCCACAGAGGGCATAACAAGCTCTGGCAGCTCCCGTCCTCCTTGCAGTCTCTGGTGGGAGTTAGGGTGGGATTGCTGTCTCTGCAACTCGTTATTTTCACTTTAAGCCAGCCAGGCAGGTGTGTGTCTCTGTGTTCCTGCCGGCTGCAGCCTGGCTCTTAGGGAAGAGAAAGAAGAGATTTATCTCCAGTTCTGCAGCCTCCCTGTGTGCATGCGTGCATACCTCTCAGTGAGTACCCTCCCCTGCCCCGCAGTGCAGTCACTCTGTGGCTGCCTTGCACCATGGGCAACGCCCGTCGCTGCCTTTGCAGCCTCCCTGCATACCTAGTCTATACTGTGTTTCTGCCAGCATCTATTTTTTTTAGTGTTTTCCCTCTGGTATGGGGCGTTGGGGGACGCCCACGCACAGAAATGCTTTAAAAATCGCACAAATAGTGGGTAAAAATGAAAAATGAAAAATGAATAAATGGAAACAATTTTTAAAAAAAAATCATGAAAAAACTGAACTGAAACAGACCCCCTCAATGAAAAACAAAAAACTGAAACACCATTTTTTCAATTCATGCCCATCTCTAATTGCCATTGTGAAACCTCTGTGTTCTATCCTGAACTGGAATTTCTTAAGGTGACAAAGCAAAGAAAACCACAGAGAGCTAATTCTGTTACACTATGCATGCCTACTCAGAACCAAGAAAATGAATGCAGAATGAAGAGTCTATGTTCAGCAAAATATTCTCATAATAGTGCTAGAAAAATTTCTAGGTGATTTGCAATGTAAGTATGCAAAAAACACTTTGTCGCCCTGTGAGCTGGGTACCTATTTTACTGACATTAGAAGGATGAAAGGCAGAGTCAGCCTTAAGCTGGCTACCTGTTGAGATCAAAATCCAGTCTTGCAGTTAACCAGTGAACCACACAGCTCACTAATTCAAGACTAAACCTTTTCAAGAGAATACCAGAATTACCTATAATGACTAGAGATGGGCACGAATAAAAAAAATGGTGTTTCGTTTGTCGTTTGTCATTTAGGGGGTCCGTTTCGGTTCGTTTCCATTTTTCGCGGTTTTTTGCAAAAAATCATTTTCATTTTCATTTGTTTTGTTACCATTTCATTACCATTTATTTCAATATTTTGTGATTTTTTTAGCATTTAAAGCAGTTCAATGTATTGCCGTAACAAAAACGAAACGGACAACAAAATTTCTGGTGTTTCTGTTCGTTTCGTTTCATTTTAGAGACAAAATTCGTTTGTCATTTCGTTACGTAACGAAACAAAACAACAGAAACAGAAATGAAAAATTGTTCGTTTCGTGCCCATCTCTAATAATGGCATCTTGGTGTGAATTTCTGTGGGAGAATCTCTACTCAAAACGTACTCCTTGAGAAAACATAACTTGCTATCACTTGGCATCCATGATCACCCTACTTCCCCAATCCTATGTACATATACCTGGAAGCAGAGATGCTTGTTTTTCCATGTCTGATTTTCACACTGTGAAGTTATTCTCTTCACCTGTGAGACAATGGAATCTCATCCACAGGTCTCAATGGGAGTTTTTATACCTGCAAAAAGTGCTTTTGTTGAAAACTAGGACACTGTCTGCCTCGTTCTGCGGCCTTTCAAAAATATGAAAGAGCAGAGGGGCACTCGGTTTTGACCAGTGACCCAGGCCTTCTCTGTTTGCTCTACGTAGGTTTTGCTTCTCAAAAGAAAAAGACCTCAGTCTTGCTCCCAGACATTTGGGGGCAAATTGTGGAAGCTCTGGCAGGAAACCAGAACAATGAGATCAAAATACCCTATTTTTTGCCCTATAAGATGCAATTTTCCCACCCTCAAAAGGGGAAATGCCTGTGTGTCTTATAGAGCGAATACAGAAGTCCCCCTACATATATATCACAGATTTTCATTTAGAGATAAGATACCTTCACAGAGCCTCTCCCATCTTGTGGGGATTCCACAGTTCCAGTTGCCTGGTTTGCAAAGAGACTTCCTCCAGGGACCTATCCCCACCCCTCTCCTTCTGCAGCCAAGATTCCCGTCAAAAATCACCTTGTTTGCAAAGAGATCTCCACGGAGCCTCTGCCCTCCCCTTCTGAAGCCTGGATTCAACAGCTCCAATTACCTCATTTGCAAGCCTCCCCTTTTTCAGTTTGGATCCCACAGCTCCAATTACCTGGTTTGCAAACCTCCCCTTTTGCAGCTTGGATCCCACAGCCCCAATCACCTTGTTTGCAAGCCTCCCTTTTTGCAGCTTGGATTCCACAGCTCCAATTACCTCGTTTGCAAGCCACCCCTCCCCCGCCATAAAACCTTAGGCTAAACATTTTTTCTTGTTTTTCTCCTCTAAAAACTATGTGCGTCTTATGGTCTGGTGCGTCTAATAGAGCAAAAAAATATGGTATTTTAAGATCATCCTTCACATGCCTACTTAATAAGTCAGCATGTGGATGGTGATTAGAGATGGGCACGACCAGAAAAAATTACATTTCGAGTTGTCGTTTGTCGGGACGGGCCCGTTTTAGGTCGTTTCCGTTTGTCATGAAATTTTTCAGAAATTTGTTGTTTCTGTTTGTCGTCTGTCGTTTGTACAGTGGTTTAGGGGTGGGCTCTGGGAGGCACCTCTCTGGGTGCCTCTGAGTTGACCCAGAAGGGAAGGGAAGCGTAACGCGTAGCCGCTGCGTACCAATTATATTGGGTTGTTAGTGTGACAGGAAACCTCGTTGGCACTTCTCTGTATCACTAAGAACATTATGTTAGCCAATGCCATAGCCACTAGCCAGGGTTGGGGGTTAGTGTGTCAGAGGAACCTCGTCGGCACTTCTCTGACTCACTAAGAAGGAAACCATACTGGCGACAGGTTACGCTTAGGGAGGGAGTGGGTCTGGAGTTGGAGGCACTTTTCGATGCACCACTAAGAAGGGAAGTGTACTTGCGTACGAATCTGGCTTAGGGTTGGGGTTAGGGTAAGGGCTAGGCTTAGGGTAACAGTTAAGGTTAGGGTGGGTTAGTGGGCTGCACCTCTGGGTGCCTCTAACCCACTAAGAAGACAGTGTACTGGCGTATGGGTTAGGGTTAGGGTTAGGGTTAGGGTTAGGGTTAGGGTTGGTGGGCTTTTTATGCCCTCTCTGGCACATCCAGATGTCTCAGCAAAACCTGGCCATGCGATTGGTGGAATGGCTCTAAAAATTTGCATAGTCCCATCCCATGGCCAGTCCATCATTGCGCGTGCGCAGGTGTAAAAAAATAAAAATAAAAATAAAAATAAAATAAAATAAAATCAATGGAGACGTTTTGTTGCAAGAAAAACCCACTGCTGCTACTATAAAAAATCAGACATTTAAAATACCTAATGTTCAAATGTTTCTGTGGTGCTTTGGTGGGTTTTTGGAGCACGATTTCAAAAGAAAAATTGTGGTCGCCATTTTGGATCCCCCCCACCGCATGGTAAATGGAGACGACGAGGATGCCCCCCCAGCCTGGTACCAGTCCAGCAGCCCAGGACAGGAGAGGGGGGAGGTCAGGGACCCCCCCAGAAACGACCCCTCTCTGATAGGTGCCCTCACTGAGGCAGGCATATTTTCGCCTGCTTTTATGGCTGGGAATCGGGTGGTTTTTTAAAAAAAATTTAAAACTTTTTTCTGTGCTGCGCCGCTTGGCATCGCGCGATCGCCGGCGCTGCGATGCCATGAACGACAACGACAAATCAGACCCAATTTATCTTTATCGGGTCGGGTTCGAGCTGGAGCAGAGTAATTGTCGTTCTTGTTCCCCGTTATGTAACGAGAACGACGAACGACAACGGAAACGAGGATTTCGCCAAGTCGTGCCCATGTCTAATGGTGATAGTGCGGAACTTCATCATTTCAAATTGTTCTAAGCATCTCACATATACTGTCATGACACTACAAAAATCCTAAGAAATGTCAGTATTATAGTTCCTAAATTCCAGATAAGGGAGATGAGGCAGAAAAAGGTAGGAAAAGAGAGAATATTTTGCCTCAGGCCACCTGAGAGGCTTAAGGACAAATCAGGTTCAATTTTTACCCAGTGTTATTCTGCCTGCATTTAATTGTGTATGCAACAATAATGGTTTCCCCACCAATACAAAAAAACTGAGACACACTTACTGGAGTCCTTAGTCATCTTGCTATGATTAGAGAAGTCAAACATCCATATTGCCAATGTAAATAAGGGCCAGGCATTCAAATTTCTCACTTGGTTGGGGTGGATCTAGCAAACCTCGATGCCTTATTCCTAGGTAATGAAGAGCGGATTTCTCTCTTGCTGCTTTGTATTGCTCAAATGTGTTGGGGCCTGCATATCAGACATGCATGGGAGAATTATAATGATTTAGGATTTGTTTCACTCTGATGTATGGAGAGATCTGCCTAGTCTCACCTCCCTGAACCTTGGGAAAGGAAAAAATGATCAATCTGATTAGGGATGGGCAAGAAATGGAAAAATGTTTCATTTTTTTATTTTATTTTTCATTTTCTTAAAAAGAAAATTATACAAAATGAAATGAAACAAAATGAAACTGCTCCCCAGGCCCTAGAGGCACCAGATTTGGTGCCTGGGACTTCGGGAGCACTTTTTAAGGGCTCCTGATGAGCTGTTATCAGCTGGACCCCTTTAAATCTGGCCCAGGTTTAAAGGGGTCCAGCCACTGACACCTCAGCAGGAGCCTTCAGAAAATGGTGGGGAGGCCAGCAAATGCTCTCCCCACCATTTTCTG
>JAHTLZ010000204.1:33221191-33234182 GCA_023846285.1 Phrynocephalus versicolor
AATAATAATAATAATAATAATAATAATAATAATAATAATAATAATAAATACTTCTTAAGCTGATAAAATGACCAATGGTGGCCCCCAAAGCTTTCAGGAGGCATTTACACACACAGCAAGAGAGAGCCCAGATCTGTTTAGGCCAGAAATGAAATCATCTTAAATAGTTTTTGCTTGTTTGTTTCTTTTTTTAAACCCTCCTGCTGAGGATTTGGAAATGAAAATGGGTCAAAAGCAGGCCCTGAACTTTCAGTGGTGTCTACTCCTGATGTACAGTATGAAATTGTCTTTCATAACCAGACTGTTTATACACCATTTTAACCCCTTTCAGCTTACCTGTACGTTTATTTTACTTCTACGGATTGATGAAGATACCAAGAACAGAGCTACCCTACCTATGTACCAAGAAGGAGGAACATTGTCAACACCAAAGGCCTTATTATTTATTTATTTATTTATTTATTTATTTATTTATTTAAGAGTATTTTTACCCTGCTTTTCTCCTTGGAAAAGGACCCAAAGAGGTGTATAGTAATGAGGGGCAATATACAGTCCAGTACAATTAAGACATAACCAAGTACAGAGAACAGGGAATTGAGGGACATCTTGCAGCATTAAAAGACAACATTAAAGCTACAAGAGAATGTGAGCAGTTAAAAAGAGAGTAAAAATTCCATGTCATCATGCATGGTAGACCACCCCAAAAGGAGATATAAGCACAAAGTTACAAGTGGTTATAAACACAAAATCTATGTAATGGCCTTCACTGCAACCACTAGGTAAAATTGCTTCTTTTTAATCTGGCCCCAATTGACT
This sequence comes from Phrynocephalus versicolor, assembly GCA_023846285.1. NCBI lineage: Eukaryota > Metazoa > Chordata > Lepidosauria > Squamata > Agamidae > Phrynocephalus > Phrynocephalus versicolor. The sequence continues at coordinate 33,222,008 of JAHTLZ010000204.1, forward strand.
ACACCTAGTGAGTTACCAACTCCCAAATGGAGTACTTGTTTTTTTGCATCTACCTTTCCCCACCTCTACCCCATCCGGCTGCAGGGAATATAGTTTCGAAAGAGCCAAATGGAGAAAAGGAAGGGGGTTGAGTGGGCTTGGCCTATGTCCCTTTGTTTGAAGAGCTAGGATTTGAAACCCAGTCCTGGACTTTGATGCAGTTTTAACACCAGCCTTGGTTCCTGACCCATCAGAAGAGTGCCTAGCTGATAACATGTGGCCACGAAGAGTCTCAACGCCTGGCAAACTACATCTTTTGTCAAGGATGTACTTTGGTACAATGGTTTGATAAAGGTGGCTTGCCATCGAAAGCTCGGCTTGCATTTTTTTTTGTTTTATTAATGACCTGTAAAGGTATTACCTAGCCTAGTTGTACATTTATGTCACTGTCAGTGGCTCTCCTCTTGTGACTTCTGGTTAGAAGCAGTAGGCTGGACTGAATGTGAGGTAAAGACTTTTCAGTGATGGCTCCCCTCTGTTCTGGAATTCCTGTCAGAATATGCACCACCCTTTTAATTTAAAAGAAAATGTCCCTTGACTAGCACAACCGCTGGAATTAAAACAAGCCGTGGTGCAGATATTCCTAAGGATATTGTTTGTTTTAGATGCTGGGAGGGCTAATACCTGCCGTATCAATTTGCAACAGTGTTTACTCTCTAAGGCAGTGGTTCTCAACCTTCCTAACACCGTGACCCATTAATGCAGTTTCTCATGTTGTGGTGACCCCTTGTCCTGTTTGGAAGAGACCACAAGCCCCCTTTGGCAGGCCACTGCCGCAGGTGCCATATAGAACTCTACAGGAACCCTCAGCCATACGCAGTCTCCAGTGCTGACATCCCCTCAAACCTATCAAGCTGTAACTGCATCTGAGACTGCAATGGCTGGGCCTCTTCACTCTTGAACAACAGCACCTAAGAGGTTGAAGTTTATAAAATCATACATGGTGTGGACAAAATAGATAATGAAAAACTGTTTTCCCTATCGCATAACACTAGAACTAGGGGGCACTCCATGAAACTTTTGGGTGCTAGATCTCAAGCAAGTAAGAGAAAGTACTTTTTCACCCAGAGGATCACTGGTCTATGGAACTCGCTGCTAGAAGAAGTGGTGACAGCTGTCAACCTTGACAGTTTTAAGAAAGGATTGGACAAGGTCATGGAGAACAAGGGTATCAATGGCTGTCATTATGGATGCCTAAGGACAACCTCTGGGTTGGAGAGATAGGCAGGATAGTTCTCAATGCCATTTGTGGCAAATCATAAGCAGGTGAAGACATCTGCGTGGGAATACCCTGAAGCAAATGGTGAGCCACTGTGTGAGACAGAATGCTGGACTGGATGGGCTGTGGCCTGTTCCAGCAAGGCTGTTCTTATGTTTTTATGAAACTCACTCTTGCCCGCCCCTTCCTCCCCGTCCTCCTCCAGACCCAGGCCGTTTGTGACTTTTTTTTCGCTGGCTCATGATGACCCCCTGTGAAATGGTCATTCAGGGGTCCCACATCCAGGTTGGGAACCACTGCTCTAAGAGGTTTCCAGACGGATGGTTATTAATATTACAAGTAAACAATTCAGGTTTTCCCACCTTAATGTGTAATCTGTGGTTAGGGAGTGGGAAAGACAGAAGCAGCAGCAGGGAAGCATGGACACCGAGTCAAGCACCTTAGGCTGTCTCCTGTAAAGTTCATATTAAAATCCAGTCCTTACTACTGAAGAGGAATTCATCACCTCTGGATTGCAAGACAGTATGGTGGAGAAGTCACACAAATATGAAAGCCAAATAGAGGTTACAGTACATGTATTGATATTGTCAGCTATCTGTAATTGTTTTCTGACACATCATTAAATAGGGAAGCAACAGCATTATTCTTAGCATTATAAAGGGGGAAATATTTTTTATTATTTTAGCAAATACTTATAACATATAAGGATGTTAACAACAAATGTATTTCAAACTAATCCTCTTCAATTCACACACACACACACACACACACACACACACTTTCCTGAAAGCCCGGTTATTTTATCTACCTCAACAGCCAAACTATTCTACCTTGTCATTTCAATTTTCACATATTTTCTGTTTGTGTATTAGTTCTGTGATTCAACTGAATCTCATCTCTGCAACCCACTGCCATAAGCTACTGTCTGGAACAAAGCTCTTTCTAAAATTCAATCTCAGACAAAATGAAAAGAAGGGGGGAGGGGAGAGAGAGAGAGAGAGAGAAAGGAAGAAAACCACAAATGAGAATGTGGACCACAACCAATCTTGTGACTCCCGTTCTCACAGGTTCTGCAAATTTGTTTTGATTTATCAGCAGACCTGAGCTTCAGGAGTAGGCAGCCATTTCTGCTGCTGCAGAGTTAGCAACAACAAAGGGATTAAACAAAATAAAATCTCCCAAGAAACACTATGGATTGTCGATGCCAGTTGCTGGCACAGCACAGAGTTGTATGTGTCATGGGAGGAAATGGAAATATACAAACCATTACTCTTTTTCTCCCAAATAAATATGAATAAATACTTGCTTCTTAGATTTTTTTTAAAATATAATTTGAGTGACACCCTCTCTCCCACCTGGGCAGCCCAGTAAGGTTGTTTGTTTGTTTGTTTGTTTGTTTGTTTGTTTGTTTGTTTGTTTGTTTGTTTGTTTGTTTGTTTGTTTGTTTGTTTGTTTGTTTGTTTGTTTGTTTGTTTGTTTGTTTGTTTGTTTGTTCTCACCTGTGCTTACTTTGGTAAATGATGCCCAGCACCTCCAATGACCAAATCTCACCTGCCTCTCTCTCTCTCATAAGTCTATGAAGCCCCTTACTTGAAAAAGCAAGCAAGCAGGAAAGAAAAAAGACCAACTTGCAACCAGATTTGTCTTCTTGTCCCATTCACAGCTAGAATGGACACAGGTGGAGATGCCCAGTCTGGGAAGAGAAGAAGCATTTTAAGCCAGCTTTGACATTACACATTTTTAATCCCTCCGGATGTGGCTATACGTGTCCCTGTGCAGCAGCAGGAGACTGATTGGTAGGTTCCCTTAGACAGGTTTCTTGGAGCATGTGTTCTGTTGGCTTTAGGCCAGAAAGCAACAGTGTATGGCATAACTTTGTTCAGTTAATACAGTGGTTCTCAACCTTCCCAATGCTGCGACCCTTTAATACAGTTCCTCATGTGGTGGTGACCCCTTGCCCTGCTTGGAAGAGGCCACAAGCCCCTTTTGGCAGACCGCTCCCACAGGTGCCATAGAGAACTTCCCTCTACAGGCACCCTTAGCCAATGCCAACCTCGAGTGCTATTGACTGACATCCCCTCCAACCTATCAAGCTGTAACTCACTCTCTTCCCCCCCCCCCCTTTCTCCCTCTCCTAATCCAGACCAAAGCCGTGTGTGCCTTCTTCTTCACTGGCTCATGGCAACCCCTGTGAAATGGTCATTCGACCCCCAAAGAGGTCCCGACCCCCAGGTTGGGAACCACTGAGTTAATGTATTTTGGTTTAAAATGGGACCAAAAGCAGAGGATACAATTCATACTTCATTAGAAGCAGAGGCAAAACGCATTTAATAGTCCTAGCATTAGCCTTCCTCACTTTGCATTTTACATAATCGTTTGCCTTTGTTTTTATGGCTGGACATTGGAAGGTAAGTGTGGGCTTCCCTTGTCTAACTGTGAAGGAATTGCATACCCCAAGAGGAAGCACTCAAATAGCAGAATGCCTGCCTTTCCCTTATGTGTGGCATGAGCCTGGCAGGCACCCAAGGGAAGGACAAGGCTACCCTGGTGACCAGCTTCGGTGGCTGGAGGAAGACAGTGGGACACTACTGGAGGTTCTCAGTGCAGGCTTAAGTATGTGCATCAATTGTACAGTAATAGCTTGATTTATGAGCATAATTTGTTCCAGAAACATGCTTGTAAACCAAAACATTCTTATATCAAAGCAAATGTTCCCCATAAGAAGTAATGGAAACTCAGATGATTCGTTCTGGGATCCGATAGATCAAATACTCTACACACAAAATGCCAAAACTCACAAAAGAAGTTGGTTAGAAGTCCATGGATTAGGTACAGGGCTGTCGAATCTGCGCTGCTTTGGGGTGAACTGGGTTTTAAACTGCATTTTTAATGTGACAATAATAAAGTTCACGTTGTAGCCCTTTACCCACTTGACTAGCTGCCCCAGGACTAGAAAGGGTTTCAAAAATTAAGAAAGAATGTTGAAAACAAATTAAATAGAAATAGAAATAGAAAGAAAAATAGAAACTCTAACCTGCACCTTCCTGGCTGGTGCAAGGGAGACCTCTATTCCTCTCTCCTCCCTCTGCTTTGAAGGCTGCCTGAGATGGAATGTTCCAGACAATCACCCATAATCAAGCAAGGGGAGGAGGGAGAGCCACTCTTGGCTCACTTGTTATCATGTGACCTGTACTTGTATATCAAGACATTGCTTGTTGATCAAGCCAAAATTTACAAGAAATATTTGCTTGTCTTGCAAAATGCTCTTAAACCAAGTTATTCTTAAACTAAGGTATTTCTATACTATTACTGTACTAATAGAAAGGGGATCAGACTAGGACTCAGGAGATCTGGGTTCAAATCCCTATTTCACCATGGAAACTCACGTGAGTGTGCCAAGGGTAAACTACTCCTGGAATGTCTCTCATACCTTGAAAACCCACAAGCCAAGTTCACTACAACTTGAAACAACATCATGACACTTAGCAGCATTCATTGTACTATGGTTCAAATTGTCACTGGTCTGTTTGTTTCTTTGTTTTATGTTAATATAAACAATGACTTTTCACTCAATATATCTGTCCAGTATTTCTTTCAGGAGGGCAGGAGATATGCAGAAAGTGATGAGCACCAATTTCTAGTACTTCCTCGGGGATGTACACAATTCTCAGCAACAACACTAGAAGCTCTGCATTAAATCTGATGTCAAATCATCTGCTGTATTTCAAATGTTCCATGTTTGTGAATATGTTCCTGTGTTATAACAGGCTGTGCCATGAATTATTTCCCATGCAGGCATTCCTGCACTAGCTCACATCTCATGCCCAAAAGTGCATAACATCATTCTGAAATTACAGCAATTACTCATATGGATAATACGGGGAGGAGGATATTTAAATGGGGTTTTAGTTTCTACTAATACAATTTAGCCTCTGTAAATAAGGAAGAAGATATACCATCAAGTCATCCATCAGTTGTTTGCAAACCACCAGGAAAAGCTTTCTGGACCACAATGTGAAAACCTCTGATCTATTTATTCTGTAAATGTAAGTATCTAGAGACTAGCAGGCACATGCACAATTATCAAGATGCTGCTGTGTAACGGGAAAAATAAAAATAAACATACTAATGACACTGTATAACAGAATGTGGGTAAGGCATTTTACCCTTAAATTACATTACTAATGAGGTATATAAAGTGGCTCTAAATGGATTTAGGTCAAGCTGTAAGGCTGACCTTTAGCAGCTTATTGATTTTCAACAGTGATCTAGAATGTCATATCCCAATAACAGAATTAAATGCTTCTCGTCAGTGGGGGAGATCGGCCACTGACAAACTGATCTCACACATCAGACTTCCATCCAGTAAAGGATAATCTTACACTGTCAAATATAGAATGCACAAACTAATTCCTCAGATGAATTAGAAAATCCTGAAAGTACTGTATCATTCCAGACTAGTCACAGATGAATGGACAACTTTGTGAAGGAAACAAACCTTAAAGAACTCATTCTAGGGAGTATGAAGAAGAAAAAACTGCCTTCAAAATGAAATGGGTGGAAGCTCCTAAGTAAATTTGTAATACAGTACAGACTGGGTTTGTTTGTTTGTTTGCACTCCCTGGAATTATTTGGTGCCAAATTTTGTCATGTAATGTCTTAAGAACAGCTCTTCCTTGGTGTGTTCTATGTAAATCATATAGAGCAGCATTCACTACAAGCAGAGCTTAGAAAATTTCCCTTTTTGGAACTATGCCTCTCAGAATTTCTCTGCAAGCATGACCAGCCAGTGCAAGAAGAATTAGAATCAGGGAATCCTTGGAAATGCAGGTCAAGAGCAAAATAAACTTTTTCAATATAAATCTCACTATGCCTAATGCCGTGCACCCCATAACAGACACAGTGAAGCCAAAGATTTGGGTTGATCTCTGAAATTAGATTTGGCTAAATGTACTTACAGAGCTCCACAATTGGAAGCCTACTTTTATCTGTAAGCGTGTTCAACCAAATGCAGTTACACACATCATTTAAGAATTCTGTTCTTCACAGGGAAGGGATTTTGGGGCCCAAACCCCAAAATTCTCCATTCTGAAAGTTCTCACTGACAGACAGACACCTAAATGTGGTTCGCCAAAGAGAAAAGCCTAAGCTGAAAGACTTTGAGGACTAGCTATTTATTATTTATTATTTAAATTATTTATTATTTACACTTGTATCCTGCCCATCTTCCAAGTAGGAACTCTGGGCGGCTAACAATAAAACAAGGCAAGAGAGAACAAACCACAAATTTCAATAAAAAGGAAGGAAGGCAAGCCCTAGAGGGAATGAAGCAGGCGGCAAAAAAAAGGAACTTAAGTAGAAAGGTTGCCAAATGCCTCTTTAAAAAGGTGAGTTTTCAAAGCCTTTTTAAAGGCAGGCAGGGACTCTGCTAGGCGCATCTCACTGCGTCCACAACGTGGGGCCCACCACAGAGAAGGCGTGGTCACGCATATGTGATATCCATACCTCTCTGGGTGTGGCCACCCTCAGTGAGCGTGCCTGTGCCAATCTCGTGGGCCTGGGCCCAGTTGATCTCTGAGAGATACGCTCCACCAGGTACTCTGGTCCCAAGCCCTGGAGGGCTTTGAAAATCAAAACCAGGACCTTGAACCTTATCCAGAGGGCAATGGGGAGCCAATGCAGGCGAGCCAGAACTGGGGTGATGTGCTCGAATCTACGAGCACCCACCACCAGCCTGGCCACCGCATTCTGCACCCGCTGTAGCCTCTGGACAAGGGTCAAGGGCAACCCCACGTAGAGGGCATTGCAATAGTCAATCCTCGAAATCACTAAGGCCTGCACAACTGTCCTCAGGGAGGACTCATCTAGGCCTAGCTCAGCCCCAAGTAGTCTTGCCACTTGTATTACCCCATGTAAAGCTTCCAGTTTTAAAATGCAAAGAGAGCCCTGCCTCTCTGCTCTATGCCGATCTCTCTCTTTCATCCATTGGTGGCAGTTGTTTATTGATTTTCATCTGTATAGTTGATTGCTAGTATGTGTGCAGTAAAGAAAGCAGTTTACACAAGCGTGGAATTCTCACAAGTGTAAATAAACTTTTTAAAATTATTTCTCTTGTTAATATCAGATTGATATTTTAAGTTTCAGTAAATGAGAAAGTAGTGGACTCTGTGAAATTTGAAGCTGTTCTTTGCAGATCTCTGTACTTCTATTGTGTAGCAGACATAGAATTTTACCAGAAATTGAAAACCATCCAGCATGATTTATGTACCCTTCATTCAAGGGCAAAGTAGGTTAAGGGGTCCCTGCACATCCCTAATGAACATACATTTCCCTCCGGCCATCGGACACTGTCCGGAATCTGGGTGTAGTCCTGGACCCGGCGCTCACCATGGAAGCCCAGGTGGCCGCTGTGTCCAGGACTGCCTTTTTTCATCTCCATCGAATTGCCCAGATTCGTCCATACCTAGATGAGGACTTCCTCAGGACTGTGGTGCACGCACTGGTGATCTCAAGGCTAGACTATTGTAACACGCTCTACATGGGGTTGCCCTGGACTCTCCTTCAGCGACTGCAGCGGGTTCAAACTGCGGCGGCCAGACTGGTGGCGGGTGTGCATTGGTTCGACCACATCACCCCAGTTCTGGCTCGCCTGCATTGGTTGCCCGTTGCGTCCCGAATCAGATTCAAGGTCTTGGTTTTGATTTATAAAACCCTCCATGGCCCAGGACCGGACTACCTGGCAGAGCGGATCGACCAGCGGTCAACATCGGCCCGTCCGACTAGGTTGTCGCGGGCACACATGCTGTGGGTGGCCACGCCCAGGGAGGCTCAGAGAACATCCACCCGTACCCGAGCCTTCTCTGTGGCTGGCCCCACCATGTGGAACCATCTCCCCACAGAAGTGCGCCTAGCAGAGTCCCTGCCAGCCTTCCGGAAGGCTTTAAAAACTCTCCTTTTCCGGGAGGCATTTGGTGACTAAATAAAAGCTTTCCCCCCCGCCGCCATCTGCTATTTTCAGTTGTTTAGTTCTGTTACTTGGTTTAATTGTTTTATTTTAATTGTTGCCATTGTTACATTGCCTCTGTTGTAAACCACCCGGAGTTCCTTTGGGAAGACGGGCGGTATATAAGCCCAATAAATAAATAAATAAATAAATAAATATATCATGGATGGTGGGCCTTCTTTCAAGGTTGCTTTATTGGTGAATTCCTGCACTGGCAGAAGTCTGGACTCCTTGACTATTGGAGTGCCTGCTATCTCTACAGTTCTATAACTATATTATTAGTGCTTCTAAGAAGCAAATTATTTGGGACAAACCCCAAAAGTTTTTGACCAGTGAGACAAAAGAAATTTAATGGAACAAGAAATGGTTCCATTGGAGTACATATATTAGACAACATGCAGGCATACCCTTTTCAACATGTTAAAAATGTATTGTGTATATGTAGCATAATTTTTCTAGCATTCTCAGGGGTCCAGTTTTCTTTCTAGACGCATAGGTTAAGAAGCCAGCCTCCTATAGAACCCTGTTTTTGCATCCCATTCCCCATAGTCTTTAAATGTGCTTAGAAGATTTCTAGCTTAGGTCGTCCAAAATCCAATATCTTAAAACACCCAGTAGTTTGTCACCCTACATTTCGAAAGACAGACATGATTGAAAGCTTTCTCAGGCTATGTTTTGTAATCTGGTGCAAAATACACAATTCTATAGATCAATCTTTTTCCCCTTGCAGAAGAACTTACTACTAATGACATTAAAGGGGGTGGAGACTTTAAAAACATTGGAAGCACGAAACTAGCTAGGGAGGTAGCTGGGCTAATGAGTGACAAAAGTGTTAAATAAATGTTAAATTGGATTAAGAAAAGGGAAGAGAAAATGAAGAGAGAGAGAGAGAGAGAGAGCACATTTGGCTTCACAGCAAAAAACCTGTACAGTACTTTATAAATCTCTATATATTTCACACAGATATTTCGTAACTGTTTTCATTTTCAAAGATATTGGGCAAATCGAAGCCTGAACTGAAGTTTGGAGGAACCAAAGTAGATTGTGGTGACAAGAGATGACATTCCAAACCTTACTAGTTATCAAACAAACAAATCATGGGGTGCAAATTGCATTTATCCTAAAATTCTTTGGCAATGTAAATGTGAAAATTGCTGGTCTTCTAATCCAAATAAATAATGTGGCATCAAGAAAGTAGCCAATTTTAGTAGTAATGCCAATTTTTAAAAAATGAATCCAGGGAGAACCCATGGATGTATAGATCTATTGCATTACATGTGTTCCATGTGAACTTGTGGTTATCATTTTTCAAGATAAATAATTCCTAAAGGACTCATTGCTCCTACACTTCAAGACAAAAATCTAATGCCTGTGTATCAGCGATGGTCCTTTATCACTCTAGGGCAGTGATGGCAAAACTTTTAAAGACTGGAGTGCCCAAACTATGATTCAAAACCCACTAATATTTTGCAAAATGCCAATACAGCAATTTAACCTGAATATAAGTGGTTGTGAAAGTGTGATATTGGATGCCCACAGAAAGGGCTCCGGGTGCCACCTTTGGCACCTGTGCCATAGATTCGCCAACACTGCTCTGGGGCCAGATGGTTATGGAGCCAACATTTTGGAAGTTCATTACCAGCATCAACAATGTAATTATCATTATCTCCATCCCATTTTATGTTGACAATTCCTCCACAGCCATATACGCTGTGTATATCAGCCTATGACCAAATCCTGTACTCTATGTGTGTGAGGGAGAGCACAGAATCTCACACTGAAACAAACCTGTCCATCTTAAAGATGCACAAAAAGTTGTTTTGTTTTCATTTTCTTACACTACTAGACATACATTTTTCAAAAAGAAAAGATGATAAGGTCTCTGAATAATAATCCATACAGTTGATAAAATGATAAGCTCTGTCTTGCAACAGCATGGTGTCTTGGACAATTCAGTGTCCAATTAAGACTCATCCAACCTGGGTTGAAATCCTTGCATGGTCATGGAAACTTTCAGGAGGCAGGATGGTCCAAACCACTCTTTCAACATGGCACATAACCCAGAATCAAAAAAGAATCAAAATGACTGGCATCTTGGCATGCCAGAAGCAAATTGACAGCACATGAACACATTGGGCCTCAGGCAGAGATATCAGTAGTATAGAGGAAGTGGAGCACTACTACAGAGTCCTAGCCAAAGGAGCCAGCACCAACACAGAAGATTTATGGGACTTAATGCACCATTGAATAGCTCTTACATAGCCTCCAAGAAGAACCAACACATGTCAGGGCCTCTTGTGAGCTGTGAAGCAAGATTTGAGGAAGGGAGTCCTGAATACTCATAAAACTGAAGAGGGACTTATTCTGTAGGGGCTAAAGCAAAGTCTCACAGTCCTTCCCCGATAGATTTCTGCCTATGTCTTCCAATTCAAGAGCCCTCTCAATCTGCACAGGTTTCCACATACTAAAAGCAGAAAAGGACAGAGTAACTCAGGCATATTGGTGGATTCTTTATGCAAGGGGAAAAAACTACAAGCAATGGGTGGTTTGTGCATTCATAGGGTGGGATTCACCTTATTTGTGTGTCCCCCCCCCCCAAAAAAAAAGAACAGCTGGGGAAAGGAGAGGCACTCTGTCCCTTTGCTGCTTGTGCGCATGGGAAAATGTGGGCAGTGACAACCATCTGTGATCAGTGCCTGTCCCAAAGGAGAAGATATTTTTGTCCTGTATATATACGTAGCAACTGCGATCTGGATGATAGAGTGTTGTGTGTATAGCTTTGGGTTTATACTGATTGAATTTTCACTTGTTTTGTCTTAGTCCTACACAACCCAGGTCGCTAAATTCAATTTCATTCTCATTCAAAATTGGAATGTTGACAGTAGAGATGGGCACGACCAGAAAAAAATTATGTTTCGAGTTGTCGTTTGTCGGGACGGGCCCATTTCGGGTTGTTTCCGTTTGTCGTGAAATTTTTCAAAACTTTGTCATTTCCGTTTGTCGTCTGTCATTTGTACAGTGGTTTGGGGGGAGGGGTTGGCCCTGGGAGGCACCTCTCTGGGTGCCTCTGAGTTGACCCAGAAGGGAAGGGAAGCGTAACACGTAGCCGCCGTGTACCAATTATGTTGGGTTGTTAGTGTGACAGGAAACCTCGTCAGCACTTCGCTGTCTCACTAAGAACATTATGTTAGCCAATATATTAGCCAGGGTTGGGGGTTAGTGTGTCAGAGGCACCTCATCGGCGCTTCTCTGACTCACTAAGAAGGAAACCATACTGGCGTACTGGCATACAGGTTACGCTTAGGGAGGGGAGTGGGTCTGGAGTTGGAGGCACCTTTCGATGCACCACTCTGACACACTAAGAAGGGAAGTGTACTTGCGTACGAATCTGGCTTAGGGTTGGGGTTAGGGTAAGGGCTAGGCTTAGGGTAATGGTTGAGGTTAGGGTGGGTTAGTGGGCTGCACCTCTGGGTGCCTCTGACCCACTAAGAAGACAGTGTACTGGCGTATGGGTTAGGGTTAGGCTTAGGCTTAGGCTTAGGTTTAGGGTTGGTGGGCTTTTTATGCCCTCTCTGGCACATCCAGAAGTCTCAGCAAAACCTGGCCATGCGATTCGTGGAATGGGTCAAAAAAATTGCGTGGTCCCATCCCATGGCCAGCCCATCATTGTGCGTGCACAGGTGTAAAATAATAAGAATAAAAATAAAATAAAATAAAATCAATGGAGACGTTTTGTTGCAAGAAAAACCCACTGCTGCTACTATAAAAATTCAGGCATTTAAAATACCTAATTTTCAAATGTTTCTGTGGTGCTTTGGTGGGTTTTTGGACCACGATTAAAAAAAAATTGCGGTTGCCATTTTGGATCCCCCCCACACCACATGGCAAATGGAGACAACGAGGATGCCCCCCCC
>JAHTLZ010000204.1:33234192-33260640 GCA_023846285.1 Phrynocephalus versicolor
ACGACGAACGGAAACGGAAACCAGGATTTCGCCGAGTCGTGCCCATGTCTATTTGACAGCAATATCCATGGTCCTGGATCTTTTTCTGGATTTGAATCTAGTACCCTGGATAGCTCTGGCTAACTTTAGCCAAAGCCTGGAGTGGGTGCTCTGCTCTTAGAGTCAGTGACCTCCAATCAACATAGAGATGGTGGTGTCAATGTGACAATGTATGCATTTGGTTTTCTTTTGAAATATAGCCCTTCCAGACTCTTCTCTTGGCAAGATAATCAGTAGATTCCCAATTCTTCCTCATTTAGGCCATCTTGGCATGACAATAAACGTTAGCAAAGAATTTGGGGGAAATGGGATTTCTCACTTCCTGCCAAGAGCAAGATAAGGAGGTCTTACTTTCCCTTAAAGTCAATACAAGTGGTACCTTGTATAAAGGAATTAATTCGTTCCAAATGAAATTATGTTAAGCAAATTTTCCTTTATACAAATTCCCATAGGAATGCATTGAAAACGGAGTAATCCCATTTTTATGTTGTACGGATTCTCCCCATAGGCAATTATGTTAAGCAAATTTGCCCTATCTCTGGAATTTTTTATGTCGTACAGATTTTATGTTATACAAACTGTTTGTTATACAAGGGTCCACTGTCTAATCAGTATAAAATGTCTACAGTATGTACTTTTTCTTTAAGAAGCATAGCAAACCTACATAGTAAGGACAGAAGAACAGGCTAAATGTCAAGAAAGAAGCATGCAAACCCATGCACTACTTCACAGTTTTAAACAGAGGGAAACTCTTTGTCTTGCTCTCAGAAGAAAAGAATCAATATTTTATTTTATTTATTTATTCTAGGGTATTTTTACCCCACCTTCTTGAAAAGGACCGAAGGCAGCTAACAGTAATGAGGGATAATATACAGTCCAGTACAATTAAGACATATTCAGGTAATGAGAGCTACAGCATCCTACAGCATCAAAAGACAACCTTACATTAAAGCTACCAGAGAACGTGAGCAGTTATAGACACCCTGAAAAGACTGAAATCTATAACTACCTAGGTCACATCTATTTAAATGGGCCGATCTAATCGGGATTAACATTAGATTTACCTTTAAACACATATAATTTCATGTCTGGAAGAAGAAACTGTGAAGCTTTTGACTACATCACAAACAAGTCTTTCCCACTTATTGTATATGTGTATAAGCAGAAGACAAAAGAAAATGAGACTGCCCGATTGGCAATGGTTGGGCACTGATGGGAAAAGGATCCAGTCTGGTAGTACTGTATTATGTCTCCCCATGGCAGCTGCTTGTTCAAGCACCAGGCCCTAAAAATCCTAATTTCTGTTTCAAGCATTAACTTAACTGTTATTTCTTAACTGTTAACTTAAAAAGCAGCAGCCACAGAGCTTGGTCTGAAGTTCCTTCCACTCCTGAGGAGTTAGAAAGAGCAGGGAACTAGCCCATATAGTATTTTAAAATCTCAAGGGCTGCCATGTCATGTTGTGAAGTAAATCTCATACAATTCATCACCCAAGTTGGAGGAAAATAGTTTGAAGCTCAAAAATAATGAATTCTGTCATTTCCAATAGAAGTGTGAAGGGAGAATTATGAATGAACCTTTTAAAAATACGTGTGTGGAGGGAGATTGCCCTTCTACAAAATGAAAGCAGCACGCTTGTGTTTAAATGGCCCAATCCTGAATCCGAGACCTTTCGCTTTCAATTAACTTAAATTGACAATTGGAAAAGGTTTGAAAATGTAGCTCCATTCTTCCAGTTTGATAGATTTCAGCTTTGACATTATATGTGTTATTCCAACATGAATTTAACTTTTTTTAAAAAAAAATGGGGAATGTAAAGTGAAAACCCCAATTCAATCACAGCCGTTGAATTGCATTTAAAATACCTCCAAAGTGTCTTAAAATTTAGCACAATTTCAGTTTTTGATGAAGCCTTCCTGTCAATTACTTCAGCCATGCTATTACTGGTGCACCTTACAATGATTAAACACTCAAAACTCAACCCAATGGATATTTACTCAAAATTAAGGCTTGAAAAAGGAGACTTACTGCCATTTAGCACACATCACATTTCAGTCTTCATTTTAATAGAACATGCGGCAGAAGTATAGGGAGCAGAAATGTGTGTTCCTTTGCATAAAGGTACAGCATATTGTGTTACCAAGACAATTTTCTGGAAGAAAGTAGCCTCATAAAAGACATTATGACATTCGCCTTTATGATAAGTTGCATCTATCATCAAAAGAATAGCATTTTTTACCTCCTATTGGGTTCTGCATAAGTGCTGGAATAATGCAGCCATCAAAACAATAAATCAGGCAGCAACAAGAACTGGTTCCATATAAAAGATACAGGATATGCGACTCTGCTTACATTTCATGCTTAGTGTCACCATAATAGGGGCTCTCTATGCTGGCTTTTCAACTTACTTGGGATGCAAGAGAAGGATTTTGTACAGTTGGTTGGTTCAGTTAAACCAGGCACTAAAGGAAAATCCATCATCACAGCTTTATAACTGTTTATGTAATCATAAACAAAATTACCATTAATACTACCAAAAAGTTTAAGTGGAAAAATCAAGGACCCACCCAGGAAATCTTGAAGCAAATCCCACATTTTTTTTAATTGCTGTGATGTGTCCAAAACCTTTGCTGGCATTTGGTCTAATGCTGAATACTCAATCTGACCTCCCACACCATTCAGTTCCACTACACTGAATGAAGCTTAATTGCAAGTAATCGTGTCTAATTAGCTCGTGAAAATATTTTAAAGTGCCAAACCTTGTTTGCAAATTACTTGCAATTAACTCAGTTCTGCAATAACAGAGGCATACCAAGTTACATTAGGACTGTAACATAATGGAAGAAATCCTGTTGGTGAGAATAGTAAATTGCAACTAGGCCCACTGATTTGATTCAATGGAACTTACAGGGTAGTTGACCCATCAAACCCCCAATGTCTCACTCTTGTTGCACAATAAAATAATAAGCAACAGTATATCAGCCTATATTTATATACTATATATTATACTATTATAGTATAAGTAATAATTTCAGAGGTGTGCAAATGCAAATTTTTGGACTATAGTTCCCAGAATTCTTCTGACAGTTCCTGAGGAATTCAGGGAGCTGCAGTCCAAAAATATAAATGTGCAAATCTCTAACAATTTCACTGTTTTTCAGGATAACCATTCTAAATTTCTAATCAGTTCCATAGTTATGGGATATCATCTCATTACTGAAGTGTGCACCAGAGACCATGCAGCATTTTGATGTGTTTTTTTGAAAGTTACTGGAAGCAACTATACTTATTTGTGGATAACACAGAAGTAAAAAGTTACTTCTAAGATATATAACTATGGTGGTAACTATATATTTCTGAACTATGACTTTATTTTTAAAAGCCTAAATTTCCAGGCCCCAATATCAAATATAATATTGACAACTATAAGTTTGCAATGGAAATTGAGCTACTTTATATCTCTTCTCATGAAGCTTTAAAAACCATCAATGTAATAGCCTACCATGCAGAAAATGTTTTGTATTTTCCTGCGCGGAAAGTTGTTTCAACTTTCTCCAGAAACTACATTTCCCTACCCATCCCTACTAACCTAGTGGCTGGAAGCTGAACTTGTTTTCACAAGGGTCGATATTTTTAACAGGCAAATTCACATCTTTAAATGTAGTTTTTCATTCCTGACTTGCTAAATAATATCATTTCCAGTATCTATTATTCCTGTAAATTAAACATTAACTGGGCATATCCCAAAGTTATATATCATAGCTAACATATCCTAAAGCAACCTGGAATTGACAAATTAAAAACAGATAAAAACAGATAAAACTAAAACCTGGAATTGACAAACTAAAAACAGATAAAAACAGCATCTTACCTAAAACTGGTTCTCAGCTATTCAGATGTTCAGGACCACTTCCAGAATTTGTGACCATTGGCCATTGTGAATGGGACCTCTGAAATCCAAAACTCTGGTGGGCCAAAAGATGAAAACTAGCACAACATGCAAGGCATTACTGTTGAAATCAGTGGAACTCTTGCTATTGATCTACGTTACACTTAGCTGTGTTACTGTGGCACCCTGCAAGGCAGAGGAACACCATGACAACCCTTTCCTTGTCTAACTTTGCATTTCCTTCTAAAACTCACAGAAACAAGAGGTATATCAAACTGCTGATGGTGTGGCTGCATTCTGGTTGGTGTATATCTGATTAGAGGTGGATGATATATTGAACTGCAACTTCCATAACATTTCCATCATCTTCGCTTTGTCAGAGAAGCTTAAGAAAGAGGTAGACAAAAAGGGGGTTCCAGAGTAGTGTAGCTGCCCACTTCTGTGACTCAATTTTACCCATCTAGCATTTGCTTTCTCTACCTTTTCAAACACTAAAACTGCCACTAAATTTCTCTCACCCAGTGCAAATGTATGAATGATAACTTTCATAACTTTGATTATGTAAGCATGAATAGAATTGTACACTCAGGTAGAAATTTCATGCATAGTTACCAGGAAGTAAACCTCACTGAACTGAGGCTTATTTCTAAACAAGATGCTTCAGATTGTGCTATATTCTTTCCTCTGGACATTATTTCCTCTAGGAAAGAAAATAATAGGTTGTCCTTCCCTCTGCAGTGCAGCAGAAATACAGAAATCCACAGAGAACCATAGTTACAAGTGCCGCTGAATCCACTCCTTTCTCATTAACTGGCACTTCAAGTCTCAGTAACTTATTCTGAGACATTTGTAGAGAAAGAATTAAAATCATTCCTCTTACTTACAGTTGCTTGAAATTGCAGATTTGTGCATGGTGCTTTATATACATTGGCAACCAAACAGATCAACAACAACCAACTGCCACTAACTGACTAAAGAGCAGGAAAAAGCATTCAGTAGAGGTGAGGCTCCCTTTTTAAATTTAAAGGCTGGGAGGAATGATTGGTTAGTGCTGGGTAGACAAACACTCCAGCCCAAAAAAGTCCTAATTACAAATACATGGGCAGTATGTGGGATTGCAAATAAAATTCCAGCATCATAGAATCATAGAGTTGGAAGAGACCTCAAGGGCCATCCAGTCCAACCCCCTGCCATGCAGGAACCCCCATCAAAGTACTCCTAACAGATGGTCATCCAACCTCCTTTAAACACCTCCAAAGAAGGAGACTCCACCACCCTCTGTGGCAGCATATTCCACTGCTGAACAGCTCTAACCATCAGGAAATTCTTCCTAATGTTCAAATGGAATCTCTTTTCCTGTAGTTTGAAACCACTGCTCTGAGTCCTAGTCTCTGAAGACATGGAAAACAAACCAGCCCCCTGTTCGATATCACATCTTTTCAAATATTCAAACATGGCTCTCATATTCCCTCTCAACCTTTTTGCAATGCTAAACATTTCCAGCTCCCTAAGATACTCCTCGTAAGACACTGCTTCCAGGCCTTTAACCACCCTGACTACCCTCCTCAGGACCTGTTTGAGGTTATCAACATCCTTTTTAAATCGAGGTGTGTAGAACTGAACACAGTACTCCAGGTGGGGCAACCAGAGCAGAACAGAGTCACTTCCCTTGGTCTAGACACTATGTTTCTGTTGACGTAACCAAGAATCACAACTGGCTTTTTTGATTGTAGTATCACACTGCTGACTCATGTTCAATCTGTGGTCCACCCAGACCCCCAGATCCCTTTCACATGTACTATTTTCCAGCCAAGTGTCTCCCATCCTATATTTATGCTATTGTTTTTTTTTCTACCTAGATGTAGTACCCTACATTTCTCTCTGTTGAAACCCATTCCATTAGCTTTGGCCCAGCACTCCAATTGTCAAGGTCATTTTGGATTTTTATCCTATCCTCTAGGAAATTAGCCACCCCTCCCAATTTGGTATCATCTGCAAATTTAATCAATCTAAGTCATTGGATTCCTTCATCCAAGTTAATAAAGATACTGAATAGCACCAGACCCAGAACAGAACCTGGGGTACCCCATAGTCACCTCTCTCCATGCTGAGGGAAAGCCATTTATGATCACCCTTTGGATATGATCAGTCAACCAATTACAAATCCATCTTACAGTTACAAATCCACCTAATTCATCCCATTATTTGCTGATTGGTAGATTTTGTTTATTAATTTTCTACCCAACAAGACTCCTAAGTAAATCCTTCAGATATTCATCAAACACTAGCAGTAGCTATAAAATGAACCAGTGCTTTTTCTTTATTTCCATCATCAGTCCTCTCTCACTTTCCATCTTTAAATTAATGACAATGTGAGTCAGACTAAAGTGGTTCAGGATCTACAAGTATATAGGAAGACAGAAGCTGAGAAAGAGAGAGCCAGTGTAATTAAATCCAACCAATAGTTAAGGAGTCCTGGCATTTTGAGATCAATGGAAGAACCAGCAAGTAGTGGCACCTTCTGATTTAGAACATGTTGTGATGAATTTAGTAGTGGTGGTGATGTTAGTGGTTCAACGTAGAGCTAACTTTGCCTCATTCTTATTTGATATAATGAGTTTCTATGGAGCTTGCTGTCCTGTTTCTTTCTGCATGTCACCCACTACAACTGTACTTTTATTTAAACCATGAGCTCCAATATGCCTCTGATGGCATTTGGAATAAAACGCTTTTGTTAATTTTAAGCCAGTGACAGCCAAACAAGAGGACTTAACTGAATTAGGTCTTAACTGGCTTCACTTTTTCTATTCCTTTAAAGCTTTAATGATTGATCTACTTTTAAACAGAGTGTAACCAATAGTGCAGGCACAGAAAAAGTGAAGAGGAGAATAGAGTCAGCTCTTTTGTTTTGATTCCTCAGCTTGTATGTGAAATATGACACTACTGGATGGAAAGAGCCATAAACAGAGTGAGGCAAACACAGCTTGTAAATTGGTTTATTATAAACTGTCTGTAGGTGGCGATAAAAGAGCCTTTGGTCCCGCTTCCTTATTAAACACCACAAGAAGTAACCATTCTTGGCAATCATTTTCTGAAGTAACACATATTTCAGGCTTATACTTCAGAAATAGGTTTTTTAAAAATATCTTTATAAGCAGATATTTCTCTCCCCCTCCCCAGAAAAATCTGGATAACGCTGTTATAAAGTCTTGCAAAACCTCTAGGTATACAATCAATGTCAATAAATCAGAAAGCTTTGGAATTAACATCTCTGCTAAACAAAAACAAAAGATATCAGACCAATTTTAATTAAAATGCACAACTACTCCGATTAAGTTGTTAGGCAAATGGATACAACCTAACAACAAAATACTGAGAGATGATTGTGATTTATTTACAGTTCTGAGTGATAAAGAAATCAACAGATGGATTCGATACCCACTATTTTGGTATTATTTCAATAATTTCAGTGGCAGTACTCCCAAAGAATTTTTTTCAGCTTTTCCATTGAATATAGAGCAGGGATACATCAAATGATGAAGAAACAAAAGAAGAAGAATTGAACAAATAAAACCCATAAAAGGAAGTAATTAAAAAAACATTTGCTATAAAATGAATGAAACAGGATTAGGGGTGTCAAATATTAATACCATTATGTACTTGAATTAGTATTGTACTACAGTAATCCCCCATTTATTGCGGGGTTAGGGACCCGATCCAAGCTGCGATAAAGGGAAATCCATGTTATAAAGATGCTGGGTCAGGTTGAGACTGGGGTGGGCTGTTTGGGGGCCTCTGCACTTACCCCAGGCCTCACACTTCCCCAGAAACCACTTCTGGCACCTCCGACAGGCCCAGGAAGCCCATCAGAGGCCTGCTAAGGGCAGCGCCAGGTCTGAGGTAAGGTGCAGGAGGCTCAAAACAAGCTCACACAGCTTGTGCTAACCCTCAGGAACTCTTGCCTTCATATACCATGGTTCCATTATATACCGGGACCACAGTATATGAACCACAGTATAGCGGGGAATGACTGTAGTATAACACAGATGGTACAATACTAGCAGCACATAATAATCTAAAGACTGACTAGAAGGGTTCCAGCTCCCATCAAGGAGGTACAGTGGCAGATTGAACTCCCAAACTCTGGCTCCGCAGCCAGAGACCTAAACCGTCGAGCTACCCAGCACTTTTATACCACATTAGAGACAACTGGGAGATCATCTATGGGGCAAACCTAAGAGCTATGTCTGAAATCCATCTATGCTGTCATCCACAAGAACAGTGGACTGATAAGATGTGTAACAGGCAGAAACTCTTTTAAAATCGTACCAGGTTCTTCACCAACTACCTTTGTACCAGTGCAAGATTTTATGGAAGCAGAGCTTTAAGTGACAATATGGCCACGAAGTGAGTGTTGTGGTTGAAATGTTATGTACAAGGACTTATAATATCCTAAGAACAACCTGTTGCTAAACTAAACCAAGATATAACTATTTATCAATATCTCGAACTCCAACATATTGTGGAACAATTCATAACTATGGCCTATCCAGACCATAGACATTCTTTTTACATTCATCCCAAAGAAATCAATTAGCAAACACTGCTGCTTTTTTAAAAAAGTCCCAAGTAGAGATGGATGTTCATTTTGGAAGGGGTCTAGTTCTGAAATGAAACACAGCAGCACAGCTGCCATTCGGAACTGGGACCTACCCTCTGGAATGAAATCAACTACTGACTTACCTTCCTTTGGGTTGCAAAGGGCAAAACTCCAACAAAGAAGAAGCCTCTGATGCATCATCTTTCCCTCTCCCTGGTGCTGGCTAATAAGACAGGGAGGTGGGATGAGGCATGTTCTTGCACAGCTCCTGACTGGCCAGTGCCAGGGAGAAGGAAAGATGATGCATAGGAGTCTTCTTCCTCATTGGAGTTTTGCCCTGCGTGACCCAAAGTGGTTCACTTCGTTCCAGAGGGTGGGTCCCAGTACTGAATGGCAGCACTGTTTTGTTTCAGAACTGGACCCCTTCCAAAACGAAATGCCCATCTCTAGTCCCAAGGCTCAAATTTTAAAATCAATCAATAGAACCTTGCTCCAATAAACGGACAAAAGAATATCATGCTAAAGTGCTTTGTTGAAGATGTTAAAATTTTAAGAATTATAATTTCGGAAGGGGAAGAATACACAAATATATGGAAAAGGAGTTTGTTAAGGCAATAAATGATCTTATATGACATAATTTGCCAAGATATTCAAAGGCTGTATTTCTATACATGTTGAAAGACACGGCAGATAATGTTGACATACAAATCACTGCTACACTACTTACATCCATTCAAATATGTATTGACAAATCCTGGCAAAATAAAAATAATACAACAACCGTGTTTTTCCTTTTTTCCTGTCCCCCTTTTCACCTTTTTTTTCCTTTAACAAACCATCATATACACACAGACACATTGTTCTTTGCATTTAGTGCCTATGTTCCTGAATTAATAGGGGCTGTTCTATTCATATAGGATACTTTTGTGATTAGAATGTGCAAGTACAATACCAATGATGAATTTATTTCATTTTAGAAGTAAGTATCTCGTAATGATTTTTGTTTGCTTTGTAATTAGGTGGCTTGATTGAAAATAGGGACAAATATGTGTGTATGTGTGCATGCACGCACACATGTAAAATAACACCCCCAATCCCAACCTGACCCAGCATCTACATATCGCAGATTTTCCATTATCGTGGGTCGGGTCAAGTCCCTAACCCCCACAATAGGCAGAGGATTGCTGTAACTCAAATCCATTTCCTCCACATACAAAATATGCCATTATAGACAAAACGTTTTCAGTAACAATCTCATCTTCCTCAATGATGATACAGTGACACCTGAACGCTTTCAAGTGCTCAAAACTGTTATCTTCTCTCATCTAGTTTTCATTCCTTACAGCAACTCTCATAATTAAGCCCTGGTTAATTTTGAAGGTGGGAGTGTGGAGGCTGAAATGGAATAGCATGCCTAATAAGGCTGTTATCCCACGACCGTTATAATGCACTGCAAATGTTCATGCTGAGTTTCCCCCTAGAGTCGTCACATGGTATAAGTCATGGTTCCTCTGTTTCCACATACTAAGACCTTTTTTATATATATTTTTTAAAAAATCAACAACAGACACCAAAATGGGAGTGGAGCTGGACCAGATTCAGTGTGCAGAGTAACAGATCGCCCTTGATCCTCGGTGCACATCGAGCTCGGCACTGGGGGGGGGGTGTCTTGCCTCCTCTCCCGCACCCTGGGATTGGGACTTGACACTCACATCGCGGGCGCGGTGCTGCTCCGCTGGACTGCCCAGGAGCCCCTGCGCTCTGACCTTGCCTGGTCTCTGAGGGACAACCCTGGGTGTACCCTCATCTTAAGAAGATGAGCAGCTCTCCCCTGAGTGTGGCTCCTTCCCAGCTTCTTGTAGCAAGCGGCTTGCCAGCTCTTAAAGAGACAGTGTCCTCCTCGCAGCTACTTGGCTAGCAGCACTCACATGACCCAAGGGCTAGCACATTTCTTGCTTTGGATTTACCACGATTACCCACAGTTCATGTACCGGTTTAAAATCCGCTTTTTAACAGTGACAAGATTTTACCACCTCGAGGCCAGGTACTTGGAAAACATACTGAGTCATGCTTCAGGGGGCGTGGCCACACTTTCTTTTTTTAATTCCGCAGGACATGGGAGAACGATTTTATGCTCCACATCGGAGAGCACTTTGCAGCGGATTTTAGTGGACATGGGATAGAGGTCTAAGACCACTTTGTGAGTTCACATCAGAGACAAGATTCAAATCAAGTTCTTCTTGTTTCCTACCTGAGGGTCCACTCCTATGTATGCTTCCTTGACAGTAGGTCCTAATGGGGCTTACTTCTGAGAAACTGTGCATAGAATCACTCTGCACATCTATGTTACAGTCCAACACCCACAGACCTGGAATTAAGTGGTAAGAAAAAATCAATGGAACATATATCTGAATAAATGTGTGTTGGACTGCATGGTTGGGCACATTATTGTACTTTTATTTTTTAAAGCTGACACAGCTGCTACCCACTGTCAAAAAGTCAGAATAGCATCCTACTTTTAATACCTATTTCATTCCCCCCCCCAATTGCCAATGTCCTTCATGGACTGAGATACTCAGAAATGAATGGATGCCATTTCCCATTGAAGAAGCCATGTCGCTGTGGGGTGGAAGAGTAAACATCAACCCTCAGAACTTGGGGTACAATGCATCTGTTGACAAAACTCCATTTCCCTAGCACTTCCCTTCCTGCTGCACATTGCCTAAAACAAGACCCCTAACATGGAACCCTTTGGGTACAGACGCCTTTATCCCCGACTAGTAGGATAGGGGATTGGACAGACTCCTGGAGGAGAAGTCCGTCACAGGTTACAAACCATGATGGAGATGTATAATCTCGAGACTTAAAACCAGGGCACTTCAAGGGCCAGATGCAGGGGAGTGGTATCAGGAGACAAATATCTAGTCTTGTGCACTCCCAGAGGCATCTGGTGGAGCCACTGTGAGATACAGGAAGCTGGACTAGATGGGCCTTGGGCCTGATCCAGCATGGCTCTTCTTATGTTCTTATGTTCTTATGTTCAATTCAAACATTTCTGATCAGTATAGAATACTAACAGTGTGGTCCCTGTCTGAACCAGCAAAAGAGGTTCTTCTACCAGCCTTGTGTTTCAGTGGGCTGAGGGATGTCATAGCAACCCTGTAACTGCCATTGCTTAAGGACGGAAGGATTTGTAGCCCAAAAGAACTAGAGGTTACCCAGCTGAAGCACACAGGCTGCCATTTCCTTCCACAAGAAAAGGCATCCTTTGCCTGCTGTGGCCTCAAAAATAAACAAAACGTTTAACCAGTGGAAAGCTCTTCTGCATCTCTTTGGAGTTAAAGGGCAACAGGATTTATTCTAGGCTATCATGCTGTCAATCAAACGGGGGGGGGGGAGGTTGGAGGGAGGAAGGAGAGTGGGTGGCATTTCTCTGCTTCCACTGTGTGAGACACTAAAATGAAAGGTAGTGCTTGGAACAAGATAACTGCATTGGGATCTTGTCCTACACCTGATTTTTTAATGTGTATGAGGTGTGCCTCAGGCAGAGCTGCCATGCATCTGTGAGACAGAAAGAAAGAGACAGGGAATTGAGTACCAGGCAATGAAAGCAGCATTTTAAACTGGTTTTTCCTTCTCCTCAAAGCTTTAGTGAACAAGGAATTATGGGAAGTATGGAGCTGGATACAAAATAGCATTGTAAGCAGTTTCCACCTTAGCTCCCTTTATACGCATTAAGAGAGAGGGGGGGGGAGAAGAAGAAGAAGAAGAAGAAGAAGAAGAAGAAGAAGAAGAAGAAGATGATGATGATGATGATGATGATGATGATGATGATCCATTAAAAGCTCATAGCTCTTTCTGTATAAAGGTATCTGGCTCAGCTGACTATTTCATGGTATGTTGCTTTCTCCTTCTTGTGAGCACCGGGTGCAAAACCAGTCTTTAAGGCTCAAGCCCAGTCCAGACTTTCCTAGTGAGCTGAGAAAGTGGGGCTCTGGATACCCCTAGATCTGGGGCTTTGCATGGATTTGTTAAAGATGGGTCATTTAATACAGGGAGGGAGGCCTGCATCTCAGCATACGATGGCCTCATTGGCTAACATTCCCTTGTGCCAAGAAAGAAGGAGCTGGAGGCAGTACATGTGCTCCAGCAAATGCCAATATATAAGTTTACATGTTCCAAATGGCAAAATGTTGCACTCTCTACATTTCAGCGGCCTGGATCAAAGTCTGCATAAATAAAAGGATGAATGGGCATGCATTAAGTCAACCGTCCTGTCTTGAAATGAGGTATACTGTAGATAGATGTAGCAGATGTGATCTTGTTCATTTGGGGGCAAGGACTATACCTACCTCCACAGATGAATTTGGGAGGCAATCTTCTATTTTAAGGCCTGTCTCTGGGGATGAGAGAAGTCCTGATTGTGTGTGTGCATGCACACACACACATGCACATGCACCTGTTTCTGTGCACATAGAAATACCCACTTTTGTCCTGGCTCTGTCCTGGTTCACTGTTGTCATGCCTGGTTCTACAAGCAGTTAATTAGTTTGCCTTCTATCTCAGCAACCACAATGGTCAGCAGCCATTACTGATCTGATAATAAAACTCTGGTAGTGAAGACAGATAAGTTATGATCAGAGATGGGTGCACACTGCACACCCAAAACCAAACCAGAAAATTCATCAAAAGTCACTGGTTTGTTGGTTTGGGTCAGCTTGGGTTTGTCAAAACTTGTGAACCTAAATGAACTGAACCAACAAACCTTTTAGCAATATAACAAGCTTCCTGGTTCATTTGCCTCTGTTCCCCCACAGGCTACTCCAGACCCCTTCCAGCTGCCCCACTGCCTCCCTACCTGGTCCTGCTAGCATCAGCCTCCTCTGCTGCTCCTCCTGCGATCTTTCATAAACAGTGTTATGCCATCCCTTCAAGGAGCTTCTGCATTTACTGTCTCCATGTGTGTGTCCACCTGTATGCACTAGAAATGGGCACAAAATGACCATTTTTTTCATTACTGTTCTTCATTATTTGTTCTGTTACGTAACGGTATGAATAACGACTGTTGTGATGGGGCAGGCTCAAAACGAACAGAAACAAGAAACTTTTCTTTGGTTCTATTCATTTCTGTTACTGGCATCGCGCCACTTGCGCAATGAAAAATGGAGCAGCGGAGGGCGGCGGGAGGGGGCTGGGATCCCACCTCCACGAGTGGAGGCGGGATCCCAGCCCCCTCTCCAGCCCCCTCTGATTGGTGAATGACAGCCCACTGGGCTGTCATTCAACAAGAGGAGGGTGGCGAGAGGAGGGCTGGGCCTGGTGGAGCCTCTTTGCCCCCTCTCCGCCAGAGCTGACGCGAGAAGAGGCGGGATCCAAGCCCTTATGGGCTGGCCACGTGGTGAAGCGCCAAAGGTGCAGCCGGCTTGGAAGCCAAAGTGGAGGGTGTCATTGGAGCATGGGTGGGGGAGTGCAGCGGCACCCCCCCAACAGGTTTCCCGGGTCTAGGCCGGGGGGTGTGGGGTGGCGGCCTGCGGGGGCGGTGGCTCCCGGGGCGGAGTGGTTCCCGGGGAGAGGGGCCACAGTTAGGGCGGCGCTGCATGGAGCTCCGGGGGTAGCCCGACAGGGGTGGCAGATGGCGTGGAGGATCAGTCCTTGGGTCAGGAGCCCAAGGGTGGGAGGTGCTCGGCGGTGGCGGCCTGTTGGGGGTGGTGACCGGAGCAGCGCCCAGCTCTGGGAGGACTTCCCATGGCCACGGGATTGCTCTCCCAGCAGGCTTGCCACCGGCTCCAGTGGCGCCCAGCCCCGGGAGGGCTCCCTGTGGCTGCAGGACGGCTCTCCCAGGAGGCTTGCCCCAGCCCCGGGAGGGCTTCCTGCGGTTGCGGGAATGCTCTCCCGGCCTGCACGCTGCTGGCTCCAGTGGCGCCTGGCCCTGGGTGGGCTCCCTGCGGCCGCAGCTTGCCGCATCCGAAAAATGAAGAAACGGAAACAAAGTGGGCCCCGGGGCCCCAAAAAACGGAAATGGAACGAAGCGGACTCCAGGGCCCAAATAACGACCACGAAATGCCATTTTGGCATTTCATGCCCATCTCTAGTCTGCACAGAAGGAAAGCCAGGCCTTGTGTCTGAGGATGGTAGTGATGGAGGAGGAGGAAAAGGAAGCAGTAGCACAAGGTAAGAAAGCAACAGGGGCAGTGGAAAACGGGTAGGCAGGGGACAGATGGCTTAGGGATTTATTTCCCCTTCCCCCTCTTTTTTTTTAAAAAAGGTCCAAACGCTTGTGGTTCATGGTCCATAGGTAGTCACAAACCACCAAGCACCATCATTATTTTTTGGTTTGTGCCCATCTCTAGGTGTAACATCTGGCACCAAAATGGTACCACCTAAAACCAGAAGGACACATTCAAATGCTTAGTGGGAACAGAACATTAAGGAAGTATAAGATAACCAATAACTACCAAGTGTTCTGCAAACTATATAGCAGATTTAGCAAGGATTTGGAAGTGGTGCTCTCATAAGCAGTGGAAGATATTTGTTTGTCATAGCACATATATCACTTCCTAATCTTGCATTTTCTGTCTGCTTTATAATTGGTCACTGGATGATTAAGGGGGGGGGAGGGAGAAGCCTTAATGCTGTGTTCCAGGGCTCAGGTCTCTACGGAAATGACATCATGGAAGGAAAAGATGCATATCCCAGATAATTCATATTTTCCTCATTGGCTACTTTCAAAGTTAGAAAGGCAAAATGGAAACTCTAAGCAATATGTATGGCAGTGGAATGTACTGGAGAATGAAATAAGTGAATAAGAGGAATTGTAAATATGTGAACTTTGTAGGTTATATGGCTATGTTTTGCTGACAACTTGTCCCAATGCTGGGCTTATGCAAAGGTGTGAACCAACTGATCTGCATTGAAATTCTGGATTGCCAGAACTTTGACATCATCTTTGAGCATTTATCAGTGTTTTTATTTGTTCTTTATTTATTTGTCCAGTCATGCTTTCCACCCAAGATGAAGAAGGGTGATATTTTTCTAACCACGCCTCCTTGTTGACTATCTGCACAGAACCACCAAGAAGCCCTGGGTTTCTAGATGGAACTGGAACAATCCTGCCTCCCTGACCCCAGAAGGGGAATAAAAGTGTTTCTAGTCCTAAACTTGAGTCCCTTTCAGGGCAAATCAGAATCAGATATGAGTTGATATTTAATTCAATAGAACTGGGCAGGCACACCAAGGTAAGGCAGATGTTGGAAGGCTGTTTGTTGTTCTGTGCTGCCAATTTGCTCTTGATTTAAGATGATCTGACCAGCTATGGCCTATCATTAGGAATGGATCCCTGATCATGTCTTGCATTCTCAACCCGCTGTTTCCTTTTATGGAGTCATCCCATCTCTTCCTTGGTCTTCCTCTTTTCCTCAAACTCTTTGCTCCAAAACTCTTTTCCTGTTCCTCTCTGCTTTTCCCAGCACTATCGTCTTTTCCAAGGAGCTTTTGTGGAAGGGCTGGGGAATCAAGCCTCTTTTCAGGCAAAAGCCAAGCACGGGAAATAGAATGACAGGCATCCTATAAAACTCTTTCACCCAGGTGAGGTTGAGGTTAATAATATCAGGCAAGGAAGTGAGAAATGAGGAAAGTTCTCTCTCTCTTTTTTTCTTTTTTTTTTTTTGGGGGGGGGGGGGTAACGGGAAAAGCCAGGTCCCAAAAGAGGTTACTTTTTCTATCTCTGAGGGGAAACCCAGGGACCCGCCAGGTAGGCACGTGACCCACATCCCGGAAGCCATTGCTCTTTCTTTCCCTCTGCTTTCCCACCGCTGGCACCAGCTTGGCGTGGCTGGCTGGCAAGGCTGCGGGGGCGCTCTCCGGACCTCGAGAAGGCGCCTCTAAAGTTGGCCCGAAGGGCGGCGCGGGGAAGGTGACACCGCCGCAGGCCTCGCACTTTCCCAGAATGGGCGCCTGTCCGGAGTGGAAGCCACTTACCTGCTGGGGCGAGACGTCCCTATGGCCGGTCAGACGCTCCTCAGCGGCGGGCTGCCCGGCATCTCCACCACGCCGCCGCCGCCGCCGCCTCCCACCCCTCCGGAGGCTTCTGTGCGGTCCTTGGCTTCCGCTCGCCCAGCGTTTTCGAGCATATGCCCTCACGGGGCTGAAAGGGGTGGGGGGTTAGACTCAGCTCAATGGCGACGGGGCAAAGAGAACAGGAGTCCCAGCGGCATCAGATCGATTTACTGAACAAACTGAAACGTGGGTGGGGATGTTAAACAGTAACCAAGCGCCTCAAGGGAAACTGAAAGCTGCCGCCGCCGGAGGTGTCTTGTACCTACTCTCGCCGCATGCTGGCGCCCAAAGATTTTACCTGCCCGTGGATCGGCACCACTACTTCCACCTCCACCTCGCACACTCATTTCTCTCTCCTGTGCCTGTTCCCCGTTTATGGCTGTCCGGACCGGCGGAGCTTAGCGCTGGGCCACGAAGAGAAAGATTGCTCCTGAGCTTGTGCAGAGTGCAATTCTCTCTCTACCACCGCTTCGTTGCCGGCTGTTCTCATCACCCAGTGATGTCTGATCCTAGACAGGCACGATGCAGTTTTCTCACCCGATCTCGTTTAAAGCCCTGCTGTGCTCAAAATAAGTCACTTCCAAAGGACTGTAGACCTACTACATAACCGTTGGGGTGGGGCCTGAGTAGGAGAGGAAGGACGTCGCAGGACGCTGGCATTTCAACGTGGCCAGCCATTCCTTGAATGTTGTGCATATTTACCTGGAAATGAGTCTCATTTTAGTTCACGGGGATTTCTTGCCAAGTCTGTAAACTTAAAACAAATAACATTCGGTCCCGGTCGTTTCGATAATTAATCAGGCGCAACTAACTTCCTCACAATCGTGAGGAAGTTAGTTGCGCCTGATTCGACCCGGTTCCCGAATAAGTGTCTATAGATAGAGGTAGGATGGCAGTCTTCAGACAGGCTGAAGTCAACTGGTCACGCGATCCTACGCATGTTTGCCTACAATCTCATAAACACCCATGGAATTTGGCTAGCTTGTTGTGTGGATCACAGGCAGAAGGGCCAGCAGAAACAAAAAGAATAACCCCTTGTTCCGCACCCCAAGTTGGAGAGCCTTCAAAGAGCACAAGTAGCTAACTTCCTTTTTCCAACAGGCGGGACTGCGGTTTACGAGTCGCACTAGATAAGTCAGGTTTGTAAGGAAAATAACGCATTCCTGTTGTTTAAAGCCTAGATTTAGTGAGACTTACTCCTGAGTAAACTACGATTTAAGTTCCATAATAGTAACGCGTCTGAACAAATGCTCCTCTTGAGACCCCACGAGAAGGGCACCGGGGCACAGACCTAGCAGAAGTCAAGCGCATGTTGGTCTCAGAGGGGCGGCACTAAGAATAGCCTGAAACGCCCTACTATCCAGTTCAACTGGAGACACAGTAACACCGCCTGCCCGGTTATGGGTGGCTCAGCAGAGAGACTGGGCTTGGGAAGAATGCTGTCTCTCCAGCTTCTGTTGACTGTTAGGCCAAACGGGGCCGCCTACAGAACAGCATTAAAATGGACATTAAAAGAAACGTTCCTCCTTAGAAGCCAACTACGTATTCCTGTAGCAGGCTATGAGCCGCAGGGTTTGGAAGCGGGATCACGTTGGATGCTCTGCGATTCAGCCTCAACAGCGAGGCTCGAAAGGGCTACCTGAAGACAGAAAGTCACGCTGTGTCTCTCGTGCTACTGAATCACCGGATAGGGACGGGCTCCATCTGGCCTGACTGAAACCTCCTCTTGTAGCTGGAACCCGTTTGCGCTTGCGCTCTTCCCGAGGAGCCAGCGGGGCTCCTTTAGCCTATGTTCAGTGACCTGCCGAGCACTTTGTATGGAAAGAGAGGATAATAGGGCTCTTCCTCCTTTAACAGCTGGCGGTACCACCAAAGCAGCAGCTGGCTAGGTAGCTCCGTGGTTTAGATATCTGGCTGTGGAATTAGAGGTTGGGAATTCGAGTCCCCACTGGGCCTCCAGTGAGAAAAGCCAGCACGAGTGGCCTTGCTCAAGCCGTACACTCCCAGGGCGACCCCTGAACAAGGCAATGTCAAACTGCTTCTGTCTTCCCTGAGAAGGGTCTCCATAAGTCAGAAAGCGATGCTTTGTTAGCACACAACCACTGCATTCGTTACGGGTTGTGTGTTACCAGCATGGACATTCCAGCATAACTATTAAGGCAGCGCCCACCAGCTCCCTAGATAGGAGATGATAAATAATCCATCTACTAAGGTGTATATGTAGTGCTACACAAATAGTATACAATTTACCCACTGCTCTTGGAATTGAGGCCAGGTGAAGACTGGCGCAAGTTCAACAGATGAGAAGAGCCACTGAGTAATCGACGTGAAAGACGAAAGAGGACAGTCTGGCCTAGTTAGGCAACCACTAAACTTTAAGCAATTGACTTCAAGGCGATTAGGCGCGCCCTACTACTTGGCATAACCTCGATCTGGTGCGTTTGGGGTTTCCTGTGGTCCTCTATTTGTGAAACTACACCACAAAATAAGGATTAGCCGCTCGCCAAAAGACAAAACAGGGACCCCAAAACACACAGAAAGGCGTATATTTCCAGTTATCTATTTCTTTGGGAAGGGGGACTGGATACCTGCAGGGTTTCTGCTCCCTTGGATCAATATGTCCTTGACGCACGCTTTAGAGTCTTATAGAGCTCCTCATCAGTCCCTTGCATCTAGCTGCTGGGGAATCAGTTAAATCTCATCCACAGGCACAACCCGCATCCCCTTCCACTTGGCCAGAGAATGAGCCATGAAGACGGGATTGCAGGAATTAACTAGAACAGCTATTTGATCTCCTGTACCGCTGGGTTTTACCGAATGCCAGAGACGATTAACCTGTTCTGACTTAAAATTAAATCCCGAACAGGCTCTTCCACATTTTGGAGAGATGGACAAAAGCAAAGAGATGCTGGTGGAGAAAGCTGGGCTGCTTTTAATAAAGCCTTGTGTTCAGAACGTCACCGCTCCATTCAAAGATGTGAAACGAAAGAAGCAAGGAGAGAGTGTGTGATTGTAGTTTGATACTAAACGGACGGTTCTCTTATTTCCATGCCCACCTGTAACCCCTTGAATATATCCCATTGGTGGAATTAAGGTAGCAATCCAGGGGGCTCTTATAGAGAAGGAAAATAAACTAGATCCTGCGAGGTTTACTTCCGAGGAAACATACAAAGTTTGGAGGGCTGCAAAAACGCCCGCTTAAAAGTTGTGCGCAGGGAAGGCAGGGATTTTTTGACTGCGACCCCAAATGCGCAGTTGTGCTATAGAGGTACCGGGAAAGCCTACCCCACTTGGAAAGAATTCTTAATTCTCCCACGAATTATTTGTTCTTGGATTTCGATCTCCCCGTGGCAAGGCGAGAACTGAAGAATCCCCGGACTCCAAAAACCCTTTGTTCGTTCGAAGGAATGACGTTGACCATCGGAGGCCGGTGAATTCATGAACAGGAAAACTGACATTCAAGTTTTCAGGCAATACATTGGGACTGAGCAAGGCTGATCTGACTAATATCCTAGGGCAGTGATGGCGAACCTATGGCACGGGTGCCAAAGGTGGCCCTCGGAGCCCTTTCTGTGGGCACCCGACATCGCCCCTTCATAGCCACCTGTATAAAGGTTAAATTACTGTATTGGCACTTTGCAAAAAAATACTGGGTTTTGAATTACAGTTTGGGCACTTGGTCTCTAAAAGGTTCGCCATCACTGTTCTAGGGCTTGATGCGCTGCCATTGCGCGTTGGAAAGATTAAGGCGCTCAGCACCTGACCAGAGACCCGTCTCCCGAATCCGTGTCCTGGTACATGAAAGGGCAAGTAACCCCAACATGCCGACCCTAAAGGAAGCCCCGTTGAGTCCCATGGAAACTGTTCTCAAGAGCATCCAAACCACTGTGGAAATTGGAAGGCGATGCTTCTCTCAGTGGGACTGCCTTGCCGGGACAGAACCTTTTAATGTTGCGATCCCAACAGAGGTGTCTCCAAGGGCCTATACTTGATGGAGACAGAGGGTGCCTAACAAACAAACAAATCCGATTTTTTAAAAAAAATGTTTTAAAATGTATCAACTTGAACTATCCTGCGCCCCGAGCCGAGTTTTGTCGGGGATGGGAGAACAGAGGAGAGGAGTGAAAAGCGCAAGGAGTTCCGAAAAGTGGGCGGTCTGACCAACTCAACAGGTGAAATCCCATCGGTCTTTGTCCAAGACGCAGCTTTTCACTGCACCGTTCAGGATGAAGGATCGGGATGGGAGGGTGCGTGGGTCAGGTAATAAGCCGAGTAGGTGGCCCTTGCTAAGGCACATTGCACAAGTTGGCTTGCTTGAGTACGTTTTTAATACAGAAGCTGGGAAACATACGGGCCAGCAGCCGTTGGTCGCATGATCCACAGCCAGAGATAATGGGCACTGAAGTCCACCAGATCATCTGAAGAGCCAAAGCTTCTCCAGCCTGGTATTACCTAATTTGCACATCCTATTTCCAAACAGGTTTACCTGGAAATTGTTCATTTAATAGCCGGTTGAGTCATGGCAACAGGTCTCAACTTCCAGTTAAGCTCACCTGGATGACTGAGAATCTTCACAGACATTCATTTAATGGTGCTCGCTCTTGAGACGTTTTTAAGATGGGGATGCGAAGACGCACTCCTCTATCCTAAGGGGAGGGGAGACAGCTTTACCAAAATTTTAAAGGCACTCTTGAGCCTTTTAGAGAAAGTTGGATAGCAGTTTCTAACACCATGTACTTGCGCGCGAATGTAACCTGATCCTATGCTATTCAAGGCAGCGATCCCATACACAACATCCGTGCAAATAAATCCTATTCCATCGAATGTGAGCCGGGCTTGGTTAGGATTAAAAGCCAAATATAGGAGACGAATCAAAGGTCTGTTCTGTGAACTCAGAGCATACGGTTTCTGCATTTCCCAATTCTGAATATTAACAGTTACCTTGCGTTTAGCCGGGACGCCAAGGTTGCTGTATCCCGAAAAATGGGGTGACAGGCGTTTAAAAGAAAATATTGCCACAGCCTGGGGGGGGCGGGGGCGGGCGGAATAAGGAATTGAATGGTGATTGCTTTCCTCCTTTCGCTGGGACAGATTATGTAGTGGTTTCCCCAGAAGGAGACTGGAAAACCACCAGAGCGTAGGCGGATCAGGCAACTGGACTCTATGGCCAAGGGATTCTCTTTCCTTAAAATAGGCTTTCTTGCCTTAAGGTGGCCGCAACGGCCCTTGCCATCAGGGAGGCTTTGCCCTCCTGCTGTCACGTTTGCTTGGAAGTAAATCCCAAGGATTGCAAAGGAAATGCCTTCCACGTTTCAAGCAAGGAATGCCGCCATCCGACAGTATTCGCTCCTGCCACGTCGTTCTTACCCCTCGGTCTCTCGCTGGCCCACGCAATGACCGCGGCCACCGGCTCAGGTTGATCCCGAACACAGTTAAGCGAAGATTCAGCCCCATTCGTAGAATCATAGAATCACAGAATCATAGAATCATAGAGTTGGAAGAGACCTCAAGGGCCATCCAGTCCAACCCCTGCCATGCAGGAACCCAATCACAATACCTCTGACAGATGGCCATCCAGCCTCCGCTTAAAAACCTCTAAAGAAGGAGACTCCACCACCCTTTATGGCAACATATTCCACTGCCCAACAGCTCTAACTGTCATGAAGTTCTTCCTGGTGTTCAGATGAAATCTCTTTTCCTGTAGTTTGAAACCATTTCCCCGAGTCCTAGTCTCTGAAGCCATGGAAAACAAACCTGTTCCCTCTTCAATATGACATCCTTTCAAACATTTAAACATAGTTATATTCGTGTCATAACTTCATCATTATTACTGAAGCTAGAAATCAAACTTGGAAGCTCCTTTACTCCATTGATAACAGCGTGCGGTGGCTTCCACCTGTTGTAGGTACGAATTATGTTGACGTTCCAGGGCGCAATTCTTGTAAACTTTTGCCGTGTAAAACTGAATCGAGCCTTGGGAATATCCCCTTAACAAGTTGTGGACAAATTCGCGGAGCAAATGGGAAACCCGGGCGAGAGAAGCTGAATGATACCTTTCCAGTGGTGAATCCGGTTTAATTGAACCGGGCGCCCTTGAAGTTGAGAACTCTTATCGGGACCATAGTGTTACCAACCTCGGCCGGCTTAAACCCAACTTCCTACTTGAGTTCAATGCAATTGGCCTCCCGAGAAAATCGGGATGGAAGATTTAATAGGAAGGGCTTTGGGGCACCTCTCCTCAAAGACAGCTCGTGTGCCCACCGGCTTAAAGTTCGGGATTGTTATTTCAAGGGACAGGAGGCTTCTGCGCCTGGAGTGGCTGTTCTGATGCCTCAGGGACCAATAGTATACCTGAAACAGCCACGCAGGAAACAGGGACTTCCGACGGCTGGGGCCCTTTTCTTAGAGGCTAAAACAACGCCCCCTTCCTTGAATTTCTTCGGCACTGCCACGAAAGGCGCGGGAGAGCTTCCCGTCCTTCGCAACTTCAATGCTAGTCCGGGCTGGGACTGACTAGCCGTTGTTTTAGAAATTGGCCCTTTGGCTCAAGGGCTTCCTGTAGCCCTTGGAAGCAAAGGTGCCCTGAAGGCCGCGTTCCGTGAGAGACTAGTGGTGGTGCGTGACCCGTTGGAGTCTTGGACTTGTGTTGAGTCTTGGACTCTCCGTGGACTCCGCCTCCTCTGCTGATACTTTCATTCATCCATTGTCTGAAGAAGGGGGCTACCACCCAAGGAGTATTTTGCCAAATAAAACGAGCTAACATTCGAGGTGTCACAAGATACTTTGTCTTTGCTGCAGCAGATTAATGCAACTGCCCGTGAAAATAAATCTAATCTAATCTAATCTAATCTAATCTAATCTAATCTAATCTAATCTATCTATCTATCTATCTATCTATCTATCTATCTATCTATCTATCTATCTATCTATCTATCTATCTATCTATCTATCTATCTATCTATCTATCTATCTATCCCAGTGCCACAGGACTCTTGTTAAAAGGGCTTACCTTTCTGGTTTAAAAAAGCTCTCTCTCTCTCTCTCTCCCTCTCTCTCTCTCTCTCTCTCTCTCTCTCTCGTCCCCTCCCCGTCCCCCCCCCCCCAACTTCTATCCTGGGAACCATCGTCGGACCAGCTGGGGAAAAAGCAGGACTCGCCCGCCCTGAGACCAAGACCAGGTTCCGCAGCGTTTTTACGACCCTTTATAGCGGGGTAATAAAGTCACTGAGAGACAGGAGCGATGCAAAACAACGCGAGGCGCCCTGGCAACTATCTGTGGGCGTTGTTCAGGCCGGGGAAGGAACACGAACACGACCTTCTCTAGGTCGTATTCGTGGGCTCTGCTGAGTCTCTTTATTACTAGAAAGAAACGATGGGAGAAACAACCTGCCGACGGGGGAAAAAATCGAGGCTGGCGGTACAAAAACAAATGTCGACAACGTTCGTTTTGTCCCCTAGCGGGAATTACTACTCCAGGGCTGGCCTTTAAAACGTTCAACAAGTAGTCAGCCTCCCACTGACTTCAATGGAACCCGGCTCACAGAAAAGAAAAGAAACTTTTGCATCAGCAGGATCGCCACCCGCCTTATTTCTCATTACCAGAGGAGGAAGTAACGGAACACGTTTTCCTCTCGTTCTGTTGTAAAATTACGAACGTTTCTGCCTGTGGCCGGGAGAGGCTGCGCCTCCAAACTAAACAGCTCCAATTAGAGGGAAGAGTTCCCTGTGTCTCTTTGGCACATACTTAGGGTCTACTCTGTGGCACATTTAGCGCGGAGTAAGCTCCGTCTAGTTCCTCGGGGCTTCTCCCCTGAGAGCATCCATGAAAGATGGGGGGGGGGGGGAAGGAAGAGAAGTGAAGGTCCACCTGCGTTGAAATGGCGGAGTAGAATCCTGGGCTTGTTCCTTTTCCGTGGAAGGAAAGATTTCTGAAGCATCTGTCGCCTCCCCCCCCCCACCCCGCTCCAAAAAAGAATACTGATACCAACCAATATTCCCATTAAGAAGAGAAAGATCACCCCACCCATAACGCTGCATTTGGTCGCCGGCAAAAGGGGATCAGCCGAGGAAGCATTGCTTGACTATATGCTGTTTCTCGCTGCCCCCCCCCCCGAAACTGGAATAGGATGAGGGCACAAAGACTTGAAGTGTAGGACCCATTCTAGTTTTTTTTGCCCCCCCCCACCAGCAACATTTTCTTTTCCTGCGGAAGGTTAAGTGAACGTCCCGCAGTTCTCTGCCTCCCCTTTAAAATGTCCTTTAAAATACAGTATAAGGAATTTTCGAATTTTTTGGCTTTGTTTGGGCGAACTCCCCTGATCTGCTTGTTTTCTTCGCGCAGGGTGAGAAGGTAGATTCTTTTTAGCGTTGCACTGCCCACTCGTTCAAAATCCAGAATTCTACTTCCTGTATTTTGCGTGGTCTATGGAAAATCTATTGTATCTCCTGCCAATTTAATAACCCTTTCCCTTCTGTCCTAGAGACATAGTGTATTTAGATTAGATTTTTAAAATATATTTTATTGTTTTGTGATGTTTTATATTGTAAATCGCCCAGAGTCCCCTCTGGGGAGACGGACGGTAACAAATCTAAATAAATATATAAATATTTCTCTTGGCAAAAGGGTGTTTAGCGAGGGGACCAGGACGGGCTCTCACGGAATTAAGACCCCCTTCCCGCCACCGTCAAATCAGTGGAGCTGGAGGGCTTCGAGTAAAGGAGATTAACACGCCCCCGGCTTTCCCTTGAGCGGCAGCACGATCTAGTCGTGTCAACATTTACCTTTGGGTAAACATTGTCCTCGTGGCTAAGCTTATGAACCATCGATTACGGTGTGTGTGTGCGTGCGCGGGCGCTTCAAACCTTGAACAAAAAGTTACAATTCCGAACCTTCAGAGCTCTCAGCTAGATGATGGGAGCTCGAGTCCAAGCGCTGATCTAACCGTTAATATGGCTTCAGGGACGACTCCACAGCCAGGTTCCCTTCATAATAGCATCAGGCCTACCTCAGAAGTAAGTCCCAATAAGCCTAATGAGGCTTTCCCCGGGCCGACTGGGAATCTAAATTCCCTAGAACCAATTCCCCGTTTATGGCGCTACAGGCCGAAAGTTAAAGGCGTCTTAATAAGGTTCGAATATCAGGGAGTATTTTAACACGGGTGGCGGTGGCGGCGGAGAATCTATCCCTGAGTTCCACCCGATTGATTTAGTTCAGTTGTTTATAATGGCAAGATAACATCAAAGAGATCTTGACCACTACTAGCCGCTGGCTGGGGGATAGGAAAGGGGGGAATCGCCTTGAAAAGTCGCAAGCCGAGGAAATGGTGACCGTCAGGAGAGAGTCCACCCGGACTGTCTCCTGAGCGCAAGAACGCAGAAACGCGCCGCGCCGGACGGAGTCGATGCACAACAGGCCAGCAGGCGGACGTCAAGGGGATTCGGAAACCTCGCTGTGCCATCTAGTGGATTCTTTCGGAAACGGCCGCCCAGCTGTCTCCCTCTTCCCATCCGGACGAGGGGACAGTGCGAAGCCGCCTCCAGCATCCTGACTTGCGCGTTCTGGTGGGCATCGTGTTTGGGGAAGCTGGCAATTCCTCCCCGTCTCACACACTCTTGTTGACTCCTTGTCCTTGGAGTTTTCTTGGAGTGGTTTGGCAGTTCCTACTCCAGGCACCTACAGCACCTGGTATTCCTTGGTGGTCTCCCATCCTGAGATCGGATGTGCTTAGGGCATCTAGGCAGCTTGTCTCTCACACACCCCTTCCCTTATTTTATGCTATGTCTTAAGGGCGGCTGCTGAGGAAAAGGGTTCACACACACACACACACACACACACACACACACACACACACACACACACACATGT
>JAHTLZ010000204.1:33265168-33290380 GCA_023846285.1 Phrynocephalus versicolor
TTATTATTATTATTATTATTATTATTATTATTATTATTATTATTATTATTTATTTATTTATTTATTTATTTATTTATTATTAACCACACAGACATCTACGCTGGAGTTTATATTACCAATCATTAGTTGAAGAACGCTTCCCAAGCGTTTAGGACTCAGTGATGTATCGGCGAATTATGCGAGCAGATCCCAGTAAGGTGGCTTTCTGCATCTGACTAATGGTGACTTTGTCAAATCCAATTTCTTCTAAATATTTGCTTAGCTCTTTGGGCACTGCACCCAGCGTGCCAGTTACCACTGGGACCACCTTTACCGGTTTATGCCAGAGTCTCTGAAGTTCAATTTTGAGATCCTGATACTGGGTAATTTTTTCAAGTTGTTTCTCAGTGGCTCTACTATCTCCTGGTATAGCAACATCAATGATCCACACTTTTTTCTTCTCCACAATCACAATATCTGGGGTATTGTGCTCCAAAACCCTGTCTGTCTGTACTCGGAAGTCCCAAAGTAATTTTGCATGCTCATTTTCAGTCACTTTTTCAGGCTTATGGTCCCACCAGTTCTTTGCTATGGGCAGATGATAGTTCTGACACAAATTCCAGTGGACCATTTGAGCAACTACATTATGACGCTGTTTGTAATCAGTCTGAGCGATTTTCTTGCAACAACTCAACATATGGTCGATAGTTTCATCTGCCTCTTTGCAGAGTCTACATGTGAGGGACTCAGGCGATTTTTCTATTCTAGCCTTAACTGCATTTGTTCTGATAGCTTGTTCTTGAGTGGGAAGTCAAGCCTTCATCTCCTGGGTCCCAGTCCAGTCCCCTATCCATTATACCACCCTGGGTACTCTAAATTTAACTTGAAAGCAAATTCTTATTTTATCAATTCAAAGTGTTATTTCCTCTGCCCAACACAAGATGGCAATATAAGCTTTTGTTTCTTGTAGAGACAAAAGGACTATGCTATAACACTGACACCATAAACAATCCCATGTTCAAAAATGTCTCTGAAGCTGCAGACTGAAGAACAGCAGAACTGTTGTTGCATTCAGCTTGATAAGATAAATATGGCATTGGTGACAGAGAATGCAAATCACAGGAATGAATCAGCATGGAAACATGGCAGTCTAGCTGTAGAGCAAGAGGCTGGGAATTCAGTTCCTCACAGTACCTCGTGTGAAGTAGAACCAGCATGTGTGGCCTTGGGCATTCTGTACATTCCTAGAGTTCCCCCAGAAGAAAGGAATGATAAAACACTTCTTCTACCCAGAAGACTCTGAAAAGGGTCCTCAGAATCGATTTGATTGCATATGATGGGGAGGCTGAGGAGGATTAGGATTAGGATTTTTGAGGAAGATGAGGCATTATCCTGAAGGATTAGTAGAAACAATGCTGTCTGTTATGGAACTTCAGCACTTCTCCTCCTCCTCCTCCTCCTCTTCTTCTTCCCCCCTCATAAGAACATAAGAACATATGAAGAGCCATGTCGTATCAGGCCATGTCGTATCTAGTCCAGCTTCCTGTATCTCACAATGGCCCCATGAAATGTGTCCGAGAGCACACAAGACTAGACATCTGTCTCCTGATACCACACCCCTGCATCTGGTCCTTGAGGTACCCTGGTTTTCAGCCTAGAGATTACAGATCTCCATCATAGTTTGTAACCTGTGATGGACTTTTCCTCCAGGAATCTGTCCAATCCCCTTTTGAAGGCATCCAGTCCAGAAGCCACCACCACATGTGGCAGGGAATAGAAAGGGAATCTCTACATGGGCATGTATGTGGGTATGCAGACATGTGCATGAGGATGTGAGATTACATTCATGGACATCCCCTGAATTTCTGAGCCAGGGTCACATATGACTCTAAGGACTAAAAGGACTAAACATCATTGGTGAAAGGGTCCATTATTAGCAAGGCCTCCCACATACAAAAAGCAGGATTGATGTGTTAGTGATGACATAGAATCAAAACCTGTATGACAGCCATATCTTTTATTAGGCTGGAAAAAAGGCACACACAAGAAAGAGCTCCCATTTGTGTTAACCTCAAACCTGTGACTTATGGGGCCTGTTTTCCTGTCAGTATGTGGAATAATCAGACTGGGTCATGAGAAGAAGGGTAGCCAAGCTGACTGTAAGGAGGGGGGGGAATATGAAAAAGTCTATATTACTATAATCCCTTTCTTAGGCCAGCTATATGGAAAAGGCACCCCAAAGTGGGTCAGTAAACCTCTCTGAGGATAAGAATAAAGATGACATTTGACCCACACAGAAGAATGAATGGAAACCAAATGCACACAAATTACAAATGGAAAAAAGAGAGTTAAAAATAAGGATGGCTGCCACGTACAGACCTAAAGTAATGAAACATATATTTTAAAAATTCCTAACACTGTATGAGTAAATATGGACAGAAACCGCTGCACACACCGGGCTCAGATTCAAAGAGGGCTCAAAACAGGCCGTTTTTCCCAATTCCACAGTTTCTCAGCCATAGCAGACATACAGTATATAGGGGACAAAGATAATGCCTCTGAGCATGCGCCGAATGTCTTTATGTGAACTGAATAGTCAAGAGCTTCTCCCATCATCTGGGACGGTGTGAAAAATGTGTGGTGCTTAACCCTTTGCAAATGATTTTTTTTTCCTTCAGAAGGTTTTAACACAGCATCACCATGTTACTAAAGGGCCAAAATCCCATTTCACCCTCCCAAATACATTCACTGCATATATGGAGCACATAGCACGATCCTATCTTACAGCTATGATACCATTAACTTCAAGTAGAATGTGTGAAGCATCATCTACACTAAAGCAAATGTCTTTATTTGACATTTTGTAGAACTTGGAAAAATTGATTTTTCAATTATCATTGTCTAGAATCCTTCAGTCAACAAGGTAAGCAGTCATGCTGGCTGAAGGCTTCTGGAGGCTGTAGTCCATCAAGTATTTTTCTCAAGGTCACTATTGGAAGAGAGCTGGAAGAGGACTAGAAAGGTCAGCGCCTGGCTAATATCATCTGGCCACAAATCGATACCTGGCAGACTACATCTTTTGCCAAGACTGTATTTTAGTACAATACTTTGATAAAGATGGCTTGCCATCGAAAGCTCAGCTTGCATTTTTTTTTATTTTATTAATGACGTGTAAAGGTATCACGTAGCCTAATTTTGCATTTATACTCTATCAGGAATCCCATGGATTCAAACTTCATTACTGTAAACAAAGCCATTCTTATTCATTCATTCATTCATTCATTCATTCATTCATTCATTCATTTGTATACTGCCCGTCTTCCTGAAGAAACTCCGGGCGGTGAACAAAAAGGGCAAGACAGACCCAAAAGGAACAATGCATAAATGAAAAGAGAATAAGAAACAAAAAATAAAATAAAATAAAATATGGTATGTAGTAAAAACAGCTCAACAAATGAGTGAGTGGACTCTTTAGGCATACCACAATTCAACAGGGTGTTAGAAGCCCATCTTTCTTCATTCGTATCAGAAGCAATCCAGTAGCACATCTAAGAGTGGACAGATCTGCTGGCAGAGTGTTGTCATTGCCTGGGGGACTCTCAAATGTGCTCACAGTCTTCACATGCTTCAGGGAGGCTCCTTTCTGTGTCCCTTAGAGTCCCACTGAAAGCACAGTACTAGAGTTCAGCCCTTGAAAAAGTGGGGCAATAAGAGGTCTGTAGCTAGGCCAGAGCAACGGGGGCTTTCTTCTGGGGCACCAAACTTTAGCAATAAATCTACTGAGGAATTCTATTCTATACCCTGGAGCACAGAGAGAACTCCTAGTTCCCTGAGCTCCTTGCCCTCTGAAGATGCCGGCCACAGAGTCTGGTGAAACATCAGGAAGAAAAACTTCCAGAACATGACCAAATGGCCCAAAAAAACTCACAACAGCCCCTGAGGAATGTCAGGGGAATAAGTGGCAACCCAGCCCAGTCCTATTCATTTCACTTATAAAAAGTCAATCCTACCTTTGTTTTTATGGATCACACTGAATTCTCCTCCTCTTTGGGGCCAGGTGCTTACATTGTGCTTCAGAGCAAAGTGGGTCCCTTCAGACCATCTAGGGTCCAATTATTCAACACCAGAATTCACTAGGAACCTCACCATGAGTTTTCAGCCTGGCACATTTTGTTTTGTTGCATTTCTTTCTTTTCAAAACTGGAATCAGTTCATTACAGAGGGTGTGAAGGTGACACCAAGTTCTGTGCAAGCATCTAGGATTATGGAATGTAATTGGGAGGCCAAATACCCTAGGGCAGTGATGGCGAACCTTTTAGAGACCGAGTGCCCAAACTGCAATTCAAAACCCACTATTTTTTTCATAAAGTGCCTATAGAGCAATTTAACCTGAATACAGGTGGCTGTGAAGGGACGATGTCAGGTGCCCACAGAAAGGGCTCCAAGTGCCACCTTTGGCACCCGTGCCATAAGTTCACCAACACTGCCCCAGGGCCTCCTCTGTGGTTTCAAAGAGGTCTGTCACTAACACTGTCTTATGGGTGTGAAATGCAGCGGACATTTTGATTCCTCATTATGCCCGATCTCAGTATTGCTCGGGAGGCATTGTGGGAAAATTGGTTTGTGGGCAGCTCATAACAGTCCTTTCCAGTTCTCAGTGCTATCGCTATGACTGCCAGTAATTCAGCTTCCCAGGCCAAAGCGCCAGCAATGTAGGAAAGCCTTCCAAGAGGCCCTTGGTTGAGCAGAGAGGCTTGAGCCAGGATCTTCCCCAAACAAGCTCATCTCATTTTAGAAATGAAATACAGAGAGTGAAGGCTCTTGTGTTAGCTGTTCTTGAGAGTTTTTCTCGCGGTGAAAATTGCTGGTTAACACCTACTGCTTTTGGTATAATCATGGAAGGAACCGTCAGGAAAACCCATAACTTTTGGTTTTAAACTGTTTAGATAAAGTTAAGACTTTTTTAGTTGCTCTAAAAACTAAATGTCCCCCAGAGTGTGCGTGAATAAATCCATTCTATAATAACTTCTTTAAATGGGAAATCACAGTGTTTGTGAACTGAAGAAGAAGAGGAAGAGGAAGAAACAACTTCAAGGCTTATCTTGACACTGAGACATAATAAATAAAATCAAAAGTTTTTATACCTTTCACATGTAACCAAGGACTAGAGATGGGCACAAAACGGAAAAAAAATTCATTCCGTTATTTGTTATTCATTTCATTACGTAATGAAATGAATAACGAAAATTGTGATGAAATTGGAATTAACAGAACAGAACCATGAAAATTAGGTTCGTTACGTTTCATTTTTGTTAATGGCGACACACAATGAAATGAGCTGTTTTTAAATGTTAAAAAATGTCCTGAATATCCGGGAAAACCCAGCAATAATTATTTATTCTGCCTAATAATCCCTACCATGGGGGTTGGGGTCCTTAAAATGTGCATTTATGTCTTTTCTCAGATCGCTGTATTTATTTCCTTTAAAGGGAGTTAGGGGACATCGACCCAAAATGGCTCGCAGATGCCTAATATTGATTTCTTGGGTATTAAAATGCCCTGGACATCCATAAAAAAGCAGTGATAATTATTTGAAATTATTACCTACCAGAGGTTTGGGGTCCTTAAAATGTTTGTTTTTGTCTTTCTCCCATTGCAATGTATTTTTTCTTTTCCCTTTAAGGGTGACACAAAATGGATTCCAGCCACAAGATGGATGCAAGCCATATGATGGGATCATGTAAATTCTTGGACAATTTCAACCAATAGCATGCCCAGGTTGCAG
The DNA here is from genome assembly GCA_023846285.1 of Phrynocephalus versicolor. Taxonomy (NCBI): domain Eukaryota; kingdom Metazoa; phylum Chordata; class Lepidosauria; order Squamata; family Agamidae; genus Phrynocephalus; species Phrynocephalus versicolor. The sequence continues at coordinate 33,270,933 of JAHTLZ010000204.1, forward strand.
ACTGGGTAGGTGTGGCAGAGGGCATAAAAAGCTTTGGCATCCCCCATCCTCCTTGCAGTCTGCGGTGGGAGCTAGGGTGGGATTGCTGTCTCCGTGACTTGTTACTTTAGGCCAGCCAGGCAGGTGTATGTCTCTGTGTTCCTGCTGTCTGCAGCCTGGCTCTTAGGGGAGAGAAATAAGAGATTTCTCTTGCAGCCTCCCTGTGTGTGTGCATACCTCTTAGTGAGTACCCTCCCCTGCCCTGCAGTGCAGTCACTGCCTTACGCCCTGGGCAACACCCACTGCTGCCTTTGCAGCCTCCCTGTGTACCTAGTCTATACTGTGTCTCTGCCAGCATCATTTTTTTAAGTGTTTTCCCTCTGGTCTGGGGCGTTGGGGGACATCCACATGTGGAAATGCTTTAAGTCACACAAAAAGTGGGTAAAACGAAAAATGAAAAATGAAAAAACAAAATGAATTTTTTTCAAAAAATTCACAAAAAAACAAAAACGAACCAAAACGGACCCGTAACGAAAAATGAAAAACCGAAATATTTTTTGATTCATGCCCATCTCTACCAAGGACTCAAAGCAGAAGGACAGTATTTCAATAAACAGAGGCTTGGATAACTATTCCAGTGTGAAGCTAATTGCGGAATGAAGAGACTAGCCCTTCTTTAGTGATGTTTTTAGAAACACACACACACACACACACACACACACACACACACCATTTTATTTATGACACTATGGTTACAGCCACAAGTGACAGAGTTTCCACAAGTAACATAATTTCTTCACTCGGGAATTTTCTTTAAAAAGAAAAAATACAAAGCTCCGTTGCTGTAAGGATGTGCTGGTTTTAGGGGCTAGCAATGACTCATTCCACACAAATGCTGTAAAGCATTATGCCATTCTGAAAATAGAATTGGGAGATATTTTCCCAAGAGTGATCCACCTATTGTTGTTCTCTTAGATTGTGATCTGTCTGTGAAGATTCTCAGTCATCCAGGTGCGTTTATCTGGGAGTTGAGTCATGGCTACTGGACTTCTTTTTTGAGAGATAGAAACGTTTCGCTGTTCATCCAAACAGCTTCATCGGTCTGAGTATAGCTAGTGCAAGAGACCCTTCTTATAGTCAGCTTGACCTCTTGTCCCCTGGTCTGGTTGGCTCATAAGATGAAAAAAGCCTTAATAGGCTCGTTAGGGAGACATTAGTGTCCATGGCCTTAAGGTAAACAATGGCCTAAGGTGCTGAAACCCATCAAGAATGGATCGTTAGCTGTGACCTGGTGGTGAAGGCTCCTTGATTTGCCTGGGTACTGTGGAAAGTACAGCCTGATAGGTAGCAGATAGACTATGCCGGAGCCCACCACCTCTGTTGAGGGAGGGGTTTTCAATGCTCACATGAATGGCCTCCCTTACTCCTCTCTCAAACCACCTCTCTTCTTTGTCTAGTATGTGTACATCCTCATCTTTGAAAGAGTGGCCTTTTTCCTTCAAATGGAGGTGTACTGCTGATTCTGGTCCTGAGCTGTTACCTCTCCTATGTTGGGCCATTCTTCTGTTTAATGGCTGTTTAGTTTCTCCAATGTAGAGGTCTGAACACTCTTCACTGCATTGGACTGCATATACTATATTGCTCCTTTTATGGTTTGGTATCGGATCCTTTGGGTGGACAAGTCTCTGCCTTAGTGTGTTCATGGGTTTGAAATAAACAGGGATGTGGTGTTTGTCAAAAATCCTTTTAAGCTTTTCCGACACTCCTGCCATGTAGGGAATGACCAGGTTCTTCCGTCGGGTCTGGGTCTCAGACTGAACCCTTGTTCTTCTGGGATGGCCCACTGCTTTGTTGAAGGCCCACCTTGGATATCCACAGGCCTTAAGTGCTGTCTTCAGGTGCCTGTCTTCCTTCTTCTTGGCTTCTGAGGAGGTGGGGATGCTCTCTGCTCTGTGGCTTAGGGTCCTGATGACTCCTAGTTTGTGTTGTAATGGATGGTGGGAGTCAAACAGTAAGTATTGATCTGTGTGGGTGGGTTTCCTGTAAACTTCTACTCCTAGGCCACGGTCAGGTCTGATGATGACTGCACAATCCAGGAAAGCCAGCCTGTTGTCTTGGGTGTCTTCCCTAGTGAACTTAATATTAGGATCCACTGCGTTGATGTGGTCTGTAAAGGCCTGTACTTCCTGCGTCTTTATTTTAACCCAGGTATCATCTACATACCTGAACCAGTGGGATGGTGTTGTCCCTGGGAAGGTGTTGAGTGCCTTCTTCTCCACTTCTTCCATGTATAGGTTTGCTACAATTGGTGACACTGGGGAGCCCATGGCACAGCCATGCTTCTGTCTGTAGAAGTCCCCTCTGTACATGAAATATGTGGTGTTCAGACACAGGTCCAGGAGCAGGCCTATCTGGTCTGGGTTGAGGCAGCTTCTGGAGGTGAGGGTGCTGTCTTCTCTTAATCTTCTCTTTACCATTATTAGTGCATAAGTGGTGGGTATGCTGGTAAAGAGTGATGTAACATCAAAGGATACCATGGTTTCTTCTGTATCCAGTTTGAGCTCCCTGACTTTAGACACAAACTCTTCTGAGTTGTGTATGTGGTGGTCTGTGTGTCCAACCAGTGGGGCTAGGATAGTTGCCAGGTATTTTGCGATGTTATAACCGTGGCCTAGGAGTAGAAGTTTACAGGAAACCCACCCACACAGATCAATACTTACTGTTTGACTCCCACCATCCATTACAACACAAACTAGGAGTCATCAGGACCCTAAGCCACAGAGCAGAGAGCATCCCCACCTCCTCAGAAGCCAAGAAGAAGGAAGACAGGCACCTGAAGACAGCACTTAAGGCCTGTGGATATCCAAGGTGGGCCTTCAACAAAGCAGTGGGCCATCCCAGAAGAACAAGGGTTCAGTCTGAGACCCAGACCCGACGGAAGAACCTGGTCATTCCCTACATGGCAGGAGTGTCGGAAAAGCTTAAAAGGATTTTTGACAAACACCACATCCCTGTTTATTTCAAACCCATGAACACACTAAGGCAGAGACTTGTCCACCCAAAGGATCCGATACCAAACCATAAAAGGAGCAATATAGTATATGCAGTCCAATGCAGTGAAGAGTGTTCAGACCTCTACATTGGAGAAACTAAACAGCCATTAAACAGAAGAATGGCCCAACATAGGAGAGGTAACAGCTCAGGACCAGAATCAGCAGTACACCTCCATTTGAAGGAAAAAGGCCACTCTTTCAAAGATGAGGATGTACACATACTAGACAAAGAAGAGAGGTGGTTTGAGAGAGGAGTAAGGGAGGCCATTCATGTGAGCATTGAAAATCCCTCCCTCAACAGAGGTGGTGGCCTCCGGCATAGTCTGTCTGCTACCTATCAGGCTGTACTTTCCACAGTACCCAGGCAAATCAAGGAGCCTTCACCACCAGGTCACAGCTAACGATCCATTCTTGATGGGTTTCAGCTCCTTAGGCCATTGTTTACCTTAAGGCCATGGACACTAATGTCTCCCTAATGAGCCTATTAAGGCTTTTTTCATCTTATGAGCCAATCAGACCAGGGGACAAGAGGTCAAGCTGACTATAAGAAGGGTCTCTTGCACTAGCTATACTCAGACCGATGAAGCTGTTTGGATGAACAGCGAAACGTTTCTATCTCTCAAAAAAGAAGTCCAGTAGCCATGACTCAACTCCCAGATAACTTAGATTGTGATGTGTGTGTGTTTCACTATTAGAGAGAGATGGCTTGGGGGTAGTCTGCACTGGGTGCATTCAAAGGGGATATAAATATAACAAATAAAGAAATAAAGAGTACATGAGGTGCCTCGAGGAGATCAATGTAAACCTATGGGGATTATGTATGTCTCTTGTTATGCAAAACTAAATTCTTATTGAAATTGATTATAATTATTTTCATTTTTATGGCTGTATGCTTAATTTAATGTTGGATAAATTTGTATTTTATCTGTCATTGCTATTTATTATTCCTATTTTGTTATGTTTGTAACCTACCCAGAGTAGCCCTTGGGCTAGACGGGCAGTATAATAATCTAATAAATAAATGACTATTTCCACTTCGCTGAAGATAACCTATATGGGGTAAGCCATAGAAAGGTGATCAGGGTTTGAGCTCAGAAGAAGTAGATGGAATGGAGAAACTCATGACTGGGTGGAGGATATTACTTACCGTAGTTAGATTTTTTCTCCATACTTAACTAGCTTGTCCAACAAGTATCTATTAAGGGTTAATCAGAATGGTGTGTTATCTATCATCCAGACTGTCCCAGTGTGAATGCCAGTTTGCAAGTTTATCAGAAAAAATCCCTCTATGTTACTCAGTACAGTAAAATCCTCATATCCACAGGTTTGGCATTTGTGGTTTCCGTTATCTGCAGTTTATCACAGCCCTATATACAATATATAGGGGGTGAGCCTTGAGGCCTCTGTTTAACCCATTTGTGTCCTTTGCCCTGCCTCCTTGTATATTGTATATAAGACTCAATACCACCCAGTTTCAGGCATCTGCAATATGGAACAGATCCCCCACAGATACAAGGGTCCTACTATAATTTTTTTATTTTTGTTTAATTACCAAAAATCAAAATAAGGGCTACTGTCAATTGTTCAAATAAGCCTCAAAATGTTGGAAATGGCACCAGTTAGGAACCACACCATCAGCAAGGATGTTATTTAGATAAAATGGCTATGGCCTGAAATCCCAGGTTGTGGTTAGTTCCATTTTCACTGCTGTTTAAGAGCTGTCGGTCTGTCAGTGACTTAGTAGACCTCAGCCTCCACTTTGTCTGCTCGCTCAAAGAGAATGTTGATGGAATGGAAGCTACCATCACAAATGGTACCAAACTGGTATGCAGTGATTGAAATCCTGTTTCTTATTGTAGTACATTACAACTGCGACAAGCCTCTTGAATCAATGGAACTTACAGAGGAATTGATTCACCAAATCCCCATTGATTCAGTGGTCCTACTCTACTTATGACTTATTTTGTTAAACAATAAGATTGTGGCTAACATGAGCCACAAGAAATGTTGGAGTTGGAAAGTCCACTAGTCTAAATGTTGCATTGGCAAACATTTCAAAGCAGCTTGCTTTTTAACCATAGAAGTGACAGAAGAGACAAGGCAGAGACTACCAAAGACTGCTGTTACATCATGAATGGAAGTAGTGTGAGTTTGTGCACTCTAGGATGAGAGCAGCTTTGTAGAAGTCATGTGTCTCTGAGCTATGGCTTATCTCCATCTGTATAAACCATGAACAAGAACCATCCTTGTACCTATTCTGGGTGGTATTTTTGTTGTAAGTGAACACCATGTACAGCAAGTTTTTTTTAAAAATAAGAGGGTGTATATTTACATATCTGAAGAAATGAGTTGGTATTCATCAAAGCTTATGCCAGATAAAACATGTTACACCTATATGGTGCTACTGATTTTTTTAATTTTTTATTTTATTTTTATTTTTTTTGGTTTTGCTGCAACAGACTATCCTCAGACATACCTTGCAAATTTCTGAATCCCTTAACAGGGTGTTATCATGTGCACTTATTTAAATTTGTTTCAATAAATAGCAGACATGTTATTTAAGAATAGAAACACATTTCTTGTATATTGACATTTCATACCTCTCACGTTGTCACCCAATTTCCTAGTAATAGTAGCTAAGTTGGGCAAACAGTCTGGCCCAGTGTAAGCTTTCTGTGAATTACTGTGTGTGTGTGTTGCATTGTTACACTCGTGACCAACTCTTTGTGACCCCATGTCCATGGAGTTTTCTTGACAGGAATACTGGAGTGGTTTGCTACTTCCTACTCCAGGCATCTACAGCACTCTGGTGGTCTCCCATCCAAGTACTAACCAGGGCTGACCTGCTTAGCTTCTGAAATCAGGCGAGATTGGATGTACTTAGGGCATCTAGGCAGGTTGTGAATTACTGTAGGCCCTTTGTAATTACTCATCCATCAGAGTTAAATTACTCTTATTAACATTTTAATTGGGAATTGCAGGGAGTTCAGGACCATGGTGAAAACATTGCTAGAGGAATTCACACACTTGCTCTCTCAGTGTGTCAAAATAGATGAAAGATAACATACCATTTAATCATGATGACTGCATTGTAAGCTTTATGGCTTCCCAAAATGGGCTTTGCTCATTTCCAAATGGAAGTTCAGTTAGTAACCACAGCCTATAGGGGTCCTTTTAAGGAGAAAGATGGGATAAAAATATTTTAAACCAATACATAAAATAAACAGAGCTCAGATTCATCACAACATTGAAAAGGCAGACATTTCACTACTAAATTCCTGAATGGTGCATGTGGAACCAACTGTTAATGGATTATCTGCATTAGAGATTACAGTGGACCCTTGTATAACAAACAGTTTGTATAACATAAAATTTGTACAACAAACAATTCTGGAAATAGGGGAAATTTGCTTAACATAATCAACTATGGGGCAAATCCGTAAAACGTAAAAATGGGATTACCCCGTTTTCAATGCATTCCTATGAGAAATTTGTATAAAGGAAAAATTGTTTAACATAATTTCATTTGCAACGAATTAATTCCTTTATACAAGGTACCACTGTATATGTGCTAGCACATAGTAAGGTCCAGAATATGAAAACGTTTTAGGGTCCTGTGGGATTCTGGGAGCAGTCATTTAAAAATGTATCTTTTCTGAGATGAAATTTGCACATTCAAACCAATGTGTGAAAAGACATTAATTACCGTTTCAAATGTGTACTTCTTGGATTTTTTTGTCATGGATTTCTCTAACCAAATGTAGTCTCAGATAGCATTACAATACATTAGATCAGAAACAATAAGGGATGTTGACAAGTCTCTGGTACTAAGTACCAAGTCAGAGTTAGAGTCTTTGGTACCAAGTTTGAGTCCCTATTAAAAAACAGAAAAAAAGGGAGGGGAGGGTGGGTTCTGATTAAAAAGCTCAGTCCAAATCATTGCAAATAAAAACAAAACCAATGATTAGCGTCCAAGCCACTGGTGTGACTGAAGTCTGACTTGACAGTTTCACACAACTTGAGTCTCATCCTTTGAAGCAATACTTGTAAAGTGTGTACAGTATATTGGGCTCATGGTGCACTGGTGAAACTGCTGAGCTGCAGCCAAAAGTCTGTTCATGATCTGGGGTTCAATCCCAGGTAGTTGGTTCAAGGTTCACTCAGCCTTTCATACTTCCAAGGTCAGTAAAATGAGTACCCAGCTTGTATATATTAGGAAAAATGTCTGCAAAAATATTTATGCTTTCAAGGAAACTTTAAAAAAATGGGGTGAACCAAACTTAAGTTTTGGGAGAGAGAAAAAGATAAAATAAAATAAATCTGAGTCTGGACAAACACGTCACCTTGGAAAGATGTGAATCAAACAGACAGGTTGGGCGGATTCATTTATCTTTTAACCATGGCAATTATTATGAAAAGATCAGTTGATAGTCCATCATGCATACGGAGCAATCTCTGAATGGGCCTTCCTCATTCTATATCTAGATGAGGAGACTTTTGTTCATGCAGATTGAATAAGGAAGCAACCAAGCTAGTGTAAAAGTTTGTCGTACTTTGCTTGTGCATTGCCTTTAAAATTACAGAATAAATCTTATAAATAGAAAGGCAATAAGCTAGAGTAGCAGTGATCCTTTTACAGCTTCATTAGTGGTACCCTGGTATAAAGGCTAGAGGTTGCTATTGCAAGTATTTTAATATCCACACATCTTTATATCCTATTGTATTTCATGGGCTATATTGAACATTAAACTTCTGATGTCTTATTATTATGACAAGAACAGAAAATAATACCATACCAAGGCAATCCATTTTCATGACAGGTTTGCAACGTGCATGAAGAATGGCAAACACAAGCCATTCTCATTACAGTTTGAAGACTGTAATCTTGTTGTCCTCCATGGATGTCATTTCTGCAGCAAATCATCACACAGGGGTTTTTTTTAAGGCTCATATTTCATACAGTATTTCTAGAAGTTCTTGAGCAGTCCAGTTATCAGTTCCAGCTACTTCCCAAAATGAATGTAAATTATTTTCGCTAAGGCAGTTTAAGAAATGCTTGTCAACAGTGAAGAATAGCAATGAATATGTATGAAACACATAAAGTCTTCAGAAACAGTAAAGCTTTGTGCAGGTCTGGATATTCCAATCCCTTTGCTTGATTTGCATTGCAAATCTCTGATGTAGAAAAGGCTATAAAGGTTGATGTTAAAAAATTTGCAGGATATGTGTCTATGTAGAACTATTCCATAATCCATTCAGTCTGGTTCCTATCTAAAGGCCTTAAGCCTAGATCTAAAATCTCCAATATGATTTAAATAAGATTCTTCATTTTTAAGCAGCCCTTCTGATGCAATTTATGGGATTCCATAAGAAGGATGTGGCTATCATTGTTACTGTAAACTTTGAGTCTTGGCTATGACCGTTTGTCAATTCCATTTTTGAGAAATTTCACCAAATAGTGGAGTAAGACATCAGAAATAAGTAACAATTTCATTTGGTTTGATGGTTTGATAAAGATAGCTCAGTGGTATTTGTCTGCAGGAGGAGAGGTTGGGAGGTTTATTTTCCCACTGTGCCTCCAAGGATTAGAGCCAGCCGGTGTGGCCCTGGGCCAGCTGCACAGTCCAGGATACCCCCAAAAGAAAGGAACAATAAACCACTTCTTAGTTTAACAGGAGAGGTACAACATGATCCTTTACAAGCTTGGGACTGTTTTACTTAATTAACTGTGCCAGGGCAGAAGAGTTAGAATGTCACCCTGTTCAACAACTAAGCAACATTTGCAAATTCTCCATAAATTTGTTGTAAAGGACTTACGGACATGGAACAAAGTGGAACGGGTAAATTCATACATCCTTCAAAAAGATAAACGCGAATGACTTTCAGGTATCTTGACTTGTGTTGTTGTTTTATATTACCATATCCATTCAGTGGCAAATGTCTGCAATTGAAAATAAGCAGATGACAATGTTTTGCCATTTCATCTAAGAATTGGCTCCCAAGAATTTTATTTCCTATGATTTGTTGGTCCCATTCAGATAAGCACTTAGTAGCCTTGTACTTCGCCTAAGTAGCCTTAGGTGAAAATAAATCCATTCATTTGTCATATTGTGGAAAGGAATCACTGAAACATGAACTTGGAGGAAGAGTGTTTGTATCCTATGAATCCCAATAAATATTCAGTGATAAGGAAAATTAATTTTTGGGACGATGATTCCCTGAATCTTCTGGAGCATTCTGAGCATTGACCAAAATAAAGTAACTGTTCCAATCAGTGGAAATGGCTCCCAAGGAAACATGTTTCTCAAGTTCTTGCAATAGAATCATGGAAGTAGATGATGACAAGATAATTTTGGTAATCCTAAGGCTTGTAAGAGAACGTTTTCAGTAGCATAAATAACATAGGTGTCTTTTTCATACAAAATTTATTCTTTGTGGGGTTACGATCAAAATGTAAGTAGTTACTTTATTGTTTCATGCTTTAAAAAATCCTTTACTCCTAGTTAGTCACACCTTGGCATTAGCCTTTCATTGGTCTGTGCTAGAAAGCAAAGCAAAATGTTCTGCTTATATACCACCCCACACCACTTCAAGTAGTCTCTGGTTGGTTTACAGTTTTAATTACAGTATGCAGGCTACACATTGCCCCTCCCCCAGCAAGCTGGGTGCCCATTTTACTGTCCTTGGGCGGAAGGCTGAGTCACCCATGAGCCTGCTAGCTGGGATTGAACCCCAGGTCGTGAGCACAGTTTTAGCTGCAGTACAGGCATTTAACCACTGCGCCACAGGGCTCTTTTCAATTATAAGTCCATTCAAAGAAGACATTACAGTGTTACCTTGTATAAAGGAATTAATTTGTTCCAAATGAAATTATGTTAAGCAGATTTTCCTTTATACAAATTTCCCATAGGAATGCATTGAAAATGGAGTGATCCCATTTTTATGTTGTACGGATTTGGCCCATAGGCGATTCTGTTAAGCGAATTTCCCCTATCTCCAGAATATTTTATGTTGTACAAATTTTATGTTATACAAGCTGTTTGTTATACAAGGGTCCACTGTATATAGGAAAGGAGCTACTAGGGGCCTAAACCACAAAAAGTGTAGTTCCTAAAGGTTATCAGCTGAAGAAGGAAAGCAATGCCCTCACATTTAGATGGCAGCTTCTCCACAGCCAGATATCTAAGATATCTAAGATGGGTTTGGGGTGAGGAAATATCTCCCACAGGTGGCATCTCCCATAATTCCATCACTTCTGTGTCTTGTAATACTTTCTGCCCCATGAAGTATTAATAAACATAAAATGGATCTATTCTATATAGTTAAAACACTATTGAACCAAACATGTTTCCTAATTCAGTCCATTCATTCACATAGTGTTAAAAGCTTTCAATTTTTTATAGTAATTTCTAAAAATCCATCATTTCTGCCCAATTACTGTCTTCTGATAACACAGAACACATTCTTACTGGCTACATTTCTTTTTATTTTCAGCTGCAGCTGACAGTCCCAATAAAGGCAGATGTAGGCAACAGCTGTATTTATATGGGGAAAGTGTGAATGTACATTGAAGGAACCTTCATGATGTTTTGGGCATCACTTTTTCTGTTGGCCTTTTACCAGTTTCCTTATGCTGCTTTCTTACTGGGGCCAGCAGGATATGCGGTACAGACTTTGAAGTATGGAAAAATCTGCAGTTGTTCTTTCTACTAAATTCCAGCCATGATGTTAGGTGCCACAGGACCTTAGATTAATTGTGCTACCTCATGAAAATGCACCAGCAGAAACTCCCTCATGCTTCCATGCCAGATGCCCAAGGAAGGGGTCATGTCCCAAACCCAGTTTTAAAATTGTCTGGCATCTGGTTTAGTCTCAGCTCTTGCACTTTAGCTGAGTATTGCCCCCAAACAGGGAGCCATCATAAAACAATAAAGAAAGCAGGGAGAAACTGCAGACTTCAGATCCTGAGAAAAGGTTATTATACCTGACAATGCACTATAGAACCAGAAAATGATTATTCATGTTGACTGTTTCCTTTATGCAGGATGACTACTTTTCATGCTGGTTTTACTTTCACACTGTTTTCATTTGTTCATAAATTTATCATCACTTTACTGAGTCCTCTCTTTCCAATTATTGTTTTATTATTGATCTTCCACACTTTTAAATATTTTGTATGCCACTCTTTGACCTCTGATTATCAAAAAGTGCTATATAGTACCTGCATCCTGTTTTAACTACCAGATCCATAATAAACTTTGCCTGGTGGTTGGTTCTGTTGCCATAGCCACCTTTCCAAGGAAAATTAAAGCTCGCTTTGTCTGGCTGGTTGCCTTGCTGCTATGGTGGTGTGGGGGGGGGCAGGCATGGAGGGTGGATTGTGTATGCATGTATGCTGTTGCCTAACAGTTTGTTTAGCAAACTTTCCACATATGGTGCACGTCTGAAAACTCTGTTTGCAGAGGTTTTACAGTTTAACCAACTTTAGAGACAGAGAAAGTCATTGTGTGGCAAGGCACTATCAGATGAAAATGGAACTCAAATGGAAGTCATGTGATGTCTCTCCCAGGTAGAGAGCATCATTTATTATGAAAGGTGACACTAAAGATTTGGATCATACTTGGAATATTTTAAAATATATAGCTCAAAATATAAGAAAGCCAGCAGCAAAATATAAGAAACTATCAAAATATATGTCTTATATACAGTGGTACCTTGTATAACAGACAGCTTGTATAACAGAAAATTTGTACAACATAAGAAATTCCAGAGATAGGGGAAATTTGCTTAACATAATTGCCTATAGGGAAAATCCGTACAACATAAAATGGGATTACTCTGCTTTCAATGCATTCCTATGGGAATTTGTATAAAGGAAAATTTGCTTAACATAATTTCATTTGGAACGAATTAATTCCTTTATACAAGGTACCACTGTATGTCAGTGTGCGAGAGAGAAGTGAAGGGAAGGGAGGGAGGGAGGGAGGGAGGGAGAGAACAAGTTAAATGACTTGAAGATAGAGGATGGGATCAGATAGAGATTTGTTCTGCAGTTGGCTCTGCTTTCTGGGTCCATCGATTTGCTTCTTGTTATAATGACCACATGATGTACAGTATGGCAACTGCAAACCAGCCGATCCTGTAGACGTGCTTACCTGCACCATTTTGAGTCCCTGTCAGGGGTTACGTTTGGGATGGGGTGGGGTAATATTGCTCAATCTGCATTCTGTACACATGTGATCACTGGATTGAACCAAAGGAAATGGCTCAAGCCATCACATTGCTTATGCCACTTTAGAATCTAATTGGTTGGACAATGGAAAGCTTTCTCCCAATTCTCTGTGGAGAGCGAAACCGGAGAGGATGTGAAGGCTTTTTAAAAAAGCCCTTTGACTCCAGTGCTGAATAGGCTTGCATCTATACCACAGGGAAAAATATTAAAAGAAAAGAATGTGTGAAAGCTTCTTCTGGCTGTCCCATGCAGGAAGGGACAGAAAGTGACAAGTTGTTATTTTTGATCCCCTATTTTTACTGTTCCTTTAGAGGGATGGATTGTGGGTTCAAAGATTATCCCAAATGACATGCTGCACCGCTATGTGACCTTAATTGGCCCTACTTATCCCAAATCTATCTGGTCAATCAGTTGCACTCACACTCATATGTAGTAACAGATATTCTTTCCAAAAGGCCACAGGGAAGGCAGGGTCTTCGTGAAATCAGTAAATGTTGTGACTGCCATTTAACCTTTTGCAGGCTCAGAGCTAGGGAAAGTTGTGGACGTGTGTGTGTGTGTGTGTGTGTGTGTGTATTACAACACTCTTGGGAGGCTAGGGAGAATTGAAGATGCTGCTTATGGTAAACTACCAACATCATCTGTCTCATCTTCAGACTTCCTTCATTTTTTCTTTTCAGTTCATTGGAGTTTTGTGCTGTAATATTACACTATTGTTTTATCTTTCAGTCTTACCTCTTCCACTCCCCCCCCAAAACACACACTTTTTGGTAACACTAGAATTTTTTTTTTCTGGTTGGCACACAACCTTCTTATGGTTCATAAATCCTTTCTCACTCTTTCCTTGTTCACTTCTATAGCAGGAAGGGGCAAGAAACCTTTTCATTTTACAGAAAACAGTGACGCCCTCCAACTTAGGAGTCCTTCAGGTGGATCACATGGCCAGTTCCCCCCCCCACGTCCTTTTATTTTCCTTTCCCTTGCACTGTGTTGAAAGTTACTAGAATGTCATCTTTATCCTGGTATCAGTAGTAGACATGGGCATGGAGCGGCAAATTTTTCATTTCCGTTGCCGTTTATCGTTTCTGTTACGTAACGAAATGACAAACGAAAATTGTGCTGAAAATGCAACGAAACGAACAGAACCATGAAATTGTGGTCGTTACATTTCGTTTCCGTTAATGGCGACGCACAATGAAATGAGCTGTTTTAAATGTTAAAAAACGCCCTGGACATCCATAAAAACGCAGCGATAATTATTTATATTGTCTGATAATACCTACCAGGGGGGTTGGGGTCCTTAAAACATTTGTTTTTGTCTTCTCCCATTGCGATGTATTTTTCTTTTCCCTTTAAAATGAATGTCGCCACCAGCCACAAAATGGAGGCAAGCCATGTGATGGGATCATGTTCAACCAATAGCATGCCCAGGTTGCAGACTGGGCGGGTAGGTCTGGCAGCCCCAGAGGGCATAGAAAGCTCTGGCCGCCCCCATCCTCCTTGCAGTCTCTGGTGGGAGTTAGGGTGGGATTGCTGTCTCTGCTGCGACTCTAGCTTCAGTCCTGCAGCCTCCCTGTGTGCGTGTGTGCGTGCTGCGTACCTCTTGGTGAGTATCCTCCCTTGCCCTGCAGTACAGTCACTCTGTGGCTGCCTTGCACCCTGGGCAATGCCCGCCACTGCCTTTGCAGCCTCCCTGCATACTTAGTCTATACTGTGTCTCTGCCAGCATCCAGTTTTTTTAGTGTTCTCCCTCTGGTCTGGGGCGTTGGGGGATGCCTGCTCACGGAAATGCTTTAAAAATCGTGCAAAAAGTGGGTAGAAACGACAAATGAAAAAATGAAAAACGGTAACAAAATTTTTCAAAAAATTCACGACTAACGGAAACGAACCGAAACAGACCTCTCAACAACAAACAAAAAACCGAAACACCATTTTTCTGTTTCGTGCCCATCTCTAATCAATAGCATGGTAGGTAGGGCATGGGTGGCTTGGGAATGATAAAGGCTGTCCAGCTCCAGACCCTTCTCCCTAAGAAGGCCACGTGATGTAAGAGAGTCATTGATAAAAATATTACAAATCACTGGCTCTGTCTTGTGTCCCTTGCCTCTGATCTAACTCCTCCCCTTCTTTGTATGCCCATTGCTCATTTCTTCCATTAGGTACATGCACAGCCCAACCATCCCATCCATCCACTTTCTTAGGGGCCTTTATATCTCATTATATGCAAAAGGTACCAAAGGTTACATAAAAAGTAATATTCGGAATGGCACGGTAGACAACACTTGATAAAACTATTCAATAAGAAAATTCTTCTTTGACTTCCCCATATCAACAGCCGGTTCTTTGGTCATTTTTATCTCTCTCTTTTTTAAAACTGCAAAACCACTGTCACCCTGGGAAAGAACGTTCAACAAAGCAACACCAGATTAGCCAAGAAGTGTAGGGTTAGGAAATCATCCCCCCAAACCCTGTTCTACCTGTGCACATCAGGATAAGCCAAGATGTCATCTGGATGGTGGGAGAAACTCTAATAAAGTCTCAGCTTTATGGACAACAGGTGCAAGTGCCCTGTAAACAAGAACCCCCTAATGCAGGGGTGCCCAAACTTTTTGTAAGGAGGGCCAGATTTGGTGGCTGAGAATGTGTCAGGGGCCGGTTGCTCCCCGACCCTGCCACCCCACTGCAAGCCCCACCCACTGATCCATAAGCCCCACCCACTGACCCCTTGCAACCCTACCTGCAGGAAGGAAGGCGGGGACCAAGGGAGGGAGGGAGGAAGTGGAAACCAAGAGAGAAAGGAAGGAAGGTGGGGAACAAGGATGGGAGGAAGGAAGGAAGGTGGGGACCAAAGGAAGCACAGGGAGCCTGTTTAAAAAAAACATGGGGCGAAGGATGGGGAGGGAGGGTCAGGCCAGCCAGCCGCGGGCCACTCAGAATGGCCTGACGGGCCAGATTTGGCCCCCGGACCAGACTTTGGGCAGGCCTGCCCTAATGGCTTCAAAGGGGAATTAGAGAAACCCATGAAGAACAGAGCCACAGCTTGGAAAAGTTACTTCTTTTTTGCTACTGTTCCCTGAATTTCCCAGCCAGCCTAAACACCGCTGAGGGATCCTAGGAACCCTAGACGAGCAAAAGAACTTTTCCAAGTTCTGGAGAGAAGATGTCAATAGCTTCTTGTCATGAGGGCAGTCTCCTTACTCTAGGATAAGAGGCAGCATGACTCTGCACATACAGTTACCGAAGAACTATGCTAAGAAAAGAATATTGCCTCAATTGATGACATGTCCTTTCTGTGGACTTTTCAGGTTCATTGGCTGGTCACAATGGGCATGAAGTGGGACTGGACAGTCTTGTTCTGAACCATCATGGCTTTTCTTATATTCTCATCTAGAATGGAATGGTTCATAATTCACAGGAATGATTCTAATGTTCCTAGCCAGATGTGAACAAGAGGTTTTTATTTGGGTGATGGCTGTAGGAGGGAGGTATAAGCCATCCTTACACACCTCCAGAGAGCCCAATAATTATCACCTTCTTGCAGCTACCTTTAATTCAGGAAAAATCACAAAGGTAATTGCAAAGTAAGGCTAACATGTAGTTAATCATAAGCCCTCGTCTTGCCCAGTCGGTGAAAAGCTTTTTCCAAGTTTCCTACAGGCCTCTCTTTTGATATTAATTTCCTTCTCTCACTTTCTTTTCTTAGATTATGAGACTATGACTAAGGAGGGAACTGTGTAAATTGTACATGTGCAGCACCTAATATGTTTGAGTGCTTTTATAAAAAAATAAAATTAAGATGATGACACATGTTAAGAGCTTGCCATGTGGAGGAAATCAGTTTAAGAGGAGATTTTAAATAGTCTCCATCTGGCAGTTTCACGTCCACAAATGTGAGGAATTATGCAGTCCAACCCTAAGAGGAGAAAATATCAAAAACCACAGAGGCATTAACAGGATGGAGGTGTGCCCTCCATACATCCGTCGTGTTAAACCTGGCATTCATGCATCAGTATAAGAGGCAAAGAGAAAGAAGAATTAAGGAAAATTACAAGCTGGCAGCAACAAAAGAGTATGTTCTTTATCTGAGAAATGAACCCTCATTGACTTACCTGCTGCAATGTCCCATTTCCTGCTGCACAGTCATTGACTGAATCATCAGAATCTTGTTGTGGAAGCATCACTAATATCAGATGCAAGAGGAAGCGCACTGGGGAGAAAAGAAAGGGCAAAATCTATTTTAATGAGTGTTTTCACAAATCAAGTCCACTTCCTCAGACATAAGAGTGAGAATTCATGGCTGTCTTATACTCTTTGTCCATTATCTATATTCTCACCAAGTCATGGGGCCATATGACAGTCACACGATCTCACCCTTATGTCTGAGGAAGTGGACTTGTTTCACAAAACACCGCATTAAACTGTGAGCAGCCAGTTTTAAAGGTGTAACTAGTTTTTGTATCATGATTTTTGTTGTTTTTGTTGTCATTTTGTTTCGTTTCATGCAGTATTGACAGCCAGTTCCCTGTGTTGCTCTTTGATTAAGAAATCAAAGGGGTCCATGCCCGTTGCCACCTCATGGTCCCTCACTCACTTCCATCTCTATGGTTGCCTTAGGAAACAGCTTGGGACTGGAAAGAAGGAGGGAAATGGAAATATGGAGAATAAAAACAGAGTGTCTGGCTCTGTAGATTGCAACTGGGCAGAAGCCCCTTTGCTCTACTTGCATCATGTCCTGACTGTGCTGTTTACACTTCCCTGTTTGCAGGAATGGAGAAGAAGAAATTGACCTGGAGAAGAAGAGTGTCACCAAAAGAGCCTACAGAGGTCCAGGACTCAATTTTATTTGTTTATTAAATTTGTATACTGCCCACCTCCTGGCATGCTGGGTTGGGTCCACATACAAAGCATATAAAAGTACCAATCCCCAACCATCAAGCAGATAGTCAAAATGATATCCATTCCCAAACCAGCAAGGTCATTCCTCTGGGAATTCTAAGAATTACAGTCTGTAAAAGTAAGATGTTCATGCTCTGTTTAAGATATGATAGAGAGCAGAGATACGTGTGGCCTGCTAGATCAAACCTCTGGCAATGCAACCAGGAGAAAGAAGAAGGAAGAAAATGGGCCATCAACCTAGACATTCTGAATAATCAGTTTCAGGCTTGGAATAATATCAGACAATTTTCTTCTTTTCTCATAGGGGAAAATGTCTGTAAGGTCAAGATAGAGGGCAACGAATGACTTCCAGAGATACAGTTTCAGCGTGATAAAACGCATACCGCCAGTTTGCAGGGCAAACATAAATGGTTGGCTGCGTGAATGAATAAAGGAAGAAAAAGCCCTAGCGGAGCTATTCTGTTTTGGCTGGCAGATTAGAAGGATAAAAAGGGAGTTCTTTTCTAGAGCGCAAAAAGAAAGAGGAAAGTCAAATGTCAAGGAAATCAGATATTACTTTTTCCTGATCTCTCGCCAGAAACCCAGTTGAAGAGGTGGGCTGTTCTTCCAGTAAAGAAACTTTTCCTGCCAAAACTGTGGAGGTGGCTACTTCACGCCTGGCCAAAACAAGGATGAACTGTGAAAATAAAAGCTGGCCTTCCAAGCCTTTGACTGCTCTGTTAATTCAAGCTGCCTTCATTCCCAACAAGGCAGGGCCTGGTGTAATGCCGTGAGGATGGGTGTTTTCTGGATTTCTGCTGCCTTGCCTGCAGCATCTTGGAAATGACTTCATTCAGGATAATCTGGGTTGCTTCTTAAATTTAGAGGGACTTTATGGTTCCTTTTTGCTTTTGTTTTTAACTTTACAGACCTTACCAAAGAAATACTTGGGAGCACAAGTTTATGAAAAGCCTGACCATAAGATACTATCTATCCATCTATGGTGGCTACTAGATATATTTCTTCACAGCTTACAAGAACATTGGCAAGACAGGAAACAAAATAAAAGGTTCTGTTCCCTGGCACAGCTAACTACTGCAAGCAGGGTTATACCTACTGGGAACTGTTTTAATAATCAAAATAATAAATAAATCATTCATAGCCAAGACAGTATTTAACTATAAACTTACTGAAATTTATTATTTCCTTTTGTCTTTTTTAATAGGGGGGACCATTTGAATGTTTTCTCATAATGTAGGTAATCAGCTTTCTCTGCATGAAATAAAGTCTCCCGGCGAAATACTCTAGTATTTTTTTTTAGATTAGCTGTGTTCCTAATCAAAACCCTGTTCTGCCCATAGTCAAGCATTTTAAGTACCACTGATTTCAATAGAAAAGTCAACTGCATGTTTCGTTCTTCCCACATTAATTTGGGATTTATAAATGCTTGAATCTGGCTGGTTTCTGCTTTCTGAGAAAATGTTCTGCAGTCACACTAATACATAGCTCCGTGTGCCATCATTATAAAAGAGAACAGTTAAACTAATTTTCATGAATGTATAGGCTGATCAGCAAATGTGAACAGATCACAACCCCACTGAGCAATCCACCTATAAATCCTGAATGTCAATCAAGCTCCACTAAGCTCAATATAGATAAACTCGGAGCTTGTTTTTGTGTTGTGTCATTACAGTTGTGACTGACTCTTCATGACCCCATGTCCATGGAGTTTTCTTGGCAGGAATACTGGAGTGGTTTGCCAGTTTCTACTCCAGGTGCTTACAGCACCTGGTATTCCCTGGTGGTCTCACATCCAAGTACTGACCAGGGCTGACCTTGTTTAACCTCCAAAATCAGGCAACATTGGATGTGCTTAGGGCATATGGACAGCTTACCTGGGCTTGTCTAGATGTGTTCAAATTGAAATTAAACAGGGCCATTGAAAGTCAAGTGGAGGTGCACTATGCCATTTGGTGCAATCCTTGCTTCCAAATGAAATGCACGCCTATACCAACCCTATTTGCTCCACATCCCTGTTGACAACAAAATTTATCTTTTCTCCTTTCTCTTCTTACTACTGGAAGGACATTTTCAACAACAACAACAACAACAACAACAACAACAACAACAACAACAACAACCTGGTATAGAGTGTCACACTATCCTAAAATACTTTTTAATTAAGAAAAAAACTTTCCTTTTGTTACCTGACAGTGTCTAAGCTGTCTTCTGAAGCCACATCACAGATGCTGGACATGAACCAGAAGAAGAAGAAGAAGAAGAAGAAGAAGAAGAAGAAGAAGAAGAAG
>JAHTLZ010000204.1:33298684-33319682 GCA_023846285.1 Phrynocephalus versicolor
GTTGACTCCAGACACACCTGCAGGGCTTCTACAAGGCAAACAGTCATTCCCAACCAAGGACTTCAGCAAAGCACACAGTTAATCCTGGCTTGACTTAACTACAAATAAAAGATGTGCCTTTCCTGCTGTTTCCACAAGTAGCAGCTGAATCCCAGCTTGAAGGAAGCCCACATGTGTGCATATGTGTGTGTGCTGTCCCATACTATATATAGTTTAAATTGCCTGGTACTTGCCACGAGGCAACATTTTAAGACAGAGCTTGGCAGTAACTTTTAACTAGGGATGTGAAATTCTCTTTCTCCATTTTCTTGCAGTTCTCCAAATCCACCCACATTCTTGTCCCACAATTGCTTTTGTCGGGCTCTGAGACTTTATCTATCTACACACGCTAGCAGCAGAACTTATTTGTGATGCATTTAAAAGGCATGTGCCTTTTACACATGTTAGACTCACATGTTTTTGTACAATAGTGTCATTTGTCTCAAAACTTGATTTTTAAAGCTATAATTTATGGCTAAGGAGAAAGATATTCACTTATCTATTGTTGCTCATATGTATCATCAAGACACCTATAACTTACGGAGATTCTATAATGTCCGTATGTTGGAGGTGTCTTGATGATGCATGTCCTATGATCTCCACAAGCAATATTATCATATACTGTAATGACCTTTTCCCAGGCATGCTAGAAAGTGTCTTGATCATTTGAAACAATTAATGTAAACTATTTCCAACCTGTACTTTTAAACACACTTTCCTTTTTAGGGCAACCTTTTCTGCATTCCTCTTAATCCTTTTTAACACCTTATAGACACAATGTTTCTAATATTGACAATGGTATCATTGTCTAATTGAAAATGTCCCATTCCATTTTATTTCTGTTCATTGGCACCAAGCTCTGCAATGTTTAGGTATCCCATATTTTTTTTACAATTTCCAGTTTACCTCAATTCATACTTCATGTTCCATGTTCCAGACATATGTGCTGTGTAGCATTGGATTTTC
Source organism: Phrynocephalus versicolor (assembly GCA_023846285.1). NCBI lineage: Eukaryota > Metazoa > Chordata > Lepidosauria > Squamata > Agamidae > Phrynocephalus > Phrynocephalus versicolor. The sequence continues at coordinate 33,299,690 of JAHTLZ010000204.1, forward strand.
ATTTCATTTCTGTGCATATCAGTCATTAGATGTTCCTTCAGATGTTATTTTATATTATTATCAACAAAACTACTCGTACTTGTCTTTTGTGACCTCCCAGTAGCAATTTGAATGCTTTCCAACCTGAGAATCTCATCTCCCAGCACTGTTTTATTTATCTATTAGTTTCATTTGTATTCTTCCTTTCTGTCATTGAATTCAAAGCAGTGCATACATCTGCAATACTTTATTCTCACATCAATCCTGTGAAGTTGGTGAGACCCAGATAAAGTGATTGGCCCATGAGAATCCAGAGAGTTTCATGTCTCAGTAAGAGTGAGATTAGAATCGCCCAATCTGTTTATCATTAAAATTACTACATCTAACCAATTCAACTTCTGATTTTGAAGGAGGCAACTCATCATGATTGTCATTTTCAATTGTTCATCTTTTTTGCTTTCAGTATTTGCGCATTAAAATGTACGCACTGAGCTGTTCATAATGTACGGAGCCTCGTGGCATAGTGGCTAAACTGCTGTACTGCAACTATAACTGTGCTCACGTCACGACCTGGGTTTCAATCCCAGGTAGCTGGCTCAAGGGTCACTCAACCTTCTATCCTTCCTAGGTCAATAAAATGAGTACCCAGCTCACTGGCGGGCAGGATTTGTAGCCCATATAAATAAATTGTAAACTGCTCAAAGAGAGCTTTAAGCACTATGGAACAGTACATAAGCAATACACTTTGTTTTACATTATTTTTCTGAAAGAAATTGCAAGCCTCCAAAATGTGCATTTTGGAAGCAGGAAGTTCTTCTTCTTATGTTGAGTGATGTGAGCCATGTGTTGTCTGATCATAGTAATAAATAAAAGAATTATGCCCCCCCTTCTTGGTGCACAATGTCTGTCTATTGTTCTCAACCAATCAGAAGAGTTTTCCACCAAGGACAAAGGCTGGATTCCTTCAAGACCAGCTTTGACTTCTAGCTTATTTGCTTTGTAGAGGAATTTTGTGCATTCATGGCTGTTAGAACCATGTATATTTGCTGACTGTACGCCCAGGTTAGTACTTGGTGTCGATATGACCTCTGACTTCTAAACTCTAATCATGCACAACAATCACCCTGCCTCTTTGATAGTGGCTGGGTGGTACAGTGACCCTTGACTTCCCACCTCTGACCTTTACTATAGCCTATTACAGCCAGTTCACATGGTATAGCTGAGTTCTCAGAACAAAGATGCTTTGAAGAGATGTTCTAAGAGTACTGGCCCCTTTAAAAGACATTCACCCACTTTAGGCCAGCATTTTTACTAAGGTATTTGTGTATTTATTGTAATGGGTGGGATTGGCAGACAGTGCTAATGAGGGATATATTCCCTCTAATACTAGAGGCTGTGTGCCACTATATACCAGCCACCAGGTACCACAAATGAGAATGCTATTGCATTCATGTTCTACTTTTAGGTTTCTCAGGTCAAGTGGCTTCCCAGTGCGAACAGAATCCTGGATGTGGTAGGCCTTTGGTTAATGTTCTTAGGATGATGCCAGGAATTTCAAGTTACATAATTTAATTTTAAACAATAAAAAAATGAGTGCTGTCAACACTACTGGGTGGTCTGTTGTGCTCAGCTTCTAACTTCTAATTTCCATGAGAGAAGGTGGCAATAGTGGAAACGGCATAAGGGAGAGCTTCTTTTGAGAAGTACAAGATTTAGAGGCATCCACTATGAGGATTTCTTGAATAATCCAGTTGAACTCACATCTGCAATATCAAACATTACAGGCCATTCAAGCTTCCCGGGTGGTGGACCGGGCACAGAGATCCCTTTTAGCAGAAGCAGCAAGAACATCAGCGTCAAAACTCACACAATCTCCCTCAATCCCCCTGCCTTCTTGCCTGCCTGCCTTGGTAGCTAACAGCCCTACCTCTGACCTCCCTTTCTCCTTCCTTCCCCTCCCAGTGGTGCCTCTTGCAATACCCAGGAGCCCCAGCACCCTGCTCATCTCAGGTCGCTGACTATGCTCGGTCTTGCCCCTTCAGCCCGCAGTGCCTGCCTGCCTCTCGCTTGCTCGCTCGCTGTCAGCTACCTGCTCTCTCCTGCCAATAACAACCAAAAGACAAGAGCGCGGGTGGGGTTCGTGCCCAGGTGGGAGAGAGAAGGTAGCTGAGATTCAGAGAGTGAGTGAGAGCCAGGCAGGTGCTGGGAGCCAAAAGGGCAAGACTGAGTGGAGTCGGTGGCCTGAAATGGGCAGGGCGCCAGGACTCCCAGTTATTGCGAGAGGCACTGCTGGGAAGGGAAGGAAGACGAAAGAGAGATGAGAGGTAGGGCTGCTAGCTAGAAAGGCAGGCAGGCAGGCAGGCAAGAAGGCAGGGGGATTGAGGGAGATCAGGTGAGTTTTGACACCCAGCACTTCGGCAGCTGTTTCTGCTGCTGCTGACGCCAAGGGGTATTTCCACACCTCCACCAAGGCGCACTGCTGCATTACCTGGAAACCCATGGCTGTTCAAGCTTACTGGATTGTGTAGTAGCAGTGCACCTTCAAACCACCTAGTCCACTGTGCTGCCCAGTGGGGGTTGTGAGGTGTCCAGGACAAATGCATTTGCCCTAGGCACCCTACCACCACTGTCACCACTGTCACCCTCAGATAAGAATGTTGGCTCTGATTTGCAGATTTTGGTATCTGTGGGGCGGCCCGGAACCGATTCCCCACAAATACAGTGGTCCTACTGTACTGTCTGAAAATGCCCACAAATTGCTGCCTTTCTGTGTTGGAGGGGGAATGGAGTTATTCTCTAATATATCAAATTTCTTTGCATGACAGATTAATCTGAGAGCTATTGATCACACCATTTAACATAGCAGTTCATGGAGAGCAAATTCCTTGAAATATCCATAGTCTGGTGCCCTCCCTGGAGTAAGCAGCCCAAAGGTTGATCCGTGGCTTTTGATTAAGGGTTTGAAATCCTCGCCCAGAATTAACAAGTACTGGTGCTCATTTTTAAAAATAGACTGATCTCAGCAAAAGAAATTGAAAAGGAAATTTAAGTATGATTCTATGGATTATTGGTTTTAGCCCAATGGCTGAAGAAATTCTAGGAAAGGGCTGTGATTCAGGATTTGATTTAGAAAAGGCTAGAAAAGCAGGACCTTCTGTCCTCATGGAGTATCATAAGGCCCTTGCCATCTTGGCTGAGGGTTTTAGAGACTGTATATTTCAAGCCAATTTCTTTACATTGTGTGGATGTTCTACTTTGGTCAATAAATATGTCTGGAACTACCAATGTAGCATATTGCACAACAGCAAATTTCCCCTCTAATTTTTCAGCACACCATGACATCAAGATTCTGAAGAAACATACTCTGTCACAGTTTGGGAAGGGTCACTAGAATTCTCCATGAGTTCAGCAAATAACAAGCCCTATACATTTAACTCTAACAAGAACTCTTACTCCAAAGTCTATGACTAATCCCCTTACTAACCCTCAGTAGGGTCAGAAATTGAAATAATGTCAGAAATATCCAAGATTTCACTCTAGGTAATATTTCTTTTTAATTGATGGGTAAGGTTTGAATTTAAAACACACTACTGAGGAATGGCTCATCAAAAAACTGAAATGCCGTGGGCTAGCAAAAGGATTGTGTTTATTATAACAAGGGGGTAACTGAACTGTTTGAATGGAGTCAGCCTGGAGTACTTCTCTCAAATAAGCTTCAAATGCCAGTACAGCACCTCAGACTGTGAAACTCAGCTGGCACACAGTTGTTGTGCTTCATCCTAAACACACATTTGCCAAAACAGCTGTTCTTAAGATGGGGCTCCTTGGATTTGTAATCATTACTTTCCTTTGCTAGTTGGGATTTTCCATTTTCAGTAAAGAAAATAGGTCAGGCTATTATAGCACTTGTTACTACAAATATTATTTCTTGAAGCACTCAGTATTCCAGATAGAGCTTAATTATGATATTTTAACTTAAGTTCTGTCTAATAACAAACTTACAGCAAAAGCAAAGCAAAGCAAAACAACACAGAATTCTTAAAAGCAAAATGTAAAATTTGAACAAATTCTAAGAGTAAACCAAAACTACAGCCAAAAAAAGCAGAACAAAAAAAGAAGAAGAAGAAGAAGAAACTTAAAGGACCGTTGCAAGAGTTCATAGAATTATGCTTTATGGAATTTTCTTATACTGCAGAAGAAACCAGAACTATTTGCGATTAAAACTTAAAATGTCATTTCAATAAGCAATTGTTTTAAACCTAAAGTTAAAACCACCAGGAGAAAAAACCCTGTATCTTAGTAGATAATGTATCAAAGTAGAATGATATTTTCATTGTACCTGTGCATGACAGGCTTATGTCTCAAAGACAACATTTGAGCCACATACCAAATTATCATTTGGAACGACACCAACCTTTTGACAAGGCATGCAAAGAAATGCAAACAGTGTCAAAGCTCTTGCTCTGTTTATTGGATCTGTCTTTTGAGATTTCACCCCCAGGGCAAATCTGGCACTCATGTGCTTTAGCTGTAGCATAACTTGAGGCCAAACTGCATGAATGAAAAGAATGCAGAGTGCTTTAATGATCAGGCTATATATACTGCTTCTTTCTCTTCGCATAAATTACAGAAAGATGGCGAAGCAAGGAATGGAACTTTAACACATCTGCTGAGGGCCAAAAAGCAAATTATCTGCATTCTTGATTCTGCCTCTGATTTTGTTTTGTTTTGCTTTGTTTTTGTTCTTTAGCAGATACTATCCAGCTATGATGCAAAGATCTGACTGTGCAGTTTAGTCTATTTCCATGTGGCCTGCATGGTTTTAAAGCATGAATAATGGATTAACTATTGCATGATATAAAATGATGAGGTGGGGAAAATTATATTTTTGGAGTAGAATTTCCAGAATACAAGAATCAACATGGCTACTGGCCATACCATCAGGGCTCTTTTGGGAACAATCATCCAACTTCTACCATTTGGAACAGAATGCTTGACCTGAAACCTTAGAATTTGATTTATTTGATTTGTGCAAGAGAAGTACAAAAACAGTCAATTGATCAATTGATAGGAACACAGTTTGGCTTTGGACAAATCAGATCAGTGCAAAGTTACAAATAAAATGAGTTTTTGAACTCTTCATCAGACAAAGATAGCATGAAACCTGAAGGCCTAAAGAAGGAAAGATTTCACCACGAATATGTTTGTCACCTTACGTGGAATCCAAAATCCATGTTGCCTTGTCTGGATTTGTGAGACATGGGCAGATCATCTGGCCCAATTTTTGAAATATTGCTACCACCCCAAGTTTTATGCCATCTTTTCTCAATGAAGAATTCTTCAGAAAGCTCATTTTACTTCTAACTTTTCATTGATCCAGCAAAGGTATTGCCCATCCTTGAATGCACCCTTGTGCGCTCCTAGACACATTTGGTGGGGCACTGTGAGATACAGGAAGCTGGACTAGATGGGCCTTTGGCCTGATCCAGCATGGCTCTTCTTATGTTCTTATGGTCTTAAACATGTACTAGATGGGGCATATAAAAGTTCTGAAAGATGTAGACTGTGAGCAGACAGTGAGAAAGGATTGTGTCTGATAGTGCTGGAAAGTGTTGAGCCAGCCCACTCAAAAATAGAATAGAATAGAATAAAACTGTTCTGCCATGCCGCTGGACAAAAAAGGCCCAGCTTGGGCATGAAGCAGGGTAGGGCTGATTTGCAGTTGCCTGTGCATCATGTGGTCATTGGAAAATACCTTGCAGGGAAATAGCTATGCTATTTCTCCATCTCATCACAACTTTAATATTAGAATAGAACTAAATTGGTTTTGCAGTTATGCCCCCCCCCCCAATATTTCTAGATAGACCTTACTAGATATTTCAATCACCCATGTGTGTGTTCTGTGCTGTTAAGTCACAACTCACATAGGAACCGTAATAGGACTTTTAAGGAAAGTGAGATATTTAAGGAGTGGTTCTAACAGTTCCACCCAACCCCCCCCCCTTAGTGGGTTTGAGGGGATATTACCACCACGTTCATGCAATCAGTTTGGGAAATGATAGTTTGCACTTGCACCATTAACTACCAGATTATTAATACAGAAACTCAGCAATTAGCCTCCTGATTCAGAAAACTGTTTCCTTCATTCAAAGTCTAAAGTAACAGGAAAGAAACTGATTTTTTTTATTTCTGTACCATATCTAATAAAGCATTAAATTAACTTTTCATTATACAGTATTGGCTGTAGGACTGACTCTAAAATGCTCACTCCTGTGATAGAAAGCAGAGTTTATTGCAGTGAGTCTGGAACAATCACTTACAGTCATTTCTCCAACTGTGACCTTAACTAGCCTGGCTTTGCTTGGCTCTTTTCTCTGCAGAAAGAAGTTCCAGTTCTTGATTTGTCCTATATCCTTCCTGGATGGGGCCCCCTCACACTCCAAGGGAAAATTACCCCAGGCACACTGAGAGGCTCAGTTCTCTTTCCAGCGTTCCAATATTTCTTTGCCTTGTTTCTTGTTTTTTCTCCCCTTTAAGTTATCTTCATAACTCAACAGCACAGATTTAAGGATGCTTCCTTGTTCATCTCTTCCTTTCTCCAACGAACACTGATGTTGAGTCTTCAAGAGGCAAACTCCATGTTCCAGCATGACAGATTGCCAAAAAACACGTGACATTTGTAGAATGTGAAGAAATGCTTTTCTGAATTATAATTCCCAGAGTTTGTCAGCCAATGTGGTTCAAAGGAATAGCATTTCCCAGGAAAGGTAAGATAGCAGAAATCCAAGGTGTGGCTACCAAAACAAACAAAACCCTGCTTTGTCTTCTCATCTCTTTCAATACATACTCTGAAATAAATGGAAAGCTCTTTAATGCCCATCTACTTCTGTCCTAGCCAGAAGATGTCTAGTGATGGTGAAGTCAAATCAGAGATCCTACTTATTTTTAGGTTTGCCAATTTGTGTGAATGTTTATTTCTGACAGAAGTTCTGTTTTGGGGGAAAGGCCATCGCCCTAGGCCACAGCACATGCAGGCATTCTAAGGCTCAAAGCCCCTGTCCGAAAACCTTAGTGTAGTTCAGGTAGGCCATTGTTCTGACTTAAGGAAACACAGTTCAAAAATTACTAAATGCCTTTACATGACAAACAGGGATTTAATCAATATAGCTCTTCCAGTAAGTTCAGGTAAAGCCTTGACAGCAACTGAAACTTTCATACTTTTTTTTCTTAGTCATTTCTGTCTCTCCATCTCTGTTACCCATGCCTCTCCTCATCTGTCACCATATGCCAGCCAATAAGAATTACAGTTCTTATTCTTTCCAAATAATTGGATACATACATTCCTGCATGTACAAATAGGCAATTTGCGTGCATCCATGAAATGAATAGATATGATTCACAAACCAGTTGGAGTACACCAAAAAGCTGCCCTACCAGAAGTAAAGCAGCTCAAGGAGGCCAGAAGTGGAAGCTTAACTAGGCTGCTTTTGAGCTCACTAAGAAATTTTCCTCCTCATTAGAGCATTTTTTTCCCTGAGGAGTCTCGTATCAGGCACCTAGTGCTTCCGTCAGTAGTGTACCAATCTACAGGCAGTTTTTAGTTAACAGAAATTAATGCATTTATAAAGGGAACTAGCCCAAGATACATACCTTCTGTATGCATATCAAGTTTCTGTAGATAAGAAATCCCAACACAAAAACTAGAAGGGCAGCTTATTGGCAAATGTGGCTGCAAAGCAGAACTGTAACAGTGAATTTCTCCCTTGAGTGCTTACATGCTCTTTTTATACCCTTTCAATTAAGTCTAGCAAGACAGTACAAGACAAAAGTGGCCTCCAAATCTTACAAATTAAATAAGTAAATATGCAAAAGATCATCTATTTTCATTTAATGTAAATAAGTGGGGAACCACTTGAAGCTTCAAATATCCACATATATGGAGTATGGTACAGCTAAATGTATACAGGTAAAGCTTTTGTCCAACAAATACCTCTTGAAAGGGTATGTTTCTTAATTTTTCCAACTTAGAGCATTTTCATACTACAAATAAATTTATTGTTAGATTCCCTAAAAGCATGAATATGTGGTCTCTTATGCACAATTAGCTAGCATTAACCACCAAGCACTTGTTTTTGGTTTGTTTGTTTGTGGGGTTTTTAATAAGCTATACAGATTTAAATAGTGCCTTTCTGTGGTTTTCAGTTTAAAGGAGGTTATTAGTTAAGCACATGGCTTTGATGGAAGGATTAAAAGTTTATCCTCTAGGGTATTTCAGTGACAGCTATTTTCCTTGCTCTAATTATTCTGTAAATATAAACTCAAGTGACCATGTTTAAACAAAGCTAGTTAGTTTTAGGGCATTCTGCCTTGAAACAGTTTTACAGTACTGTCCTCCGGCTGTTATGGGACAGTTTACTACTGTGTAATTTTAAAACAGTGTGGTATAGTGGATAGAGTAATTTGAATGCCCTCCTGGCCATGGAAACTCACTCAGTAGTAAAATTACTGCTTAAATAGCTCACTTACCTTGAAACCCATATTAGGGTCACTATAAGTCAGTTCCAACTTCTAGTCAATTTTAGACAAAAATACAGAGCGATGGGTAGCATCCAACTGGGTTATTCTGGGAAATAAATCAACAGATTGATCAGCAGAAACACCATGACACAATTATCATTCTACCGTGCAGACCCTCATTGTACCTTCAGAACCTGATGAACTCCATATAGTTGGCTTTTTGAGGAATACAGAGGACTGCAGGGTGACGGGGAAGGGAATAAATTCCTGTTGTGCTACCTGGATTTAGCTCAGAAAAACAGTGACAAACCATCAAAACCAATGATAAAACAAGGAGGGATGGGTAGCAACTTTGAAATATATAAAACTAATATAAAAATAAAATAAATAAATAGGAATGCAAAGATTCTGAAGCATTAAAAGAGCTTCTGAAACCATCACATAGGTTTTTGATGCAACGTTGTCAAACAACAAAGAAAACTTGGAGGTCTTGACTTCTATCCTCTGGAAGTTCCAACTAGTTTACTGCTGCTTGGATTGAACCTTGGATTGCTGATCTTGTCACATCTGTGAATATGATGCTGTTCTTTACTTTCATGGTGGGAAGTGACCAGGAAAATGACTCTTTAAAACAGAAGAATGTCATTGGCTTCAAGAACCTGAGCAAGTTTTCTGAGATTCATCCCGAGTCACTGGGTGTTAGGAATTAGCTGGTAGCCCAAGCCTTGTAGATAAATTCACCCCAGTTGGATGTTCTAAACCAGGGGATGGAACAGATACTTAAATCATCTACTTGATGACTTAAATCATCAATGTAACCAGATTACATTGATCCTCCGGGACAAGTACATCTTGTATATAAAGCAGAAGATTGTCAAATCAGGGAGAATTGGAAGAAGGTAGTATGTCCTAGTTTCTAGCTTTTCATGTGAATAGAAAATTCTGTGGCACTGGCTAGTGATGTTTTTCATGAATGTGCTTTGCCCACCATGGGCCCACCAATTTAACATTAAATAGTTTAGAAAGTGAATGAGTGAATTTCCTGCATATGTTGTAGCTCCAAGATGTAGTCTGTTTCATGAAGTGTGTGTGTGCGTGTGCGTGTGTGTGTGTGTGTGTGTGTGTGTGTGTGTGTGTGTGTGTGTGTGTGTGTGTTGTGTCGTTACAGTCGTGACCGACTCTACATGACTCCATGTCCATGGAGTTTTCTTGGCAGGAGTACTGGAGTGGCTTGCCAGTTCCTACTCCAGGTGCCTACAGCACCTGGTATTCCCTGGTGGTCGCCCATCCAAGTACTAACCAGGGCTGACCCTGCTTAGCTTCCAAAATCAAGCAAGATCAGATGTGCTTAGGGCATCTAGGCAACTCTTTCATGAACTACACTTTGCAAAAATGATCTCATGGTGGTCTTGCCAGAGCCGCCACCGCCACCGCCACCACCACCCCTGTCCCACATCCAGAAAACATATTTCTTTGTGGACATGTTTGGCATCTCCCTTCTCTGGTCCAGCACTGACCCAGCATCAGGAGAACTGTGAAGTAGCAAAAGCAGCAATGGTGGCAAAACAAGAGTAATCTCACCTTCTACCAGAACAGCTAGGCCTCCAAGTCTCACATCCATTGACCCATTCACCCTGTGTGATTATAAACATTCAGGAGAAAAGGAAGCATGGAAAGATTATGGTTCTGACATATATGCTCAGTCGATATGCAAAGTGGCCAATCTCAAGTGTCATGCAATAGAAAAGAAGCTTAAATTGCCATATATATCTCTCAGTGATACTGTTGTAATGAAAGGCTCCTAGAGCCATAGGATGTCCCAAAATAGAGATAAAATTTCTCCTTCAACGGTGATCTCAGGTATCACTGGTTACTTTCCCTGTAGGGAGCCCAATATAAGCAAGCTGTATGTAACATATCACCTCCTGTAACATATCACCTTGAAGAGATTGATCTTTTTGCTTGGGAGGCCAGCACCTTAATAAGGGCCAAAAGTGTTCTAAAGAGTAGCTATTAAAGCAGCTCAGTTGGGAAGATTGAACACTTTCTTAAGGCCACCTGTATCTTGTATGTGAACGTAATGGAAAGAGTGAAACATTGTCACATCAGCGTATTCCCACTCTTAACAAGACAATTTATTTGCTAATATTCAGGCTTCCCATCAGAATTTTGTTCACTCCGTCTACCAGTCCTTTGCTATAATACTCCCTTTCCTCCTTGCCTGCAAACAACTGAAAAATGATTTCTTCCCCCTCCCATTAAGACGGCTTCTCTTTGTATCCTTCTTGCTTTTACTGCCATACCTGTAACAACTGTGACATCTTTGGAACACTCAGATCATGGGAGATAGTGTTCTATTCTTGATCTGTTCGCTCTCGCTCTTGACTCCTGACCCAAATCCTTCCTAAAAGCACTCACTAAGCTTGCCCTTTTTGAAAGGAAGAAAAAAAATCATGAATGCTATTCTTAAAAGCTGACAGCCCTTGCAATCTCTCCTACGATGGAAAGAACAATGGTTTTCCTTAAAATAATAGGTTCCTTCCGATTGGTGTGATCTGTAGTTTGAAATGATTTGGTCTTCAGATAGCTATCTGCCCTCCTCACCTAAGGGCAGCTCTCAGCTCTTCCCTGTATTTTGTTATTTGTCACCAGTAACCCATCTTTCCCAGGTTATGACCAAGATTATAGTTCTTAGGGAAGTTTTCTTCAAAATATCCACAAGACCTTTATCCTCAGGTAGAGACCTATTCACAAACCACAACATGAACCCTGTTTCATGACCCTTTATCTCTCTTCCACAGCAATCTAAGTAGAAATAAAATGCATGGCATTTTTGGATTTCAACTACCAGAATCCCCCCAGCCATCATGACCAGTATCCATGCTAGCTGAGATATACCATGAGCTTTAGTTTTAAAAGGATCCTCATATTCCCACTTCTGTGTAGATTTCAAGATGGCTGTTCGGGAAGAATATAATCTATGTTTACATTTTAACAATTGGATCATCCATTTAGGGATCAAAAATATTACTTCAGTAGAAAAGGCTGTGCTTCATCAGAGCTGTTCAACAATCCAAGAACATCTGTATTAGTCAAATTATGTAATGAATATGAAATCTTTCAACTTGTAGGTATCTAATAGAGGCATCCATTAGAGAGCCAGTGTAGTGTAGAAGATAAAGTCTGACCCTAGGACTCAGGAGATCCAGATTCATATCTCAGCTTGGCCATGGAAACACATAGATGAGGATGGCAATGTCAAACCACTCTTTGAACACCCCGTATACCTTGAAAAGCCTGTTAGATTGTTTTAAATCAGAAGCAAACTAATGGTACACAACAATCCTTTTTATAAACCCTGAAAACAACTTTGAAGGGATCTATTATTGAGCATGTCAGATGGGTAGCTCTCTCAACACCACAATGTCTGGCACAAGTCTGTAAACAGGGGGCTGAAAATTCTGAAATAAAATAACATGAAGGATACAGAAAGGGAGAGAGAATGAGAAAGCAAGTGTGTAATACTTTCGCATTCCCTCAGAAATTGTGTTGTTGTATTCTGTTTGGCAACAAGGGTATTTAGTTACTAACAATGGATGGGCTAGGGCAACCTTCATAGCCTCTTACCATACAAGTACAACTGAAAGTCTAGGCCTTCACAAGGATCATCTCCTGTTGGGATCCCAGTAGCCAAGGAGGTTAGTCAAGATGGTAGCATAAATTCTTATGCTGAAACATTTTTAGCCCTATTCAGATGAACATACTTCCATGAATTCCACATGAATTCATGGTAGAGATGGGCACGACTTAGCGGTATTTTCATTTTTGTTTTTGTTTTTCGTTTTCGTTACGTAACGAAACGAAAACGAAAAACGGTTCAAAAATGGACCGAAAACGGAAACGAAACGACTAATTTTGAGCCAATTTTCGTTTTTCGTTACTGGAAAAACACATAATGGAGCTAAATGGGGAGAAACGAAAAATGTTTCGTTTTTGCTTTCGTTTTTCGTTTTCGTTATGTAACGAAACGAAAACGAAAAATTTTGAAATTAGCTCACGAAAACGGAAACGAAACGAAACGGACCCTGGCTGAAAACGAAAACGAAAACGAAAATTTTTTTCTGAGTCGTGCCCATCTCTAATTCATGGAAGTATGTTCTTTTAAGCTGGGAATGAAGATATGAATTATACTGGGCTGAAATGCTGGGAAAAATTGTGATTGAATTGGTAACACAACAGGAGACAAGCTACATATTTGTTTTATTTGGTTCAGTGTAGAAAATAAACAAACCTGTTTTTTTTAAAAATAAATTCCTTCAAAGTTTTTTTCAGTGTGTTCTTGAATTTGTTTTTGGTCCACCACATAGTTGAGGATCTGAAGGAAGGTCTTTCACCTGCAGCAAAAGACAGGGAGATGGTCGTTCTGTATCTGAAGATATTACTAACTCACTGCACTTCATGTTTTAACACTCTAAAAATACATTTCTTCTGTGTTTGCTCTAGCACAGGGGTCCTCAAACTTTTTAAACAGAGGGCCGGTTCACTGTCCCTCAGACACTGTTGCGGGCTGCACTGTCATTTGAAAAAACTGAACAAATGAACAACACAGGGTGAGGGGAAGCAGGGACCATGCTGGGGCCTCCCCTGTTTAAATGCCCCGCTTGACTCAAAGCAGCACCAGTGCACCAGTCATCGGGGGGGGGGGGAGCGGGGACCACTCCGAGCCCTCCCATTTCAATATCCCTGCTCTTCAAAGCAGCACCCAGCCCAACCTCCCCACACAGAGCTCCCTGGCTGCCTGCTACCTGTAAAGTTGTCCGGGTAATTTGACCTTGAGCTTGTTGTGCTGCTGTAATCGCAATTGCCTCGACCAGCAGAGGGGAGCCACACAAGTCCCCCCCCCCATGAAGTAAAGAGGTAGGGAGGCAGCAACCAAACTGGAAGAGTGCCCCAAGGGGGTGGAAGCGGAGAAAACAGTCCATGCAGCTGTGTGCATGCACACTGCCTCATATCACCTAGCTGGCCATTGCCTCCCCCTCCCCTCCCCCTTTTTCTTCACCTATCAGACAGGGGAAGGAGGAAGCAACACAGTTTAGAATGGAGTTCAAAATGGCAGCAGAGGCTGGCTCGCTTGCTTTCAGAATGGGGTGGATGGTGGGTGAGATTCAGGACCCTGGGGGCCATATCTGGCCCACAGGCTGTAGTTTGAGGACCCCTGATCTAGGGCTTCGGTGTCAGGATTTTTCCTGCTATTTGACATTAAAAATTCTTCAAGAACTAACTACTACTTGCATTACATGCAAGAGTATAGCCATAATGCGTGAGTAATGCATCTGTTAAGGGAATGGATATTAAGAGTTTTACTTTCCTGACCTATTCAAGGTAATCACTGTTGTGATGGGTGAACTGCCCCTAGCCCTGGGGACGTAACAGTGATCACAGTCAGGTTGATAGGTTTTAACCTCAGATGGTCGTCACTTCAGATTGTGCTTCCAGTAGCAGTTTCTTCTTTTAATCTTATCATGCATTTTGGTGGAATGCAGAGAAATCCTATCAGTGTATTAGATGCAATCTGTGCACTGTAGCTCTGGGGTGTTGTCCTCTCAAACTCTCTCTCTCCTGCCAGCAGATCATATGCTCTCCTGCACATTTGATTAAAGCCCCTCCACTTGATCAAAGCTTTTTAACCAATCTTTCCTACTCCCAGAAGATAACAATGGACAACCCCTCTTCTCCTTTCCATTCCCCAGTTGCTGTACTTCTGATGGGTTGGAAGCCACATGGAGGCCTCTACAAAGGGCTGGCCTCTGAGTATGTGCAACCTTGGCATGTGTGCAGAATGCCACCGGAAAATTTCAGCAACAGAAAAGGCATAGGAAAGGGTCACTTTTGCAAGTGCCAATTGCTGCAGATCAAATGGCTTACTCTTGAGTTGTGGTGGACAGCCACCAAGGATCTCAGGGCCATTTTCATATTTTCCAAGATCATTATGTGCCATATCTGCCCAGAAGTGACTAGAAAGCTGCTTCCTGCATTTTTAAATATTTATAAAAGGCTCTAGGCTAATTTGGGCCTTTTTAAATTTTGGTTGCAACTCCAGAATCTGGAGTGTAAGAAGAGTAACATGGAGGCTCTGATGCACACCATGGAATCCACAGATTGCTTTTTGCCAAGTCATGCCCTGTTGAAATTAGAATCTATGTATATACCACCCTGCAAGAGGAGGAAAGGAGTAAATTACTTTTTCTTTCCTCTGTTTCATAAGATTTTGATTTGCTTTTGATGTGTACATTAATATATTGTTATACAATACAAGAAATTGATTTAACAGGCCCTTTGCTCTTTAAAGAAACAGACTATGAACTGGAATAAGACTTAACTATTTTTTGAAATTTTATTTCAAACATTTATTTCCTCCCTTTTTTACTGTTGCAAAACCAAAACAAAAAATAGATTTGAGTTAATAAAATGAACACCATTTCTTTTACCACAGAACTGAGCCTTCGTACTTAAGATAATTTACAGTTTAGTTTTACTGAAAATACAAAATTTTCCAAAGAAAATATTTGTATTCTAACAGTTCTTTAGTAGTTTGCAAAAATGCCCAGGCTTATATTTCCTTCAGACACATTAACTATGTTCTAGCTACATGAATTAGCAGATTTTTGTGCTTGTACTGAACATTTTGAGAAATTAGGCCTACTATATAATATTGTAATAAATACAACAATACATTTTGATAAGAATGCATAGCCTCAAAATACCTTCATTTGCCATAACATTTTAACTAGGAGAAGTTGGTAGTTGTGTCAAAATCTGATATTATTGCAGGCATATCTTCCCCTCTTTACTTGTGTTACTCTCTGAATTCTTATTATTCTGTCTGTTTTAAGACTTGGGATATTCGTTCTGCCTTAATGTTGCTTACAGAGGTAATAGATTGCCAGACAGAATACATAGGGTTGAGATGTAGTGTGCCCTAGCATTACAGACCAGATCTAGATGTAAAATATGTGGAGTTTTGTTAATGAGACTGTCTTGCCAGCACAACAAAATAAAGGCAATTCTTGCTAATGCCTCGTTCCCCCAGCAACCTTCCCTCTCAGTGGTTTAAGGCAGGTATCATGTCACAAAAGATGCAAGGATGGGAGTGTAGGGCAAGTGTTGGAGATGCTGCAAGGACCTACTGCTGTATTTCATCCCCTTCCACAGAGAGAAGGACTCTTGACATTTTCACAAGGTAACCCTAGACACATTTTTATGAATTTTACTTTCTTAAATTAATTCTAACGTTCTGAGAGTTGTTGTACTCTTATTGCCACTTCTGCCACCATATCAGCTCTATTGGTTAGAATCAAGTTGAGGATAGCTGCTCCTGAAGTTTCTTTATCCACTTTTTGCAGGAGAAAATTACAGTACTCCCCCATTTATCACAGGGATTAGGTTTCTGACCTACACTCAATAAAGGAAAATATGTGATATGCGGATGCTTTTGCCTGCGGGTTGGGCTGGCAGCCCTGTCCAGGGCCTCCTGTATTCACCCCGGGCCTGGCACTTCCCGGAACGGGCCTCCGGCAAACTTCCTGGGCCTGTGCAGTGCCCAGAAGTGGTTTCTGGCAAAATGGAAGTGACTTCTGGCAGACCAGACGTGACTTCCTGGCCATGCGCTGGACCTGTGCTGGGCCTCTAGAGCTTTCCCCAGGCCCAGTGCCACCCTGCCGCCCAACCGTGCCTGCTGTCCTGCTAAATCCACAATATACAGGGACTACAATATATGAAGCGTGATGTGGCAGAGGACTAATGTATCAGCCACACAAGCCAGGAATTTCTTAGAAGGGCCACACTTGGCCTAATTTGCCTCCCAACATACATCCAGATAGTTGAAATCTCCCATCAGTACTACATTATGTTTATTTTAAAATCCTTGCAATTTGTTTTTCAAACTTTTCATCTGCTTCCTCTCCTTGATTGATCAGTCAGTAGTAAACTCCAACTGCCATATTTCTTTTGTTTTTTGTCCCAACTAGATTCGCCCAGGTGCTCTCAATGGGAGAGCCAATCTTCTCCTGTATTTCTGTGCAGGAATGCATATTTTTGACATGTACTGCAACTCCCTTTCTATTCTCTCTGTTCTTTTTGAACAATTTATATCCTTCAATTGTCGTATTCCAGTCATGGGAATCATCCCGCAAGTTTCAGTTATTCCTATCAACTCATATTTGCCTTCCTGAACTAAAAATTCCCAGTTCTTTAATTTTGTTTCCCATACTACTAGCATTCATGTACAGACACTGGAGACTGTGTGATTTATGGATAGTTTGTACATTTTTATGAATAATATTATTAATGTTAATGTTATTTTTTTAACCCCATTTTAAGGATTTTTCCATTCCGCTTATCATACATAAGACATCTTTTAACATTGTGGTTGCACTAACCTCCCACTTCAAATTCAGTTGAAAGTCCTCCTGATGAAGTTCTTCATACTGTGGCCAAACACATTCTTCCCAGCTCTTGATAGATGCAAGACATCTCCTGCCAGCAGTCCTTCTTCCAGGAAGAGGAGTCCATGGTTTCAAAACCCAAATTTCTCACAACAAAAACACCTTTGTTGCCAGCCATTCACCCAGAATATTTTCCTATCTATTCCTCTCCCTGGTATTGGAAGGATGGATGGAATGTTGGTTCAGGTAACTGTTACACTATGTAACAGTTCCCATGTTGTAGTTTGACTTTAGAAATCCAGATTCTAGTCATTTCTGAGCCATGAAACATCATCCTCATTTTGCCTGATCTACCACACAAAATTCTATTGGGATATGATTGGATATAAATGGTAAGAGGAGTATACATTGACTAGAACACAGTGGAGCAAAGATGAGATAGAAAATTACTAAGAAAGACAGAGAGTTCCTTGGCTTAACATAATTGAGAGTATTACACAGTTGTTTCTATAGCAAGCGCATATTGAAAACCCTCTCTGATACAATGTCTGGATATAATGACCAGTCAAAGCTAAGCATATTTAGAATGCATGTCTTTTAATACAAGGAATCATTGTGCTGTTATTCTGGTAGTTGACCATCCTCTAAAACACTATTACAGTAATACCTTTGATTATGAAATTAATCCATTCCAAATGCATCTTCATAACTCGAAATTTTCATAACTCAAAACAGAGTTTCCCATAGAAATGCATTGGAAACAGATTGATACATTCCAAGTGGGAAATAACTACCCCCAAAAGCAAAAATCACATCAACAGGAAAGCAAACAAAATAAGATGGGCAACCTACCTTATCATCACTTGAGAAGTCCACCAAAGAAGTCCCCAAAAGTCCCCAAATATTTCCAAAACAGCAGTTTCAAAAGGTCATTGAAAAAAAGAAGCCCTGGTTCTCAGGTTTCCTGTTCAAAATGGTTCCTTCTTCCTAACTGCAGCACTAGAGTCAGGTGGCCACAAGAAATCCACCAAAAAAGTCCCAAAAAAATCAGGTGGCCACAAGAAATCCTCCAAAGAAGTCCCCAAAAGCCCCCAAAATGGTGTCAAATATATCCAAAACTGGCAGTTTAAAATGGTCATTAAAATACAGAAGGCCCATGCAGCATTACCATACAGAGCCCTCAGTTGTTTCACGGACCATTGGCCTGTACATGCCTTCTTTTTATTCTCACTGCCACCATTCAGGGTTACCCAGATGAAATAACTGAGTCCCAGTCAAGTTGTAATGTTAATAAAGTAAAATAACATTTATTGAATTCAACAAGCTGTTTCAGTTTCAAATTTTCTTGTGCGCCCATAATTGATAGTGCCTCTAAGCAGATACACTCAAATTCTGTCCTTTTACTATTCTCAAACCTCTCTCATCTGTCTCACATCTTACATCTGACTCTCTCTAATCTTTAATTCATCTTCCTTATCTCTTCTTGCTTTTCTCGTCTTAACCTTATCTAACCCACACATCCCTCAGGCTGAGCCTTTTAAACATGTGGGCTCTGCCTCCACACTCTCTCATTGGTCCACAGCATCAACCCTCTATAGTATGCCATCCTGCAGAAACACATTTAACCATGAAAAGGGTAAATGCCACACCACCGTTCTCAGCTTTCCCATTTCTATTCTTACGTCGAATTTTTCATAACTTTGGGACATCCATAACTCAATGTACCATTGTACTTTTCAAAGACAGCAAGGTCCAACCCAAATGCAGTTTTCTTGTGGAAGCCTGCTTCTGTACACACACAACCCCCTGGCTAGATGCAGAAGGTAACTCTATTAATCCAAGAGCATCTCCAAAAGTACACATTTTAAAAACAAAATCATAGGAAGTCATTATAGAAAAGGAGACACTGTGCCAGAAATCTTTGCCAACTGACCCAGGTCTGTCAGGAACAAGAAATAAAAGCAGATAGATCATTTAGAAAGAAAACATACCTTAAAAGGAATTGATATATTAACCCCAAAGCAATGTCTTTTGCATGAACAATGCATCTGTTATAAGCAGTTCGTTAGCAGAAATTTGCCTAGTAAGCTTTAATATTATCCAACTGGTAGCTGAGATCTGTTTTTCTAAATCTCGTCTTATTCTTGTAGAAAGTTTTACGATCTGGAAAAATGTCAGAATCTGATAACCACCCACCAGAACTTTTTGTTTAAAAGAATCTGCTGACATGTGGTATCCAAACTTTAAAAAGATGTTTAATAATATTATCCTAAGTGTTACTTTTCCCAAAAAACATTGGAAAGTTAATGCAACTGTCCGAGTGCTTAAGAAATGAAATGTAATAAATCCAGCCAGATACACCTCAGTGATTGTTATGTGCATTCCTGGATAGAAATGAAACATGAGCTAGAAGAAATGTAACTATACTTCAAAAATAAATCGTAAACAGATATCCAGAATATTGTATTGAAACACAAAATGCATTTTAAGACATTTTGATCATGGCTTCTAAGTTTCTGGAAGGATATAGCTTTCCAGGGATGACCCCATTTTTGAAATTTTGAAGGGCTCTTGTCTTCCAAAGTTTCTATTATGGGGAGTAGTAGTTTTCCAGGATTCACAGAACTTTAAAAAGTAAAACATACATTATCTTCCCAGAAGCATAAGTGCTCCTCTTAGGTGAGGAATATTATGATGTGCTGCCTGGATATGTCAGTGAGCTTCACAAATTTTTATAACATCTTACTTTTTTAGTCTCATTGGCTGGGGAGTTTTTTAAAACTCTGCTGCAGCTATTGTTTTTAATTTTATTTTTATTGTATTATATTGTATAGTATTTTTATAGTATTTTATAGGTATTGTGTTGTTTTTACATTGTATTGCTTTTATTGTATTTTTCTGAATTGTTGTAAGCTGCCTTGGGTCCCTTTGGGGAGAAAGGTGACATAAAAATAAAGTTGCTTATTATTATTATTATTATTATTATTATTATTATTATTATTATTATTATTATTATTATTATTATTATTATTATTATTATTATTATTATTATT
>JAHTLZ010000204.1:33319692-33348005 GCA_023846285.1 Phrynocephalus versicolor
TTATTATTATTATTATTATTATTATTATTATTATTATTATTATTATTTTCAGAGCTCAATTTCTCATGGTGCCTTGTAAAAGAAGAGCCAGCCTATGTAGTCTTGGACAAGCTACATAGTCCCAAAGCCTAGAAGAAGGGAATGGTTAACCACTTCTGAATATTCTGTACCTAGAAAATCCTGGGAAGGGTTGCCATAACATGGAACTGAATTGATTGTACATCAGCAGCAGTATCACAAGGAGTTCAGGAAAAAGTACTCTGATAGAATGCACTATTCAGAAAAAAACTTGATTCAAAAAGAAGAAAAAACACTGCTATTAATGCTGGGGAGCCTAATACTATTATTTTGGGACTGTTGACACTAATCTTCATGATTTTAACGGGAACAATGGAGTCCCTCCTATCATCCCAAGACCTCATACTGAGGGCTTCAAGGTTTGTTACAATTAGAGATGGGCACGACTTGACGAAATTCTCATTTCCGTTTCCACTACTCGTTTCCATTACGGAACGGAAAAGGAAACGACAATTACTCCGCCAGAACTCGAACTCGAACCGACTAAAGAAAAATTGGGTCTGATTTGTCATTGTCGTTCCTGGCATCGTAGCGATCCCGCGATGCCAAGTGGAACAGAAAAAAAGTTTTTAAAAGTTAAGAAAACCCCGATTCCTGCCCAAAAAGCAGGCGAAAATATGCCTGCCTGAGTGAGGGCTCAGGGCACCTACCAGAGGGGTGGTTTCTGAGGGGAGGGGTCCCCGGCCTCCCCCCCTCCTCCTGTCCCTCCTGGGCTGCGCTCGTCGTCCTGCCAAAGTCGCCGCCATTCAAGCGGCACAGAAAAAAGTTTTAAAACCCCAGCCACCCCGATTCCCGGCCCAAAAAGCAGGTGGAAATATGCCTGCCTGAGTGAGGGCACCTACCAGAGGAGGGGTGGTTTCGGGGGGTGGGTCCCCGGCCTCCCCCCTCTCCTGTCCTCCTGGGCTGCTCTTGTCTCGCCATGCCATGCGGTGCGGGCGGGGGATCGAAAATGGGTCGGTGACCGCAATATTTTTTTTGAAATCGTGGTCCAAAAAACAAAAACACACAAGCCAACACAAGCACCACAGAAACATGCAGAAATTGCTATTTTAAAACTGCCAGAATTTTTACAGTAGCAGTGGGTTTTTCTTGCAACAAAATGTCTTCTCTGTCCTCTCTCCATTGATTTTATTTTATTTTATTTTATTTTATTTTATTTACACCTGCGCAATGATGGGCTGGCCATGGGAGTGACCATGCAAATTTTTGGAGCCATTCCACCAATCGCATGGCCACTTGGCCAGGTTGACCACAGAGACTTCTGGGATGTGCCAATCGGGCATAAAAAGCCCACTAACCATAGCCCGAACCCGAACCCGAAGCCTAAGCCTAACCCATACGCCAGTACACTGTCCTTCTAAGTGGGTCAGAGAGGCACCCAGAGGTGCACCCCAATACTCACCCTAACCTCACCCGTAACTAGCCTAACCCTAGCCCTTGCGCTAACCCGTCTTAACCCTAAGCCAGATCTACTTGCATTGCACTACACGCAAGTACAATTCCCTTCTTAGTGAGACGCAGCGGGTGCAGAGAGTCCACCAGTCTGGCTCTGGGTGACTCCCGCAGGCTCGGCTCGGCAGCATGTGTGACATGCAAACCATGCCCCCGAGGCCTGACTGATGCAGGGAAGGCACCCCATAAAGAGGGGTCCCTCTGCCAGTCTGCTGCGTCTGCAACTTGGTATGGCTATGCGTGCCCTTTTGCAGCGGGTGAGGATAGGAGGCACCCACGGGTGCCTCCAGGAGCCCACTTTCCCTTTATAGCAGGCCAGAGGAGGCACCCACCCCACAGAGGTGCCTCCAGGAGCCCGCTACCCCCCCTAAACCAGTATAACGACAGACGAAAAAACACCACGAAACGACAAATTTTTGCAAAATTTCACGAAAAATGGAAACGAGCCGAAACGGACCCGTCCCGAAAAACGATAACTCGAAAAAAAAAAACTTTCCTGGTCATGCCCATCTCTAGTTACAATCTTTACAAATGTAATAAGTGATAATGATAATATTGGTTTGACAGCTTCAGAGCTAGAGGAGAGACAGAGAAATAGCCAGACAACTCCTCCCCTGTTGTTGTTGTTGTTGATGATGTTGTTGTTGTTGATGATGATGATGATGATGATGATAATTATAATAATTATAATTATAATTATAATTATAGATACTGCTATACCAGGTGATAGTAGAGTCACCAAGAAGCAACTTGAAAAGATTACCCAATATCAGGATCTGAACATTGTACTTCAGAAACTCTGGCATAAACCATGTACAGGTGGTTCCAGTGGTAATCAGCACACAGTGTGTGGTGCCTAAAGAGCTAAGCTAGTATTTAGAAGAAATTGGAGTCACCATCAGTCAGCTGTAGAAGGCCACCTTACAGAGATCTGCTTGCATACATACATCATGTAGTCCTAAACGCTTGGAAAGCGTTCGACTAGTGATTTGTAATACAAAATCCAGCGTAGTTATCTTGTTTGCTGTGTGATAATTTGATAATAATAATAATAATAATAATAATAATAATAATAATAATAATAATAATAATACATTCCACAAAGTGTGTGATTTTTCTTACCCACTCTGGAAGCAAAGGGAATCCATAACATCAATAAAGTGATACTGAGAAAGAACTTGACAACAGATCTTGTTCAAAAGCCTCAGAACAAAAAAAAAAGGCCAGCTGTTTGCTTTACTTCACCAGATTCCGAAGATCATTGCTCAGGCCACAAGATGTTTGCTTATTAATAATAGAATAAATATACCCTGGCAATTATAATTGTCTAAAAATGTATAGACTGGAGTTTTGAACTTTTCCTTCTGTAGGCCACTTTAATGAATTTCTTGGCAATGGATTTTTTTTTCTCTTAAATTCTGGACTGACCCAGCTCAATCAAGTAAGCTGCTGGTTCTTCCTAGACAGTCTGAGCTACAAAAAGCTTTCTGCTTGGACTGGGATCTTGTCTGAGCAATGAACGTTTCCTGGCTGTGACAGGATTCTTGGATCTGATTCCCAGCTTTGTTCTTTTACTCTTGACTTTCTGGTTCAGTTCCCTTTGAGAGCTGCCAGTGGCTACCTTCTAACACTAATTCCCTGTGGTATGTCTGAAGAGCTATGTAAATATATTTTCAGGCAAAGCCTTATCTTTTATGTATATAGTCAGGAGTGTTAGTATGATAGCAAGATTAATTACCATGACATCCTCTGATGCTGAAAATACTATATACCCACCATGACTTGCAGCAATCAATATCTTTCCTATCTTTAACCATGAGTTTAACCTTATTTTAGGCACTGGACATGTGGAGAATATTTATGTGTATTCCTCCATTTCATTAACTTTCTTCAACTAGTCCAAGAGGGCAGAGCTGCTATTCATGAGTATTCTATATCAGTCAGGACTTAGGGCCTTGATTCTCATTGAGAGTTCCCATTGACAGTGAGAATCTCATAGTTCAGATTTCTTACTCTCCAAAAATAGGTGAGCAACAGAATAGAGAATATAGTAAAAAAAAAAATGTCTGAGTATTTTCCATGTTTTTCAAGAGCTGACTAAGCCTCACGTCCAATCCCTTTTTAAAACATTTCAAATGGTGGCCAGCGCTAGATTGTATGACAGTGAAATACATGGTTTAAACATTAAGAAGTACTTCCTTTGTTATCAGTATTCAACTTCCCATCATTTAGCTTTATTTAATCACCCTAGGTTTTATTATTATGTATGCCCAAAGCACATCTGATCTCGCCTGATTTCGGAAGCTAAGCAGGGTCAGACCTGGTTAGTACTTGGATGGGAGACCACCAGGGAATGCCAGGTGCTGTAGGTGCCTGGAGTAGGAACTGGCAAACCACTCCAGTATTCCTGCCAAGAAAATTCCATGGACATGGGGTCACCAAGAGTCGGTCATGCCTGTAATGATGCAACACACACACACAAGATACCAGGAGAATAATTTTAAGTCAGCAAACCTCTAAAATGCACTACATTTTTACCCTCACTTTCATATTTCCAAATAATATCTTTAAATGGTGCTGAGCAAAATAGAAGAATTAGTGATATCCTCCAAGCAAATAATAGCCAAAACTGGAAAACATTAAGTGGTAAGGACAAATTGTGTGATAAAATACACCAACATACAAGATTTAATGAGGAAACCATTTAATGTTACATCTACCCTGGTAGACTGGTTTGCCAATTCACACGATGAGCCAACCATAATAAATAAATCCCAAATTCAAGCCAATATGCCAAGGCATACAACTGAAGCTATTACAAGGTTTCCATTCAATATTTTATATGACTCCTCACTGTCCTTTCCCCCCTCATATATAAACAATTTTGCTCCCAAACATGAAGAATATTACATTTAGGCTATTGAACTGAACAGGTACTTTCTTGGCTTAAGGAAGCAACATCTTGTGTTCCATCGACCTGGTATAACTATGCCAGTGCCACCTGAGGCTTAAAAGTTGTTAATTCCCCACCACCACCACCACCACCACCAATTTTTAATTAAACTGTGGATCTAAAAGTACATGAGGAGTGCCACTGTAAAATTCCATATTTACCTACCACTCCTTATTTACATTTGTTAGTCATACAACCAAGCTTAAGGAACTGCTGTATTAAGCTGTATATCAACATAGCATAACTGAGGTTTAAATCATAGAGACTAAAGTAGGACACTTAATATATTCAAGGACTGAATGCAAAGGAGGGGTATAAATATTGAAATACTAATTTCAGTTAGCATTGAAAAGCATTTAACATTGCCATTCTTCCCTCAGATGGATTAATTCTAGCTGGAGATTCAATAATTCATTCTGATAGTCCATGATTCTGCAACAGCTGGTCCTACTCTTTGTGACCCCATGGACCAGAGCTCGCCAGGCCTTGCTGTCTTCCTCTGTCTCCCAGAATTTGGTCAAATCTATGTTCGTTGCATCAATGACATCGTCCAACCATTTCATTCCCTGCCATCCCCTTTTCATTTTGCCTTTACTCTTTCCCAACACCAGGGACTTTTCCAGGGAGTCCTCTCTCCTCACGAGATGGCCAAAGTACTGGAGCCTCAGCTTCAAAATCTCTCCTTCCAGTGAATATTCAGGGTTGATTTCTTTAAGGATGGATTGGTTTGATCTCCTTGCAGTCCAGGGGACTCTCAAGACTCTCCTCCAGCACCACAGCTCAAAAGCAATGTGTACAATACAAGGTCTTCTTAGCTGTCCATTCAATTTGCCTTACCTTTGGGCTACTCTCATGTGCAGTGTAAGTGCTATATTTTTAATATGAACTTTCATGGACAAGTTCACTTCTTCAGACAAAAGTATCAAAGTGGACTTGTCCATGAAACCTGACATTAAAATATAGGAGTCAGAATTTAAAATGCCACAACATTTTGTCTTCTGGGTGTTTTTTAATTTTTTTTTTAGATTTTCATGTAGGTGAAACTTGAATTGGAAAAGGAACTTAAATACATTTTGCAGAAAGCAGGATGTGCTGCATCTGTCAAGCTGTAGGCTACAGTAATTTTTATTAACATGATTCTGAATTCAATTGACAGCCCCTAGTCAGTGGGATTTACATATGTACTCACTCATCA
The DNA here is from genome assembly GCA_023846285.1 of Phrynocephalus versicolor. Taxonomy (NCBI): domain Eukaryota; kingdom Metazoa; phylum Chordata; class Lepidosauria; order Squamata; family Agamidae; genus Phrynocephalus; species Phrynocephalus versicolor. Next base: position 33,325,371 of record JAHTLZ010000204.1, read on the forward strand.
TTCAACAACTGATTCAGTGGATCCTTTTAAAGTTAGGACTAGCAATGGAACCTTGGCCCAGTTATATTAAGCTCATTTCATAATTGTACCATGGAAGCATATGAATTAAATATCTATTATTGTAAGACAGAATTCCACAACAAAGAATCCAAGATATGATACATTCATAAAGTATGCTTTCTCAAGGAGTCAAAATACCAAGAAAATGAAATATACAATAACACGATTCAGCATTCTTTTTGTGTTATTATAGTGCTGGCCATTCTGGTAAACCACTCAGTTCTTGTCTTTGTCTTTGCTTAAAAAAAAAAAAAGGAAATCTATGTGGATGGAGAGTAAATGAGAATGAAAAAGAAAGTAAGGTATTTCAAAGTGCATGAATTTATTTTAGTAAGCCACAGGTTTTAGAAACTTTCTCTTCAGGCAAGGTAGAAAATGCAATAAACCTAGTTTTGAATCCTGTATTGGCATAAGGAATTAATTTAACAAAGTGCATTCTTGTTAAATAAGGTACATCCTGGAAAGAATTACCCGAACTCAAATTCAGAGTAAGAGGGAGATAAATAATATGGCAGTAAGGACCTGCAGAGGCTGTGAATTGCTTAGTAGGCCAATGCAATTTGCTGGTTTAAACCTAAAAGCCCCCAAAAGCTTGATACCTGATTATCTAAAGGACTGTCTGTATACCTCATTTTAAATCTGTCCAGAATTTAAGGTTTTAAAGATCCTTCTTGCTAACACTAACAGCTGAAGAAGCCGAATTGTCAGACACATGGGGAAGGACCTCCTCTTGTGTGGCTCCCAAATTGTAGAAGGCATTCCCTTTACATTTACAAACAGCTTCTATTCTTGAAATTTTAGGAAGGGTATGAAGATGCATCTTATTGAACTGTCTAGTAGTAGTTTCTAAGTTTTTGATGATTTTATGACTTGAAAATGTATTGATATAAATGTTTATGTGATCCTTTATTTGAGTGTAACAATTTTATTGTTAAATCGATTTTTGTAGTTATCATGATATTCAAAGACTTGGCTACATTGGACTTGTTCAAAAGCATGATATTAACAGTAACAATATAACCTAAAGTACAGTGGACCCTCATATAACAAGCAGTTTGTTTAACAGAAAATCCACTTAAGGGAAAAAAATTCTTGAGATGGGGATGTGGGAAATCACTTAACAGAATCACCTATGGGTTGAATTCGTTCAACAGAAAACATTTGCGATTAGGGATTAATCGATTTTCAATGCATTCCTATGGGAAATTTGTACAAAGGAAAATGTGCTTAATAGAATTTCATTTGGAACAAATTAATTCCTTTATACAAGGTACCACTTGTAGTTCAGAGAATGCAATGAATAGGACAACAATAAATGTAGAATTAAAAACACAAACATCAAAGACAGTAAAGAAACAAGTGCAAATCAAATTCCCAGATAAAGAAGCAAAAGCATATGTAATAAAGTGTGAAGATTTTCCAGAATAACTTCAGTAATACCTCGGTTTATGAGTGCCCTGGTCTATGAGCATTTTGCAAGATGAGCAAACATTTTGGAACATTTTTGCTCTGGTTTTTGAGCTGTGTCTTGCAAAATGAACACCAAACAGCGGCGATGAGCTGGTGGATGCGTGGGCCACCACAGCTACTGGCCCCTTGCCCACTGTTACCCCAGCCGCAGCTGTGGTAGCGAGGGAATGACAGCAACGACAGCAGCAGCAGCAGCCTGGGGATCCAGAATGAATCATCTGAGGTTCCATTATTTCCTATGTGGAAATTGTTTTTGGTTTATAAGTATTTTGGTTTATGAGCATGTTTCAGGAATGAATAGTGCTCGTACACTAAGTTACTACTGTGCATAACTATCCATTTGTAGAACAGTGTCCTGCCAAATCATTGTATGGAGCTCAGCAAATAAACAGCAATAACAATAATAACAGAGATGGGCTTTTCGTTTTGGAAGTGGTTAGCATCTGAAACAAAATGCAGGAGCCCAGCTGGTGTTCGGAACTGAAGGAACTTTGCACTGGGGTCATGTGGGAATAAACTCCAATGAGGGAGAAGCCTCCGACATCATCTTTTCTTCTCCCTGGTGCTGGTCAATCAGACATGGAGGCGAGATGATGCATTACCCTGCACAGCTTCTAATTGGCCATAACCAGGGATGCCAGTTGCACTCCCGTGTTTCTTTTCAGAAGCTGACCACTTCTGAAACTTAAAGCCCATCTCTAAATAATAATAATAATAATAATAAAACAGCCACCTTAGAAGCTGAAAGGGAGGCCAGGCCCTACCAAGGAGGAACAATGGGAAATGAAAGTCCCAAAAGATACATAAACCACTGAGCTATCCAGCAGTTCTTCATCCAGAAAAGCACATCTTCATAAGAAGATATTTCTTTCTGTTACCATAGTTCTGAAGTTGTCAAAATTGTCAAAAAACAATAGTCTTCTGCCTTTCTGTGGCAATGACCTCTAAGGATTGCACTGTGGGTTTCCTTCTCTTGAAACATGTTTATGGGAACTTAGTTACAGGCCCTGTACTTCTTGGATAGAGGGGCTTCATTAGAAGACGTCATCCAAGGCTAGTGCCATATGAAATTCCCTATGGATTGGGAGAGTGGCAGTTTTTGTTTGTTGCAGCAAAGCCAACAAACAGCCTCCAACAAACATGCTAACAAATCAATGAAACTGTTCAAAAAATAAAAGTGGCAGAGAAGCCGTTTCACAAAACTGATTGTCCTCAAATAACTGCATCAGCTGTGTGAAAAAATAAAATAAATGAATACATAAATAAATACGTTGACCCGAGTATAAGTCGAGACCCCTAATTTAACCCCCAAAACTGGGGAAACATATTGATTCGTGTATAAATCTAGGGTGCAAAATGCAGCAGGGCCTGGCAGGGCCTCCTTTGTGAGCTGGGGGAGTGGTGTGTGATGTTTAAAATGACTTTTAGCCACTGATGCAAGTGCTTGGGTCAGTGGCTAAAAGTCATTTTAAACATTGCACGTCGCTCCCCTGTGATGCAGAGCAGGGGTTCATGAGAAGCGGCACGCAATGTTTAAAATGACTTTTAGCCACCAACCCAAGCACCTCAGTGGCTAAAAGTATTGACCCGAATATAAGTCGAGGGCCCCTTTTTTCAGCCCAAAATTAGGGCTGAAAAACTAGGCTTATATTCAAGTATATACAGTAAATGTTTTCATTGACTCCCCCCCCTTTTCCCCAGATGTATCTTTGTATGCAACATGGACACAAAGATGGGGATAGCCTGCACATGTGAATATGTACATAAAAAGACAGGGAACAGCGGAAACCCTGGGATATGCATCAGTATGAATCAGTTTTTGTTTTTGTTTGCAGTGGAAAGGAAGCTGAAAATAAAATATGAGTCCTGGATAGTCAGCCTACTGTATGTAGAAGATGAGGGAAAACTAAATGAAATCCATTCACAGTCAGTTCGAGTTGGCCACAGGAGCAGCTGACATTGGAAGCTTGCTAGAGGGATGATGTTGTTGGCAGTTTGTTGATGCCTTCCCAAACAGCAGGGATAAACAGTGCACTGGGCTTTAATTTTAGGATATATTTGCACCCCATCAAACTAGACACACCAAATGACATTTCATCCAAACTAATTCCTGGCAAGCGGCTTTTTTTTTAAAGTATTGTTGACAGAAGGTTGTTTAAAATGAAAAAGGTATAAAGACAATATATATATCACCACCTCAAGAGGCACTGTCACAAAGCACCAAAAATCGGAAGTCACCGGCATTCTTTCTGAAGCTACTTACCCTACAGAGAGTGCTATTGAGACAAAAGATATGTGTGAATCTGTGTGTGTACATTGTGGACACATCCATCTTTATACACTGTTCTTTATACGCTGTTCTCCACTCAAGTGACATTCAGTGTAAAATGGAAAGTGCCCTTCAGTTGAGTGGAAGATCCCAGTGACTCTCCAATCCTCACCCCCCCCCCAATGATGGACAAGAGGAAATCTCAGTGGTTGCTGACCTGACAGCTACCTTTGTAGCATCCTCAAAATATACCCAAATTTAATAATAAAAAACCCTCCAAAACACCATATTTTCTAGGATTGTTTATATATTCATTTTAAGATTTTTTTTCTCCCTTATTTCAGAAAGAAAAAAATTGATTTAAGGTGGTTTAATGGCCTGATGACAGTATAATTCCAATGAACAATAAGAGGGGGAAAACCCTCTAATTAAAGGATGAAGATGCAGTAATAAAAAATTATATTAAGAGGTTGTGGTGGTTTACTTGACCAATCTTTGCCAAGTTATCCCTGTACAGCAGCAGAGCTGAAAACTGGGCCTTTTCCATGGTGGCCCCTATTCTGTGGAACAAGCTTTCAATAGAGATGCGCCAGGCTTCATCACTCTTGGTTTTTAGAAAATGAATAAAGACATAACTCTATAAAGCAAACTTTAAGAACATATCCCCAGATGTTGTTGATATTAATTTTTAGAATCAGGGTTTCTTTTTACTATTTTGTCCAAGCTGGTGTATCATCCTGTTTATTGTGTTATTACGGGGTGGTTTTTCTGGTAGGAATTAGTGAGTTTTATATCTTATTCTGTGAGATGCCCAGAGTACTTCATAGCTGGATGGGAGTAAAAATATTAAAAAATGAAATAAAAAAATAACTAAATCAATAAAGAAATTTAATGTCTGTTTCAGTCTGTTCCAAAAAAGAAGGAACAACCCACTAACTCCCAAGTTCCAAACAATTGCAGCCCTTAAATACATAATAAAAATATTCTCCACAGATTGCCAAATGTAATTCCAACCAAAAGGAACCATCTTCCTTTTATGTTGTTCATATATTAGTCACCAGAATGAACAGCAAATAAGGAGGGAATGTTAAAAGAAACACTTTATACATAGTCTGATAGAAGAGAGTTATGATGTATTCCTAGATCTTAGAGAGGTTTCTGTGGTGTATTGTGAACTGTCTCAGAACACTCCCTGACTTCCTGTCTCCAACTCTGTATGTCTTTTTATTGTTCCAAAAGAAACCGGAAACAGAATTTGGAACTGCATTTTGCAATGGAGAGCACAATTATACAATCACTTTATATTCCAGTACACAAAGAAAAGACATGGTAACAAATTAAAACCTGCATACATTTTCAAAAAAAAAAAGTTTCTGTGTTTTTAAAACATGCAGAAGTCAGCTTTATACTAAACTGGATTTCAGTTTTTTAAAAAACTTTCTCTTGGCATTCAGCCCAAGGTGCATTTTTGGAATGTCAAAGTGAATGAAAAAGGTTAAAAAAAGCTTTTATGGGGTTAAGCAAGCACAGTGGAAAAGTGCTTTTGTGCTGAGCCTTTTAATATCCCTTTGAGAAGGCACACAAAGCCTATGAAAAATTGTTTTAAAATAAGAATATGTGGTAAACATATTGCAAAAAGCACAACATGGTTATTTCTAAAGAGAAAGTGAGAAGGTCATAACTGTGGTAGTTGTACTATCTATCTATATAATACAGTGGAACCTTGACTTACATACTGCTTGACTTGCAGCATATTTGACTTGCAGCAAGAAGGGGCCTGTTAGACTTGAGTCGCAGGCTTTGACTTACATCTCGGAACCCCGGCGCAAGGCACCGGAATCAGGCAGCAGCCACAACCCAGCATCGCAGCTGCCGCCTCCAAACTGCTCCTGCCTTCTTTCCCTCCTCCGGCAGCGGCGGCTTCGGCGAGGCCAGCTCCGAGCACCTGGAGCTGGTCTTCAGCCTCACCGAAGCCATTGCTGCTGCCGGAGGAGAAGAAGGGTTGGGAGCTCGGGGCTGGCCTCGCTGGTTAGACAGTCGGCTCAGTCTTGTAAAAAATCTGGCTGCAGAAGTCTGGTCCACAATGGAAGCATTTTAGTTGGGGAGCTGTACAGTTGTGGGACTCTAATGGTAAGCATAGAGTTGTTCAGAACTTGGAACGTCAGGTTAAAAATCAGTAAAACGTAAATGTTAGACATTGTTGCTATGAACATTAAAAAGTGGAGGCATATAACTTGTGGAGTATAATTCCACTGCCTCCTCCTCTCTTTGAAGAGACATTTCATTTACATCCCCAGAAGGAATCTCCTACCCCAGTCAAATTTGTGTTAAATTGCTGTTTTTGGGGGTCTTTTTCATCATCTGGAACGGATTAATCTGCTTTCCCATTTCTTTCTATGGGAAACGTTCGTTTGACTTAAGTCATGTTTGACTTAAGTCTAGACCACTGGAACGGATTAATGACGTAAGTCAACGTTCCACTGTACATATGAAAGCCTTGGTTGGTGTTTTGATGATGGTTTCTTTAAAGTTCCATTTTATTTTATTTTTCTCAAAAAGGACAATTATAAATATCATTGGCAGCAAAGGTATTTGCAGACATGGGAAGTGGAGGTTACATCAAAGGCTGCACCCTTAGGTAGCAACACTGGATCTTGTCTTATGTACTTTTGATGTGGCTTCACTCAGACTAGACTTCTGCACTGACCTCTATGTAGGTCTGTCCCCACAAACAGTACAAAGAAGCTTCGGCCAAAATACAGATAAGGTACAGATGTTTGAATCATATGAATGCTTGACCACATCTTTTTAACCTTTTCAGGGCCAATTCAGGATGGTGATCACTGATATGAAACTTTAAAACCTCTAATTTGCTTGGGACCAATCTAAAGGACTGCTCATATTCATATCATTGTGCATTAGCACTTGTATGACCCTGCTAGAGATTCACTGTATAGACATCCAGCAGAAGGATAAGTTTGAGAGGCTCAATAGACATGGCCTTCCCACTGGTGCTTCCAAGGTTCATTCTATCTATCTATCTATCTATCTATCTATCTATCTATCTATCTATCTATCTATCTATCTATCTATCTATCTATCTATCTATCTATCTATCTATCTATCTATCTATCTATCTATCTATCCCACCCCATTAGTGGCAGCTGGTTGCATAGAATCAGAGCCACTGCAAAGAAGGCCGGGCTTTTCAAAGAATTGTGGATTGAACAGATGACATGGGAGAGAGATGCTTCAACAGGTAGCATCATCCAAAATCATGAAGGGCTGTGTACCTGAACACCAAAACCTGATTTACAATAGATACTGTAATCCAGGAGATGGCCAATGCTTGCTTATGAGGGACTACCTGACACAGAATAGAGTGTAATCCTCCTCCCTATTGCCTTCCTGGTAGGGAATGTCTCAAGCTCTTCTATCACTAAAGTCAGGAAGTGAAGTGCCATTCCTGCATGAGGCTGTGCCTTGGCAAAGGGTGAGTGGACCAGTCCCCCTACCATGCTTCTGCCCTAGAGGAGTCCAAGAAGACCTGCATCACTGCTCCCTGACAAAGGGAAGGGGCAGATGAATAAGAATGGCATTGACTGCCACCTCTACTCATCTAGTTTTGCTCAAACTAAGCTACTTCTCTCTGTATCCTTTATTTGGCAGAAGTATATACTGCAATGTTGTTATCTTCTCCTCATATCTGGGTCTTTCCAGAATGCCTCGCTCCACAAAGACAGTCAGGGAAACACGAAAAGGTGGCTTACACTGAATAAAATGTAAGTGGGAGCGATGGCAGCAATGATGAATGATGCAGTGGCAGCCAAAGCTACCTGCGTATATGTTGGTAGCTCCAGGTGCTGAAGGCAATGCCTGCCTCCCAAAAAGGTAGCTCTAAGGAGAGCAGGGGATTTCCACCTTGCTGATTAAGAATACTTAAGGCAGAAGACTACTTAAGATAGACTTCTTATCACCACTCCATAACTTTTTGTTTCCACTAGAGAAATTACTAGCATTCTACAGATTTTGATCATTGAAGCAATGCTGCTCTTCCTCTAAATGGGAGGGTGTTTACTACCTTGCTGCTGCTACCACTACCTAAGGGGCCAAGGAAGGGTGTACAACTGATTGTAGGAAGAGATGCACAATGCTGCCCTCCTCAAGTGCTGGGCCAGCCCTGCTCCAGCAACACCATAGCATCCCATGTGTCAGGTACCCTGATCCATCTCCATGTGTGTGGCAGTAGGCATAACAATGATGCTCTCATTAGAAGCATGAGATCTGTGTTTACTTTTTGTGCTTCCTGTTCTACCCTCTGCACCTTTGCCTGCCAACTTTCTTTTGCTTTCCCCTTTTAGTTGTCAGGACTTTCATATTCATTCTGTACCACTTCAGAGAACGATCTACGTTCAGAATATGTGCTGTAATTAACATGTAGAGAACATTTAATAAAACCTGCCCAGAGCTAGGCCTTGCTCTGAGCCAGCTCTTCTATGTGTCTATTTTGCTTTTTTGTCGTTTCAGGGCTAGTTCCAAATAAGCCTAAAAGGAAATGTGAAGGGAAACCAGCCCTCAAAGGGTGCGGTCAGAAAGAAAGAAGTCTGCAGATGTGGTATCTGGTGCGAAAGATAGAGACAGTTCCTCCGTGCGCACCCCCACGGCAATCATTTTATTGAGTACAAAGTAGGTCAATCATATGTATGCATGAAGCCACATTCAACTGCTATCATTGGCTTAGCCAGAGATAAGTAAAACAATAGAACTGTTTATGCTTAGAGCATGCACAGAGTAAACCATGACATAAGCATCTTGGCATGGCAAGCCTTGCTGATAATGGTAGCTGCAAGCTAGCTTATGAAACCGTTAACCCGTTAACTCCTGGTCACCCACAGAAATGTGTTGGTCTGAATGCTTTAGAAGGACCAAACACAGTGGTACAGTGCTTTGGTCTAACCAACTGCTTGCTTGCTTCTCAGCTCAGCTCAGAAGCACTACATTCTCTGACTGGCCCTGAGCCCACACTGCTCTCCATTTTCTGGCACCAGTTTGCTTTATGGTACCATTGTATGCTGAGGCCTTTACAAAACATGCCTTGCCTAGGCAGACTAGAAACTTATAAAATCAAGGCATAAAGGACACAATTAAAATGGCACTGGAGCAGAGCTGCCCAGTAACAAAGTCATTGGGAAAAGATGGGTCTTGATGAGGATTTTGAAGAAAAATGGAAACAGAAAAAAGAAAACCTAAAACATCCAGAGTATTAGGGTACTGATTTTTAATAATTTCAAAGCAGATAAATAAGGTATAGGGCATGACAGAATGCAATGGTGATGTAGCATACTGTAACTGTGGAAGCTACTCGCTCCATTCTAATTGTTATGAAATCTAAATGCAATGCAATAATTAATTAAGCTCCTTCTGTTTTATTTCTTTATATCCTGTATCATGTGTTTCTCTTTGACGCAGACTATCCAACTTAATGACCAATTCTTCAAAAGTTGTTTTAGATGGCCATAGGTTCCTCACAGATGGAAAAAAATGCCTTTCATTTCAAAAGGCTGTAGTGATATATACCAAATTATTCCTAGATATCAAAGATGGAGGTCCACTTGAGATCCTTGCTTTACTGTATAGCACACAAGTTGTCAAGGCAAACCAAGAAATGTCTTGACTTTTAAACATTTTAAATAAATAAATAAATAAATAAATCCAGAATTAAATTTTGCAGTTGTTATACAGGAGAGGTTTTCTGGATTGAGATCCATCCCCACTGAAAGATCTGTATTTTTCAACCAAACCTGACAAAATATCATAAATGTTGTAGCCATCTGTCTTTGTCTCTCTGGAAAAGTTGACACAGATGAAGCAGTTTACAATGCCATAGAGGCAGTGTTATTAAAAGCATGAAGACTTGCAATTGAAAAGACAGGTTCCTAACTATCGTAACATTTTCATATGGGTGGAAAATCTTCTACATTTGAAAAGCAAATATTGCTTTAATCACACATTACAGATACTTTAACCACAGCTCTCTGAATGGCACATCTGTTCTTGTGTCCCACAGTGACGCAGCATGTGGTGACATGTCCCTTCTATTTCTGTCAGTCAGGTAGGTCACTATTAGCAGTCAGGTAAGTAAGACCCAGTATTCATCAAAAGAGGTTTTTAAGGAGATAGTTGTCTCTCTGTTGAGGTATATAAGCAAGTCATGGCCTTGAGCTGGATGACAGTAAACATCATTTACATGCCAACAGTCTTGGGTTCACTCCCGGGTCATTTCTAATTGAAAGAATGTCAGGTAGAACAGAGGTAAAGAGCCTTTCCCCATGACCTGGAGAGCATATCCCATCAATGGGCTAAATTCCTATATTTGTTGCTACATTTTCTTTTGTTTGCTGGTAAACACAGTGCCAGATGGAATGCCTACAATTCTCATTTTTATTTGTATTTTATGGAGCAACAATAATCTTCCATCAGAGAATGATACCGTCAGGTGAGAAAAATGACCAGTGCAGGAAGGTAATTTCTTCAAAAGAAATGAGCAGGACAGTGCTGGACATTTTCTTTTAGGGTCATGCTCTGTGTTTAAACAAATGTGAAAATATGAACCACGTGAGGAATATTTGTGAGTTTCTGGAGCAACCCTAGGGTAGAGCAAAGTGTCCAGAGGCATTAGTGGGTTTTAGTGGTGCTCCCCATGGATCCCTCATATTACTTCTCAAATTCACCTGCCTTTATTCAGTGTATAGAATGGTTAAGAAATACAATGGAAGATGCTGGGTTGACAGCAACAATAAAGGAGAGTATGCTCTTTACCTTAGAGAAGAACCCTCCTTGTCTCTCTTGCTGGGAAGGTATGGATTAAACCATCAAAGTCTATATAGCGGCCACAGAACCTTTAATTTAAGATAAGGGCAGGAGAAGCATAGCAACAAAAAGAGTGAAAAAGCTGGAAACTGTATTCAAGAGCATGCACTCTGAACTCACTTTTTCTGGGAGAATCACAGAGAACCATAGCCAGAGTCCTTTTAAAGTCCTGTCTCATGCCTTTTCCTACAGATTTCTTAGGAAGTCGCCACTCTAATGGGTGAAATTGTGACTCTCTCCTGGTGGCAGAAAAAGGAGCAGGTAAAATAAAAATAAAAAGGAACACCCAGCTCTACAGACTGCCAGTATCTTGCCAGAAGTTTTTCTATTCTGCCTGCATTATTTAGTCAATAACCTAGCCTTGTCATTGCCATTTCCTTATTTGCAGGGATGGCATTGGTCACAGAGAACCAGGATTGCAGAAACACCCTCACAGCTCCTGACAGTGATTTGATCAGAATATCTTGAAAAGGGTGCAGAGCGGGTAGAGTTCTAATCTGTGTTCCTTTTTGGGAAGCACAGACCAGTTAGGAAGGCCAGTGTATATCCTTCATAGCTGTGTTTTTGTTTTTTTTAAAGCAAGGCACTTAAAAAGAAAAGAGGGACAGCTGAGGATTATGATTTGTCCTGGAGATCAAATCACCACAACTAGACTGGAAATGCATGCACTACATGGCAGGTATTCCAGTCCCAATTATTATTTTGTAAAAAGTGGTACAATGCCAGTACCACTGTGCAGAAATGTTCTCCTATGAGAATTTTGTTAATTTGGCCAAGCTTCCCATTTACTCTGGTGGCTACTTCTAGCTTCCCATGACTATCTATTCTCTACTTCCAGACCTCCACAGAAATGCTCATGAAATAAAGGAAAACCACTAGAGGAAGTGGGTAGTGTATGCTTCCTGGGTTTGGGGGAGTAGTATGACAGGAATCCATAGTTCCCAAACCAAACACATACAGGTGATAGTTAACATAACAACAGAACTGAATTATTTATATGACAGTAGTACTTCTGTGACTGTTATGTTTGTGTCTATTTTAGGCTTTCCCTGAACTCTTTCATAACTGCCACTCAAACTGCCTCAGATATGCTTTTCTCACTACTGTACAATAGTCATTTTCTCTGAGGCGTCCTTTTCTGACTTAAACCACCTTTGAACTAAACTCACTTGGTCTTCCATATCTTCAGCCCACTTTCCTTAGTCTGTGACTATCACAGCTGAAGATACAGAGGTGCTAGTGCTGTCTGTCATATGCATTTTGACCATTCTCATTTAATAAAATAAGTTCCTTTTGAAAACAGATTAAAAGGATGAGAAATTGTAGAGAAATTCTCATGGGTGACCTTCAAAATCTTTGTGTTTACCTCACATACAAGGTTGTTAAAAAGAGGGTTTACCTGTCTTGTCTTCCACTATTCCCACAGTTCAGTTAACTACAGCTGCTGAGGGTGTGATCAGATGGTCATTTGTCCTGTTGTTTGGTACATTGCAGAGATGAGGTGATTTACTCCTTTTTCCAGTGCTCATGTGATGTATTTGCTGGAGCAGTTTGTCCCAAGGGCGTTCCTACCCACACTTTTCTGTCAGATCATACTACCTTTTCGGTGTCAGTTGGTTGACTTCATTTTGTGATCATAGGGATCAAACCAAAGTGAGCTTCCTATTTAAATTTTACAGTTTCATTCAATACTCCGATATCATTAGTGTGTTAAACAGGCATATATCTGACTAACACTCAAAAGAATGAAAGTTTGAGAATGTAAAATCTAGGCAGTCAGCTACAGCTGACTGTATTTCTAAATAATAAAAATTTAAAAATAAGAATGGGGAGATTGACTCCTACAGCACAGCGATATCACCAAGAGTCCCTCAGTGGTCTGTATGTGCAGAAAAGGTCTTGGGCTTCATTGGGAGATAAAAGTTGTCAGCTTCTTCCTTTGGCACTGGCTTAGCACTTTCTTTCTAAGGTATCTTCTGTGACACTCTAGGAGTGTATATCATGGCCAAAGCTACACAAGCTGGGTTTCCTACAAGGAAGCACAGTAGGGAATTGAACTCCCAACCTCTGGTCCTGTAGGTGTCCAGCTGGTCATACATGTGTATATGAGACAGAGGGACAGATTTCAAATCATTGAAACAAATACAGTAGGACCCTTGTATGCACCGATTCATTATCCACTGATTCAGTTATCCATGGTTGGCAGAGGAAAAAATTAAATAAATAATTCAGCAGCCGCAAAGCAAGCTACTGTCACAAATAGCCGCTATAAAGGAAGCTACTGTTGTAAAACAGCAGCTGTAGAGCAAGCTACTCTCACAAAACAGTAGTTTGGGGGATTTTGGTGTTCTCTCTTATCCACTGTTTTCATTATCCACGGGAAGGTCTGGAACCAATCCCCAGTGGATACCGGGGTCCTACTGTACAGAGAAAGAGAGGGCTACTCACAAAGTATGATGCTCAGAAAATTACTAGGCCATGAACCTGGTAACCAGGTGACATACAATGATGGTGGGGAACAGGAGGTACGTGTCCTGGCTGTTATTTCCAATTTCTGTGGTTCTCCCTCTCTGCCACCAGACCTGGTCTTGGTTCTGTATACCATCCATGCCATAGCATGATGAAGGACTCTTGAAGTGAGCACTGAGTTACTGTTGCTACCAATTCATCCAATTGCTGCTTGGGTTACAAGGAAGCACCATCTTTGCTGCCAGAAGAAAAATAACTTTGGCCAATCCTCAGTAGTGTTTCACAAGTAATCTTCTGAGGCAAGACTTGGTCAATGGAGAGCTTTTGGCAAATACTCACTGACTCCAAATAGAGAGGGCAATTTTATTTATTTATTTATTTATTTATTTATTTATTTATTTATTTATTTATTTATTTATTTATATACCACCAGATTTTCCCAGTTTTGAGCTACCTGGTTATCTGCTTTGAGGGATTCCTTCCATAGGTGAAGTCTGAGCTTTGATTGGAACAACCTGGTACCTTGCTTGATGAATCCATGGCAGATGGAACTGTTGAGTTTTTGCAACCTCACACCCTATCTCTTGTAGGTGTGGCTTGGGGAGACCTTTCTGGGCTGTGCTGATGGTCAATTTTTTCCTGCCTCTGATTTAAAGAGAGACCTGGCTCTCTTCTCTGCCTTTCCCCCTTTCTATGTTGTCTTGAGTGGCTTGAGGTTGACTGGACTATGCATATTACTTGTTTGTTTGTTTATTCATTTATACCCTGCCCATCTCTCCATATGGTCACGTATTATAGGGTTTCCTAAGTAAACCACTTGGTTTTCAATGATCCTCTGTGCAGGTGCAGGAGCCCATTTGTGTGAGTCACGAAGTCCATGAAGAACAGTGTTAGATTTAGTGTATTTTGCATAAGGTACATAATAGAGTCCTCCCTTCTATTCTTGTAATTCTCTAGGCTGCACCTCTAATTTCTGTCAAAATGTGTAGTACCAAACTGGCAGTCATGTCTAGTTTCAGAAGAAATGAATTGAACCTAAACCAGTGTTTGTGGGCCAGGATTGTTTCTGCCAAAGATCATATACACACCCCTGAAGATGAGAAGGGAGGAAAGAAAGAGGGATAATTTTAGATTTTTCTTGGGAAAAGAATCTAGTTTCCAAAGCACAGGCCTAAGACGTATGGAGTGGATGTGCACTTGGGAGGCTGCAAGAATAGCCCTTGTCAGCCTCATACATTCCCACCCCTATCATCGTATATCTTATGTCAATGATAATCTGTGTACTGAATAAAGCAGGGGCAAAAAGTACACAGCCCATGCCTGTTTTAGTCAGGCATAGCTTCAGTGCAATTCATCACAGGTGCACCATTGTTTACGTCTTCCTCTGCAGTGGAACAACAATCTGGCACTGGATCCTAATAGGGGCACCAGATGGCTTGGGTGATATTTTGAAAGAGATGCCTCCCTTTTCTTTCCATTTCCTGACTTTCCATCTAACTCTACTGTATTCTTCATGTGCTGCTGCTTCGCTTCATCAGCTAAAAACCAAATGACTAAGCAATAATATGAGGAAAGATGTGGTTGATGACTTGTGAACCATTTGTATCCCATATAAAAATGTGACCGCAAGCAAAATTAAATAGGTGTTTCTTGCCTCCCAGTTCCTGATGAAAAGAAAACAGGTGCACACTTTTGCCCATTCACCATCCAGAGGATCAAGACAAAAGGGCTGTGAGTTTAGAAGATACAGACAGAGAGGAGGAAATAGAGAAAGGTTGGTGGGAAGGTGAAAATTACTTTCTTGGACTTCAATTTCTAAAATCCCTGATCCAGTAATGCCATGTTGCTGGGGACATTACACTGCCAAAAAGTAACTTCTCTGAGCTCTGTTCTGAATAGTCTGTTCTTGCTGCAGATGATGTGAGCTTCAGTCTCTCACAATCTGGGGAGATGTTTGGGGAGAGCAGGTTGCTTTAAAGCAGGGGTGGGGTACCTTCGACCCTTCCGATGTTTTTGACAACTCCCACAGTACTTTATCATTGGCAATATGGGCTCGGAGTTTTGGGAGTCGTGATCCAAGACATCTGGAGGTTCCTCGCCCCCTGCTTTAAAATGTGAAGGAGAAGACCACCATTAAGAACAGATGCCCTTCCTTCTCTTTTCTAAAAGATGCTGGCAGCACATAATTACTATTATTCCCATCATTAAGGTCAATGACCAGAGCTAATATGAAATAAACCCTTATTAAAACGTACTTAGAGAGGGTTAGTGCTGTCTCAGTCTGAGCCTTTCTGCTCTCACTGGAATGTAAACAAATCAGCATGCCTGCCCCTTGATCACATTTCTGTATATATCAGAGACCAGGCACCATGTCACCAACTGGAAAATAAAGCTGGATGATCTCCAAAGTTCATGAATTCATACAGGCACGGGGGGGGGGGGGAGAGAGAGAGAGAGAGAGAGAGAGAGATCCTGCTTACAGCTATTTACTGTAACAGTGGGAACTTACTTTCTGTTGGCCTTTTGAAAAAACAGGTTGAATTGGATTTTCCTGAAATGTAATACTGGCCCATACAATGGCAAGAGAAAATCCCAGCTACTATTAGGAGAAAAGGCATTTGAAAACATAATTCTTATACTAGGACTTGAATTGGTGGTGGAAATTGCCATTAACTTTTAACGTGATACATTTGGAAGCATTACATGATATCAGCCTTTTATTTATTTATCTAAAGCATTGAATGAGCTCTTCATTCAAAAAAACCTACAAAGCAGGCAGTATTGGAGGGTACAGTACAGATAAAATGGGTCAGGGTAGGTAGAACAAGCACATAATCATAACTCAAAGTGCTTGTTATTGAATCCAGCCAATATACTAAAATAGCACTACAAATAATGCACCCTACTCAAGGTTGATAGCTTGATGACAAACAACAGAAGTTTTCTTTTAACTTCATAGCTACTTTGATGAAGTTTTTGGACAGAATTGATTCTTCTTGTCCGGGAGGGGAAAAAAGAAGTGTCACCACTAGAGAGGGGCATGAATCAAAAAAATGGTGTTTTGTTTGTTGTTTGTCATTTAGGGGGTCCGTTTCGGTTCGTTTCCATTTTTTGGTGAATTTTTGCAAAAAAATCATTTTTGTTTTTGTTTGTTTGTTACCGTTTCGTTACCATTTATTTCAATTTTTGTGATTTTTTTTGAGCATTTAAAGCAGTTCAATGTATTTCCGTAATGAAAATGAAACGGACGACAAAATTTCTGGTGTTTCCGTTCGTTTCGTTTCATTTTAGAGACAAAATTCGTTTGTAGTTTCGTTACGTAACGAAACGAAAAACAAAAATGGAAACAAAAAATGTTCATTTCGTGCCCATCTCTAGTCACCACTAAGAAGGCTCTTCTGAACACTGGTAATGCTGCTGCAGTGAGTACCAACTCATTCGGATACAGTGTGTTTCATCTTACATTTTGCACATTTTCTTTTTTAAAAAATCACAGTTCCTTCTATTATGTAATCAAATCATTTTTACATTCATGGCCTACCCATCCATGCATTTCATTTTGTTATGCTCTTGCTTTCTATTCTGCAAAGTAACTGGGAGATGACCATGAAATCAGTTTGGAGCAGTTAAATAATGAAAGCCGGGAAAAAGATCTGTAGAAAAGAGCACTGCTTGCAGCCAGGGAAATGCAGATCGTAGCGAGTAGCTACCATGAATTACTAATGCTTCATAAATGGCTCACTAAATCTCAGTGTTAGGTTTCTGACAATGAAGAGCTCTGAAGCAGTTGAATAGATCTAAAACTGCAAGGATCAACTAAACATTAATGCATGATATCTGTTGTGAGTTTTTTGGGCTCTTTGGCCATGTTCTGGAAGTTTTTCTTCCTGATGTTTTGCCAGACTCTGTGCCTGGCATCTTCAGAGGGCAAGAAGCTCGGGGAACAAGGAGTTCTAGGGAATCCAGAGCACAGAGAGAACTCCTAGTTCCCTGAGCTCCTTGCCCTCTGAAGATGCCAGCCACAGAGCCTGGTGAAATGTCAGGCAGAAAAACTTCCAGAACACAACCAAATAGCCCGAAAAACTCATAACATCTATCAGATCCCAGCTGTTAAAGCCTTCGAGAATACATTAATGCATGCTCTCTTGTATGTTGGCTTTTATTTGTGACTTTCCTCCCTGAGTTGGATTTAATGCATTTTACAGCCGTGTTGTATCATATTATATTCCTCAGCTGTAAAGCCCTAGCTTTGCCATTCTCCAGATATCTTGGAAGCACTGCAAATTATTCACATTTGCCAATGATTGTACTCAACTTCTCTAAGCACATTAATAGGATTCCAAACTGCAATTTCCCGCAACAGTTCCAAATATACACAATCTATTTCACCATCATTAAACTTGATATGTTGCAAACCTGCAACTAAAATACATCTACTGGGTGAAGGAATTCTGTAGCCTCTCGCAATGTAAAAATTGGAAAAACAACTACTTTACATAAGATCTTGTGTAATCATCAAAAGTGCACAATGAGATTTTTGTTCCTGCAATTGACCAAATAAATTACAACAGGTCCTAAAACAACAGGGAAACAGTGCATGGTACATGTGTGTGTGGGTGGTTTCAGAACCATTGCCAATAATATTTGAGACGTCCTGGAGAACAGGGGAAGTCCCCGTAGATTGGAGGAGGGCAAATATTGTCCCTATCTTCAAAAAGGGGGGAAAGAGGACCCAAATAATTACCACCCAGTCAGCTTGACTTCAGTTCCTGGCAAGATCCTAGAACAAATTATTAAGCAGACAGTCTGTAATTATTTAACTAGAAATGCTGTCATTATGAAAAGTCAACATGGATTTCTTAAAAAACAAGTCATGCCATTTCTTTGATAGAATTACAGGGAATTCTATGAGGGAAACATTGTGGATATGGCTTATCTAGATTTCAGTAAGGCCTTCAATAAGGTTCCCTATGGTATACTTGCAAAGATGTTAGTAGAATGTGGGATAGATAGTGCCACTGTTAGATAGATTTGTAATTGGTTGACTGATTGCAACCAAAGGGTGGTCATTAATGGCTTCTCTTCAGCTTGGAGAGACATGACCAGTGGGGTGCCTCAGGGTTCTGTTCTGGGTCCGGTGCTATTCAATATCTTTATTAGTGACTTGGAGGAAGGAATAGAGAGTAGGCTGATCAAATTTGCAGATGATACCAAATTGGGTGAGGTTGCTAATCCCATAGAGATGCGATTCTTGGTTGCATCAACAGAAGCATAGTGTCTAGATCAAGGGAAGTGATAGTACCACTTTATTTTGCTCTGGTCAGACCCCACCCAGAGTACTGCGTTTTCTGTGCACCTCAATTTAAAAAGGATGTTGACAATCTTGAGCAGGTCCAGAGGAGGGTGACCAAGATTGATTGAGGGACTGGAAGAAATGTCTGACGAGGAGTGGCTTAGGGATCTGGGAATTTTTAGCCTTACAAAAAGAAGGCTGAGAGGGGATATGATAGCTATGTTTAAATATTTGAAAGGATGTCACATTGAAGAAGGGACAGGTTTGTTTTCCATGGCTTCAGAGACTAGGACATGGGGCAATGGTCTCTAACTACAGGAAAAGAGATTCAATTCAAACATTAGGAAGAACTTCATGACAGTTAGAGCTGTTCGGGAGTGGAATATGCTGCCACGCAGGGTGGTGATGTCTCCTTCTTTGGAGGTTTTAAAGCAGAGACTGGATGGCCATCTGTCGGAAATACTGTGATGGGGGTTCCTGCATGGCACGGAGTTGGACTAGATGGCCCTTGAGGGCTCTTCCAACTCTATCATTCTATGATGATAGAACTGTTGAGCTTAGAGGGATCCTGTGGATTGTTGAGTCCAGTTCCTGTCTGGGGGGCGGGGCACAGTGGGGAATCGAACTCCCAGCCTCTGACTCCACAGCCAGATACCTAAACCACTGAATTATAGGTTTTGTTTTGTTTTGTTTTGTTTTAATTCCAGGTGATGGAAGGATACCAAAGTTCTGCCGTCATGGTTTGCTACTAATGTGTAGTCTGCAAAATTGTGGTGGTGTGATGTAATAGACTGAAGAGTAGTGATACTGGACATCATATTGCCAAAATCTGTTACATAATAAATCAACTAGAGTAGTCCTATTGCATCAGTGTGGATTTGGTGAGTCAATTCCTCTCTATGCTCCATTGATTCCAATGGGCCTATTCCTATGCAATATACAATACTAAAGTAAGCCACAACTAGGTTGAACCCATTTGAATCATATGGAGGAGTTGAGTCACCAAATTCCATTCATTGGGCCTATTTGGATGTGATTTACATGCTAAGCAACAGGATTTTGGTCATGGTGTCTTGGGAATTCCAGTGGTACCTCGATTTAAGAATGCTTTGGTTAAAGAAAAACGGTTTAAGAAAAAAAATTATTGAATATGGGGATGCCTCGGTTTAAGAAAATTTTAAATGGAATGCCCCAGTTTGCTTTTTTTCCCCCCTGACCTCCAGAATGGATTAATTGGAATTTGGTTTTCATTGCATTCCAATGGGAAACTGCATTTCAGTTTAAGGATATTTTGCAATACAAAACAGCCCAGAGAACGAATTAATTACTTAAACCGAGGTACCATTGTATTTGTTTACCTTGCCCTCTGTTTATCCTAATACAGAACAATTTCACTGGGTAATGTATGTTCTACAGTTGAGTGAAAGGAAAAATAGTGATCTACAGTGATAACTGAGACTTTAATGTTAATTTCAAAAGCTATTACTTTCTTAATCCTGGAAAGGTAATTGTAGGATAGTTGGACATAACACTTTGGACCAATTCTGCAGTTTTTAACCTGTTTCCATCTTCTTTGCTTTCTAGGATCAACAGAAATACCCTTTTGCAGAATATTTCAGCATTATTTGTCTTATATTTGAAATAACAGTTCACTTCTCTTTGTGTGTATATACACTAAGCTGCTAATGTTTGGTACTGTAATATGGAGTAAACTGAGGACACAACAGTTTGGTTTGGTTGCATAAGGCATTTTGATTCTGACAACTCACAATGTTTTTATTGTAATATCAGACTTATTTTTAAATTCTGCAGAATATTCCAGGTTTTATGCAGTTTATTATAACGGCAAGAAAACTTATTAGGAACTTATCTGGCTTTGCTGGCAATCTGGTTTGCTTATGTTGGAAGATGCTTATTTACTTTTACTATGCACATTAAGAAGGCTATTTTTGCTGTTTACACAGAGCGTGTAGCTGGATGATATTTTCCCAAAGATTGCCAAAGAACCAATATTACAGGTAAATTGGATTCCTTGTACATCCAGTTTTCTTTTAGGGTTAAAAAAAGGAACAGTGTCTTTTGGTGTAGAAAGACAAGGGTGGACGATTAAAACTTAGACTCAAGGCATTTGGTTAGTGGCAACATTCAAGATTTGTGTAATCCTCAAGGGAGAGTGAACATTGGTCCATGAAAAATAACAGTGACCCCGCATCTCCAAAGGGTTTCTACTCTTTTCTTTCTCCACATCCCCAGTAAGATGTTTTGATTTGATTTGCACAGCAATGAAACATTTTCTTTCTGAATGCTTAAGCAAATATTCTCTGTGTCTTGATAGATTTATTTACCTGTCACAAATATTTTTTATTGTGAAGTTTGATAACCATGTATTTGGGAGACAGAAGCAATATACAGTAATAGCTTGGTTTACAAGTGCCTTGGTTTAAGAGTGTTTTGCAAGACAATCAAACATTTCTTCTAAATTTTGCCTTGTTCAACTAGCAACATCTTGCAATACAAGCACATTGACATGTGTGGTGTTTCCCCTGTGCTTGATTACTTCTTTTTACATCTAAAGATATGCAAGACAGCAACTTTCATCGGTATCGCCGAGTCCAATGACATTTTTTCCATTCTCTTCATTGAGCCAATAATGTATGAATCAAAGGATCCTAACTAAATCTAGAGCCTGTCAGAAGGTGTTGTATGCTACATCCACTGTCAGTACAGCATATGACATGTGAAGGCTATGGAAGCAATGATGGCCAGAAAGCATGATCAGTGAGGGTGTGAGTGATAAAGAGATTGGAGTCCATTTATTGATTGGAACTAGATGACTACAGGGCTGACAGCTTCCAGTAAAAGGATATAACAATTCTGACTGGGGAGAAATGGAATCTTGAGATTGGCCATGGTGTGCTACATAGGAAAATAACCTGACTTAGTCTTTTAAAAGTTCTTTTTTGGTAATGTCATCACTGAATCAAAGCTTGAAAGCTTTTTTCTATACAGCTCTTTATGAAGTCATGATCGTATGGAATTTGGGCATAAGTCAAATAGTGCAATGATGGGCCTGCAGAAGCATTGGGTTATTTGGTGGTTGTTGTTTTGTTGTTATTTTCTTGTTGTAGTTCTGCCAGAAGCAGCATGAGCTGGAGTGCATTAACACCTTCAAAACTGCAAGCTCTATATGACACTGCAGTCTGGTTGAATGTTTGTTCTATTTATCTTGTCTCCAAACTGGATATTTTTGCCCCATGAAGCATAGCTTCTTAGTAGTCCAAACAAGATATTACCCAATCCAAAACTTGGTTTCTGTGTTTGGATGACACAGCTTTTTCTATTTGCTAGTTTAAGCCAGTTCCTATGCTTTTATAATTTAATCTTGGTTCCATGGTGAAAGAATTCCTCTTAGCCAAAAGACTACTGCTAATCGCTTGTTCATTAAAGCACACACACACTGCTATCTGCTTTAGCCCATAATTCATTCTAGATGGATATGAGAGGATCAGGGTATTCCACTAAACCATTCCTTTAGCTCTTGGATCAGTTATAGCTGTGCCAGGGTAGGCATATCACCCCAAGTGCAGCAAGTATTAAATTGGCCCTCACAATGCAATCCTTTGTGTGTTCAAATGGATTTAATCCAGAAGAGCAAACTAAGCTTTTTGTGTGCAGAAGAAAAATTTCTAAAAGAAATCATTTCTGTTTCTGTGCTTAATGTTGTCCACTGCCCAAAAGGTTTTGGAGCTGCTCTGAAACAATAATAGAATTGCAAATTCAGAAGGCAAAGACTTCCAATAGAAATACAAATAAAACAAGAAACAGATGGATTTTAACAAATAATGAACAAAGGTTGCATAGTCAAAGAAGCAAGTTTTATTTTGTGAAACTGACCGTTCTTTCTTGGACTGGTTTATTTTTGAGGCCTTCTATTCTTTGAGAATAAAGCGATACTGTTTTTAAAAAGTGTTGTGTTGGAACAGAATTGAATAAACGAGATTTCAAAGCACTGTCGAATCACAATCTCTTTGGATTGTTTTATAAAAGTAATTTTCAACATTTTGGAACCTAAGGAACTTGCATTTTGGAATACAACTCCCATTATCCTACTGCAAGCATGCCTTCAGGGAGGTATAGTCTAAAAGAGTAGCTTTTTGGATAGATAGATAGATAGATAGATAGATAGATAGATAGATAGATAGAT
>JAHTLZ010000204.1:33349005-33372345 GCA_023846285.1 Phrynocephalus versicolor
GCCTGTGATGCTCTGGTGGGCCAGGTCAAAGCTGACCTTTGTGTGATAAGCTCCACCAGATCCTCTGGTCCCAAGCCATGGAAGGCTTTGTAAATCAAAACCAAATCCTTGAACTTATTTGGGAGGCAACAGGTAACCTATGCAGGTGAACCATGATGGGGGTGATGTGGTCAAATCTGCCTGCACCAAGCACCACCCTGGACGCCACATGCTGCACCTGCTGCAGTTGCCGAACTAGGGTCAAGGAAGCCTCATGTAAAGAGTGTTACAATAGTCTATCCTTGAGATAAGCAGTACAGTGGACCCTTGTATAACAGACAGCTTGTATAACATAAAATTTGTACAACATAAAAAAATCCGGAGATAGGGGAAATTTGCTTAACATAATCGCCTATGGGGAAAATCCGTACAACATAAAAATGGGATCACTCCGTTTTCAATGCATTCCTATGGGAATTTGTATAAAGGAAAATTTGCTTAACATAATTTCATTTGGAACGAATTAATTCCTTTATACAAGGTACCACTGTACTTGCCATCCTTAGGGATTCCCTGTCAATTTATGGTTGAATCTGGATGATAAGCCTATGTTGACAAAAGGCCACCCTTGAAACGGCAGCCACATGGGATTCCTGGGACAAATCACAGATCCAGGATGATGCCCAGATTTCTCACTCTATCTGCCAGCTGGAGGGTGATCCCATCCATGATGGGAAGAGCCCCCCCCCCCAGGACAGAACCTTGGTCTTCTCCGGGTTGAGTCTAAGCCTGTTAGTCCTGATCCTCTCCATGACCGCAGCCAAGCAGCAGAGGAGGGCCTGTACAGCCTCCATTGCCGAAGTGGAAAAGGAGAGGTAAAGCTGCGTGTCATCAGCATATTGATGACAGCTGACTCCATGCCTCTGAATGACCTCAGCCAGTGGCTTCATATAGATGTAAAACAGCATGGCGAGATTACTTATCCCTGGAAACACCACAGGAGAGTGACCAAGGTGCTGACAGTAACCCCCCCCCACACACACACACTCAAAGCTAGCCCAACCCCCACCTCAGCAAGCTTGCCCAGGAGGATACTGTGGTCAACAGTATCCAAGGCCACAGAGAGATCGGGGATGACCAAGAAGATTGTACAACCCCTGTCAGTCCCCTCCCCCCCCCCCAGGAGGTCATCTTGCAAAGCGACCAGAGCTGCTTCCATAAATTCATACTTTCAAGTGGCAGACAAAAAAGTATATAATATCATGTAAATAAACACTAACCTGATACTTTAGAGACTGTGAAGGAGTTAGCAGACTGGTATTTGCTGCAATAAAGACATTAAAACTATTAAGTATTGTAACATTATTATTATATGCAACACAAATGGAAATAAAATAATCTCATTTAAAAAACCTTCCTAGCAAGACGTGGGGCAGCTTCCTGTTCTAACAGGAAACCAAGGAAAAGCCAGGCCTCTCCTGAGCCATGAAGATTACTACCTGACTTCTCCAAGTAAGGCATGTTTTAGTATCTATAAATATGGGTCAATTTGATGCAACTCCCAAACTGAAAAATTACACATTTTAACTCCAAAAGAGCTCAATGGCATAACTCACAATTTCAAAAGGGGCATCAGTTATACAGAGATATTAAACCCACTTGCACTCCTGTTTCTATATATGCTGGATTTTACATTCTTGCCATTCATTTTTATGACTTTCAATTCATTATTAGAGATGGGCCAGCTCTTTTATTAGCTTAACAGGTGTTTGGCAGGTCAAAATCCTGCCTCCTCTGGTGGGCATCCCCTCGGAGGCAGCTGCATGGCTTCCATTCCCTGCCTCCTCTGGGCACTGCTTCTGAGTGGGTGCCTGCCAAAGGAGGAGGGGCTTATAACACTTGTTGGGTCAATAGCAGAGCAAGCACAAACCACCAATTCGTGCCCATGTCTATTCATTATCATCACTCTTGCCCCTTCTCCCAGAGTTCAGAAATTGCTTGTTGCTCTGATAAAGCCTATAAGTGTCTCTTTTTTTCATTAATGATGGCATTAGTCATGGTTTTAAAATATCATGGAATAGTTCATTGGTGGACAATCAAATTACATGGGACCCTAGGCTTAATTTCAGAAGCCCTCTGATAGCTATCAGTTCCAATCCCTGGCAAGAGTGATCTGTCCTTTCTCCAGATGCCCACTTGGCAGAGAGGAAGTCAGGGGGAGTTACAGAGAAAAGGAGACAGGGATGTTTAATTCTAGTTCTGGCTCTACCTGTCACTAGAGTCTGACCAATTCCAGGGGATCCCTGAGGAATAAGGCTTTCATCAGAAGAAATGTTGCCCACTCTTGGATTAGATATGTACAAGACAGAACAGAAGGGAGTCTCTGGAAAGGTAGCAATGTGGCCTTGGAGATATCACTGAACGAAGCCATGTAGAAATTGAATGCAAGAAGAAGCAAGCCGATTATAAGGATGTTAGATGACAGCTGCAATTTGCTAATTGAGACTCAGCCTCTGTAGCTTTTCTGTTGCCATTCAACACAACAGGAAATCGTGACAAATATTACAGGACCAAAAAATAAACCCCAAATTTAATATTTTGCCTGGCTTTTCAATTTTTAAAATAATTTAATTTATATTATCCTGAATTATGGATAATATATGTCCAAGTGCTGTATTTGTCCGTGAGCTGTTATTGATAGGGATTTTATTTATTTATTTATTTATTTATTTACCACCCAATTTTCCCAGAGGAACTCTGGGCAGTGAACAAACAAGGAAAATAATACAAACAAGTAATAGTAACAAGTAATAAAAACAATAGTAAGACCAGCAAAAACAAGATGGCAGCGGCAAACAATCAAATAACACATGGATAAAACAATAAGCTCTGCAGTCACCAATGGCGGTTTTGAGCAGCCAGGTTTTAACATGGTTTTTAAATGCTGGAAGGGACTCCACAAGCCTTAATTTGCTGGGAAGATGGTTCCAAAGAATCGGGCCAGCCACCGAGAAGGCCCCACTCTGAGTGCAGGATTTCCCAAAGGTCATTAACTCACCCAGGTGCTGGAAGTCAGAAGTGATCTTGCAGCACGTTAATAACAGTATTTTGTGGAGAGCAACTACGGTCAGCATCTGTATGGGGGAAATCCCACAGATCCACGGGGGAGCCCCACAGCATTATTTGACTTCCCACAGGCTGTTCTCCACACAGTCTGCTACACAACTCTTCCCATACCTGGTTTTGTGAAAAATGACCCATCCTGCTGACAGAAGATAGAAATGCTTACACAACTGCTCTTCAACAACCATGTAAGCTAACAGGAATCCAGACTATAGTTTTCACTCACCCAACTGACTGAACTCCATTTCTAGAGGACTTGATAAAATAGTGCTTTCTTCCTTGCCTGGTAACATCAACCCAGCCACCGTCATTGTCTATAATACCATAATGTATTGCAGCTCTGCAAATGCTTGATTGCTAAGAGGGGAAATGAAAATATTTGATTCCTAAATATGTATTTTACTAATTGTATTTCTAAAAGAAAGTGAAGAAAATAGTGAGCTAAACTTAACTGTATATTGGTCACCCTACATTTTACACTGACAGACATAAATTAGGACATGAAGTCAGATATGATATGACATATCTAAACCATCTTATATGTGTTATGTCAGTTCATATGTCCAACTCAAAATGAAGTCCTGATTAAAATGAAATTTAGATCCATACCTTGGAGAGAAATGTAAGGAATATGGCTTAGTTTAGCCACAACTTATTTGTCTCTTCCAGAAATTAACATAGAAAAAATGCAATTTTACAATTTTAAATACAATTTAAAAATGTACAAATCCAATTTGTGTATCCCAATGTTTATTCAATAAATATGAAAGATACGCATGGACAAATGCACATAAACACCATTAATGAATCATAGAAAAAAGTGTGCTTTGGAGGTGGAGAAAGATTGATAAAAATGTGTTCAAAATATATTTTCAAAATAAGACTTTCTGGGTGGCGGGAACAACTCCCTATGACCCATGAACATAGGTTAGAAGATGCTTCGAAGTAGAAATAAGAGAACCTTGGCAAGCTGAAATATTCCTGATCTGTAGGGCACCAGCACAAGGATTCTCAATCTATGGTCCAGAAGGCTATCTGACAAGTACAATATATTCATGAATGAGGACAATACATTATTATTTTAATGCCGCTTGACAGCACTATAAATCTAACTCCAGTCAATATGTTTGTTTCCTTGCATAGTTGTCCGCAAACTCAAAAGCAAAGTAAAGTGTGATGCTTATATACCACACTAGAATGTTTAAAGCACTCTCTGGGTGATTTACAATTTAGTTATGCAGACTACACACTGCCTATCCATCCCCCACCCTATCCCCAGCAAACTGGGTATTCAATTTACCAATCTTAAAAGGACAGAGAAAGCTATGTGAAACTTGAACTGGATACCTGGGAATGAACCCCAGGTCACGGGCACAGTTTTAGCTGCACTACAGCAGTTTAATCACTGCACTACAAGGTTCCTAGAAAAGATTTTTTAATTTTGATGCAATTATGTATATCAAGGAGAAAGTTGGGAACCTGTACCCTAGCACAAGCAGAACAATTCTCTCTTTAAATTTACCTTTAAGGCAATTTTATTTCTAGAGTGTTAAGGAACAATAGATATTTTTAACTTAAAAATGTAATCAGATAGAATTACACTAAATAATACAATATTTTTACCATATCATAATGAACACTTCCAACAACTTTGGCACTGCTATCCAAACAGCCAGCAGGACATTCATACCTACACAAATAGAACAGAAATGGGTCTGAGAGGAAAGGGAAAGAACGGATTTTCTTCAATTAGACTCTGTCTAATAGATTCTGAACAAACTATTAAGTGCATCTTACCTATTACAAGTTGTTCCTTTACACTGGTCCCTTAACCGTACCTCACAAGAAACAATTTGAGCTGGGGGTGGGGGTGGGGGTGTGGAGAAAGGCAGCCAATATTACTACAATGTTTCAGTGTGTTTGGGAATTTAATTAAAATATAAAACATGTTAAAAATGAAATTTCCTTACACATTTGTTGTTTGCTTATGACCTCATTTCTTTCACTGTCATCAGAAGGAGATGTATGTGATCTTAATCGATTCTGGGATGAACGCTGAACATGTGACTGCTGTCGTTCAATCTCGTTAGTTTCCATTTCTGGAGAGTAACGCCTCTCTGACCTTTCTGTCATACCAAACAAATGAATGAAATAGTTACTCAATTTTTTTTCAATGATTGTAAACTGAAAATAAAGGGAAAACACCAGATTTGTCTTTCCTACACCAAGTTACTGAGTAGTCCTTTGCATGTTCATTTTGAACTGTTGCAGTGAAGCTTTCTCACAATAGGGTATATCAGAAAAATGATAGACTATGTTATGTTATGTGCTGATAAGTTGGAAGGAACCAATTTATAACAACCTTAATAGGGCTTTCAAGGTGAATTTGATACTTAATAAGTGCTTTTCTCAGTTCTGCCAACACCCCATCAGGTTCCACAGCAGGATGGGAACCTGAGCCCAGGTCTCCTGAATCTGTCCATCATTCTATCCACTACACAATGCGGGGATGCTCATCATTGTAGGTTTGTTTAATCATTTAATGAATGTACTGCACAAAAGGCAACATATATGGAACCAAACACAAAGCAACTAAAGCAACATTATTATGTATTTTTTTCACATGTCCAGTCCAAGGACAACAAACATGTATAAGAATATCATCAGTGTGGCAAGCTTCTCTTCCAACATATGATGTCTACAAAAGGCCACACAGAGGTCTGTCTCCATGCACTCAGTAATCCTGCAAAAGCAAGATTCCTAACTTCAGGAACCAAACTCACTGTGTGTACAGGAGTACACATAGAGGCTTTCCGCTTTTGGCCCTCCTGATGTTTTGGACCACAACTCCCAGAATTCTAACCTAGGATTCTCATTGACAAAGGACTGTGGGAGTTGTAGTCCAAAACATCTGTAGGGTTAAAGTTTGGAAATGCCTGAGTAGCTCAACAGACAGTGAGTTTATACACTTTACCCATATTATGCCTAGATTGAATGACATAAAGCAGGCATGTCCAAAGTCAGGCCCGGGGCCCAAATGTGGCCGGTTTTCAAATTCTGAGTAGCCCGCGGCTTCTTCTCCCACCGGCTCAGCCTGTCATGCATCCCTGCCAGCTGCCCCCTCCCCATACTGGATGGAGGCATTAGCTTGCAGTTTTATGGTTTGCCTGCCCTCCCTGCCTCTGCCCATCCCCCTGCAGCCACCTGCCTAGCCTACCCACCCCCAGTTCCATTGCTGCAGCATCCTCCCCGCCTCCTTGCATGTTATAGAGACTTGGAGAAATGCGGCTGAATGGTCGCCCCCCACACATTTTCTCCTCACCAAATCTGGCCCTCATTGCAAAAAGTTTGGACACCCCTGACATAAAGGATCCTGAGGGTCCCAAAGGCAAAAGACATCCCTAGGAAGCCTTGGCACCTGAAGTGGGGAAGATAGTAAGCTTTAAATTCAATTCAATTGTATTGTATTAAAAGATTAATGCTGCGGGTTGAGTTGCAAAGTAGGATTTTGGTCACTGTTACGTTTTTAAATGCCTGTCTTGCTTTCTTACAAACATACTATATAACAGCAGTGTTAAGTCACTTAAGAGTACTAAAAATCACACATGCCTACCTTTATAGCAAAGATTTTCTCTACAGCCTCCTCCAAAGCTAGGTGGGCATGCGGAACATGGGCGCCCATGTTTGTATGGAGCATGTCCCCACCAATTACCCCTAAATGGAAAAAGGAATTATTTTGCGCTGTAAGTCATGATGCTTATTCTCCTTTGCATGGTTAAAATCATAGTTGTTGTTGTTGTTGTCATCGTCGTCATCATCACCATCATCATCATCATCATCATGAGCCATTTAGTCATTTGTGACTTATGATAAACCTGATAAGAGTTTTCTAATTAGAAATGAGATTATTAACTGCTCCTTCCGATGGAATTTTGGGATTTAGGGCACCATGTTAAGATGAGATTAGGTGAGATGAGATGAGATGAGTTGAAAGGATAAACACACTACTGTAACACAGCTTAAGGTACAGAAGAATTTTAGGAACATTCTAGTGAAATAATTTCGGATAACTTTTTAAAAATTAAAAATGCTATTTACATTTCAAAATGAAATCTAAAATCTATATCCTATTCTGAATACCCAAAGCCTCTGGTGAAGTATTTGAATCAAATATATTTCAGCAGTTTTGATCTATTTTTGTAGGCTTCAATTCTTCTGTGGGTGATCGCAAAGTCAAAGAATATTCATGCAACAGAAGCATTGTATAATGTTGATATGAAAGGCCTTAGAGCGTGTGCATGGAGAGTTGTGCATCTGCACAGCATTTCTTACCATGTTGGAAGCAAAGTATAATTTGTTTCATTAAAACATTCAAGTGAACCACCATTCAGTAACTGCTTAATCTTTCCCTAACTAGAATAAAAACCGCTCACATTTCTCATGTATTCCCTAGATTAGCAAAGTTTGCAAGACTAATACAGTATTCCTGTATTCATGTTCCAGCTGTTCCCCTTTCTTTATTACTCTTTCTACAGTTCCCTTGGCTCTATATAGCCACTGACCTAGAGATACATCCTGGCTTTCATAGTGTTTCTACAGACGCTGAATGCCTATTTTCACATCATTTGGAGATTTTCCAGCTATGTGGCTTGCTCTTGTTCTCTTAGGCTGATAAGATATGCTGGCCCCTCCACTGCTGTAAAACCAGCACATCCGTCCCACAATCCCAGTGTAACTTTAGTACAGACTTGTTGTTTCCAGAGCCGAACAATTATGCAGCTCAGTGCAACAATGTTTAACACTATATAAGATCAACATAATTAAGCTGAACTACTGCCAACCACTTTTCTTCCAAATATCCAATAGAGAATGAAAAGATTATCTTCATAAACAGGGTTGGCAGATTATAAGGAATGCTTGGAATGCTGGGACTGTGGGCCAAAACAGAATTTGGCTGGAGCTCTCAACAGACTGTGTTAGCATCGCACTGTGCCAATGCCCTACTAGAAACAATGGCTGAAATCCTGTTGTGCAGCTCTGCCTGCACAATAGGAATAATGCCCCTGATTCAATGCTTACTTCTGTGATATTGGGGTATGCAAAGCTCATACATGATGTGGTCAAGGAGAGTGCATGCCAACACTGCGACTTGCCACTGCTGATGATGCCATGCCCACTCTTTGCAGGCAAACTCCACCCAGCAGGATTTTGGCCAGTGTTTTGGTCCAGCAACACTCTCCGATAGATTTTTTGTTGCTTTATAGTCTCTCTTTCACTGGTTCCTAAACACAGGGACACAGAAGTTGTTTACTAAGCTATACTAAACCATAATTGCAAAGTTATATGGGAGGGTATAATCTTGACACCCATTAAGCTCCACAATGTAGGCCTCACACCAAGTTCTCCTTCCCAAAACAGCCATTCAATTCCCTGGAAGAACCAGGGTGGTTTCCTTGTTTTTCAAAGCAGCAGCATGCAGACAGGATCACATGGAGGTATGGAAACTTCTTCTTAAAAAGCAAATGGAAAACCAATTGTGGGAGGGGGCATCTGGAGTAAATGGACAGGGATATCTAGCCTTCCTGAATGGGCACTCTAGGAGGAAATGGATTCTGATTTCCATTTGCAGACTCTGCCCACAGCCCCCAGACAGAATTCAGGGAGAATGAGCCTCAAAACAGATGTCTAAGACAAGCTTTCCATACCTCTTTCCCCCCCGCACGTGCCTGCCTCTTCTTTGGAAAAAAAAAACCAAGTGAACTGCCCTCCTCCTCAGTTGCAAAAAATTGTGGATTCTATAGTACAGGCTGCAAAAAGAACTACCCCTTCCAAGAAGCCTTCCAACTCCCAGAGAACACCAGGTTTCTTTGTTTTTTTTTAAAGATGAGGCATAGAACGTTCTCCTGTAGGTATCTGTTTTTAGCAACCTCTCCTAGAATTATGCCTTGGGGATTCTGAGAGAAATACAGTCCTACCACTAGCACTCCGTCTGAAATGAAGTAGGTTGGTTGGAACCGAGGGGAAATTTGAGGCAACAAAATAGCAGAAGACAACTCATCTCCAACTATTCCTGAAATCCAAAGTGAAGTCTTAAAACATACTTCTACATACCACATAGGTTACTCATTTTTATGCTGTATATATACTTACTTGGGAGAGTAATTGCATACCAAGTAAATTGCTTTTGGCCATATCTGTCCCCAGACATTCATGTTATGACACAAGTTAACAGCACAGCCTACTCTGCTACTTGTTGCCCATACCACCTAGAAGACAAAAAGGAGGAAAGTTATTAAACATTTGATTCAAATTTAAAAAATCATGTATATTTCATATGCAGTCTCAGAAAGTTAAAGAGCAGCCATGGCTCATTTTTCTATACTTGTATATATAACTGTTCCATGCATACAAAGCTGAATTTAAAGATCTCAAACATCATTCTCTGACATAATTGAAGGTAACGAATAAATAAAGGAGAAAAATTCTAAATATTCAATTGCATATGGTTACCACAAGAAGATACTGATTTACATCATCCTTCTGTCTCAGTAACTTAAAAAGAGAGATATAATTCCTTGATCATTCTGGACACAAACTCAGAACTGTATGAAGACCAGACCTTTGAAACAGTACACCAGAATTAACACCTTAAATACATTATTTTTCTGGACTCATTGATTCACAAAATCCAAGCCATTTTCACTTACCAGAAGTTTAGTTTTGTTGTGCTTATCTAGAGGGCATGTGTCACTCCATACTCCTCCTCAAACAGAGAGGAATCTATACCTCTCTTTCAGATTTACTCTGTGTGGCCCAAAATTGGCCCCATAAATAGATCTAGGGATGGTGAACTTTTTAGAGACCAAGTGCTCTTTTATCCCTGCTTTCCTGAAGCGTAGCACCTTTCAGAGACCGGATACCCAAACTGCGATTCAACACCCATTTATTTTTTTGCAAAGCGCCAATACGGCAATTTAACCTGAATACAGTGGTACCCCAGATTAAAAATGCTTCAACTGCTTTTGTTCAGGAAAGGGAGGATCAAAGACCAGGCTTTTTTAATTTCCCGCAGTCACAGCACCCTCACTGTGGTTGCGGAAAATTCAAAAGCCTGCACTTCGATCCTCGCTCTCCCAAAGGATAGCATGGGGTGCTACACTTCGGGAAAATGAGGATCGAAGGGCAAACTTTTGAATTTCCCGCAGCCACAGTGAGGGTGCTGTGGCTGTAGGAAATTCAAAAACCTGCTCTTTGATCCTCGCTTTCCTGAAGAGTAGCACCCCATCCACCTCTCTGCTAAGAGATGGATGAGGTCCTATTCTGTCGGGAAAGAAAGGGGAAGTGGCAATGGCTTGTGTGCTCATTCATAGATCCAGTTTACTCTCGAACTACACTGCTCTGGGCATCCTAGAAGCGGCGTGGCTGGAGAGTAAACTGGGACTACAGAGCAGCCAACAAAGCACACATCCCACTTCGCCTGGCTATTTGCACTGAGCCATTTTGGCATTCATGAAATGGGTCCAGGCAGGGAGCTGCGCAAAGAAGAGGCAGTGGTTTGTGGGTTCCTTTGTAGCCCCAGTTTACTCTCCAGTCACGCCACTCTGGGCATCACCGAAGCAGTGTGTCTGGAGAGTAAACTGAGGCTGCGAAGTAGCCCACAAACCACTGCCTTCCCTTTGCATGGCTCTCTTCACATTGACATTTAAAGACCGCCAAAATGGCTCCATGAAGAGAGCCAGTTGAAGGGGGCAATGGTTTGTGGGCTCGTTCATAGCCCTAGTTTACTCTCCAGCCATGCTGCTCTGGGCATCCCAAAAGTGGCATGGCTGGAGAGTAAACTGGGGATATGAAGGAACCCACAAACTGCTGCCTCCCCTTCACTTGGCTCTCTGCATGGAGCACAGTGGCGTGCTCTGAGCGGAAGGGGAAATGTTGTGGCTGTGAGGGGACAATGTCCAGTGCCCACAGAAAGGGCTCTGCATGCCACCTTTGGCACACTTGCTGTAGATTCTCACCAACACTGATCTAGACCTTAACACCCAGTAGCCCTAATTAACAAAACCAAACACTATGACATTTCTCTAGGCTTCTGGAAATATTGCTCTAAAGATCATCAGAGTATGACCTGTGTCAATTAAGGTGTCTGGGTTATTCTAGTTCACTCCAAATTCATTTATAGTCCTGCAGTAGGGTGCTGGACAGAGAAACCCATGGGACAGATCACTTTGAAACTTGACTTCCGATCCAGCCCACCAGCTTTTGTACATATCCAATTTGAGAATACCATATGGCAAATAACACATCAACCTATAACTCTTTAATTACTAGTACATGCTTTTAACATATCACTGATACATAGCTAAAAACCTGCTTAGATCTAGTAATTTCCTGATGTAGTCCAAGGCATCCATGTGCTCCATATTACTGATCCGGTATTCATATTCCACCCATACTGAAAGTAACAGTCTGGATGAATGAGTCCCCAGTCACAGTTTTGAAATACTTCTTCTCAAACAATGTGACATATATTTTCTAGCAACTTTCTCCTGATTTCTGTCATTTAAAAGAAACTTAATTTAAATCAATGAACTTATTATTCAAAAATATTAATAATGAAAAATGAACTCCCACCTGTGTATAATGAGTGCACACAGGACCAGAGCATCTGTAAGGGCAATAAGGGTTGCACTCCTGTGGATAAGGGTAGCTAAAATCTTTCACTTCATCATACCATGATTGGACGTGAAATGTTAGAGGTCGGTATCTACAAAAGAAGAACCGAAGAAATGCCATAGTCATCCAGGCAGCAGCTCCTGTTAGCCACAGAATTATCGTTTCCATCACGTTTGAACAGAAGAATCACATTATCACAATGTCCAAAATAATTTGCAACACCCCATAAGCTAACATGTTGGTGATACAATGTAAATAAACTCAATTTTCTACACAAAACCCGAGTCTGAAAACAATAAACGCACTTAAATTTTAGTAAATAAAACCAGCCCAAAAAAAACCCAAAACACCTACAGTTGAAACATTTCAATTAAATACATGGGCTTTAGTCATATGCATGTGCCTATACCAAGAGGAATCAGACACTTAATTTGATGTATAGAAGAGATAGACGTACTAGTAATAATATAAAATTAGAAATGAACAAATTTATAAAAGGACAAAAACATGGGAATACCTTAAAGACTAACCGTCATACTTTAATGTGAGATTTTTGGGGCTTAAGGCGCGACCATGTTTTTGGTTTTACCTTTTACCTGTAATAGCTAATTTGATTTGCCACTCCATGTCATTCAGACTGTCAGTGAGACTGAAGCTCATGCATTACACAGAAATGTTTCACCTGTTTGATGTTTTTATCTGGTTTTATTAAGTTTTAAGCATATTCACCGTCCCCAGTGTGCTCCCAAATTCTGTCCAATGGACGGAAGAAGACTTGCAGGCCCATGTTCCCAAAGGCATGTGTCAGCCCAGGACTGTGCTGATCTCTCCAGCTCAACATCCCACATCTAAAAGGGAAAGAAAGAGAAACAGATGGAGACAAAATGTTGTTCCTGTTTAATGCATGTAACAACATATTTGTTGCTGTTCTTCCCTAATATGGTTTATATGGGGGGGGGGGGAATCATTTTTTTTTTTTTTTAGAAATCTCTTCTAAAGAGATTTGAGCCAGTCCTGTGGGGTGGTTCTACTTCTAACAATGCGGTTATATAACCTGACCAGAAGGGGGAAAGGGATTGTTCCTCCTTAAGCAATTTCAAAACTTCTATATATATTTCATTAGGGCCTGGGGCTTTGCCACACTTCAATAATTTAATGGCATGCTCTACCTCTTCCCTCATGATATCTACACCTTCAACTATCTTGACACCATGGTCAGTACTCATTATCCTTAAACAGATGTTCTATATATTCCTTCCACTCCTGTAGTTTTTCCTCAATGCTTGTCAAGGTATTACTGTTGTTACCAATAAGAGATTCATTTCCTCTACATTTATATGCACCTGGTGCTTTCCTTATTTTCTTGTACATGTTAAATGAATTGTGCTTAGCATCCAATTCTTCAATTTTGCTACATTCCTTTCAAAGTTTTTCTTCCTTCGCCATTCATATTTTCTGCCCTATTTCTTTCCGCAGTTGTTTATATATTATAGGATCTCTATTTTTCATCTCTCTTCTACAATCTATGATGTCCAGAATTTCATCTGTCATCCAACATTTGTTCTTCTTTATCTCAATGATCTTTAATTTATTTTGGCACACTTCATTCACAGCAGCTTTAATTTGGCTCCAGGTGTTCTCAACTTCATTTACATCTGCTGTCTTCTTGATGGTTTTGAATTTTGTAGTCACAAGTGATTGAACTTTAGTTCTTACAACTGGGTCCTACAGCTTATAAATCAGTTTGACTATTTGTTATCCTTGACTGACATTTTTTCAATGCAAGGTTCACTGTTGCTAACAAAAGATTATGATCCAAACTAATATCTGCACCAGGGTATGTTTTCACACATTTAATTTATTTCCTAAAACGTTTGTTGATCATGATGTAATCAATCTGATTCCTGATGTTCCTGCCAGCATTTGAAGTTCAAAGTAGCATTTGAAGTATAAAGGCAGCATGATGGCATCTGAAATTATGTATTTGCTATTATAAGTTCCTCTTATTGACATAACTGAATTAACAGGTCACCTTGTATGTTGCCAATTCCTAATCTATAATTACTTACTACTTCAGCTCATTGGACTTGTCCTACTTTTGCAGAGAAATAACCCATTACTATGATAAATTCCATTGATTTGATAAATGATAAAACAGACTTTGAGTATAAAATTATTCTATATCAACATCTGATGCATCACATGTTGCATTAAGCTGGAGAAAAATGACTCTGTCTGACACTGGCACAAACTTTCTGACAGTCTTACTGATGTTTAGATGTACTCCCACTTTATCATAGTGATGAGTTTCATTGTTACCAGCATAGTATACTTGATATCCATCTACTACACACTTTCCTCAATTAGGCCAACATATCTTACTAATACCAAGGATATCAATATTAAGTCTTTCTACTTACCTGATGGCGTTATGGACTTTTCCACTTGGAAATAAGCTACAAACATTCCAGGTGGCTATCCTTCAAATGGCTGGCCTGAAGATTCTTAGCATCTCCTGACCACTGAAAGGTTTCTAGGGATTAGGGGCCATGGTTTTAGGCTTTCTAGTCAAGCTAAAGATTTGCCTCAGGAAGTAAACTTTCGTGAAGTGGTTTCCCACTGCCTTCTTCACTATCATGACTCTCATCCAACTCCTTAAAAATCTGGAAATAATATCTCAAAATCATCCTTTTCCCAATTTATTTTTCAAAATATTATTGTATTTGCGGAATTGCTCCAAAACACAATTTCAGTAAACTGCTAGATATAAAGCACAGTCCGATGACAGTCTATTCAGAAGAAAGGTTTATTGCACTCAATATGACTTATTCTTGGTTCAGGATGACTAGGCTTGCTACCTCAATTGGGTTGATCCATCAGTAATATCTTCAAGAAGGCAAAACATTTGAGGTTAAGTGCATTTTCAGCAGAAAACCATCTTCTGAAGACAATGATGAAATGCCACTGTCCAGAACACTACAAAAACATCTTTGATTAAATGCTTCATTTATTGTGGCCATTTATGACAGATGAACAAATTTACCTGAGGAACCTTTCAAGCTGCACAGAATATTGAATAAGTTTCTGAAAACCTCATATTTTTAGGAAAACTGATAGGCAAACCCCGGTGACCAAAATTCTCTTTGATGTAGCATTGATATTACATAAATTATTCCTATCTTTGTTTTAATGCAGAAACAGTGTGTATTATTTAAAGATAAGATAATTGGGGATAAAAGAGGAGGAGAAGAACAGGAGGAAGTAGGCTTGTGAGAGGAAATCAATCACCCTTACCAAATAAATCAGTAACGTCTAAAACATGGTCAGACTAATTTCTCATCTAAGCCATCATTAGTTCTTTGTTTAGCAGTAAAATTGTATCTTAATTGTGTTCTGAAATCCTAGTAGAAACATATTTTGATCTGCATTCAACACTGTTCAAACAGAGAATCACAGTATCCAATGTTGCTTCATATGGAACAGAAAGAGGCATTTTCAAAGCTAGATGTAAATTTCTGAGAAGGAAAATAAAGGGCTAAGATCCAGACTTAGTAAAAGACAGTAATGCATACAGTTGGCACCAATAAAAATAAACATTTACTGTGGCATCATATTAATTCTCAATGCTGTATTCATTCTATATAAGGAATAGAGTGGTAAAGCAAACAACACAGCACAGTACAGTATTTATTTTATTTTTTGTATCACCTACTATATTCTTTAAGACATACTGCAGTACAATAAATAAGGAAAAGGGGGATTTAAAATTGAATGAAGAACGACATTGGAAAGGAGCTAATTTATATAACCAAAAAGCAGCTAAAGAAATACATCTTGAGAACTCAGTGCTCCCTGAATATCACCTATTTGATCTAAAGCCATGATGACCTGACATATGACATGCATCACCGAGGGTGCTGTAGGCAAGCACTTGCTAAGATTCACATAAACCTGGGGGCATATCCTCACAACATAGAGAGTTGTGTTCAATTTATTTACAAAATGTATCTCATGCCAACGTTATGGACAGTTTTAAAAACAGAATATATCTAGCAAGGCTGCAATCTATACTGATGCACTTGGAAGTTGGGTACCAGTAAACCTAATGGTGTCTTTGTCTAGGCATAAATGTATAGAAGTGCACTGCATAGTTTCAAATGCTGACATGTCCTTGAAAATACCTAAAACTTTGCCTTGTGGTTGAGAAACAGAAAAGTGCAAATATTGTTCTTTGCTACTGAGTCATTCACACAGTCTGAAACATCTCAGTATTACACTGGTAGATAACTGTGCATTGTGAAATATAAAAGCATTCTCCCAATTTTGCATAATGTATGCTGCTACAGTGGTCCTCTGACCTTTCACGGTTCATATACGGCAGTCCCACTATATTGCGGGACCGCAGTACCTGGAAAGGGCTTGAGTGAGGGGGGAAGGTTTGGGGCTTTTTAAACCTTTTCCCCCTTTCCCAAGCCCCAGGCTCCAGCTGATTGGTGCTGGGGTGGGGGAACAAAAGTTTTTTCTCCCCCACCCCAGCGCCAATCAGCTGGAGCCCGGGGCTTGCCTTCGGAGGTATCACGCGCCACTTCTCTTCACCCCTTTGGGGTGCTGGCAAGCAGTACACAATGCTAAAAGGCCTTTCAGCTGTGGAGCCGAGTGCTTGGCTCTGCAGCTGAGAACCCTTTTTAAAGATCACGTGCCACTCCCCCATGCCCCCCAGCGGTGCTCAGAAGTGTTGTGCGATGTTTAAAATTATGCCCCCCTCCCGACCTGCATCCACATATTGTGGATTTTCAATGATCGTGGGTTGGGTGGGTCCCTAACCCCCGCAATAGACGAGGAGTTAATGTATCTATGGGAATGGTCATAGTTGACGAGATGGCCTAAGCACTTCCAATCTCGCCTGGTTTCAGAAGCTAAGCAGGGTTGTCCCTAGTTAGTACTTGGATGGGAGACTACCAGGGAATACCAGGTGCTGTAGGTGCCTGGAGTAGGAACTGGCAAACCACTCCAGTATTCCAGCCAAGAAAACTTCATGGACATGGAGTCACGAAGAGTCGGTCATGACTTTAATGACACAACACACACACATGGAAAGGGTCAATAAAGTTATACAACTGCAATCTAGTTATATTTTCTTGTCTCTGGCATCTTACATTTTTAATAGGCATGCCGTTCAGATATACTGCACTTTAATTCCCAGAATTCAAAGTCAGCATGAGCACTGGCAGTAGTGGTTTCAAATGGTGGGAACTAGATTGGGAAGAGACAGGATTAGGGCAGCTCATATAGACATTTACTTGCAAACACAATGGTGAGGGAGCTGAAGTAAACTCAATGCAATCAATCACAATTTCCCACCAGAATTAACTCTGGCTAGAGTTGGTTAAATTTTGCAGATTTTATTAGTAAAATAAATTTTACACAAGACAAAGCAAAGAAGAAAAAGAACAATGTTTAAACATTGTTTTTGCATTGGTAAAGATCTTGCACCTATAACCCTGATACTTCAGTATTTCTATCACTGGTATTCTCTGACTGTCCATGACTTCAGTTTCTGCTCTAACAAAGATTTACATATTTGTTCTCTAAGTTACTTTTGCAAAGCAGCATCCATAGATGAAAAGTCCCAGATAAGAATAAGAGAATAAGTTGACACCACTCAGCCGTTTGATGCCCTGTCAACAGCCACTGGGTGCAGGCATGGAATTCCGCCAAGCTTTTAAGTAGAGCAGAAAAGTGGAAAGATATAGCGGAAGCATTTTTTCTTTGAAAACTCTAGCTAAGTTCTTGGCTAAGTACTCCACTTATAAAAACCAAACACTTAAAACATCCTACAGGCCATAATGCTTTGTACTTAAAAATGGGAATTGTGTTCATTAAATATCTATGAAAGCCACTGGCAAAATGGATAAGAAGCAAGAAAGGCAGATGAAAAATATGAACAGAAAAAGAACTGAAGTGAAGTGAAAGAATATAAATACATAATTGTCTACTTTGACGTCACACTCGTATCAATAAAGGCTATCCCTACAAAATTTCATTTAAGATGTACTGCCTTAATCTCTTATAGCAGGGTCATTTGTCATGCTTTTTAGCTGCATTCTTCTTAGGTGTGAATCTGCACTACATCCTTCAATAGATAAGCATGTAACTGCTAGCCACACAACTTCTTTAGCCTATGTTCAGTTGTGTTTGTATTATACTTTGACTTCCCACTCTCCTGTTTTCCTCTCTGATACATCTCTCCTTTCACTTTTCATTAGCTACCTCATCATTTCTGTTGGCAGCCTTACATGTTGCTTTCAACACCTCTGATCCTACAGATGGACCCACCACAACTTCTTTTATCTTGACCTTTGGTACTCCCATGCTTTCTTCTGACTCTCTTTTTTCTATACCCCTTTTCACTTTTTATCTGCTGCTTCCTATATTGATTCCCTGATCTTCTGGATATTTCCTTCTTCCTCCACCACAATCCCTCCATTACAGAACACTTTTATGCCTTTTTAACACTGAACACATGGATGAAAATGAAACAAAGGAAAGCTGCAACACACGTGGACAGGTGACTGCCAGTCCCAACAACAGTATATATCGGCTACTTCCTTAAACCTGCATGTCCTTCATATTTTCATCTGGTAGATTTCTTCTATTACAGTATAATTCTCCAAAGTGCCGTAGAGCTCTCCAGGCTGTCAATTTCCAGTCCTGTTATGCCTGGGTGATAGACAACTCCCAAGGCAATAATGCATACAGCTCCCTTGCTATGCACTGTTAGATCTAGAAGGTTTGGCAACTGTTAGATATATCTAAATATCAGTAGCAGAGTTGCAAATTAAGGTTGATGCAGCTACCAAGAGGTGATGAGGATTGTATTGGCATTCTCTTAGTAAAGCTTCACTATTACTCTGTGCAAATGTGGAATCAGAAGGTAGGTTTATAACACTGACCCTGACCATTAAGGCATCCTGCTTGAATTTAACACTTGAACAGTAGTTGGTGCACTCCTGTTGCAAACAGGTCTATCATAGGACAACCCCAGTAGTGGAACTGAATACTGCTGGAGACCGCTCCCGGTTGTGAATGTGTGAGCTTTGAAAGATCATGTGATCAACTATTTGGTTTCCTTGTTGAGCAACAGGAATGGATCATGTAAAAACATCTGCATGCACCACTTCCAGAGAAAGGTTAATGAAATAGAGGAGTGGCATAGAATGCATTTCTCCACGTTTGTCTACATAGCACACTGTGGTGGTGGTGTCTTGAGGCTTTGATGACAGCCAGTAACAGTTTGTTTATGTAGAAATACTTCTGATTCTGGCTGCAGTGCATTAATTTGATGGTTCTGGCAGTGTACTCCCCAGCCTGTGAGACTGGAACTCTTTGGACGCAGGGCTGCAGGTGCTGGAAAGGTCTGCCCATCTCTAAGCTCTGAACATTCATCCACCATGGGAGTTTATCTGCCAACTACCAACTTTTTTGAGTTGTGCTCTGTTAGTATATTGAAAGACGTTAAATACTAAACTTGAACAGATCTCATTATCTGATGGACTTGGTTGAAGCTATGAGACCTAGAGATTTTGAAGTCATGTATGCTGCTACTGATGTTTTGGTAGTTAATTTCATTGCCAAGGCAATGATTCTGTTGTGAGATAGGTGAGCTCTTCCAATGTAGAAGTCTACAGTCCAAAACTGCTCCAATGTATTGAATGGTCCTTCTTGGTTCTAATTGTGATATTTGTAAGTTCACACAAAGACTGATATCCACTAGAAGTTGT
The DNA here is from genome assembly GCA_023846285.1 of Phrynocephalus versicolor. Taxonomy (NCBI): domain Eukaryota; kingdom Metazoa; phylum Chordata; class Lepidosauria; order Squamata; family Agamidae; genus Phrynocephalus; species Phrynocephalus versicolor. Next base: position 33,368,562 of record JAHTLZ010000204.1, read on the forward strand.
ACAGTAATATGAATAAGACATCCCTTTGTACTTATTGCAATCAACCAACTGTTGATATAGGAAAATATGATTATACCATGGACTCAGAGCTATGTAGCAGCTGTAGCCATATATTTTCCAAATACCCATGGTGCTATAGAGGCCAAAAGGAACTGCTTTAAAAACAAATATTTTGTCAGCTATGGCAAAACAGGAAATGTTGATGTTCATAGCAATATATTGAGAGCTGGGATGGAGTAAATTCATATCCTGATGGTGTCCATTTTGCAATCATCTCTATTGTTGGATGTGTTGGTATGATGACCCTTTGATCTGCTTTTGCTATGCTTTTACTACTTCATTTACATGGAGTCAGAATCTGTAGGACGTTGGCATTGAACCTCCAGCTGCAAAGATTTTAACATTTGGACCATGACGTCTGAACATGAATAGAAATCTTCAGAAAATTTGTGTTGTGACCAGAATAGACAGAGATTCTTTAGATAGATCATTTTCAGAATCAGAGGGTCAGACTGAGTTTTATCAGTGGTAAATTCCTGTACATCCTTCAAATGACTGCAAGTGGTTTCTGCCTTTTCTTTTTGATAGTATCAAAGCATCTGTGTGATAGCTTGTTTTGAGATCTGGAAGGGCTAATTTGGCATTGAAAACATGGCTGTGGTGCTTGCCCTGAAGTTGAAGACGATGGTTGGTTAGTTGCCTTTCAGCACCGAGAGCACCTCAGAATTGGAGTCGGGCAGTGAGAGCTGGTCTATTGCCCATCATTGCCGAGAAGGTCTTTGCATTGTGGAAGACCTACGAGGATAGGACCCAGAGACAGGAGGAATCAGTTTCTGGCATTCCTTGCCAACTGCAATTGGGGGACCTTCAAACATATCTAGAAGTATAACAACAATCACAGAGTTTTGTAGACTGAGCTGTCTTTGGATCTGGTGAAGCTGATACCAAATAAGCATGCTGCCCAAGCAATGAGCATATAGAGCTACCATTGGGAAGCTGATTGAGGACCTATGGATAATCCTTGCAAGTTTCTGCACACTGTAGTAATAGAGATAGGGTAGGTAGAACTGAGGCATTGACCCCTCCATAAATAGGGTGGTGGATACACGGTTTCCAACATCAGAAGAGTACGGTATGTTTGGGCTGAGAAGAAGATAGTGTTTTCCATCCTGGTCTTCTTTCTTTAACAATCAAATTAGAATGAATGCCAGGGAGAGTGTTCAGACATGATCTCCTTCAGGCTCTGTTGGGAGAGGCAATAATTTGCTCACAGTCTGCTGGATCATGTGGTTCCACTCTGGGACGTGGCTGAAGGTCAGATACAGTGCACATATATGAGAGATATCCTAGCCTTGGAGTCTGCAGAATTTTTCTTTTTCCTTAGACTTTTTTCTGGTTGACTTCCAAACCAGTTTCAAGGTGGAAGGTGAAACCTCAGTGTTGGTGGATGGCACTTGGTGTGAGAATTCAGCTTGTATGGGAGTCAAATCTTCCATTGGGTTAGTGGAGGTTGTTTAAGATGAGATGGAGTCCATCACGATTGGCTTTGACAGTATAGTGCAAATTGAGATTTTTTAAACTGAAGTAGTTTGGTAGATGATATTGACAGTTGGCAGGGATTCTTCCAACAAATCAGACTTCAATTTAGACTTCCAATTCTTAATTGTTACTTTAGTATATTTTTTACAAAACTGGAAGTTTTGCATTTTATGCCCCACACCTAAGCAGCAAAGACCCTTAAAATATCTGTTGGTGAGAGTATCCAGTTGCAAACAGTCACTTTTTCAATGGGCCCACAGGGGCCATAAAAGGGGAAAAAAGCCACATGAGGAACAACAGGAAAAGAACATTTTTAAGATCACTACAACAGGAGTGATGAAAGAGTGACGAAAGACAACTAGAAGGTAACAACAGGTAAGAGCAACAGAGAATAATCTGTTCAAGCTTCAATGGGATAAAAAACACACTCAAATGTGTTACCTCACAATTAAATGAGTTAAATATAGCAACCATGAAATTTCGTTGTTCCTGCAAGGGGGCAATGACAATAAAGATTCCAATTCCTATCCCTACCTCAGAAGTGACTGAAATGAACCTGGATAGACAGTGGAGGTGGAGCATACACAACAGAAAGCATGCAGATGTCAGTGTAGGCACATAAATGTGAATCACTAAGACCATGATGAAGAACTGATCACACATATTATTCCATAGGCAATGTTTGAAAAACACATTAATTATTACAAGAAAATTGGGACAAGTTATTGGAATGTTATTTAAACATCAGTGATACATGCACAGCTTCAACACCTTTTCACACTTAAAAAAACAAGTGGGCTATCACTCAGACTGCAGAAGTCTACATGATAGAAAAGAGCATACAGTATTTTGGCCAAACAAGGCAAAGAAGATAAGACAGTAAATGGATTCATAACAAAATAATAATAATAAAAAGCTTTAACATTTCATTATAGCAATCCTGCTGGTGCAACTCAAATTCTCCCACTACCTTAGACAGGGAAAAAACAGCTGATAATAACCACCAAAACTATAATTAAGTTACTTGCCTATATATACATGAAAAGCATTCCTCCCAACCGTAATCCAGAAACTAAATGGAATATGCTTCAAGAAAGGAATCTAGAGATTCAATGCTATCAAGTTGCTCCCTTATGCCAACTCAATACTAGACCAGTTTCCTTGGAAAGATGTAACCTAGATAGAGTCAGTTTGAAAGTTTGCCAATTGCTTACAAGCAAACAAGCAAGCAGAACCTTATTTTTATCCTGCAGAGAACAATGCCACTATAATTGCAGTGAGCAGGTCATATTGGTCTACAGATTTATGCATGATCGGTCCTCCTCAAGTGAAAGGACAAGCGGCGTGGTGTGGGTGCCTCTTCAGATGCTGCGACTACCCCTGCTGAGAAGGTTCCCTCCTCCGTGCAGAGGAGACTCCTGAGCTGGAGGTAAGGGCAAAGGTGGACAGGGGTTGCAGACTGGGAGAGGGGAGGCTTTTCTTTTACCCCCTCCCTGGCTACCACTGCCACGTCCTTCCACTTCCCCTCCTCATTACCACTGCCACCCCGGATAAAAGTGTTAGCTCTTATCCGCGGATTTCTGTATCCATGGGGGGAGGGGTATCAGTACCGATTCCCCCGTGGATACGAGGGTCCTACTGTGCCTCCCAGAAGAAACAGTTATGCATTACAACAGTGGATATTAATGCTTCCTATTATTAAATTTGTAATAGTCTGGCTTGTGGCAATTCTAACATCAAGATCAAGCATGCAGAACACGTCAGTATTCCAGACACACACAGGATTATGTTCAGTGGAGGTACAGAAAACATCTGGAAACTTTCTGTCTTCTTCAGTTCAGCATGCTGTTTATCCACGACAGTAATGGAAGTTTTGCTGATATACAAATTTATTAAAGGAGCAGCGTGCAATTCCACTGTTAAAAGTCAGTAATAACTTCTGAAATTGGCAAAAATAAAATTTTAGGAGCAATTGTTCTAAAATGTAGAAGGCATGTTAAATGTCCATGTGTATCAAAAGGTTAACTGACATATATGGGCATTTTAAAATGTAATCAAACTATTTGGTATATGAGATATGGAATTCTGAGCAAAAGTCCACTCTATTTAAGAAGACGCCAATTCACTCCAGCATTTTTCTTAACTTCATCAATGCCAATCCTGCTTCAGGACATTTACCAACCTTAAGCTATTTATTTATTTATTTATTTATTTATTTATTTATTTATTTATTTATTTATTTATT
>JAHTLZ010000204.1:33372355-33402781 GCA_023846285.1 Phrynocephalus versicolor
ATTTATTTATTTATTTATTTATTTATTTATTTATTTATTTATTTATTATGCTGCATAGATACTATATATCTCAGTGGTAGGTAGGTGCTTCTTCCACACATTCCCAATGTCTTTCATACTTATTCCAATAATTTATTTGTTCAGTTAAAAAGGATCAGCTAGAAAGTGATAGTGAATATGTCTGCTTATACTCTGCAAATCTCTGCCTGTTCAAGTAGGTAGTACCAGACCAGAGAAATGCAGTTCCTTATGCTTCCTTCAGTCAAACCAACTCTATCTGAAGCAGCACAGAACTAGAGAAGAATCACCCGCATGCCCCTCTGGTAGCATCATTCATGAAAAACCAATGAAATTATTGCCACCAGCAAAACGTAACCTGGCATTGGAGGACCTTGTGCCAACATCACAGCAGACACATCAATAAATAGGCTGATGCAATTATTATAGCCCACTCACTGTAGGACGTATTCCAATACAAAGCCATTTAGGTAATGGGGTAATTAAATCAGAATCCCAGCATTCCAGCTTGATCAGTTTATGTGTTTCAGCCTCATGGAATGTCAAGTGGGAAGAACACCTGCAGTTTCATCTTTTCTTTTCTTTTCTGCAGTTATAGTTCTTGACTGTCAGTATATTTGACTACAGATTAGGATATTATAGCCTACCATTTTTTAAAATACTTAAAGTGATTGAGAGAAAGTATGTAAGGGAATATCAATAGTAGTCTGTAACAGAACACCACAAAATATCAAATGTCTGATAAGGAAAACAAATGTTAATCAGATCATACTAGATATTTTTAGATAAGATAGGGTCATATCATAATTTAATAACACTTCAGACAAGGCCTCAAGGCACAGATACAGCCAGTTCAACTGTCACAAAGTTAAATGCATGCAACCTATTTGATACGTTAACTTCGGTAATACAGAAATCCACACAATGCTGTTAGAAATATTTAAGAAGCCACACTGGCAGAATCAGACATCATGTCACTTCCAGTGCCAGCTCAATGTAGATGGAGTGCTGTGCCATCAGCTCTGAGCATCTGCACGCTCGGGGGTGCTGAGTCTTAAATATAATAACCTAAATTGATGTGACAACAGTGCTGAAAGAGCAGGATAGCAGGAATTCCTTACCGCTCTTTCACCGGAAGCCCTTGGCCTTGCCCAATAACCAGTTATGAAAGGTTCTGAGGATGCATGGGGGATGCATGGCAGAAACTGTTCTGCTTCTACTGGACCCCACTTTTCTTCTGGTGCAAATCTGGTGTAGGATCCTGCCCAGAGTCATTCATGCTTTTAGAAGATCAGCCACTTATTCCCCAGCCACCGCAAAGGCAGATTTGTTTGGCAGGAATGGCTTAGAGCAAGCTATGTCATGCTTGGTTTTTTATGCTTTCTCACAGGAATGAACTCATTAGGAAGCAAGTTGGGGATATGTCTCCATCACTAGGCAAGAGTAGCCTAGGGCTGGAATCCAATATATGCAAGTCTCATTGAACACAGTAGTACTAAGTAACTTCTGAGTGAATAACCATTTTGAAAAGCAAAAGGTTGAAAACTTTTCCATTCCCTAAAAAGTGATGAGAAGGATTATGAACTCAGTTTGTATAAACAATTTGTACAAACTGTCCAACATGGCACTATATAAATCAATACAATGGATCAGTGAAAATTAAGCTGTTCTAAGCCCACAATATATTAATAGAAAAACAAGAGCTCAATGTCTTGTTTGTCCTAATCAAATCTGCCTGTGGATTTTCTATTTTGTTTGGACCTTATGGACCAACATAGCAAGCTGTGATTTTCTACTCAATTTTCCATGAGAGAGTTAAATACATATTAAAGCCTTTCCCCTTCAGTATGACTTAAGCATCTGGTCAAAATCTGTTTGCTACTCCCAGTCATTGTACAGATTTCCCTAAGTGGTGATTCAGAACAAATAATACAACAGGCCGCATCCAATTGTATTAAAGTTAGATTAGATTTAGACCATTAACTCTGAACAGGAGCATATCCTTAGGATACAAATTCAGGGGGTTTTTTTGGTTTGTTTTTTACTATACAGTATTACTATGTAATAGTATAAGCCAGGCATGTCCAAACTTCGGCCCACCTGATGTTTTAGACCACAACTCCCAGAATTCTAAACTAGATTGCCAATGGCAAAGGACTAAGGGAGGTGTGGTCCAAAACATCTGGAGGACCGAAGTTTGGACATGCCTGGTATACGCATATGAACCCACATAAAATTCATGCTAATTTGTGGCATCAACTCCACAAAAAAGATGGGAGGGATTCTAAAGCATAGAGATGTTAAATAGATAATATACTGATGCTGTTCAGTGACTGAATCATTACTATTTTAACTCCTCAGAAACTAGATGCAATACATTCTTACCATATATTCCATATTGGAAGCCTGTGGGTACACCTGACCCCGTAATTTATTATGAAGATCCAAGATACTCTGCATATCACTGTCAGTGATGGCCCTTTTCCCTCTTTGCTTGGCAACCCACCATTCACCATCCTCATTCATGTACTTTTCCAGCAGCTCCTCAAATAGCGTTGCATTGGGAAGTACCATAGCAGAAACTGCTTGAACTATGAATAGTAAAGCGGTAACTCTGAACCCTTCTTCTGCTATAATCTTCATGATGGATAATCTCAAATCTCCTCTGTGTTAACTCCCAGACAAAGCCTTCTTCCAGGTCTGTTGGCTGCAAAAGCAAAAGAGAGTAAAGTGGTTTTGAGGTTAAGATACTGTGATGAATTAATTTACTCAATAACAGAAGTCAAACTGTACTTGAAAAAGGAGGATTCTAGTGTGGTATCTCAGGAGACTGACTGACTAAGAAGGCAGCTAAGGCAAACACTCAACATTTACATTGTCAGTATGAATGATAACTTAGCTTGACTCTCATGAACTGAAGACTGTAGAACTGAAGCTGCACAAAACTACTTGAATGCACATTTGAGCATGAGTATGAGAGAGCCTCCTTTTTCCCCACTAAGGTCCTTAAAATGAGGCAGTCAGAATTAACTGATGAATCACATCCTCTTATAATGAATCTCTTAAAAATATTTTTGCAACGTCAAGATACATAAGCACCAGAAATTAGAAACAAAGCCCTGCGAGCATAAGGAAACCTAAGAAAATTTTTGGAATCATAATTAAAGTTGGAAGGTGAGGTGGGAGGATTAAAGCATGATATAACAAAAAAAAGTAAGTAAAAAAAAGTCCAGACACAACTGCAGTCCTAGACCCCTTTACCAGGAATAACCTCACTGAATGCAGAAAGAGTTACTTCTGATTAAGCATCCACCCTACATCTTTCACTCTTTCCACAGGGAGATATTTAATCACACAAGTAAGATTCACACAATGCCAAAATTCAAGGAAGGTGATTGTCACATCTTATTTAAAAAAAAATTGGGGGATGTTTTATATGAGTAACTAATAAGGGATTGGCACTGAACTAACTGACTGTAGTACATATCCTGCATATTTCTTCCCAGCATTTGCTACCTGCCTGCAATAATGTATCATAGCAATCAATGAAACTTGCATGCCAGGATTGCTAAATTTAAAAAGCCGCCACAAGTTGACAAAAGTTTCATTGTTCTCTTTTTAAAAGTGTTGGGCAATATTGTGAGCCAAGTAGTTTCCAGGGGAAGATGGACAAAGAAGGAATGTGTTTATTATAGCAGGAAAAAAATCTATTATATCCATAAACGTCAGCTAATCATCTAGAAATGAAACGTAATTTTTAAATTTTTAAGTAATTAATTATTACTTCTCCTTGTCCTCAAGCTAGCACCAGAGACAGCAAGGCTGCAATTGCAATCTTTTAATGTGTTTCACGTGCCTTCCAAGGGTTCACCTCTTCCTGAACTTTCCTGAAGTTTGATTCCCTGTCCTCCAACCCAGTCACCCAGCTCTCCTTTGCAAGCCAGTCCCCTCTGCAATCGGCCTGCAAGGGCGACTTTTCTCTCCCATCTCTTAGGCACAGAGGGAGGAGGCGCGGAAGAGGATGAGGGTGGTCCGTTTCGCCCTTACTGGCGTTTCTCAACTCGGCTCTGGGAGCATCCTCAGCGCTGCTGAATCGGAGCAGAACCGGGAGAAGCGACCAGGTCGCGAAGCTCTGTCATGCTGCAAAAGGCGCGCGCGCGCGCGCTCCCTCACCCGCCAGCAAGCTCTTACCTCGGGCCTCTTCTGAGCGCGGGTCGCGCCGTCTACGCGCATGCATGTGCGTGTGTCCCTCTGAGGAGAACCGAGCGCCCTCTTGGCCCTCAGCGAAGTGTGCAGCTGCCTCGTCGGAGCGGGAGGCGCCGGCGCCGGCCCGGCGAGCAGCCAGCAAGCGCTCCTCGGTCAACTTGTTGCGGCGGGGAGTGGGCGCGCCCGCGTCCCGCGTTTCCCGCGCGCCGGCTCCGTGGGTGTCCCCGTGCCTGGGTTGCGCTCTACGCGGCAGCGGCAACGGCAGCAGCAGCAGCTGCGGCAGCAGCCGGCCAGACGGAGCCTCCCCTCTCCTTTGCTCTCCCGAGGAGCGGAGTGCCTGCTCTCTTGCCGCCGCCGGCGCCACCACCCGCTTTATCCCGAGCGCGGAGGGCGCCCACCACACCCACCGTGACGCGCTCGGCTTCCTCACCCCTCCCCAGCATCTCGGCCGCCGGCCTCCATGACCCCGGCTGAGGGGACGGGATGCCGACGGAAGAGCCGCGGCCCATGCCAAGGGGCCTCGGTGGCACGCTGGGCGGGATCGCCTGCCCAAGACCGACTCCCGGGGCGGGTCTTGAGCTCAGGCAGAAAAGGAGGGCGGGTGACTCGAGCAAGGCCCGACGTCACCCTCTGGGCAAAGACCCGGGCCGGACCGGGCGCCTTGGAGCCCGGTTTGAGTGGCAGGCTGACATTCAAGAGGTGACAGGCCAAAACGTTGCTGTCCTGCACGATGTGGAGTTTGCTGCAGCTCTTGGAAGCAGGAGGTCCTCCGAATAAATGTTGGTCCTACTTAACTGATAGAGCAGCAAAACGCTTGTGTGGTGCAATTGTAATGTTCCAGAGAAGGCATGGCAGGGAGAAAAAAATACTGCCTCTTTCAGTAAAGGTTCAGCAACCCCCATGAACACAATTGAGCCAAATTAAAGGAACTAGTTTTTTTGCAATGAAAAGGATAATATGGCCCTAAGAAGGCTAGCTCTTTATATACCCAGTAGCACTGTGTTGGTTACGCAATAACATGTACAAAAGTAGAACAGGTGATACTCTTAGGCTACTAGAAACAACAAAAAGGTTGCTAATATTTTGCACTTCGTGGGCAAAAGCCTCTTCCTCAGAGTTGTACAAAAAGTTTAAAATATGGCAAAAAAACGGAGTTGCCAGGAGTTATTTCTTAGATGTAAAGTCCTTGGCAAGATGGAAACTATGGCAGGTAATGAATTGAGGCCAGGAGCTTTGATGTTCCAAGTCTGCATCTGAAGTAATGAGTGGTGTTTTTATTGTCCTAGTCCTTCAAACAACACGTCATAGCTCACATACACACTTTCACACCTCCTCTCCATGTGGCTGTTTGAAGCTAATGGCTCCTTTTTGGCCAGGGAAGGGGGGGGGTTGGTGCAGAAAACCCATGCATTTCATTTGGGGACTGGGATAAAATTTAGAAGTATCCACTAGGTGCAGCCAATTGGATCAAATAAAAAGGAAAGAATTTATTTGTTTGTTTGTTTGTTTGTTTGTTTGTTTGTTAATCTTATACCCCGCCCATCTTCCCAAAGGGAACTCTGGGCAGCTTACAATTAAAAAAAAAAACAGATAACAAGCAAGCAAGCAAGCACAAAACACAAGAAAAAGGAACAAGATGGCGGGCAAAAAAAAAAAACGAAGTAGAAAGGTTGCCAAACACCTTTTTTAAGGTTGCCAAACGCCTTTTAATGGGAGCGGCGGCTCATTCCTGGTATCTCAGGCGCAACTCACTTGGCAGATGGTTCCAGAGCATGGGGCCCACCACAGTGAAGGCACGGTCACGCGTACACGATTTCCGCGCCTCTCTGGGTGGGGCCACTCTCAGTGAACGCGCCTGCGCCAATCTCGTGGGTCTGGTCCCAGTTGACCTTTGAGAGATACGCTCCGCCAGATACTCTGGTCCCAGGCCATGGAGTGCTTTGAAAGTCAAAACCAGGACCTTGAACCTAATCCGGAGGACAACGGGGAGCCAGTGCAAGTGAGCCAGAACTGGGGTGATGTGCTCAAATCTACGAGCACCCAGCACCAACTTGGCTGCTGCATTCTGCACCCGTTGTAACCTCCGGACTTAGTGGATGGGGTCCTGTTGTGTCTCAGTTAATAGTCCATTTGCCTCCTTCTTGGTACGTATGGGAGCGGCGGCTCATTCCTGGTATCTCAGTATTTCCAGTTGAAGCAAAACAGATTGAGGAGCCGTGTAGCCATCACTAAAAACAAACACAAAAGTAGGTGTTATCTTTAGACTACTAGAAAAAATATTAGCAACATTTTTGTTATTTTTCTAATAGCCCAAAAATATCACCTGTTCTTTTGTATTTGGTTTTTGTGATGGCTACATGGTTCCTCAGCTTGTTTTGCTACAATCACGTGTGTTTCTTGATGCTCTTTTTAAATAAGATGCAACCTTGTGTGCAACAGCATCAAAATTTTAAAAGGGATGGAAACATTTCACTTTAGCTGGGTCTGATCTAGCCGGGCTTGTCTTATATTCTCATGAAACAAGGGAGAAGAGAAGGGCTGGCACATGGCCATACAAGAAGGATCCTCAGCTGGGCAGGAGGGAGCAACCCAAAGAAACCCAGCATTGGAAGCATGGGCTATGCGCGGAAGAGGGGGAAGAGTCAGAAGGTGCAGGAAATAAAAGGGAAGGTGAGCGGGAAAACAGTTGTTGGAAGGAATGGGAGAAGGAAGGTGAAGCCGAAGAATGGAAGGTATTCATCTTCCACAACTCCAAGGCTCCCTGGAGGAGGGACCCTTCTATGGTGGGCGGATGGGCCAATTCATTGGATTGGGTGGTGGAGTGGGCTCGCCACCCGTGTTGTGGGACCCTTTGTGCTGGACATGGACCAGCCCTGCGGACCCCACATGACTGGGAGAGGTTCCAGCGACTCCCTTATCCCCAGAACCCTTGAACTGGGACTGGACTGGTTGGAGTTATCCACTGGACATTAAGGTGGTGCCAGGAGGTGGCAAACCCACAGAAGTCATTGTTCATTCTCCGTTAAATATTAATAATAAGCACTGTCTGAAGCACTGTCTCCATCTCTTCCCGGAACCAAGGGATCGGAACCGCCCAAGGCAGAATCGAACCCGATTCACAGGTAGCTACTGGAGCAGTCCTGGTAACTCTGGCGGAGAGACTTTCATACAGAATGGTAACGATAGCCAAGCTGACTCTTGCCAGCACTGTATGGAGCAAGGTGATGAAAAAAAAACAACCCTCAATATTATCTGCCCCCAAAAGCCTATGTTGAGATGGTCCAAAATTAAATAAGCAATAGTGGTAGAAGATGAGACTCACAAGTTGAAAGGCATTTGATCAGTTATTGAAGAAGAACAAACAGGAAGAGTGTTGCCACCAGCGAAGCGACTGGATTAAAGAAAAGCAAAGATATCCAGGGTGTGACTGGGCATTGCAAAACTTCTCTTTTGCATCAGGGTTGGCATATTTGAAACCAATATTGATTACATTTTATTTTATTCAATTTGAAGTGTGGTCACCTGTATCAGAGTAAACTGCTTGTTTACACTGACAAAGGTGAAATGGTGTGGTGCTAGTAAGGAAATAAGCTATATCAAAAGCAATTAGGAGATGTAATGAAAAATATGACTACATAATATCAAGGATGCTTCTGCAGACCTATCAACATAACCATCACTCTACACTCCTGCTACAAATGTGGAAGAAGAAAAAAACTGAAAGCTTCTACAGTACTATAGACCATATTCCAAATATTCGTTTTCTATTACAATCAATACTCCACCTTAAAGTGACTTAAAAACATAAAAGAATTATTTATAAAGTATTAAAATCAAATAATAAAACCCTCGTAAAACTAATTGATACCCATTAAGTCAATGAAAATTATTAATCTGCACCTAACCAGGCTACTGGGGTGTACCAAATAATTTAAGGGGGAAAATAGTCTGAAGCTTTATAGACTACAGCAAAGCTTTTGACAGCATTAAGAGAAGGTGTAAATCATTCTAAAAATGAATCTATTGTACCTTGGAAATGTCATAAAAACACAAGAGTCAATGGCAAAGAGAATAATGGTTTTAAAAAGTGGTAGACAATAGGAAAAAAACAAAGATCTTACATGAGATGGATTGAGTATAAAAAGCTCTTAGACATTCTATTCCCTCTTCAAATAATTAATTTATGTCTTATTTGTAGACTTACTATTTTCATCTTTAAATATTATCTTTTTAATGTTGTAAGCTGCTTTGAACTCAGCAGCTGTTGACAAGAAGAATTATACTGTTGATTGGTTTTTCCGTACTTTATTTCTTTGGTGGACAACCCCCTTTAGTGTTAATTAGAAAATGATATATCACTTGTAAATACCATGTAAATACTATTTTGAAGCAATAATAAACAATCACACACTCACATACATGAAGAAGCCATTATGACTAACCCTCCTCCCCAAATGAAGTATCATTGAACTTATTGCACTGTTTTTGTGAGGTAATGTCTGACACTAAAAGCAAAGTGTTCTGCTTATATAACCATCCCATAGCACTTCAAGCACTCTCTGGGTGGTTTACAATTTAATTATGCAGGCTACACATTGCCCCCCACCCTGCAAGCTGGGTACTCATTTTACCGACCTCGGAAGCATGGAAGGCTGAGTCAACCATAAGCTGGCTATCTGGGATTGAACCCCAGATCATGAGCACAGTTTTAGCTGCAATACAGGCATGGGTCGTGGTGGCTCAGTGGACTAAGGCTCCAAAAAATGTCAGCTGCAAAGTTGGCAGCTGGGTGGTTCGAATCCCAGGTGCCACACAGTGGAGCGAGCTCCCGCTGTTAACCCCAGCTCCTGCCAACCGAGCAGTTCAAAAGCATGTAAATGCAAGTAGATAAGTAGGTACCGCTGTAAAAAGCGGGAAGGTAAAACTGTTTCCTTGCAACCATCCTGGCCGCATGACCATGGACTTACACAACACTGGCTCTTCAACTTGAATACGGAGATGAGCACCGCCTCCAGAGCCGGACATGACTAGCACGCATGTGCAGGAGGAACCTTGACCTTGACCTTACAGGCATTTAACCACTGCACTGTGAGGCTTCTTTTTTCTCTGACAATGAACTACATGTTCATCATCAGAGAGAAAAAGTGAAAGAGAGGGAAACAAATTAAAAATAAATCAGATGCTTGTCAGATGTTACTTCTGCCTATATTTGAAGCAATGTCATTATGATGATGATGAGAATAGAAAGATGAAAAAAATGGAAAAAAAAGCATTGCTTTCTCTGGCAATAGATTGAATGATCTCATAAGGCAGTGCCACTTTTTCAGAGAATTTTGCTTTGCAACCAGAATTACTTTGTTTGCTCCAGAATTATTCTCAGCTGGGCAGACTTTAAAAAACTACCAAGAGCAAAAGTGACCTCAGAGAATAATATAAAGCATAGTATCATATGTTCTACAATCATGGGCTAGCATAATTACATGACAGAGAGGGACCACACTGCTGTCACAGTTTCATTCATGGATTCCTATGGCATTTTGTGTATGAAAAGATTCGGATATATGATGAACAGATACCATTTGTTGCCCTGTGGTTCATCAGCTTACACATCATAGGGATGAACTACAATCAAATCAAAACAAAAAATATAGGGCAAAAATGGTGACAAGAATGAGGTCAGACTTTGTGGTGAACTGGTGCTGGAAATCAGCCCAACCTTCTGTAAGGCACTCCCTAATTTCCAGTACCACTAACACCATTTTATACAGCATCATAAACCTCCCTGGGAAGCACACAGTTTGTACATTTTTACTACATGGCATTCTTGCACTCTACACGTCATAGCATCACCCCTTCACAGACCTTCAGATAAAACCAGATGGAAAAATGTCTGAACTCCAACAAGGTCATGGAAATGTGATGAAAAGAGGCCAAAAGAGTCGTTTTCACAGGCAATCAATGTAGGGAGATGAACCCTTGAGCATGTGGCACAACCAAAATCATGATGTCAATCGTAGAATCATAGAATCATGCAATGTGTCAATGGACAAAATCCAAACAAAACTGGATGCATGAAGACTGCGGGCATCATTGGCATTTTGTTTAAATTAATACATACATCATACAATCTGCTAAATGTATGCAGACCCAAGTCGGGACCCATCATCTCCACCACCAGTGAGACCAATACACAATCTCCAGAAGCAGGGGCATTTTCTTAAGCTATAGCATTCAGTTAAATTCCTTGGCTGCTGTGAACTATTATTTATTTATTTATTTATTTATTTATTTATTTATTCATTCTTATATTTGTATACTGCACCAATTTCCCAAGGAGAACTCTGGGCAGTTTACATAAAACAAACATGTGAAAACCAAAGATCAAACTCAAACATAAATGCAATAAAACAATAAATGCAGTAAATATTAGGCCTGTTTGCTATCTGTCCAGACTCAAGACATTTTGGATCCTGAAAGTGCATCTTAGAACCAGCAGGGCAAGTGTTACATTGTGCAACCACAATATCCTGCTGCCCTTCAGTTTTTTCCAGGGCAAGATTTGCCTATTGACTAGTCATCTGGCTCACTTGCAACTCACATCCAATCAGTCTCAGTGTGGGCAGGTTGGGCAACCCTTGGGCTCAAAGCAGGAACTCGTTAATCTGCAACTAGGGATGGGCATGAAATGAAAAAATTGTGTTTTGTTTCATTTCATTTTAGCCCCCGTTCTGTTTTGTTTCAAATGATTTCCCCCCAAAATAAATTGTAATGAAATGAAACACATGTAAACCATTTCATAACTCTAAAAAATGGCTCCCCTGGGTCCTAGAGGCACCAAATTTGAACCCAGGGAAGCCATTTTACATAGTAACAAAATGGTTCATTTAAAATGAAAAAGCTGCCATTTTGTTTCATTACAAAAGGCTGCCTGGCAATTTGTAACCTTACAAAATGATTCATAAGCTTGCAAAATGACAAAAACAGCATTTCATTATTCAAAAGGTAGCCATCCCTATCTGCTACTGCTGGTAAGGACATCACATGCAAGTGTAATTTACTGAAGACATTGTCATCCCAATGAGATGTTCCTCTTCCAGAATTCATTAACCCAGATCTTGAGAAGTTCTGGAACCACAGGCAGCTTTTATAATTGCCTATTGAGGCTGAGCAGAGTCTACTGTTGGTTGAAAACAAAGCATACATATTTGGCTGCACAGCCCTGGCAATATCATTTAACAACACCCAGTATCTCATTTAAACTGTACCAACCTACAGATTAGTGGAAAATGCCTTCTGATCATGTATCGTCCATTATTAATTAATGATGTTCATGCTTCTAAATAAAATTGCAGTCAACAATGAATTCATAATGCATTTCTAGAAAAGAATATCATTAGTAGCTTTTTAACATTGCCCAGCAGCCATTTGGCTAACGTTGTTCACATTTTATTAATATTTTAAAATCTATAGAGTGGCACTTTTTAATTATTGAGTTGCATTATACAAAAATTAAAGGACTGCTTGCAGCTATATTCAAAGACCATTCAGAAGAAACCTCATGAAAATCAGATTTCTCTTGTAAATCCCTTAAGATGGTTTTGATTTCCATTTTAATTAATAGTGTATTTGCTAGTCATTTAAAATTCAACTCATGGACTTGAATGTTAGCCTGGCGAAACAGTGCTTCCTTGTACTGGGCAAATCTCTTTACAGATGTTATACCAGGGTGGTGATGGGTGGGTGGCATGCATGCATACCTACAGTTTGTAAACCTGTTTGTACTATTTCTGGATTCCAAAGAATAATGAAGTGAATAATAACAAGTATTCTACATAGAGATGGGCATTTCATTTTGGAAGTGGTCTGGTTCTGAAACGAAACACAGCAGCATAGGTGCTGTTCAGAACCAGGTGTTAGGCCATGATCTGAATCTGGGATGAAATTCAACTGAAGAGGCCCAGCCATTGCAGCCTCAGATGGTAAGGAATGACTACTTGGACTACAACTTCATGTATCTCCAAGTCATCACCCCAGGTCATGCTGGCTGATGGGTTCTGTGAACTGTGGTTCAAAAAATAATATTTCTAAGAACTAAGCACTATTCACTAAGGAAAGTAATGAGATAGAAAATAAATAGAGTTTGTCTTTTACCCACTGTTTTGCTGTGTGGTGCTAGGTAAAGGCTACATTTTCCCATAAGATGTCTTAAATCTTGTCCTCTTCAGATAATCAGAGCAAAGCATTGATAAGGAAACCCAGCTAGACTTAGCCCCTGCTGTGCTTCCAATTGGCAACACTTCTGGAGACAGAGGCATAGCCAGGAATTAGAGCGCCTAGGAACAACATGATAACCAGCCGCTGCTGCCACTACCACATGTGCACATGAAAGAAAGGCTGAGGGAGCCGGAGGGCTGCCCCCGTCCGTTTGTGAGCCCACAAACACTCAAAGGAGGAGCCAGGTCCACTCTGCTCACAGGCTTAGTGCCCTTCTATCCCTTTCTCGCTTCCCGTCACAACTAGGCCAAGTTCTCAGCATCTCAGTGGGGTGGGGGGGGCAAAGTGAATGTGCATGTATGGGTGTGGATGGGTGTTTGTGTCTGTGTGCTCACACGCTAGTGCATGCACACACCTTTCACCTCTCTCTCCTGTCCCGCCAAGCTCCAGGGAAAACTTGACAGCTATGCAAGGCAAGGAAGAGGAGGAGGAGGGCTCCGCGGCCACCGCACACCTGCCTGCCTGCTTGCCTGCTTCACCGCTGGCCTGGCACACAGTGGTGGAGGGGGTGCCATCATCAAGCCGTAGGGGAAAGGAGGACTGCTGGGCAGCAGGAGGGTGCAAGTCTTCCTCCTGCTGCTCCCCCTACAGCCCCCCCCCCCCCCGATTGCTGCACCTGGGGCAGATGTACCCTTCTGCTCCCACCCTAATATGCCCCTGTCTGGAGATTGATTTCTCAAGGAGAAAGCCTTGTCTACTCATGGAAGTCCTAGAACTGATCATAGATGTTAATTTTCCCTAATGCAATTCTATACACCACAGGTGGGCAGCCTTGATCTAGAAGCTATATGTAACTTCTGTATCTTGATGTAAGTACTTAACCTTCACTGAAATCACTAGATCTTGATGTCTTCATACTCTGCCAAGTCCATCGTTTTACTCTTTGGTAGGCTGTTGGTAGTGCAATTTTTGCTGTGAAGACAGCATGCCGGACAGATCCTCTGAGCTCATTGTTGCAATCGGACCCTGCCAGGAGCAGAAACAAATGATTGAGCCACTTGCAGGGTTGTAGTTGTGCTGAGCAGAATGATTTGTATGATGAGTAATTCTTGTGCACTGCCTTGTTTAGCACAGCCATGCTCCTACTAGTTCACTAAACATCACTTTTGCAGGCTAGCTGGAGAGCAAATGAAAATGGTGGTGTGCGGGAGAATAGAGGAAGGGTTTTTCCAGCCCACTGAGGCTGCTTAGTAAATATGCCTAAGGTGAAAATGTGCCAATCAGGTACCAAAAAGAACACAGAAGTGTGAAGAGTGTGAGTAGTAGAACACACAGCTGTACTGATCTTGCCTTAGAAAGTTTTCTAAATTGTCTTCAGAGGCAGAAGACAAGTCTCTGGTTTTTAGTTACCCTGCTGGGTATTTAGGCTTCTGTTGCCATTCATGATAACACTGCCTGCTTCACAGAAGAAGAATATGAAGAGGGAGGGAGAGATGATGGATTATGAATGTCCTCTTGGTTTCTCCATGTAGTTCATGTTGAGTGGATTATTAAATGTTATACATAAAGTAAAACAACCATGCCATATACCCACAGGAACTGTGTGGTAACCCACTTTATACCATACAAATGTGTGAATGTGATGTGCTTGCCTCTTTAAATCCTGAAGGACCACCCACCCACTCTTTAGGATGATAACATTCTCAAAAAAATGACCTGTCAGCAAGACATAATGTATATTTTAGCAGTCTGGATAAATGCATCTGACATTTTTTCTATTCCCAAATATGTGAATGGGGGCTTTATAAAATTCACCAGAACATATCAATTCCAGATGTTTCACAATTTTCTCACATCTTGCGAGAAAAGCAGTTTCTTTGACTTTGTAGCAAAAGAAGAAGAGAAACAAATCAGGCAAAGACGAGCCTATTCAGGCTTTGTTCATCTTATGAGCCAATCAGACCAGGGGACAAGAGCTGACTATAAGAAGGTCTCTTGCACTAGCTGTATTCAGACCGATGAAGCTGTTTGGATGAACAGCGAAACGTTTCTATCTCTCAAAAAGAAGTCCAGTAGCCATGACTCAACTCCCAGATAAACGCACCTGGATGACTGAGAATCTTCACAGACAGGCAAAGAAAATTTGAGTAGAGAAACCCATTAAAGATAATGAGCAAGGTGCCCAACTAAGGACCCAAATGTTTGACTGTATTGATGCTAAGTGATAGCAGGGATGTTGGCAAGTCCTCATTCCAAGTCCCAAGCCTTGAGACTCAGGTATCAGACTGCACTTGTGCCACCCAGCTGAGATAGGTGCATGTCCAAATACAGCTGGCTGACATCCTGTCCTGCAGCCAGCTCCTATATATGCACACTCAGCCTATTGGGCGGTTACTTCATGTCCTACTTTGTTCCACGATTATGTTCGTTCCATGACAGCGTTGTTCGTGGTCACGTGATTTTGTCCCTGTCCAATCCCTGTTTTCGTTTACCCACGGGTGTGATTACTTGTCTCGTGACAACTGTTAAATCATGTCCTTGTTTCGTGACAACTACTGGATTTCCCTGGCTTCGTTTAGCCCTTTTTAATTGTCAGGCTTCTGTTTTTCGATATTTTGAATCCCTGCAGCAGACGCGCAAGCTGTCTCGGGAAGCCCAGCAGGAGGAGCCGGGCGAGTCCTCACCACTTGCCGTGGCGGTGGCGGTGGCTGTGGGCGATACACCCTCGCCCTGAACTCAGCAGTCTGCGGGCTGGCAGGTGAGCAGGCAAGGAGAGTTCAGCCCTGCCTCTGGGACCCGAGTAGAACGGACCTATGCCTGACAGTGGCTCTCCGCCTGTCCCTTCAAGAGCCGCCTTCTCCTGCAGGGACAGGCAGCCAGCCAAGCCTGGCCTGGCACAGGAGTTCCAGTCAGCTTTCTCGGTTGTTGGAGTATTCCTAGAGCGAAAGGCGGAAACAGCCATTGCCATTACTTCACGTCCCTTATCTCAGAACAGGAACCAGGAACAAAGCGTGACAACAGAATTCCCCAGCCCAGGGGCAGGTATGGCTCATCACGCTCTGTTCCTGGTTCAGGGGGTGTGGTCAGGATAGGATTCTGCTGCCACGGTATGGACATGAAGTAACCTTTTTTCATACCGGTCCCAAGCAGGACAGCAAAGAGGGATGAGAGGGACATGAAGTAACGGCCTTAGCTGAGAGGCACATGCATGGACAGAGATAGCATTTAAGTCCTGGAAGAGTGGCCAGACCTGCAGACACTCAGGATGGTGGTGGTGATGGCGGCGGCAGCAGCAGCAGCTAGGCTCACCCTTTACATACTAAAAATTAGAGTCCCTAAAAGATGGGCCTTTGGGTAACCATCTTGGTGCTGCAAGTCAAGTCCAAGTCTGCTGCACAAACCTCCCCAGTCAAGTCTGAGTTGAGTCGCTGGTGCGACCTGGGTCATACTTGGCAGCAAGTCATGACTTATGAGTCCCCATTCCTGAGTCATAGGCTACAGGAAAATGAAAAAAAAGGGATTAGTATTCATGAGTCACAATTTTTCTTTACATGAGTAGAAACTTTTGGATAGCCACTGTATTCCCTTTGCATTTGAATATGAGAAATGCATGTGTGCTTCAAAAACAGCAACAAGATCATAAAACCCCAGATGATACTAAAGGAATCTAGAAGTTTGCATCTTAGGATTTTCCTGAGGTTTCCAGTACTATGTTTAGCTGCTATCTGTCACCTTCCCTATTAACAAAGCTTGAAGAAGGCTTGGGATAATCATTTCTTCACATGGCATCTAGGCAGAGTCCCCAAACACTTCAAACAGGTGCTGGAAGTGGGTAGAAGGTTCCTGGTAAATGAGGAAGGAAATGCAGAACAACCACTTGGGGATGTGTGGACAGAAAGATTTCTAACTTTTTTTAAAGCTTGGCCTGACTTCTAATAATATTTTAAAAAGTCATTACGCTGTATTTTTAGTGAGTGAAAACTGACAAGCATTTTGTGCAATCAGTTTCTTCATCCACTAGATTATATTCCAAACAAGTTTTAGATAAACTAGAGATGCGGGCATACATATGTCATAGCTGTTGTGAAAACAAAGCAAAGCATGATTTCGAAAAGAGGAGATCCGCATATATCCTTCAGGGTGCACGCGACATCCAGTCTCCACTCCTCTGCAAAATTACTGCTAAATTTCCACAGGAACGTGTTAAAATCAAGCAAAATAATATTTGCTCGTTTTAAAAGGAATTTCATAAACTACCCTGTTTCCCCGAAAATAAGACCTACCCCCAAAATAAGCCCTAGCAGGATTTCTATGCATTTGTTAAATATAAGCCCTACCCCAATAATAAGACCTAGTGATGGGCGTGGATGTACCTGCATGCACGCATGTGTGTGTGTGTGTGTGTGTGTGTGTGCGCGCGTGCGTGCGTGTGCGTGTGTGCGCGCGCACACGCACGCACACACACACACACACACACACAGAGTGCACATTGCCCCTCCCTTTCCATCCATGGCCCTCCCCCCCGTTCACTTGGGCCTCCAAAATTACCATACTTCGTAGCATGTTTGCTTGCAGTTCCTTCCTCCCCCCAAAATAAGACCTACCCCAAAACTAAGCCCTAGTGTATCTTCTTGAGAAAAAATAAATATAAGACAGTGTCTTATTTTCGGGAAAACACGGTATGAAAATACATTTGTCAAAAGATTCTCTTGGTTTTTATACAGGAGTTTTTTTATGTTAAAAGATTGGTAGCATAGGCAGCTGACACATCTCGGCAATGGTATAATGTGGTGTGCAGCCCACACCAAATCCCAGGGAGGATAAATTAGTCTCCAGAAGTTAGAGACACTTGTCTTTGATATAGAACATAATATGACTATTAGAAATTGGCAGTCAATGGAGAACTAACCAGGCACCAAATGCAGGACTGTTTTCATCTAAAGTTTTTGGTCTACCACTGAACTATGACTTTACACAATATGAATCTGCATCTGGTTGTACATTTGGAGCTGTAGAAAACAACCTATTTATTGTTATTTTTATTTTAGAGTATTTTTACCCCACCTTTCTTCTTGGAGAAGGACCCAAGGCGGACCTCATTACTGTAAAGTAATGAGGAACAATATACAGTCCAATACAATTAAGACATATTCAAGTAATTGGGAGCAGGGAATTGAGGGACATCTTACAGCATTAAAAGACAACATTCCATTATAGCTACAAGAGAACGCAGGCAGTTAAAAAGAGAGTGTAAGTGTTATGCATGAGGGAAACTAACATTGAAAACATATTGTCAATGCAATTACAAAATCCATAAACACAAAGTCTATGTGATGTTGTACGGTAGATTCATATAAAAGTCACATGATAGGTAGTAGTCCATCATTCAGGGAAAGCTTGCAGGATGAGAAACGTCTTTGCCTGTTTCTCGAAAGACATCAGAGATGGGGCAGTCCTGGCCTCTAGTGGGAGGGAGTTCCAGAGTCTGGACACAGCAGTTGAGAAGGCCCCTTCATGTGTTCCCACAAGACGTACCTGCGAGGGTGCTGGGATGGAGAGAAAGGCCTCTCCTGATGACCTTAATACCCAAACCGGTTCATACTGTGAGATTCGATCTTTGAGGTAGCTAGGACCCAGGTCATACAGTGCTTTAGGTTAAGGTTAGCACTTTGAATTGTGCCCGGTAGCTGATTGATTGCCAGTGGAGTTGCTTTAAAAGGAGTGGAATGTGATCTCTGTACCCTGCCCCAGTCAGGAACCTGGCTGCTGTGTTTTGGATCCATTGAAATTTCCTGAGGCTTTTCATTGGGGTGTGTGTGTGTTGTGTCATTACAGTCGTGACCGACTCTTTGTGACCCCATGTCCATGGAATTTTCTTGGCAGGAATACTGGAGTGGCTTGCCAGTTCCTGCTCCAGGCTCCTACAGCACCTGGTATTCCCCGGTGATCTCCCATCCAAGTACTAACCAGGGCCGACCCTGCTTAGCTTCTGAAATCAGGTGAGATCAATTGTGCTTAGGGCATCTAGGCTACTTTTCATTGGTAGTCCCACAAATATAAGACAGTGGATAACCAGCAGTAGTACATGCTAGGTCTATCTTTCATGTGACAGCCATTCAGATATCTGTCTCAAGATGAACTAGCATATCATATCTCAGCCTTCTCTTTTCCAAGCTAAACCTACTCCACTCCCTCAACCGTTCTTCACATGGTTTCGCTTCCAGACACCCTACCAACTTTCTGCCCAGAACTGGACAGAGTATTCCAGGTGAGGCCTGTCCAAAGCAGAATGTAGTGATTCTATTGACTTTGGTTATTCTGGGTGGCAAACTTCTTCTGATGCAGCTCAATACTGAGTTCATCTTTTTTGCTGTCAGATCACAAAGCTGACATGTTTAGCTTAGGATTTCTTAAGATCACTTCCCACATGTACTACTGCCAGCTATCCACTGTCTTATATTTGTACATCTGATTTTTCCTGCATGAACACAGAACATTACATTTTTTTCCTTTCTGAAACCATTTTTCTTTGTTTTGATCTAGTTCTCCAGTTTGATAAAGACACCATGAATCCTGATTCTGCTTTCTAAATTATTAGTTCCTCTTCTTAATTTGCTGCTAACTGCACTTTTGATGAGTGTGCCCTCTATACCTTCATTCACGTCATTTGTAAAAATGTTGAGCAAAAACAAGCCAGCAGAATCCCTTGGCATTAGCTATTACTTCTTTCTAGAATGGCGATGAACCATTTTGAACACTCTTTGGTATGGCCCAGTTTATGTAGCAGCCTCCCTGCAAAGCAGCCCAACTCCTGATAAGAAATCTAGCTCCAGCCAGAGCTGTCCATCAAGGCAACTGGTCACCTCAATTCCCTTCTTCCGATATACATTATACACAAAAGCATTGGCACTCAGCTTTAGGTTGTAACCAACAGTCTATCCTATGAGGCAAAATACATCTCCACGTGCCTAATAAAGAAAGTTGTGGCACTGAGACCTGCATCCATGTGGTGAACTAGCCAAAGACTGTA
Source organism: Phrynocephalus versicolor (assembly GCA_023846285.1). Taxonomy (NCBI): domain Eukaryota; kingdom Metazoa; phylum Chordata; class Lepidosauria; order Squamata; family Agamidae; genus Phrynocephalus; species Phrynocephalus versicolor. The sequence continues at coordinate 33,391,824 of JAHTLZ010000204.1, forward strand.
GTGGGAAGGTAGAAGGTTCTCTTTTCCATGGAAGGGTTATGATCACAAGCATGATGTTGCTGTAATGCTCTTGCAAGTCAGGTATCAGTATGTTTTGTCAGGTGTTTTTCTTTTTTTTTGGGGGGGTGTCTAATATTACATATTTACTTACAACTTATTTGGAGAATATCTTCACCAGAACAGTGACTGGCAATGATGCAACACCTGATATTTTTGGACTGAAACTTGTGTGTTTCTTCACCTTTGGTTGTGCTGCTGTTATTGAGAGTTGCAGGCCAACAGCTTCCAGAAGGCCCTGGTTTCCCATCCTGTATTAGTGAGTTTTGTAAATGTTGGCAAGAACCTATGTTTCATGCAAGAAACAAGAGGCTAATATTAACTAACTAACTAACTAACTAACTAACTAACTAACTAACTAACTAACTAACTAACTAACTAACTAACTAACTAACTAATGGCATAAAATTGGCATAAAATGGCATAAAATTTACTTAGTTTAGTAAATTTTATGTCATTTTTTTTAAAATAGAAAACCAAAGAAATGTAAAATCAATGCATTCCAGCCAAGCATATCCTGAGCAACACTGAAATTAACATCCTAAAGATCACAGCATCATAGAATAGTGAAAGTCATCAAGTCCAACCCCTGCTCCATGCAGGAATGCAGACCAAAGGATAAAAGATGCAAAGTATCGAAGATTCCAGATTAGATGTGATCACACAGTGGATATCAACCTTCTCTAAGCTGATGCCTTCTTGGAACTCTCATCAGCTCTAGCTACAGGCCTTGGGAAGCCGCCCATACCTAACCAGTAGAAGGATGGCACCCTTGGTCCCATAACATTTCCAGTGGTCATGAATTCTGTGGAGTTACAATTCAAAAGAAATGAAGGCCATCAAGTTGAAAAAGGACATATTAGCTAAACAGAGGCTAAATGGAGCATAAAATGTAACTTCTCATATATTGTGTTAGACCCAAAGCTGGAAACAAATTGATTGAAGATGAGGATGCTGTGTATCAGAACTGAAATATCACTGATTGTGGTTACACATACTGTAGCTATGTAAAGAAGTGAAAGGTGATGAAACACAACATTTGACATGGCAGAATAGACAATTCTATTGAAAATGAAAAATGCTCCCTCATATGTTACCTTAAAGCAAAGATTATTGCTGTTAAACAAGGTTGCTCCTGTTATGTGTGGTCCTCTTCATTAGCATAATTTTGTGCAAGGTGCCCTTCTCTGGTGTACAAACTAACTATAGCTCAATATGGCAAGAAGAAATTACATAGAATTGCTTTCTGTATATTGATTGGACTTGACTCATTATCCTTTGGCTGCTGGCCCTGCCACAACACCAGCGTCCTTGTTTAAGTGGTCAAAGAGGCTTGCTAGGCAGTGAAGAGAACTAGTAATCACCACCAAAACCACCGCCCCACAGTGGCACAACCTCAAGACGAGCATACATAAAACATTTGCTTTCCTCATGAGAACTCCCACACTGAAAAATGTACTACAGAACTCAGAATGCTAAATGCATTACAGTTAAGCAAAAGTGGGGACTTTTTGCAGGTCAGATTCATACGTCCTGTAAAAAGAAAATGTTAAAACTGCTTTGCATGTTAGAAAGATGCATTGGAATTAAAGGGCTAAGAAGTTCTTAACATTGCCGTTTATTCTTCTAGTTTTTGGCAACTCTCATGCACTCTTTATAGTCTTTAACTATCCAATTGTTCTCAAACATACATAAAAGAATTCATGCTTGCATATGGAAGGAAGAGAAATTTGCTACATATGTCCAAAATGCACCAGCCAGACTGCTGACTGGGGTGAGGTACAGAAATCACATTACACCCCTATTAAAACAGCTCCACTGGCTACCAACCAGCTACTGGGCACAATTCAAAGTGCTGACCTTAACCTACAAAGCACTGTACGACCTGGGTCCTCGCTACCTCAAAGATCAAATCTCACAGTATGAACCAACTTAGGTGTTACGGTAATCTGGAGAGGCCTTTCTTGCCATCCCACCACCCTCACAGGTACATCTCATGGGAACACATGAAAGGGCCTTCTCGGCTGCTGCGCCCAGACTCTGGAACTCCCTCCCACTAGAGGAGAGGACTGCCCAATCTCTGATTTTTTTCCGGAAGTAGGCAAACACCTTTCTCTTCAGGCAAGCTGTCCTTAATGATGGACTATCTATTATGTGTCTTTTATATCAATCTATATGATCACATAAACTTTGTGTTTATAACCACTTATAACCTTGTGTGATTACATTAAAACTATGTTTTCAATGTTAGTTTGCATCACTCATAACTTTTACATGGAATTTTACTCTCTTTTTAACTGCTTGCATTCTCTTGTAGCTTTAATGCAATGTTGTCTTTTAATGCTGTAAGATGTCTCTTAATTCCCTGTTCTCAATATTTGAACATGTCTTAATTGTACTAGATTAGACATACAAAATAATGGAGGGTCTGAGTAAAGTGGAGGGAGGGAGGCTCTTCTCTCTCACACAAAATTCCAGAACTAGGAGACATCCACTCAAACTGAGGGAGAGGAGATTAGAACAGACAAAAGAAAATATTTTTTACCCAGCATGTTGTTACTCTGTGGGGCCCCCTGCCACAGGATGCGGTGATGGCATCTAGCCTGGATGCCTTCAAAAGGGGATTGGACAGATTCCTGGAGAAAAAGTCCATTACAGGTTACAAACCATGATGCAGATGTGTAATGTCCAGGCTTTAAAACAGGGTACTTAAAGGGCCAGATGCAAGGGAGTGTTACCACGAGACAGATAACTAGTCTTGCCCACAAAATTAGACCTCTCCAAGAACACCTGGGGACCAAAGGTTGGGAACCACTGATTGGGGTCCATGAAATGGATGGGTTTCATGCTGTATTACTTAATGTTGTGGATTACAGCAAATTTCTCATTGTATGGAGAGTGTATGAATCAAGGCTCCCTTTCCTGGACTTCTGCTTTTTGCATAAACGTTAGAGTTCTGGGGTTGGGTGTAGGTGTAACCTGAGAGGACAGTTACTGAGAACAGTCCACCTGCTTCTTCCATGGGATGGGAGTTTTCAAACAACCCTACAAGACATTTTTCAGTTAGAATATTTTGGTAATTACTGTATTGGTAAAATGTGGTGTCTGCTGGGTAGAAGTAAAATTACTTGAGAGACTGGTATAAAGCCAAAACAAAAGAAAGTACTCTGGAAACCCATTTAGGATAATACATGAGGATAGATTTCTAAAACTTAGTACAGAAATCTCTAATGCTGGCTACTCTTTTTGCAGGTCTGATTACCTAATAATGGCAGAACAACAATAAGCAGAAGTGACCTTAGGGTGCTTTTACGCGATCCCTAAAATCCAAGGCAAAGGGCTCCCAGATGGGGAGCTTAAAATTGTTTTCTCACCAGCTCCGGTCTTTTTTAAAAAATAAGTACAACCACGCCCACCTAAGCGTGTCCCAGCACATTTTCCAAGTACCTGGTCTCCGAAGGTGACAAATTTCTGATGCGGATTGCAAAGCAGTGAGTGCCAGGCTCTCCTTGCCTTGTTTGTTTGTTTGTTTGTTTGTTTTGCCCCCCGCCCCTTTAAGAAACTGGAATGCTTCCCAACGGCAGAGCGGAGGTGAGCCAACATTCTTTTCTCCCTTTTTTTCTCCCTCCCCTCATGCAGACAGGAGCAAGGGAGTGTGGAGGGGTGGGAACACAGCAAGAGGAGCAAACCCCCAAGATCTCTGATCCGAATTTAAGTTGCCAGCGGATCTTAGGGGTCGTGTAAAAGAGCCCTTAGAGAAAAGGAATGAAAGAAGCTTTAGAGTACAAACCTGTATGTGGATCTAGGGAAGACAAGGTGAGAGAGTGCATCTCACCAGGGGCTTGTTGCACATCCCCTCATTTAGTTCACCTGCTACATGCATTGGTGCATTATTCTCATATTTTCAACATCACAGGAACTCAAACAATAAAACTAAAACATGAGTGTAATAATGAACTGAGTTCTGATTCAAAGAAACCGTCAGCTGGGTTCTTAAATTCTGAGCACATAGTGCTTTGTTAACTATTTTCATTGCAAGGAACAGGAGTCACAATTTCAAATCCATGCCCAGGCTGCAGCTCACTAGATGCTACCAGGCAGTTATTTCTATCACGAGCCCAGTTTCTTGTCCATGATAAAATAATAACACACAGTACTAAAATTTTTAAAAGCAAATATTTCTTTGAAAATTCTAAATGTAGTCTCTTCCCTCCATCCTCTGCTTTTTCTCTCTTTTTCTGTATTCCACAAATTTGCCATAGTTCAGTTCTATATGCTTGATGATTTATACTTCAGTGGATTTATATTTCCATGGAAAATGTGACCTTCTTTTGACTTCACATCCTGCAAGCGTTCCTCATTGCACAAACTATCAAGTAAGTTATTTTTCATTAAATCCATTTGACACCAATTTGCTGCCAAAGTAAATGACTTCATCTCCTGCTTTGCCATTTGTTCATTGAGCTGAATGCTTTGCCATTCTAACATTTTTGTTGACATTTGTGAATTTAGTCTGGGCTAGCCCAAGAAACCTACAATACAAAGGTAGCAATCTCTGTCACTAGAATCTCTGGCAAATATAAGATATAGTTAATGTAATAACACTTGTCAATATAAAAAAGAAAATAAGAACCTAAGGTATTGAAGGCCATGGGATAGAAATAATTACTATCAGCCAAAACCAAAAAATAAATAAAAAAGACAAAAGTGTTATGTCATCCTAAAGACTAACTATTATATTTTAAAATAAGCTTTCATGGATCTTCTTAAACCTACTTCGTCAGACACATCAGGTGGAAAACAGGGATTAATACTGCAAAACATTTATGCTGGGCTCAAGAATCAGTGGTGTCTGGTTGCATTTCACACATGCTCTAATTTAAGACTTCTGTTTGGTATTCAGTTCTGTAAGCATTTCAGTAGGATACACACAACCAGGCAAAAGCAGATAGTTAGAGGGGGAGAAGGACTTTAAAGACCAACTGCAGGCATTAACATGATTCAAGGAAACAACAGAAACAATGTGTATCAATTAGAGATGGGCACGAAATGAACTTTTTTTGTTTCTGTTATTCATTATTCATTTCGTTACATAACAAAATGAATAACGAACATTGTGATGAAATTGGAACAAACAGAACAGAACCACGAAAATTAGATTCGTTACATTTCGTTTTTCATTAATGGCAACGCGCAATGAAATGAGCTGTTTTAAATGTTAAAAAACGCCCTGGACATCCATAAAAATGCAGCGATAATTATTTATACTGTCTGATATTACCTACTGGGGTGTGTGTGTTGGGGTCCTTAAAACTTTTGTTTTTGTCTTTTCCCATTGCGATGTATTTTTCTTTTCCCTTTAAGGATGACAAAATGGATGTTGCCAGCCACAAAATGGAGGCAAGCCATGTGATGGGATCATGTAAATTCTTGGACAACTTCAACCAATAGCATGCCCAGGTTGCAGACTTCTTGCAGTCTCCAGTGGGAGTTAGGGTGGGACTGCTGTCTCTGTGACTCGTTAGTTTCACTTTAGGCTAGCAAGGCAGGTGCATGTCTTTGTGTTCCTGCCGGCTGCAGCCTGGCTCATAGGGGAGAGAAAGAAAAGATTTGTCTCTAGCTTCAGTCCTGCAGCCTCCCTGTGTGCGTGCATGCGTACCTCTCGGTGAGTACCCTCCCCTGCCCCGGAGTGCAGTCACTCTGCGGCTGCCTTGCACCCTGGGCAACACCCACCGCTGCCTTTGCAGCCTCCCTGCGTACCTAGTTTATACTTTGTCTCTGCCAGCATCAATTTTTTTTAGTGTTTTCCCTCTGGTCTGGGGCATTGGGGGACGCCCGCGCATGGAAATGCTTTAAAAATTGTGCAAAAAGTGGGTAAAAATGGAAAATGAAAAATGAAAAACAAATAAACAAAAATGATTTTTTTCAAAAATTTGTGAAAAACAAAAACGAACTGAAACAGACCCCTCAATGAAAAATGAAAACCCGAAACACAATTTTTTTGATTTGTGCCCATCTATAGTATCAATAAAGAGAATGACAGACTATACTATTGAGTCTTGTTCTGAAATATGGATAACAGTAGAAAGAAAACAGCAGTAGACAACAGCTTTTTTAAATGGTTTGGTCATTGTCTGGGTCTGTCCCGCAGTAACTTAGTTCTAGGCATCCATCTTGCTTTGTTAGTCTCTTCCTTAATCATATTTAGTAGGTATTGTAGTCTGAGGAATACATTTTGAAGATCCTTGTGTTTGAAGTTTCCATCTTGTGGGTTTAAGCAGATACAATTGTATCTGGGGGCTTGGCAGTCAACAGTGGATTTTGTTGTGTGTTCAGGATAGAAGTTGGAAGTATGCAGGTAGTATACTGTATTGATCAGTGGGTTTTCTGTATAGTGTGGGTTTTAAATCATTTTAAGCCTACTGTACATCCATATCTGTCATGTTTGCAGTACTGATTTCAGTAAGAGGTAGCCTTATGGTAACCCAGGTTGTGTAGGGATTGTCTGATTTACCATTAAGATAATTATTAGGAAATAGAATAAAAGTTCCAGCAGATGTTATGATAGGTATCCTTTTAAAACTCAAACTAATGCTGGACTAATCAAATCAAAACTATTGAATAAAAGCCTTCAGTCTATTTCTGGGGGGAAATTCCAAAGGAAAAATGTAAACATCAATCTATTATGGAGACATTTGAGGCAAATGTCATCATAGCGATGAGTGTGCCCCAAGAATGACTTCACAAACGGCTTCTAAAGATTTATACAGTAAACCCCCACCTATTGCAGGGGTTAGGGACCCAATCCAACCCACAATAGTTGAAAATCTGCAATATGCGGATGCTGGGTCAGATTGGCACTGGGCAGGCTCTCTGGGGGCTCTTGTATTTACCCCAGGCCTGGCGCTGCCCCAAATGGGCCTGCAAGGGACTTTCCAGTCCCACAGAGGCCCCAAAAGAGCTTTTTAGTGATCTGGTTTACCAGAAGTCACTCCCGGTTTGCGGGGAAGCACTTTTGGGCCCTCCGACGGGCCTGGGAAGGCATTTCCTCCTTGCTGGGATTGCAGTATATGAATTGCAAAAGGGTGGGGGACAACTGTACAAGAAAAGGAAAATATGTAGAGATAGAAAATCATCCCTCTCATTCCCCCAAGAATGTTAAGTTAGCATCTGCTCATATCATCTCCTCCCCATCCCATGTATAAGTGTCAGACACTAAAACTTTCATAGCTACACTCCTCCATTACTGGCTAGTTAGCTGAACTGAGACATATCCTCCCAATACAGAGGGTTCAGTTCATCTGAGATGTATCTCACCAATAAACAGACCCTCCTCTCATACACTGTGTTTGAGGTCACAGATGCAGCAGGAGGAAACATTCTCTGCAGCTGACATCAGGTGTGGCCCAAGACATTTTGTTGCCTAAGAGTCTGTCCAAAATGGGTATACAGTGGTACCCCGTACAACGTACGGTTCGTGCAACGGAAAATCCGTGCAACGGAAAAAAAATCCGCCCCCCCTCCCCCCCCCCGTGGCCACGGGCAGTCAGGGAAAGAGGGGAGGGGAGGTGCGGCCGGGCGACTCCAGGACTCCGGCAAGAGGCAAGCGGGGGGGATTCCCGGTGCGGCCTGGCCAAGCCCCCCACCCCAGGCCAAGCGACGCATCGCACCCCTCCCCCCTGCGGCCACCTCCACCCACCACCTCCTGCTGCAGCTTGGCCGGTGATTGCCGCTTCCGCCCATCCGCGCCGTCTGGCCGCTTGGCCGCACTTGGCCCCGGGCGACCAGGCATCGGCCGCGGCGCGGGTCGGCCCAGGGCGCGGAGGCGGAAGGCGGGTGGCGAGGGCGCGGCGCAGGAGCCCCAACCGCTACTCCCCGCCGCGCTGCCTCCCGGACTCTTAGAGCTCGGAGCCCGAGCCCCCTGCCGCCCTGGCCGTGATCGCCGCTTCCGCCCATCCGCGCCGCTTGGCCGCACTTGGCCCCGGGCGACCAGGCGTCGGCCGCGGCGCGGGTCGGCCCAGGGCGCGGAGGCGGAAGGCGGGTGGCGAGGGGACATGGCGCGGCGCAGGAGCCCCAACCGCTACTCCCCGCCGCGCTGCCTCCCGGACTCTTAGAGCTCGGAGCCCGAGCCCCCTGCCGCCCTGGCCGTGATCGCCGCTTCCACCCATCCGCGCCGCCTGGCCGCTTGGCCGCACTTGGCCCCGGGCGACCAGGCGTCGGCCGCGGCACGGGTCGGCCCAGGGCGCGGAGGCGGAAGGCAGGTGGCGCGTCTCCCCACCAGGCAGCCACTTCGGCCATGGCACCAGCAGCGGCGTCGGCCGCGGCGCGGGTCGGCCCAGGGCGCGAGGCGGAAGAGGACGCGGGGGCAGGAGGGCAAGGGAGGGGAGGCTGCCGCCGCCGCTGCCACCGCCGGTGCTCCCTGCCGGCTCCCGGGAAGGAAGAGGTAGGTGTGTGTGTGTGTGTGTGTGAGAGAGAGAGAGAGAGAGAGAGAGAGGCGGGAACGGGCCGGCGGGGCCTTTGGGAGCGCCGCCGCTGCCCGTGTGTGTGTGTGTGTGTGTGTGGGAGGTGGCTGGCGGGGCCTTTAGGAATGCATTGGAACGGATTAAATCCACTTCCAATGCATTCCTATGGGAAATGATAATTTGCTTAACGAAAAAATTGCATAACGTAATTTAATTGGGAACCAATTAATTACGTTATGCAAGGTACCACTGTATATCATTGTGAGTGCAGTTTAGTTCGAATCAAATTAGGATGTCCACATGTGTTTTGGAGTAGAACACTAAACCCCATTCCCTTTGAGAGCTATCCCACTTTCAAGCCCTACACTGGGGCTTATCTGTTTTTGTGTGTGTCATGATTCGGTAGGCAAATTATCCCACTGTATAGGTTGTGTGGATGGTTAGTATGCACCTAAATGGAACTGTGTGCCTCTTTCTGTCTAATGATAAGATCATGCCTTTCTGACCCTGGGAACTGTAGCCTTGCCAAAACAAATTACATAAAGACATCAGTAATTGTTTTAAAAGAGTTATCCATATATGTCTGATAAGTAGTACTCACGTTATAATGTATTGATATAAACCTACAAGGAATCAAAGGTGTTAGCCCATGTTAGGAAAGTGACATGCCTTGTTCTCATTCATTGAGAGAGGGGCTTGATTTTGTGAGACACCTCCATGAGAGATTTCCATTCCTGTCATAGTCCTCGCCACAAGAGCAAGATAAAAGATGCTTGTTTCCTTAATGAAGATTTCCGCAGCTGTGCAAAATACCTGCTTAAATCTTACTTTCCCCCTTCCCCATTAAGAAAAAAAGAAATGCACAGAAAGATCAGCTGATTCTTCAGAGTGGCACACACTAGTTATCAAAAGCTTCTGATTCTTTAAAGCCCTCAAATAAAGCAGCAGCAACTGTGGTCTTGAATAATTTGTGAAAATTACATACACTGAATCATATCTTCAAGGTATGGCACCAATGCAGAACATAACATTTGTGTAAAATTGTTCATCTGATATCACTAGGAAATGCTTTTCTTTCATAGAATCATGTGACGTCAAGTCAATTCTGACTTATGGTAAACCTTTTCAGGAGTTTCCAGTAGAGAACACTCAGAAGTGGTTTGGCATTCCCTTCTTCTAGGAGTGCCCTGAGACTGTACAACGTGCCCAAGGCTACCCAATGTGGCTGTTCTCATTGCAGACCCAGTGAGAAATCAAACTTCCAACCTCTAACTCCTCATTAGGCAGGGATTCCCCCCCCCCAGAGGTGTAACTAGAGTTTGGAGTGCACGGGGACAAAGTCAGTTTTTGCGCCCTCTTCTCCCCCAACCATGTCTCACCCACGCAGCAAGGGGGCCAGATCTTGGGGAAACAGTGGGAGAGAGGAAGAAGGGTCTCTCCTTTTCATGCCCTCTTTGTGGATTTCCTTTCCAGTTAAGGCTCTCCTGTGCAAACCACACAGCATGCAGGTAGCGCCAAGCAGGCATTTTTTCCAAGCATCACCTCCATAGCATGCTTCCTCCTCCTCCTTTCCCCTGGCTAAGGCTTGCTGATTGTTAGCCCAGGAAGAGGAGGAGGGAAGCAGGTGATGGGATTTTTTTCTAATCAGCACCTCTGTAGTACTGATGAATGTTAGCCTGGGGAAAGGAGGAGAGGGAAAACAATCACCAAGCCTTACTGGGGTTGGGGAAAGGAGGAGGGGGAGCAATAATAGAGGTGCTGCTTGGGGGGGGGGAATCCCTGCTTCCCTCTCCTCCTTTCCCCTGACTAAGGATCGTGAAGCCTTAGCGGGGCAAAAGGAGGACTGCTGGTGGGATGGCACATGGCTTCCTCCTCCTGCCCCCTCCAGGTGCCCCCAGATTGCTGTGCACTCCAGGGCAAATGCACTCTTCCTCCCCTTCCTAGTTATGCCAGTGTTTCCCCTCACTCCAATTCCTGTAAGAATAATTGAAACAACAAAAAGGGAGCATGCTCCACTTACTACAGGTTGAGAAATAGATTCAACTGTGAGAAAGTGCTGACCATTCATTTAAAAATGTAATGTGAATGTAATTTCAAATTTAGGTGCCACCATTTTAGCCAATAAACCACCAGTTCCCACAGACATGTGTTGCTCTGAAATTCAGTGGCAGGATTTGATACATATTCCTCAAGAAGAACTGGTAACTTTCTCTAACTATGTTCCTCCATAACCATACACTGAAGCTCATGTTTGTTTCTTCATCATCATATGCCACCATAAGTAAGTTAATAAACTTCATTTTTATTTATTTATTTATTTATTTATTATTTATCCATCCATTTTCTTCCCGAAAGAACTCCAGGCGGTGAACAAAGAGGGCAAGACAGACCCAAAAGAAACAATACAGCAATCGAGACAAAATAAAAACGGTATATAAA
>JAHTLZ010000204.1:33416990-33429801 GCA_023846285.1 Phrynocephalus versicolor
ATCATCATCATCATCATCATCATCATCATCATCATCATCATCATCATCATCATCCAACCACAGGTTTTTTTTCAGTAATTTGCTACTAACAACGCCCAAAAAGCATAAGAATGTATAACTGTAGCCAAGAACAGGATACATAACTTCAGAAACATCAAAGAATGCCTCCATTCTAATATGATGGCTGGGAGGTGCTGCTGAGAGTCATGTCTGAGACGGCATACATACATCTAAAAAGGAAATAAGGTAATACAGAAATTAAAACATAATAAGATAACATTATTATGCATATGCAGTCAGCAACATTCACATAGTGAAATTTTAAAAAGAAAATAAAAACAGCACAAAAGATAATTAAAGGCAGAGGCGAGTTAAATATTGTGTTATTATGTGTCCCAACTGTGATATACAAAAGTCAGGCAAAGCTTTTTTGAGAAGCCATGTTTTTAGTAGGGGTTTAAATGTCTCCAATGAGGGAGTCAGGCAAATTTTTAAGGTCAGCTGGTTCCAAAAATGAGGGGCAACTGCTAAGAAAGCCTGATTTCTCGTTATGTTGGGCCTACCCTCAGGTGCCCAGTCTGGGATGACCAAGTGATTTGGACAGTTCTCTGTCAGGGGAGCTGTCTGGCAGATATTGAGGTCCTAAACCATTTAGGGCTTTGTATGTAGTCACAAACTATGTGGTACTGTTCTGCTGTATTCTAAAAAAACATACTGTGTGGCTTTCTTTTACTCTCCAAATCACTGCGACATTCAAACTTTGGATTAATCCAGATCTGATTCAGATCTAATTCAGATCAGTCTTATCCCTTGCAAGACTGAATCCAAATTGACCCAAAACAGCTCAAGTTGACTGCATTCAATGGAATCAGTTAAGCAGCCCTAATAGTACTGTATGTTCATTTTTAGCTGATTATTCTCCCCTACTTGGTATCAGAAAGTCCTCAGTAATGAAATTCTACTTTTCTTGCTGTCATTTTCACTTCTCTTAATGTTACGGTTTTCTCTTGCATTACAGTTTAATCCTTGAGCACCAAAGACCAAAAAGTACAGCACCCTTGACCCCTTGCAACAATAACATAAGTTAGTGGGGAGACAGTATCGACCAAAAAGTGTAAAGTGCTCTCAGAACTAGACAGAAAAAATGGAAGCTTCTTTCAGAGAGACAGGAAATGTCAGGAAATTGACATCCATATGTGAATATAGTCCCCTATAGCAGTAGCTGGTTTCTTTGTGTATTTAGAACATTGCCTCAGCCTACATATTCCTTTTATCAATAAGCTCATTTTTCTGCACTTTTGAGTAAAGGTTTCAGGCAACAAGCAGTGCCAGTGCTAAGTCAACAACACGCTGCCAGATGAAACATTTGTAACATAATGTTCAACAGGAAAAGACACCTACACCACTAATTCACAATCAATTGCTTGGATCTGGGCCCTTCTCCAGAAAAGATATTTAGCGGAGCCTACCAAATTAAATAGAACCATGTCCCATTCTTTAAAAAGAATGTTGAAACTAACTGGATGCAAGTTTTATAAAATCTTGAATTTTTGTGACAATAGTCTGGTACTCCATTATGTTTCTGCAATATAGCCAACTTTTAAGAAGAGACTTAAACAATGTTATCACAAACATGCTCTTCTGTCCCTACCTTTGATAGTCACTTCCCTGGTTTTGTCTCTATGTATGTTTGATTCTTTGTTTAGTCTACAGTTCTCTAGGTAACATACATAATTCCAAAAAGTAACTATTTTTTTAAAAAAAGGGCACAGAGGGACAACACAGGAAATCAGCATCACGTTTTAAGACTTAAAAGTATTCAAAAGCCAGAAAATAACGTAATCCATTAAGACTCAAAGGAGGACTCCTAAACATTCTGAGATTCTACTCTGCAAAAAAAACAAAAACAAAAAAGACTTAATCTGGCATGCCAATAATGCATCCGGTGGGCAACAGGTGAATCTCATCAAACCAGAGTATTCCATAGTCTGAGGATTATCAGTGAGAACCCCCTTTCCTGAGAAGCCACATGCCAAATGTCTCTTGAAAAAATTTTCTTGGAGAAAGATATCCCATTCAGGAAGGTAAATGGGAAGTCTTGAGCAAGCTCCAGTACCAAAAGTGTCCCCAAGGAAATGAACAATGAACTCTATATCTAGTACTCTCCATCTAGAAAACCTGAGTTGCCATACGTCAGAAGTGCTTTGATGGCATATGATGATCATTATAGTACTGCAACGAAAGGTTTTGAAGGAGACAAAATAAAAATGAAGATAACAGTCAAATGCAATGAGTTTTTTAAAGGTTACATTAGCATTTAACAGTTCATTAAAAAGTCCCCCCCCCCGCACGCGCATGCATGCTAGTCATGTCAGACTCTAGGGGCGGTGCTCATCTCCAAATTCAAGTCAAAGAGCCAGTGTTGTGCAAGTCCGTGGCCATGTGGCCGGCATGGCTGCAAGGAAACACTGTTTTACCTTCCCACTTTATATGGTGGTACCTATTTATCTACTTGCATTTTACATGCTTTCGAATTGCTAGGTTGGCAGGAGCTGGGGTTAACAGCGGTAGCTCACACCACTTCGTGGCACCCAGGATTTGAACTGCTGAGCTGCCAACCTTGCAAGCTGACATCTTTCAGTGTTCTAGCCCACTGAGCCAACACACCCCTCACTTCATAGTCTCTTTGTAATTTTGTTGGGGGAAAGCCAAGATTAGCAGCCTCTCAATAGCAAGGGGCTGCACAATGAATGTCAAGGTTTGAACAAGTAATATTGTATAAGTAAACACCACTTCACATGAAAAATGCTTTAAAAAGAGGGACTGTGATCTTAGTCACTAGGTGAAATAGCTTTCGTTCTATCATCAGGAAAGCTATGACCTGGGGGAGGAGGGGTGCCTAACTGTGTGGGTTTTTTTTCACCCCAAACCTGGACATCAACCATCCTTTCACAACCATGTGCACACTCAGTCCTAATACGTAATAATATTGCAATCGAGTTTAATTAGCTAGGCTGAGTGAGAGAACAAGAAAAGAAGATTTTGTACCACAAAAGGGCTTTCTACATTGTGGCACAAGCCTTTGTTCTTCAACCTAAATGAAGCAAAATGGCTGGCAGAGCAGCTCAAAGCAAACTACACATACTGCACCGTGCCTTCAGTCTGAGCACTTCCTAGCGCCTCAGTGTTTTTGAGCTTCCAGGGGAGATCTTTATTGGGAAGGATTCAGCTGTCACTCAGCTTCTCCAGTCTTCAGTTTCCCCTTGTCTCAGTTCAGTTGGTTGACCTCCACCTTTTAAACCATACAAATGCCAGGAGGCTTACAGAGGATCTTCAAGTGATGTCGCCCCAGCTTGAGGTGAAGAGCACCTCCTTACTCTACCTCATTGTCACCCTGGAATTGCACATGGCTGTCATCCATATTTGCACAAAGATAGCGAGCATGCTTATCTGAAAGGAGTTTTAATGTTCTTTAGTGGCTGTGTCCACAATGGCATTCTTTATCTGCTATATTTGCTATGTTTCCCCATGAGATGTCCTCGACATAGAATTTTAATTCATTATTATTATGGTAAAAAGCGAGATGCGACAAAGGAAAAAGTAATCAAACAAAAAATTGTTGGCAAGGCTACCTGAGATTTGTTTTCTATGTCATGGAGCATAATATATGGGAAACTTTCAGAGAGTAATGTTTAGAGACAGAGTGACCACCTGTTCAGTTTTACAGAAGATAGTTCTCCATCTGAAAGAATGTCAGGCAGCAGTCAGTCCACTAGTCAAAGCTGTGCTCTGACTGAATTGACCAAGGGCCATTTTCAAGTGAAAAGCAGTAAAAGTTTTCTGCTTATATACCACCCCTTAGCATTTCAAGCAGTTTCTGGGAAGTTTACAATTTAATTAGGCAAGCTACACATTGCCCTCCCCTCCCCCAGCAAGCTGGGTACTCATTTTACCGACCTCAGGGGGATGGAAGGCTGAGTCAGCCATGAGCCGGCTATCTGGGATTGAACCCCAGGCCCTGAGCACAGTTTTAGCTGCAGAACAGCAATGTAGCCACTGCGCCACAAAACTCCTTGATGGAGGAGCAGGCTCTTGGAGGCTGCACATCAGCATTTACGTAGAGATGGGCATGAAGTACAGTTGTCCCCTGTCATTTTGCGGTTCATATACTGTGGTCCCGGTATATCACAGGTCTGCAATATATGAAACGCAAGCCCCCCCCCCGGCAACTTACATGGGCCCATGTGAGGCTCTAGGCCTGGCACTGCCCCAAACAGAAGTGACTTCCGGATCACCGGAAACCCCTTCTGGAGCCTCTGACAGGCTTCTCTGGCCTCTTAGAGGCCCTCGAAGTGGTTTCCAGTGATTTGGAAGCCAATTGGAGGCCTGTTCGGGGCAGTGCCAGAACTTAGGTAAAGTGTAGGAGGCCCCAGATAGGCTCCCCAGTCCCAACCTGACCCAGCATCCACATATCATGGATTTTCCATTATCGTGGGTCATGTCGGGTCCCTAATCCCCACAATAGGCGGGGGATTATTGTACCTCATAGTGCAGCACTTATCCTCCCCTGCCCCTGCCCCTGTCTGGAGGCCCATTCACCAGCAGCAGCATCACACCTGGCTCCTCCTTCCTACTCCCATGACACTGCAGTCACATCAGGAGCTGGAGCTGCCCTTCCCTGCCTTTACAGGCTGTTGGACTCTCTATCCCACTTCTTCTTCAGACAGCCTGAGATGGCAGGGATGGGCAGCCCCAGATCCTGATGCATCTGGTATGCTGTGGGAGCAGGAGGACCAAGGTCGGCTGCTGCTGCTGCTGCTGCTGCCAGTGAGTGGGCTTCTAAGGAGTAGGGAAGGGAAGGGTAAGCTTATGATATGACACAGGGCAGTACAAATTCTAGTGCTTAGCCATTGGCCAGAAGATTGTAACCAGTTTCTCCCCCCCCCCCCCCACCAGTGGTGAAATTGGACTGCATCTATTTAAGATTTGTGCAAATATAACATCAGTTATGGAAGTTGCTAGGTAGCTGACAGGATGTCTGGAGTTGTACTGGTTGTTTGTGACATCACTTCCTTGGTTCACCACAGCAACATCTCCAGTTGGAGCCTCACATACATGTGAATACGGGCCACTGGGTTTCAATTTGAATTATAATAATTATTTACCCATTTGCCTCTAAACATAAACATTTTATGCAAATCTTTCTCTACTTTTGTCTTCTTTATGGGCCCTGTGGTCATCCTAGTCAATTCATGGCCCAAATAAAACAGCTCCTTTGCCCTCCCTTCTCTCTTATCCCCTGTTCTTGTCAAGATATCTCTTTTCTTTTTTATCCAATAGATGGCAGTGAAACACTATCAATACACCTAATCCATCCTGTGTGATTTTTTTTTATTGTGGGAAATATGCAAAAGAGGCTGCTGCTTTTGAAGGAAACAACTTTTATCAATATTTGGATGCTGTTTCATAAACCTGTAGAATAGACATAATATTCTAATTAGAGAAGGCAACCGTGTATTTAAAAATGATCTGCATTAACTAATTTACTATTTTGCAGGAAGAAGGAGCCTTGTGGATCTTACTGACCATTATTTCCCACCAAACCCAGCCAGAATGACTAGTGGTCAAGGATTATAGGAGTTGTAGTCTAGCATATATGGGGAGTCACAGATTCCTGCATGTGGTTGACAGAGCAACTAGTATATTGATATGCAAACTTCCACACACTCATGTACCTAAATTTCCTTTTTCATGTGTGCAAAAGGTTTGTAGTTTTCCCTTGAGATAATGCATTATTATCTTGTAGTGTAAGAACAGAAGCACTATCTATCTATCTATCTATCTATCTATCTATCTATCTATCTATCTATTATTTTGAATATTTTACCCCACCTTTCTCCTTGGAAAAGGACCCAAGGTGGCTTACAATAATGAAGGGCAATATACAGTCCAGGACATTTAAGACATATTCAAGTTAAGAGCAGGGAATTAAAAGAGGCATCTTAGAACATTAAAAGGTAAAAGTCTACAAAAATTGTTGAGGTCAGAATTCATTCTGAAACGCATGCCTTCATGTACTCAGCTATGCTAAACTGTGTGATTATGGTTTATCATGTCAACTCAAATGTATTTGAAACATGCTTCTATTTTTAATAGTAGCATTGTATAAAAAAGAAAACACAATTCAACAAGCTGGAATTTTTAAAAAAGTATGCATTAAACCTCAAAAAACCTCCAGTCACATACTATCAAGGATCATATTCTTTTTTACCACAAATGCCAGTGAATAGAGGGTGAAGGCTAAAAATGCAGCCTTAACTCATTCTGTTGTTTAGATATTCAACAGTTGAGTATACCTAGGCAGAATGGGGTTAGTTAAGGACCCACCATGCAATTTGAATAGATCCACAGACACAGCATTATATGTCGCCAGTCCCGTTTTGTGGACATGCTATATTAATGGCACAATATTTGCTTTAGCAGCCACCACGTTTCTCTGCCAGATTAAACATTTGTAATCTGGATCCAGCCTTAATATATCCTTTCAAATGGGAGAACCACAAACAGCCCTAGACAGCATCAACATAACTTCCCCCCACCTATTAGCCTGTCAGAATTATAGCTGTATCGGAGCCACTAATTGCAAGCACCTTTCATGAAGGCATTAATTAGAATGTAAAAATAATGAGACCCTTTACTGTGTACAAATTGTTATCTATTGCAGCTGTTAAAAAGAAACAAAACACCCCCATCCCAGCCCTTCATCCCAAAGCTAGAGTCCATGCAAATATCCAATGACAAAAAAATAAAATGAAACACAGCTTGTTGCTTCAATCAGTGTAGTGTCTTCTGTAAATGGAAACATGAACATTTCTCATCCTCAGTGTTACTGCAGTTCTTGACATCCCAGTCATGTTTTCATCTCTCCCCCCCCCCCCTGGCAGTGAAGCTTGAAGTCCCCTCTTCTCACAATAAGTCAACACGGGTTTCTTAAAAACAAGTCATGCCAGACTAATTTGATCTCTTTCTTTGATAGAATTACAGGCCTGTAGATGAGGGGAATGCTGTGGATATTGTTTATCTGGACTTTAGTAAGGCCTTCGATAAGGTTCCCCATGGTATTCTTGCTAAGAAGTTAGTAGAAAGTGGGATAGATAGTGCTACTGTCAGATGGATTTGTAATTGGTTGACTGATCGCACCCAGAGGGTGACCATAAATGGCCTCTCTTCAGCTTGGAGAGATGTGACCAGTGGGGTGCCCCAGGGTTATGTTCTGGGTCCAGTGCTGTTCAATATCTTTATTAATGACTTGGAGGAAGGAATAGAGAGTGTGCTAATTAAATTTGCAGATGATACTAAATTGGGAGGGGTTGCTAATTCCTCAGAGGATAGGATGAAAATCCAAAAAGACCTTGACAGATTAGAGTGCTGGGCCAAAGCTAACGGAATGGATTTCAACAGAGGGAAATGTAGGGTGCTATATCTAGGAGAAAAATGAATTGCACAGATATAGGATGGGGGATACTTGACTGGAGAATAGTACCTGTGAAAGGGATCTGGGAGTCTTGGTGGACCACAAATTGAACATGAATCAGCAGTGTGATGCGGCAGCCAGGAAAGCCAATGCAATTCTTGGTTGCATCAACAGAAGCATAGTGTCTAGATCAAGAGAAGTGATATAACCACTCTATTCTGCTCTGGTCAGACCCCACCTGGAGTACTGTGTCCAGTTCTGTGCACCTCAATTTAAAAAGGATGTTGACAACCTTGAGCGGGTGCAGAGGAGGGCAACCAGGATGGTTGAGGATCTGAAGGAAATGTCTTATGAGGAACGGTTTAGGGAACTGGGAATGTTTAGCCTTTCAAAAAGAAGACTAAGAGGGGATATGATAGCTATGTTTAAATATTTGAAAGGATGTCATATTGAAGAGGGAACAGGTTTATTTTCCATGGCTTCAAAGACTCGGACTCGGGGCAATGGTTTCAAGCTACAGGAAAAGAGATTCCATTTGAACATTAGGAAGAACTTCATGATGGTTACAGCTGTCCAGCAGTGGAATATGCTGCCACGCAGGGTGGTGGAGTCTCCTTCTTTGGGGGTTTTGAAGCAGAGTCTGGATGGCCATCTGTCAGAAATATTGTGATGGGGTTCCTGCATGGCAGGGGGTTGGACTAGATGGCCCTTGAGGTCGCTTCCAACTCTATGATTCTATGATTCTATATAATTGGTAATGGTGCAATGGTGCTCTCTGGTGGTAGAAGTAATTTAATTGCTGTTTGTTTGTTTGTTTATTTATTTATTTATTTGTGGATAATCTATGTGTGTTGCTTTTAATCTGTTATACTGTGTTTTATATTGACTGCACCAACATTTCCCACAGGAACTCTTGGTGGTTCACACGACAATAGAACATAGTAAGCAAATAAAACACAGTATAACAGATTAAAAGCAACACACATAGATTATCCTCAAATAAACTAAAAACAAAACATCACAAACATCAGTGGTTGCCAAAAGCCTCTTTGAAGAGTCAAGTTTCTAAAGCTTTCCTGAAGGCTAGGAGGGACTTAGCAAGGTGGATCTCTGAAGACAATTTATTCCATAGAGCTGGGGCGGCTTTAATTACTTTCTGAGAAGCATGGCAGAAACCGTTCACAAAAAAGATATAGATTATTTCAGTAATTACTCTTTAGGATTTACAGTGGCAAAAACTTCCAGATGTTCTCACTGTTACATAGAATCTAGTGCATGTTTCCTCACTTGAGTACCAGTCAAAAAGCATCTCAGATTCAAGCATCCCAATTAGAGATGGACCTCGTCCACTTTGTGCTGGGGTGGCACATCAGGTGCATGGATGCTCTTCCCCCCAGCCTCCCAGCTGACATCCCCCATTGACCAACTAGCACACTCCTCCTTTTCGCGCGATCATCCAGTTACAGCATGAGTGCATGCTTCCTTTCTTCACCTCTTCCAGCAGCTAGGCACTCAAAGGCAGGGCTGCAGGAATCCCTGTCCTGCCTTGTCTGAGTGGCTGACTGCCGGAGGAGGTGGAGAAGGGAAGCATGCGCTCTTGCTGTGGCTGGCTGGTTGAGTGAAAAGGAGGAGACCAGCAGTGCATGCCAAGTGCTGAGTGGGGATGCCAGCCAGGAGGGGTGGGTTCACAACATTCCACACAACGCGATTCATACCCATTTCTAGTCTTGATAAAATTTCTTGATTGGAAGAGGTAATACATGAGAGATAGCTTACGTAAATAACATATGTAAGGAAACCAAAGGTAATCATATTTAGGGGTTTGAATGCATTTATTATTTATGACTGAACTACATACAGTTGCACTTATTGGGCAAGAGCCAACATTTCTATTGACTAACAGAATCCAAACATTCTCCCCATTCCCTCACTCTGCAGTCTCTTTGTGCCAGGGCAGGCTTATAAGGGAGAAATCCTCAATAAGCAAAGCCCTTCCCCCTTGTAATAGTCCTGGTTCTTTGCACTTTGAAGTATCTGAAGTAAGACCTTGATGTCTAGATTCTGACACTATTTAAATCTACATGCCTGGTACATAACTGAGACAGCAGATTCTTGCACATCATATTTGTAAAATTCCTGTGTGCATCCACCTATCTGGACCCTTTGGGTTACCAATTTTGGGACATAGTATTGTAGAGTACAGTACTTAGAGAGGTTAGTTTATCCTAGCCTGTAGTAATTGTGACATTCCTCCACAAAACCACATTAAAAACAGCTTGTGTAAATTTGGTTTTATACACAGAGAGCTGGAACCCATTGCTGTGATTATGGCTGCTGGAAAAAATGCAACTATAATCACAGACAAATAAGACCATGGATTGTCTTTTTCAACTCCTGTAACTGGACACTCCTGTTTCTCTCCAAAGATCTTTCTACCCCCAACTTTGTCAGCATTGTTTGTTGACTAATTGAAACATCAACAGTTATTGTTTGTTCTTTGGCTAAAATGTTTACACAAGATGTTGTTTTCATAAGAACACATATTTTAACCTAGCACACTCATATCAAAATCCATGTTTGGTGCAGGAGACCCAAGTATGGTACATGCATGCTATTTTTTTTTACAACCTATTGCTGGAATCCCTGGTTTTCGAGTAAAAGAAAGCAGAGGGACCAAGAATAACAACAAAGTCAAGGAAATGATGACCATTTTAGTTTTATTTAAATGCATAGTATTATACATTCACTCAAAATGATCTGTACTTTTCTATTTCCACATGATCAAGCTCAGTGAATATAATATTCATCATAATTCATAAGATCATTGTAGTATGCAAATTTAAGTTTATTCATTGCAACACCCATGTCGAACAATGAATTATTTTCTCCTGAAATCTTAACGTTGTCCCAACAAAGAAATTGAAAATATAAAATGGAAACAGGACATTTTGTTTATAAATACAAAAGAAATAGACACCTGGTCAGTTCCAGGTAACAAGAACCATTATGGTCTGTTGCAGGTTTGAGAGTCACCTTCTTACAATCCTGAAAACATTGTAATATGACATATATTTAAGTTAGGTTAGGTATGCTTTTTAGCCTTCCAGATGTTCAGGCTATAACTCCCCCATAATCTCTAACATTTGTGGCTTTTGGGGACTGAAGTCCAAATGTTTGGAGGTTACATTCCCTAAGGTTACATTATGCCATATACATCCTTAGGTTCATGAAAAGGTTTGGCTTCAAGAAAGTGATATGAAGTACTTTCATTTTAGCATCTATTTTCAATATAAGAAAATGTCTATTTTCAGCTAATTAGCTGAAATACTATTGATTTTTCTGCAATTTTCAAGCAAAATCTGCCATAAGTTAAAAGAATTCTATAAACATTATCTGTTGCATAACTCAAAATGCAACAGACAGTGTCTAGGGGAGATTTCTTAATTTACAGCCAATTGTGTCTAAACATTACACTGTGTCTAAACATTACACTGCAACAGGATTTCAGTCATTGTGAAATGCTTTATATGTTTACTAGAATGAAGTATCGCTAATTTTAACTTTGGCTTATTCAAACAGACCAACTGCAAACACTAGCATATAATACTGTGTTATTTCCATAAACCAGAGTTATAGACTATAGCTCAAAACTCTTCGCCAGATCCAGATGAGAAACTGCAATTAGGTGATAATAAAAGCAAAAGTTTTCCTGTCTCCTCCAAGCAAGCACAGAGGTAGATTGGGGATAAAATGAGGAATAGCTCCATGCACATAATTCTGAACTATTGTTAACCTTATGGTCATCCAATGCCACAGTTGGACTATAGAAAACAGGCTGGGTAAATTGAGGTGTACTAATTGTTTGCAGAAAAATAGCCCACAAGAATTAATAATCCTAATACATATCTTCTATTAATGTGGTTTTCGTGATTATTATTACTATTCTGAATCAGATACTAAGTCCAACTAGCCCAGTATTGTCAACACTGGCTGGTGGAGGCTTTGCAGAGTTTTAGGCAGATTTCCCCACCCCACCCCAGCTCTACATGAACCTAGGATCTTTTACATACAAGTACATGGTTTATCATTTTCAAAAACTAACATTTTTAGAAGTATAAGTTAAAAGTCATATGTGTAAAAACTGGAGTGCCTCAAGAATCAACACACTTCACAGACAAAACAGCAATTGGTGCTACATGAGCATGAACTAAGATGGTTTATCTTCATGGGTTCACTATCACTGTGGATTATTTTGCTGGTTAGGAAAATACTGCACGAAGAAACAGTACAGTCAAGATTTCTGCAATTTGTGCAAAATATCTTTGCATGAAACGATTGCTCTTTCCCTGCATAAGTTTGCAAAGCACACCCATGCGGCAAGCATGGAACCGGTTGAGTGACTTTTTAAAAAGAAGGAAACAAACCATTAAAAGCATACAATGTTTAAAACTCCACGCAATAAAGCAGAAACTATTTCACTTCACCAATACAAATTGAGGAACCAGTGGAATTTGCATAATTTGCACAAAAATTGTTCTCCACGGGCAAGAGATATGTTTTGCTATATCAAACAAGACACATGAGGATTTATATCCTCATCAAATTCTTCTCAGCCTGGCATACTCCAGATGTTTGGAGCTACATCCCCCGTCATCCCTGACAAGCCAGTCCACTGTGGTTCATGAGATCTGAGTCTTAAATGCCAACAGAACATCAGGTTATGGGAAGCCATGCTACAAGTTTGTTCAAGACCAGTGTGGAATTATCCCCCTTTTATTAACAAACATTCACTTTTTCCCCTTGATTTATGCTGCTGTATCAAGCTGCATTGATGGTGGCCATGTAGAAAAATGAACATTTATCAGCCTTGCTTTTATATGATCCAATGAGTTTCGACATTTAAGGAAATCTTTCTATAGGAACTTTGGGGTAAAGGTAAAGGGCTCATATAGATCTCTCTCAGGGAACTCAGACATCTATCAGCGGGTCATTAACAGGGGTCACTGATAGAGAAGAAATAATGCATTAAGCAAGAGTTTAGAAAAGCAAAGATATCATGATGATTCTGTGAGACAAGGACAAAAAGTGGATGCATATGAGCCTTTTGAAATTGGGAGAAAAACATTGAATTTTTCCACCTCTGCTCCTCCTCCTCCTCCTCCTCTTCGAATTAGACATACATATGTAACCATGTCTAAAGCAATGTATATTTGATAAATGCATTACATCATGCCATTTAGTCAGTGAAGAAAATCTATATTAAGAAAATGTCTTGAAGATGTTTTCAGAATGTGTGTGTGTGTGTGTGTGTGTGTGTGTGTGTGTGTGTGTGTGTGT
>JAHTLZ010000204.1:33429811-33440558 GCA_023846285.1 Phrynocephalus versicolor
TGTGTGTGTGTGTGTGTGTGTGTGTGTGTGTGTGTGTGTGTGTGTGTGTAAAGAAATGTCTTGTACCCCAATGTGAAATCTGGATGGAACAAGAATACTCATGCAATTCTGAAAAAAACAAAAGTGAAATGAATAGATTGACAAAACACACACCACCAGCCAGACCAGTGAGACTTCTAGCCTTTGTTCACTGCTTCACAGTAGAAGAAGATCAATAACAGCAGATATTATTCAAGCTAGGGAAGCTTCTCTGCCACTTCCAATCTTCTCACTGGCCTCTAAGCCTCCAAGGAAAACAGGGTTTAAAATATACTGATATAAACTGATAGAAAGCTGACTGTATTATTGGCATTTGGCTAAACAGAACTGAGAGGTCAGTACCCCATTGAGGAATTATGGAGCAGACAAATAATCACATAAGCATTCACCCCCCTCAACAGGGTCTCCATGGTGGTGTATCTGGCATGCTCAATCTTGCAACCAGTGCGACAATGAGCATATGAAGGCAAGCCTCAAAGAGGATGACTGCTCTTCCTCCTCTGGGCTCCTCCTGGCCATCAGGTTTTACAGATCTTACATGATGATAAGAGCAAGGTCACTCTCTAGTCATGCAAGTCAGCTCCCTGATGCACTGAAAGGCCAAAGCATGGGGCTTGGGGGGGGGGTCTCTGGGTTTGCAGACGAGAAAGTAATTTGGACAAGCTCTTGGAAAAGGTGCTGACTGAGTTTGCATCTTCTGTCTTTTTTAAAAAAGAAGCTGCCCATATGAAATAGCTTATGTCATGTTTGTATCCTGTTGCTGTTTGTTAACACCATGTTTGTAATGGTTAAGTGGGTGAGCCCCAGCTTCACTGAAAGGAATGCCAGAATATCGCCACTGTTTTCAGTAAAGCCAGGGACTAACCCAGTGTTAGCACCATAGTTGTATACTGCAGAAAGACCTGTGCACCTGTTTTGAAACTAGAAATGTTTCTTTCCTGATATTGTTAAAAGACAGTATCCCACAGAATGAGCTTATTTGTACCGATGTAAAACAAGAGCATCAAACAATAACATATACTGTATGTGTTTGTAAATAGATAGATGAATACATGATATTATATAGTCTTCATAAAAGTTTTAGGTACAATATATTTACAGTTGCTAACTCTATTAAGAAAGCATATAACACTGGTTTTACAATTTCATATTAAACATCCCCCCTATATTAAAAATACTTAGTTTTTGCGCTCAGCTCAAACTACTTCTCACATCATCCAGAAGAGACACATCAAACAGGTAGCTTATTTTGACAAGCCGAAATTAGCAACTGGACTACCTTGAAGAGCATTTTATATTTGGGTGTCTTTATGTTTTGTGCCAACATGCTGCCATTGATAAGAGACAAAAATTGCTTTTTGTCTTCACAGAGTTGATCCTTGACTACCAACTTGCCATTTGGATGTGGAACACATCTAGCAGTCTGGGCACATATGTATTTTTGCTGGTTCAACATCTTATCCTGTGCCCAGTCTACAGAACTTCACAAGCTAGGCTTTTTTATATCATTGGTGCTGAACAGGGCCTTAGCCTTGAACAGCACTCTTCCTAACCCTGTAAGAAGGTACTTGTTTAAATGGGAACAAGGTGGCTCTCCATATGTTCTTGATCTGTAACCCCATCCCTTGCCAGGCTAGCTAAGATATGGATGCTTTAGTTCAAAGACATCTGGAGAGTTGCCCATTTACTATCCCTGATATAAATATTAGGCTGCTTTCCCTGACCCTACACACTGCATTGAATACCCTGCTGACAGAATCTATTAGTGCCTATACACTAATATAGCCTTCCACAATGAAAACATATTCATACTGTTGGAATGCCCTACCACAGGATGACCAATCATGGATTTCTCATGGATTTAATCTTTTAAATGTTGTTTAATTAAAATATATAATTGAATAATTGAATAATGTAAATGCATGTGACTTTTTCAGAGTCTAGGCACTGAATTTCTCTTTTGATCTATGTCTATTCTACTTTACTTTTTTCCTGATAAACTTTATTTTACTGCCGCTAGTCAAGCAAAACTGTCTGATTTTTCCATTTAACAGATTTAAGCCTCAACTAGATTTTACAGTTAGCACAACCATTAGAACTGGGACACCTTGAAATGATAAAAAAATATGTGGTTGTCCTAGCAAGATCCTGTCTCACTCTACATTTTGCAAATTTGCCGCCAGGATGGATAATCAGGGTGATACAAGAGTAGGAAATACCTTTTATCTTTCTTAGATTTTAAAACAAGAAAACTGAAAAAATATACACCCTGCTGAATTAAAATTTTCTTCTAAATTGTGTGACAAACTATATTTTCCATATAAATATACATTTGTTTTGTATATACTGTGTTGCTTATTCTAACAAATAGCATGCAACACGCACACACTGCTAGACTGAGTTGTTATTCCAACTCAGAGCGCATCCATCAAACTTACATACACAAATCCAATTGATGTATGGGTCTACTCTGATTTGAATGGACTACTAGCTTTAAACGCAAGAAATGTCCCTCACACCAGGGTGAAATTTTGGGCATCCATCCCTTGTTTTTGGAGAGATATACTTGCTGCTGTGACCCTTTACAAAATTCATAGGAAAAAAAGGAGGGCTTATTTACTTTTTTAATAAGCTATTTGCACCTCTAATGACAAGATTTAAGAAACAATAATTGCAGATGTGTGTCCAGCAGTGCTAGAGCCCCCCCCCCATATCATTGCAGAAAAAAAAATGACAGGTGGGGTGCTGCGGGGGCACTCCTGCCCCACCCCACCCCACTGTTGTGTCTCAAGAAACCTACAGACTGAATATTGGTTGCATTAACACTGACAATATTATTCTACTGAACCAATTTACAGTTGCTAAATTATTTGCCACATATGGGTGGATATCTTTTCTAAAAGAAAAAGGCATCCTTGAAACTCAAAGTATTTCAGATAGTGAGCTGAAATGCCTTATTAAGCATTTTCTTATTAAAGGAAAATTCACAAAATGCAGACGCCTCAGCAAACTGAACTTGGGCTACTTCTGCTGGCGTGCACTTCCAAAGAGAGGATTTTATACCCCTCCTGACACCTCAGCAAACCTATCTGGGGCTGCTGCTGCTGCTAGCGCACACTGCCAGGAGGAGCCCAAGGTCAGTTTGCTGAGGTGTCAGGAAGGGGTTAAAATCCTCTCTTTGAAAGTGTGCTTTTCTCAAGAAAAAAATCAGTGATATACTTGGACTGTAATATATGAACTGCGATGTGGCAGGGGACTACTGTATAAATAAGAGGATTTATTCCAATTGGCTTCTAAGAAGTTAACATTTAAGTCCAAGTACCTTGAATTTGTGGTACAGCAATATAGCTTGCTTCTTGGCATTTCTGTATCTTTTCTTATTTTAAATATACCTAACACACCTCTGCCTATCAGGTAGTATTTTTAGCAGTGGTAGTGAAAGGCATGCTACATTGAAAAGGCAAATCTTTCACACTATTACACAAAGTATGTTATAATACTAAATTATAATGTACATATATATACATACAATATGTGCAAATTTCATATACAAGAGTTTGATGTACACTTGTTTGACTTCAACAGTGGTTAGAATGTTGCACAGTTTTACTTAAACCAGTATAAGTAATTTGATGTCACTCCTGGAAAGCAAAGATTGTTAGTGCATGATCCTCCATAGCTGGGAGGACAAGCAGAACATGGAACTCCAACTTTGTAGGGTGCTTCTCCAATCCAGTTCCCCCTAAGAATGAAAAGAGAATGGTATAATTAATATTTAGAAGTACATTTAGAATGTCTTGCTGTCTGATCACTGATTTTTCTTTATCATTTTTATGTGCAAGGCTGAACATGTTTTATAATTTAAGAAAGTATATGCACAAAGTCATATCCAGCTATTATACAAGCCAAGACTGTATACCTTTAGAGGGGTCTGCAATTAGAGATGTAAAATTTCCGGAAATTTTGAAGCTCAGACCCCCACCCACCCATTTTTTCCATCTTTTTTTTTTTTTGAAAAAAACCAGATTTTTTTTTTTGGAAAAATTGAAAAACAGGATACATTAGCACACCCATGCCCACTTTACAGATTGCAAGTACGAAATTCTGTTACTTTAGGAACATAAAATATGACTATAGACAAGATGACTAGGCATAAAATTATTACAACTAGCATATTAAATTATAGTGCATCCAAACAACTATTATAAACAGAATTTACTTTTAAAATAATATTTATTTGTAATTGCAGAGTAACAATCTCCTGAACTGTTTACTAGTTTACATGGAACAAAAAAATCTCTATGAAACAATGTTTAAAACTCCAAAGTTTACAATTCATATTTCTTCTCCACAGAATTGAAAAAAAATAAAATAAAAACCTCATTCTCATAAAAAGAATTGAAAGAAGGAAATGTATAGAAGGGAGCTGGACTAAGTTTCAATTAAAGGACATGAAATGTAATCAGAATCATTTTTATTGCTTTGTATTTTCTTCCAGTGCTTTGAGGCCTAGTGAAGAGGACAGAACAGAACCAAACATGCCCACCCACATCCAAAAAAGAAAAAAAAGAAAAAAAAACAAACCATTTTCTTTTTCTTGTGACAATAGCAGCACCTCCTAAAGAAAGAAATGTATCTTGTTCTTGCATTGTAATCTAGGGCTTGCTTGTCTTCAGTGCACAGAAATTTGAATAATCTGATACTATAAATATTTTTTAGAAATAATTTGTAAAATATTTGAACACCCTGTCTTAAAATATTTTATTCACCATGTTAAAATAAAACATTTCATAATCATTTTTTCTTTTTCTTTTTCTTTTTTCTTCCCCCCCCCCCCAGAAAAACAAAAAACAAAAAGGCAGATTATATTTTTCCCTCCCAAGATCTCTCTGGTCCTCCCTTCACTAAAATCAGGAATCTATGGGGCTATATCAGAAGGATTTGTTAATATTCATTCTCCAAAATACAAACAAGTAACACATTGCTTTTATGTAAATATCACCAGACCACTATACCATATCAACCGCTTGTATTTTGGAGAAATACAAAATAAGGGAAAATACTTCTCAAAATAAGGGAAAATACTTCTCAATGTATCCTCATATAATGATCAGGGCTGAGAACCTGAAGCCAGATCTGAAAGAGAACAGGGAGCGAAGAGAAAGACACTAGCAATGGTTTTTTTTTTGTTTGTTTGTTTTTTGCTTTTGCAAATGCACATGTTTCAAAAGAAATCACCCGAAGAGGGGCTACAATTAGAATAACAAGGTGGAAGACTGATCAGGTGGCCCAAACAGATGCCCTGTGTACTTTCAATGTAGAGGGAATGAAATCAACTTACTTGGGGGCATAGTTGCACACCAAATATACAGCTCGTCGCCAAACTGATCCCCAGACATTCATATTCTGACACGTCTGGATTGCACAGCCTATTCGATTAGAAGTAGCCCAGACCATCTAGAGAAAAAAATAATATCCTTCTATTAAAAGATGCACATAAAAAGTAACACGCCCAATCCCAGAGCTCATGCCCAATCACAGAGCTCCATGCTCTAAGTCAGTGGTGGTGAACCTTTGTTACTTCAAATGTTTTGGACCACAATGCCCAGAATTCCAAGCCTGTATTGCCAATGATGAAGGAATGTGGGAGTTGTGGTCCAAAATATCTGGAATGCCAAAGGTTCACCATCGCTGCTCTAAGCCAAAGTATGACATAATGAAGTCAAGTCACCTGAGTATAATGCGTACACATAGGTCCATAACATCTCATCGGGCACCTTGGATTGCAGTCCTGAGGGTAAGGAAATGCATAGTCTTTCACTTCGTCATACCATGGCTTCACCAGCTGGAGAATTGACCGATACCTAGGGGATAATTAAACTCAGAATGAGGAATAGCATTTAGATCAGTGGCTCCCACCTTGGGTCCCCAGATGCTTTTGAACTAAAACTCCCCAAAGCCTTGACCACTAGCCAGGTTAACCAGGATTTCTGGGTGTTGCAGCCCAAGAATACCTTGGACTCAACATTGGGAAGCAATGATTTAGAATGTTTAGCATGGTTAACATGGTTAAGAAACGTGCTGTAATACATAATTGCATGGTGCCATCTCCTAGTGTTTTGTAGGTGCAAACTGTGCCAACTTGATTTACCATGCCCTTCTTCAGGGTGCTCTCTGGGATCATGTAGCTTGCTTTTCTTCTGGGAGGCACAGTGGGGAATCAAACTACTAATTCCTGGTGCCACAACCAGGTATGCCCACTTACTGACCTACCCAACCAGCTCAAGACATAGGTTACCTAGTTAGTAGGTACTTCTACCATGTACTCCATGATAAACAAAGGTAAACTGTCTACATAGAGAATGACAGGCAGTACTATTTCTATGATTTGATGTCTTGTAAAACTGATTCCATAATTTGGCTTTAGGGAGGACTAAAATAAATACATCTTCCATTTAGATGCTGAAAAGTTGCTGTTTGGCTCCTGGCTCCTGCACTTGCATCCATCAGTAAAGCATGTGAAACATGCTTTTTAAACTATAGTTCATATAATTCCCCTACTCAGCACAGCTGTCATTCCGGCTGTAAGATTCTAAGAATTGTAGTCCAAAACCAAATGTTTTCACTCTGTTTCTGCAAATATCATCTGGTGCCTCTGTTGACAGACAAGTCAACAACATTAATCTATTAACATACAAAAGTCTGTGCACACGTACAGCAACACAAGATAACATGGGCGTTATTCATCTATGACTATTGTTGGAATATTTGGCAAGATTTACATTTCAGCCATTACAAGGTTAATGTGAATGTAAAGTATTATGGGCTGGATTTAATGTGAAGAGCAAAGCCTATTGGTTGTTGAGATCAGACCCCTTGGAATGTTCTGGTAGAAGTCTAGTTAGAGTGTGTGCTTTGTATTCTTAGAGAAGAGAAGCATGATCCTGGCTTAGCAAGATGGCTGTTAGAATAGTTATTGTTAGGAAACCTCCCGTATACCCTTCCCTTCTAGTTGAATATATAGTTTTTCATATAGTAACACAAGAGATCTCTCTCTCATTAAGCAACTAAAAATCATCTGCAACCACCGATCCAACCAAGAACCCCAACAACTATGTTGCTTTTTTTTTTTGTCTCTTTGGACCTTTTCAGCAAAAACTGCCACTGCAATAGTGTTGAACTACTGCCTTCATGCAGAATGGAGCCCATGCTGTCCAGTCTTCCATTTATGAAATGCAGTGATCTCACAAGGTATCTGCTTACCGTCCAGTTCGTACAGACAGATTTTGGCCCAGGAATCTCAATAAATAAGAAGGCCCATGGTCCCAAATGCAGGTAGCAGCCCAAGCTTCAGCAGATTTAGCTAGATTTTCATCCCACACCTGGTAAAACACACATTCTCTAGTTAGGGTTGCATATTAAGAAGAGAAGAGCTCAGAAATATAAAATACAGTAGTACCCCTACTTACGAGCAATTCGACTTAAGAGCAGAAAACTGTTGGCATTTCAACTCCTGCCTTACAAATTTTAGATGTGGTCTGTTCCACTTATAATTTTTTCAATTTATTTTATTTTATTTTATTTTTTTAGATATGGCTGCTTTACTTACAAGTTGTTCTACTCCTGAGCATGCATTCGGAATAGTTGGTTGCTTTCATGTTTTTTTCTCTCCAACCAGATGGGTTGGCTAAACATGATGAAAGGGAATCAACTAACTGAGGCTTCCGTCCTAAACAGTTACTGGTGAATTAATTCCAGCTGGACCAGGGAGAGACATAGGACTAGGCTATCAAACTGAACATTTACTACATTTCTATTCCACCCATCCTCCAAGCTGCAGAAGCACACCAATTGGCAACTTTTATTAAATGGCTGAAGCAGAGGTAAAAGACAGAGGACCACCTATAATATTCTGTATAAACATACATTCCTCTACTATTAAAAACTTGTCTCAAGAGCTCAGCTCTGAGTTATTTTAATACTGTACTGTAGTGATGATATTGCATATTTAATGCTTGGTTTTTAAATTGTTGCTTGTAATTTGGCACTACTTCCCTTCTCAGGAGAGGTCAAGGGGGGCATAACAGGATCTAGAACTATACAGTACACTGGTTCAGGTTCTTGCTTGAGCTGGAGGATAAAGAAGCTGAGAATGAATCTTGTAATGCATCAGATGGAAAGGGGTAGTTTGCTGAGAAGGCAGTTTTCATCAAATCAATCTGATTCATGCAGCCCTTTCTAGTATTGCCTTAAATCACACAGAAGTGGACTATGTAGGTTGCCCATAGCTACACTGGTTGGTCTTTTTGCCCCATATGCATTTATACAATTATAAAACTATGCACACACAATAGAAAATATCACACTCTAAAATGTAATATACAAACCATGAATGCATTGCTTATTATTAATTTCAAATGTCCATTGATGAATGTGATATCAAGTGCCAAACCAGGATTATAGCTCGATATTAAAAAGGCAAGATGGTGAAGATCACGCCTCATGCAAAAGCAGCACAGAATTGTTAAACCTGATGTTATATAAGAAATGGGCATGAGGGATAAAACAAGACATCAGTGTTCGGCATCAGCCTTTATTGCTGGTGCTCTGTTGGGATCAAAGGAGGAGTCCTCCATGGACAGAAATGTCAACAGTCACTGGGGAAAATGACAACTGTCAATTCCTCATTATACTTCCAGTCAACAAACAAAGGTGAAACTCCGCATTCCTCCAAAGTGTAAGCAAATACCTTGCATGGATACTGATTTTTTTTTCAAGAGTCCACCAAAATTCCAGAGGCACCCTCTTCTTCAATTTCAATATCTGCTTGACTGATACTGGGGTTCTTCTCCAAACACCCAGAAAATCAGACCTGCCCATCATGGCTATGACCCTTCTCTTGTGTGAGACCAGCATAATGGCATCCAGGAAGTAAAGTACTCCATCTGGAGTAGTTTGGAGGGGGGTTCCTGCATGGCAGAGGGTTGGACTGGATGGCCCTTGAGGTCTCTTCCAACTCTATGATTCTATGATCTTTCACAGGGTCAAAAAACACATTCACAACCATCTAAAAGTACAGGTATATCTGGTATTGAAATTCCACTATTGTTCTCTAATCTCGGGATTTCTAGGGATAATATCCTATGAGTGCTGTTTTCACCATATGAGGTCAGTGACTGAGATGCTATTAACTGAAATGGACCTAACATTACAACATGGCTTTGGATTGCCTCAGATTTAAAAGTAAATATACAGCTTCAAGCAGGTGCCAATATAGATTAATTGGGTCTTTAGTTCCTTGAAACAATAAACAATAGCTCATAAAAGAATATATTTCTCAATTTGAAACTCAGAGATTACTAAGACATCCACAGTACTAAAACATTAACATATGGCTAATTCTGATGGCTGCCTTTTAGAAGAAGCCAGGTTGCATTTATTTTGGGCAGAACTGGAAAGAAGGATGTGAGCCAAAGACATTCTATACAGGCCATTCCTTTTTTTTAATAGTTCAAGAAGCCCTTTGTACAAAGAAGATATAGTTTCCAATGCCTATTTGTGATTCAAATGGTTTTGTGGTCTTTCATTATTAACACATTTCCAGCCTTATTTCTTTGGTAACATAATTTCTGAGTATGAAATTTTAGCTCCATTTCAGGCCAACTGATGACAGAGAAGCCATCCAGTGGGTTATATCGTTTGGGAAATGGGGAAGAATGGCAACTTAAAAACCAAAGCTTTTGACACATTCTCTTCCCCCCCCCCATTTACAATTAAAAGCATCACACAGCATTGGAAAGGGCAAATAGATAGTTATGTATTTATTCATACTCAAGACTTGCTCTCCGTATTTAAGTGGGGACTGTTTGTTTAGTCCCGTTTTAAGTGAACCTTCATATTTGGATTTCCTAGACTAAAATGCAGACTGGAATACAATCGTCCTTTGAACTGTGCACTTCTAATATTGAGATACAGTTTAATTCTCAAAAATACAAAATATATGCTTTAGTTGCATTTACTTTTTAAAAATACATAGACCTACAGAAGTTGGATGGAACAGAGTTATGATTGTAAGTTTACACACATGAAATTACATGGATTGGAAATCACAGTGATATCATTCTGAACACATCGGATCTCATCTGATTTGAGAAGTCAAACAGGGTCAGGCCTGTTTAGAGTTGGATGGAAAACTGCTAGGGCACATGAGGTACCCCTCAGAGAGGGCTGGAGGGGAAAGTCCTTCCTGCAACCACAGGGAGCTGCTGTCAAAATTGGAAATACTGGACTAGATGGATCAATGACCCTGCTCAGTCTAAGACAGCTTCCCATGTTCCTACATCAACTATTCATTAATCATCTAGACATATAGCCACCAATAGCCACATTTTGCAATTGTAAAGCAAAGTGCACACTTATGTACTTCCCCATAGCTCTTACTGTAGTGTCAAGTCAGTTTACAACTTATTATGCAAGCTAACACATTCCCACCACCTTCACCAAGCTGGGTACTCAATTGAACAAGCTGGCAGCAATCCCTACATCTTTTCATGATTTCACAAACCCTCATCAGGCAACTCTTTTCCTTGAGATTAAAAAAAAACCTCCAAAGATTGTAACCACTTTCTGTGTTGTTACTGGTGATGATAGATCGATCGATCGATAGATAGATAGATAGATAGATAGATAGATAGATAGATAGATAGAT
>JAHTLZ010000204.1:33442971-33461145 GCA_023846285.1 Phrynocephalus versicolor
ATGAATGAATGAATGAATGAATGAATGAATGAATGAATGAATGAATGAATGAATGAATGAATGTGGCCTTCAGAACCCCAATGAGCACTCCAAGGCATCCAAAAAAATTAATTCCTTTCCTTTCTTTTTAAAAATATGGTAATGCGTGTTGTCTTCCCACCCACATATCCACCATGGGGTCTCCTGGCAGGAGTCTCAAGACACTTTGGCCCCGTCATTGTGTGGCAGAGTCCCTGTGTGGACCTTCTCTCTGCATTGTCTTCAGTCTCTCGCTCAGTGGGTACAGGATGTTGCTTTAAAAAAGTGTGGGGAGGAGCACTTATTATATATCGGTTACTTTACTGCTGTGCCAATATGCCCAGATAAAATATCATGGCACGTCGCATGGACATTTCATAACAAAGGGGAAGGTCTGGTTTCTAAGATAGAGAGAAATATGGTTCCTTAATAGAGGAACCGAATATCCAAACTATACAGGTATCATGCCCATTCAGCCACCAACCACCACCACCACCCTGAGAATACTGGCTACCAGGAGGTGCAATGAGGCATTTCTTAGCCACCCATTTTGTAACTGAAATTGATATAGGAATGAAGATGATAGTGCAGCACTTGACAAGTTGACAGTATAGGGAGGAGCATGCAGCCCCAGGACCTCTGACAATCACCTACCCCTGCTTTAGTTCAGTGACTGATATCCTGTTGCTTAATGTAGTTAGTTAGAACTACAGTAGTCCCATTAAATCAATGGAACTTATGGAAGAACTGACTCACCGAATCTCCACTGATTATTTTTGTCTACTTTCACTGCTGCTAAGGGAACTAGGCAACATAATTTAAACCATTGTTTCCCAGAAGAATGCTTCTTTATTTGTTTCTCCATGAAAATAATGTTAAGCACTGATATTGATCACAATTGGAGCACTTTTGTGACATCTATCCTCCAGAGTCACAATTTGTCACATAATGAAATTAACTGATAAAATAGACCCCCTGTGACATTGTATCTAAAGCAGTGGTAAATACAGTGATGATCCCAAGGGATGAGACAAAAATTGCCCACTAATGGCACTCTGACATTAGAATACTTTTGGCCTACTCAGGGTAAGTAATAGGACAAAAACTGCACAATACTATTTCCCAGCAAAAACTATGATGCAGAGAAAAGGAAGTGATGTACTCAGGATGCTAGGAAGCACTCCCCATTCAACAGACAAGGAGAACTGGAATTTGCAGTGAGTTGTAGCTATTCTAAAGCCTAACCTTAACACTATCCTCACTATAATGGAATAGTCATGCAATCAGAAAATGCATCATAGCTATACATGTAAATCCTTGCTTGTCTTGTACTTTCTCATGATTACAAAGAATTCTAACATTCACCTGCATAGGTGGTGTTCAACAAGAGCTATGAACAAGAACATCTATTTGCATAAATTGTGACATTGAACAAAAGCATTATTACCACCAATTTGTTTCCTTGACTTTTAAAAATTAGAAGCACTGGATGGGTTCAATTTAAAAAAGGATCCAGAGGTGATCCAGGAAATTACTGACTGATCAGTTTGACATGTGTCCCAGGTAAAGTGATGGAAACAATCCTAAAATATAAAATTAATAGGCACATAGAAGAGAAGGCGCTGCTAAAGAACTGCCAATATGGCTTTTGCAAGGGCAAATCATGCCTCGCTAATCTGATGGAATTTTTTGAGTGTCAACAAGCATGTGGATAAGTAAGATCCACTTGACAGTGTTTATCTGGTCTTTCAGAAGGCTTCTGACAAGGTCCCGCACCAAAGGCTTTTGAATAAACTTGCCAGTCATGGAATCAAGGGACAGGTCTTGGCCTGAATCAGCAACTGACTAAGGGACAGGAAACAGGGGGTAGTACTAAATGGACACTTCTCCAAGTGGAGGGAGGTAAAGAGTGGAGTCCCCAAGGCTCAGTACTGGCCCCCTGCTTTTCAACCTCTTTATAAATGATCTAGAAGTACGAGTAAAGAGCAAGGTAGCCGAATTTGCTGATGACACTAAATTATACAGGGTAGTAAAAACTGAGCAAGATTGTAAGGGGCTCCAGGGGGATCTCTTGACAATGGGGGAGTGGGCATACCAGTGGCAAATGAGTTTCAGCATTAGTAAGTGCAGAGTGATGCATGTTGGGGCAAAAATCCAAAACCAATTACATTTATAAACTGATAGGGTCTGAACTCTCTGCTACAAATCAGGAAAAGGACTTTGGTGGACAGTTCAGTGAAGGTGTCGACCCAGTGTGCCGTAGCAGTGAAAAAAGCAAACTCAATGCTAGGGATCATTACAAAGGGTATAGAAAATAAGTCAGCAAGTGTCATTTTGCCTCTTTATAAATCTATGGTGAGGCCTCCTTCTGGAGTATTGTGTACAGTTCTGGTCACCATATCTCCAGAAGGATATTATGGAAATGGAAAAAATTCAGAGGAGGGCAACTAGAATGATTAGGGGACTGGAACACTTTCCTTACCCTCTGAGGCTGCAACGACTGGGCCTCTTCACTCTTGTACAACAGTGTTTAAGAGGTGACCTGATTGATTATAAAATCATACATGGTGTGGACAAAGTAGATAAGGAAAAACTGTTATCCCTCCAACCTCCAGGTTGGTGAGATGGGCAGGTTATCTCTCAATGCCATTTCCAGGGAATTGTAAGCAGGTGAAGGCATCTGCTTGGGACTACCCTGAAGCAAATGATGAGCCACTGCGTGTGACAGAATGCTGGACTGGATGGGCTGCAGCCTGTTCCAGCCAGGCAGTTCTTATGTTCTTATGGGTTGTTTGTGGGTTTTTGAACAAACACCCTACTCTTTTGTGCATTCTGTATGTATCTGAATTTTGCGGTTCAAAAGAAAAGCACCAGTTTCATAGAAGATCTCACAGACTAAAAGGTTCTTGTTTTATACTTGCATTGGAAGTAACTTAGCCTGCAGGGTTTAAACATTCCTCATCAAGATGTCCTATCTCACCAAGACAATCTAAACCAACAAGATCAAAGAAATGTAAAAGTGTTTTTCACATCCCTATTCACAACTTACACGGTGCATGTTTCTTTTTTTTTCACCCTGCAGCAGGAGGAGGATTATGCTAACTCTTTGAGAAAGAGCTGTCCAAATTACATTCTTGGCACAGACTGCCATCATCCCCCTTCTATTCTGTCACATTGATCGATTTTACTTTCTTGTGCTTCTTAGCCATCTGTAGCTGTCCAAGAGGCTTCAATTGCTTTAAGATAAACATTATTCTTGTACAACAAAACAATGGCTCTTTTAGAAAGATGTCAATTCTTGAAACAGTCAGTAGTAGGATTTTTTCTCATCCTGCCTATTTCCAACATTAAAATGTAGTCACTGAAAGAAGCAGTAAAATGAAACTTTATATGTGGTGTGCTGCTGTAGAACACAGTAATTCATCTCCAGAGGGCTTGGCTGGCAGGCTTACGTTACTGGCAGGTGCTCCAGAGTGTGCATTGGCTTTATGAAGCATTCCATGAAGAATTTAAGATGCTGGTCATAACCTTATAAAACCCAAAAATCACTTGAGTGCTGCACGTATTTGGAAGTTAACTCCTTCCTCATAATTAGGGATGGCTAAATCAGTCTATTTCTAGTCTCTATCAATTTCATCTCTGCAGTCCAATTTGCATGTCCATCTTGGATTTTTCCCTTATAAAAATACAGAAATCTAATATCAAAACGATCGAACGCTATCTGGGATTGAACTTCAGGTTGTGTGCAGAGTTTGGCTGCAGTATAGCAGTTTAACCCCTGTGTCATCATGAGGCTCTAATCAGCACAGACACTAGCCAAAGTAACTTTTCCCATTTCTGAAAAACCAACATCAGTTTTCTCAGTCAGCCCCTATCTGACTCTCTCTCAGACCCTATCAGTCTCTCAGTCTGTGTAAGTCCCTATCAGTCTCTCTCTCTCTCTCTCTCTCTCCCTCAGACACTCCCTATCTGAACTATTCAGTGCTGGGTTGAGCCTTAAAGCCACTCAAGCTCCTCCCCCAAACTCTCCCATTGGTCAACAATGAACCAATCACCATAGACACATCTCATAAATTATTCATCACAAAAAGGGGTAAACGCCACAGATGGAACCTCCTTTACTTTCAGTTAAAACAACAACAACAAATACTCTTTAGGAATAGCCATGCACCAAAAACAGAAGAGAAGATTCCATTAGAATGCCATCATTTAGACTTGCTACTTTTGCTCTGCACTCATCATTGGTTTTACTATATACAAAATAATATGCTGGAACTCAAATCTGCCAGGAAATTGTGCTTTCGGATGCCAGTGGAATTTGGCCTGCTCTTTTGCAGAAGCACTTTCTCCTACATCTAGCCTTAATATGTAAGGCACAAAAATCCCAGCTATGAAATAAGTTGGGACTCTGAGTTTAAAAGCAAATTCCTACAACAAATTACTCAAGCCTGTGAACTCATGGCTGAAGTTAAGCACTGGATATTTCTTCCATTATTCTGTCTACACTGTACCAGTTCAATTGTTACACAGAGCAGCAAATCCGAGGTGCCAGGAAATGGAAGTAAATTATTATTTATTTCCTGTTTGCTACTGTTGTTATTTTGGAATAAAGGAAAAGGTGGTTCTGGATGCTTTGCCTCATCAGCCAAAACCATTTGCCTACCTTGGCCAGAATCCTATGGGTTGGCCGAACTAAAGTGGATACTATGGCTGAAATCCTGCAGTGTAGCTCTGAGTGGACATTGGGGATGGTGTCATTGTTTAAAAACACTAGCAGATTTGGCTATAAACAAAATTATCAGAAGCTTGAAATTAAACTGATAGCATTAAGCTGATCCACATGCACAATAAGGATTACATCATCTTCATCATCAGTGGCAAGTCACCACTGTCTCATACACAATCACAGATTGCCACTGCTGCTGCTATCTTCTCCATTGCACATGTGGGGCTATGTAAACCAGGCCATTCTCTATGTACAATCTTCTAGGTCAGTCGCGAGTTGTCCTTTTTGTTGCCTTCCCTTGAGTACAAGGTGTATCCTTATTTCAAGGTACTACTCTTCCTTGATTCCTGGTATGCCACTTTTCCTTTTTGTTATGGATCTAATGGCAGCTGTTTTTATTATTAACCCTTTAAGGGCAATTATA
The DNA here is from genome assembly GCA_023846285.1 of Phrynocephalus versicolor. Lineage (NCBI taxonomy): Eukaryota > Metazoa > Chordata > Lepidosauria > Squamata > Agamidae > Phrynocephalus > Phrynocephalus versicolor. Next base: position 33,448,140 of record JAHTLZ010000204.1, read on the forward strand.
ATTCTCAATTAAGGTATTATATGTGAATCAATATTATATTTATATCTCATTCTGAACCTTTTGGACTGAATCATACACACTGAAATCATGCTTCAGGTTTGCCTTTTAGAAAGACCCTAAGACTACACCTGTGTGTATTGGTGTGCACACAGAAGCCCCGGCCCAGCAGTCCTCACCTTGGCACTGTAAACACAATTAGAGAGCAGCACACTTTAACCCCACTTCCCTCTATTGTCACATTCTTCATTTTCAAGATACTTGTTCTGAAAGGGACACATTCCAGACAGTGTGTGGGCTCTACATGTGAAAAAGAAGCCTGGGAAATCTGGTTTCTTGCTCATGTGTAGAGCCTAAATGTGAACAGAACTATTCTTCACTTCAGACATGGTACAGTAAAGCAATGATAGTGATGAGGTTAGGCTCTTGAGTCATATTCAAAGGTTGAATAACAGGTGAAGAGTTTATGACTAGGGCTGTACGCAGAGGGTTATCATGACTGTGAAACATTACACAGTACAGTCACCCCCCGCCATTTCGCGGTTCAGGTCCTGTGGTCCCGCTACATCGCGTCCCTCTCCACAGCCCCCCCCGGGCGCCTCCGAAGGGCCTCGGAGCTGCGCGGAAGGACTGCAGGGAGGGATGGCATCACCCCCCTGGGCACCTCCGAAAGGCCTTGGAGCCGTGCGGGGGGCGGAGGGGGGCAATCAGGTCACTCCGCACTGCCCCCTCATGCTCCTCTGAGGCTTTGGGGAAAGGTGCGCGATCGCCCCACCCCCACCCCCAGGCCCCCCACCTGCTTCCGCATATCACAGATTTTCGGGGATCATGGGTGGGGTGGGTCACTAACCCCCGTGATCAGCGGGAGGTTTCTGTACTCGAAAGCTGCAACCCCATGTTACGTTCCTGGAAATAAGTCTCCTTCAACTTATTGGGACTTAACTTCTGTGTACTTATTCCTAAGTCTAAACCATACATTAGCATCTCAAGACATATTATGAAACTACATATAGGGGGCTGGCATGGTGTAATTGTTAGAATGTTAACCTACGACTACAGAAGTCCTGGTTCAATTCCCTGCTTGACCTTGGACTAGCTACTATCTCTTAGCCTAATTAGTTTCAGAGTGCTTATGGAGAAGAGGCCCAGGTGTAATGACTTGAGTTTCCTAGAAGAAAGGCAGAGTATAACAAAATGAATGTTTTGGTCAATAGCGGGTTTAGCAGCTATGCACTATTCATGCAAGACATCACCTCCATTTAGGTGATCCATACACACTTCCAAATAGGCCTATAGTAGTCACAAGACAGCTTGTGTCACACCCAGATGTCTATATCCAGGAGGAAGAGGAAGACAGAACTGGGGTTGCAGAATACACACAAAGCTATGTGGTGCTTTCAAAAGCCCAGGTAAGTTCAAAAGAAACATGAAATTGGCCTAGGTGAGTTCAAAAGAAACATGAAATTGTATGGCTTAGTAGTATGGAACCTGACATTTCTACTTCCCAGATTAGAAATGAATGAAGAACTAAAAGGGGTCTTACTTACCATGTATTCCATGTTGGATGCAGGTGGGAAGACTTTGCCTCTGACTTGATTGTGGTAATCCAGAATGGCAATCATGTCATTCTGTGAAATGTATCGTTTCCTTCTGGCTTTGGGGAGGTTGGAAGGATCCAGATGAGTGTTCAGAGTTGCCTCATCATCATGTGTGACATTATTGGCTGGCAAAACCATGTTGGTGGAATTGGGTAACCCTACTGCATTTGTGTCACAGAAAATGGAAATCAAGAGGGCACCACTGAGTGCAGAAATTACTGTCATTTTGGGGGCAGGGAGAAGTAGAACTCAAGTTTAAGCCACAAAAGGTAAAGAGGAGATCTGTGGAGGGAGAAAACAGGGTTAAAGAAATGCAATTGGGATCACACTGAATCTTTTTCTCTCCAGATAAATTCCCCTTTCCATTCCCCAAGCTGATTTAGTGCCTGCAACAAACTTAAAATATAATGTCTCTAGAGAATAAAATAAAACGTCACTGTGTCTCAAATCACCTAGCAACAGCACACACACACACACACACACACACACACACACACACACACACACACACACACACACACACACTGCCCTAAGGCATACGGCCAAATATATTTACTCTGGTCCTCTTACTACAACCCCAGAGGCTGCAAAGAGCATCTAATGCTCTAAAGATGAAAAAGATCAGCATCCACGCTGGTCTTTAATGAAGAGGGATTGCACTCACTCCTGCCTTATAAATTAAAAAGCAAAGCAACAGAAAAGAGAGATGGGAAGACATGGAAGCAGAGGACCTTATTTGCACAGCTTAAATGGAGTCCAGCAAAGTAGGATGTGTGTTAATCAAAATGCATGCAAAGCAAACTGTTTGAGCTCAGTGGCTTACCTCTGTGCAGAACCAGAAAGCCCCAGCGTATTGTTCTTCCAAGTTAAACAGCTCTTTGCTCTGCTGTAGTGTGTGAACCCTTGGAAAGAGGAGTGTGTGTCTTATTACAAACTCTACAAAAGAAGAGAGAGGGGGAGGGATTGAAAATTTTAAAAAAACTTTCTGCAAACTTTCTGGCTGTTGGCTACAGGAGCTGTAACAGCTTTTATATGTTACAGTAAGATACAAAGGGGTAACTCTTTCCAGGAGCTGTGCTCTTTTTTTTTTTTTTTTTTGTACAGCTAAGATGAAGGGGTGGAGTTGTGCACAGTGAAAACACAGTGATTGGGTGCCATCTGGCTTTTGAGTGGTTTTTTTTTGTTCTTGTTTTTACTGTAAGATTGGGATATTATCTCACAGCCCTTTCTTCCTGACTGAGGAACAGAACCTAAGCCACACCTACCCCACCACTACCTTCAAATCCCACCCACCCAATTTTGTTTCTTTCCAGTGAGCATTGTGTTTGGTTCCCTCGTGCTAATAATTAGGTGGTACACAAGCTCTTAAGGACACATACTTTTACATACAAATTTTGTTTGTAGTTTTCCAGCAGACTCCTTTGTACAGTGACTTGATAGGATATAATGTACTCAATAGCTTGAAGCAACAGAAAAATGCTTACTGCTTCTATTGCTTGCTCTTTCACTCAGTCTCTGACTGCGGTTGAATCTTGAAGCACCACCAGCAATAGTTTGTTTTCATTCAGGCAGCTCTGAAGAAGGAATGAATAAACTGATAAGCTGGGGCAAGATGTTAGTTACCTGAATGTCTGCTGGTGGAAAGCTACAGAAGCCGCTTGACATGAAAGCAAAAGGGGCTCAGGGAAACATCTGGTTCACATTTGGCTGAATATCTTTGGAATTTTTTAGGCAGGGAATAGTTCAGCCTCTGATACAGCAAAAGCTGAGGGCATAACACTAGGGCCTTGAAGAACCCAACAGCAGCACAAAGGGTTGCCAAGGACTTCCAGCCAGCAGTCCCATATTATGGGGTTACATATTGGAGCTGCTTCAATATTAGGCTGAAACCATGCCAGAGCTGGGAGGCCTGAGGAAATCTTCAAGAATAGGCCCCTCAAACATTAACCAGAAATATTTTGTGATGTCAGTGGAACAAAGCTATTTGCAGTATAAACTGATGAAATGAAGAATAAAAAAGGGATCTGAGGTACCATAACATACAGAGTGTTGCCTAGCTCGCTAGTGTCTTGGCCTAATCCAAAATGGCAGCAGGAGCTATTGTGAAGGGATGGTGCTTGTCACAGTCCAGGTACTCCAGGCAACCTTCAGCTGCAAGCAAGGGCACGGGGCCAGTCCACCACACAGGACAACAAGTCCAAAAGTTACTTACAGAAGCAGGAGCGCAGGGTCAGGAGCTAGGCAGGCAAGAACACCATAGCTAGAACGATGAGGCAAGGAAACAGGCAGGACAGGATGCTCAGCACAATCTTTGTTGCTGAGGCAAGTTCTGGGAGGGAGAACTACTTCGTAAATAGGACCTCCACCTGGCTTCCCAGGTAGAACAGAAGAGGGATCTGGCAGCTGCTACACAGGCAGAGCCTGAGTCTGCATTACTAGGATCTTTCTGGCCCTGATCCTGCAGCTGTTGTTGGCCAGATCATGCCAGCCAGGGACTGAGTCCACGGGCCAGTTCATGTCCATGTTGTGATTAAAATAACAAACAGAATTCAGGGCTGGCCCAAGATACTTTGTTGTCCGAAGAAGATCAGTAAATTGCATCTATTTGCTCAAGTCAGGGTGGATAAGCCAGTCAGCCAGTCAGGTTACTTTGGTACCTCAGGCAGAAAACCTCACAAACAGCACATCCCCATCGGTACAGATATAGTAATTATAAATTACATGATTACCCTTTAAACAATTCAATAAATCTTCTGCCAAAGGGAACTGCCACACCCTATCTAATGGTAAGGTAAAAGGTAAAGGTCACCCCTGCACATATGTGCTAGTCGTGTCTGACTCTAGGGATGGTGCTCATCTCTGTTTTCAAGCCAAAGAGCCTGTGTTGTGCAAGTCCATGGCCATGTGGCTGGCATGGATGAACGCATTTCTGCGCACGAAACACCATTTACTTCCCACTTTTTACAGTGGTACCTATTTATCGACTTGCATTTACATGCTTTTGAACTGCTAGGTTAGCAGGAGCTGAAGTTATCAGTGGGAACTCACTCCACTACATGGCACCCAGGATTCAAACTGCTGAGCTGCCGACTTTGCATCTGACAGTGTCAGTGCTCTAGCCAACTGAGCCACCAAGCACACCCTCCTATCAGACAGTTGCAATGGTTCTTAAATTTTATCCTGGGTTATTTTTGGTAAGATTAAAAAAGAAAGTAAAAGCAACCTATGCAGCATCTCCTTATCACATTGCTAGAAATTCAGTACCTGATCAGACAAAAGAAGTTGCACATGTTATTGCTAAACTTCAAAATTATCTTGGACACAAATGTTCAGGGATCTCTACTAGGTCTCTGGTTTTGCACCTCAAATCTCAGGAGCAATGAATCTTAAATGGTGAAGTTCATTCTCATGACTTCAGAAGATGATATTTAAACATACTCAGAACCATTCAGGTCTTGTTCATACCGAATGTGTTCTACAGCTCTTGCTGCTGACAGAATTCACATATTGGACTTTTAATTTGTCACTGATTTTCAGTGTTGTTTCTTTCTGGGGGAGTTATTGCTGGGGCTCCTGGCAGACCATTGTCCCACTCTTGCCCCAGATGTCCTGACCCTGGAAGCAGCTAACATGGGCTCTGGAACAGGCGCCAGACAGCATGATTAGATCCATGAGGAAAAGATTCAACCTATGGGGAGCTACCTGGAGAAGGGTGAGAAGCACAAATCCTCCCTACAGCTGGGGGCTATTAAGGAGTCCCCAGTGAAGACTGGGAGGGAAAGGGTCATCATGGAGGGGGAGGAATGAAGCAGCTGGGTCAAGGTTGGTGAGATGAGTTCTCAGAGTAAGAGAGGGAAGACGGTTATGGTGATACCCAAGAGGAAACCTATAGAGCCAAGGAGGTTCTGGAGCCTAAGAGCAACTATGAACAAGGTTACCTAAAAGAATCCTGGACCATGGTCCTTGTGTAGCTCTGGGTGCCCCAAAGGCAAGGTAGTGAAGCCAGAAGACCCAGTCTGGCCAATCACTCCAGCTTCTGCCATTGAAACCAACTCTGACAATGCAACAAGGTCCCACTCCAACCTCTGGCATGTATGAGGCCTCCAAAACTGATCAAAATTCAAAAAGCCTTTGAAACATGTTGCTAGAAGACATCAATGTTTCCATGTGAGTTGAAATAAATGTCCGTAGCAACTGTTAAGAATCCAGTTGCAATGTGGAACAATTACTGTATTCAGTCATAATCGGTTGTATATAATCTTGACTGAAATAAGTACATCAATCTATCACAATCAATTTTATCAAAAAAGACATAGTGGAACTGGAAAAGGTGCAGAAGAGAGCAACTAAAATGATTACTGGGCTGGCGCACCTCCCTTATGAAGAAAGGCTAAGACATTTGGGGCTCTTTAGTCTGGAAAAAAGGCACCTCAGGGGGGATATGATTGAGACATACAAAATAATGCAGGGCATGAGTAAAGTGGATAGAGGGACATTAATCTCTCTCTTACAAAATACCAGAACTAGGGGACATACACTCAAATTGAGGGCTGGGAGAGTAAGAACAGACAAAAGAATTTTTTTTTTACCCAGCGTGTTTTTAGTCTGTGGAACTCCCTGCCACAAGAAGTGGTGATGGCATCTAGCCTGGATGCCTTCAAAAGGGGATTGGACAGATTCGTGGAGGAGAAGTCCATCACAGGTTACAAACCATGATGGAGATGTGTAATCTCCAGGCTTAAAACCAGGGTACTTCAAGGACCAGATGCAGGGGAGTGCTATCAGGAGACATATATCTAGTCTCATGCGCTCCCAAGCGCATCTGGTGGGGCCAGTGTGAGATACAGGAAGCTGGACTAGATGGGCCTTTGGCCTGATCCAGCATGGCTCTTCTTATGTTTTTATGTTCTTATCTCCGTCAAGAACATCTTGATACCCAGGTGTTTTCTTTCCAGTTTTCAGAAAGGCTATCTTACAGATCACATGTCTGAATTAAATTGAGCTCATAAGGTATATTGGCTTAATTGCTTGTGTTGCCATGCAGTTCTGTGACTATGACTCTAGAATCTCTGAACACAGTACATAGTGGGTGTGCCGATTCCAGTTGCAAAGTGTAGAAGCTGCCATTTTCCACATGTGGAGAATGTCAGCACAGAGGCTGAGGTTCTCCTTTTTTTCTGCATGATTTTAATCTGTTTAGTCAGCTTCTGCATGGGGCTACACACAGATGTGTGAAGTGGAAAAATAGACAGCAGTTCATTGTCATCTTGTGTATGTGTGTGTTCTGTGCCATCATTTTGGAACCATTTCATAGCAATCCTTAAAGGGCTTTTAGGTAAGTAAAATATTTATGGTTTTACCAGTTCTACTTCCTTAGTGAATTTCCATGGTCAAGTAGAAATTCAAATCCTGTTCTCCGAAGTCCTAGTCTGTCACTCTGTCCATTTACCAACTGGGGATCCCATCCTGTACTCACCTCAAAATACAAAATTTAAGAATGCACTTAATGGTCAGTCTTTCAGGCTTGCTTTTTTGCCACACATATTACTATATGAGTATCTGAAGGTGCCTTATTGGCAGTCAAACTCTTGGTCCATTGCCTGCTCTAACCATCAGCAGACAGGCATTATTCTTCAGTAATGGAGTCTTCCAACTGGAAATTCTGAATCAAACTTTAAAATGTCAACAACGAAGCTTGAATAGACTTACTGAATGAATTGCGGCACAGCAAATCAATGTTTACATACACTCCATGACAGACTGGGATCCACTACAGTTGGAAGCAGTAACTAGATCCAGGTTACTATTATTCTGATACACCATTACCTTAGAGCCTAATTAGCACCCATGTTGCTTTTAATTCTGTCTAGCTGGCCTTTAATTCTGTGAAAAGTTAAAACATGACTGTTCAGCTGATTGTACTTTGCCTTGCGATCAAAAGTCACATTACAAGTAACTGAACAAATTAACAAACAGTGTAACATCTTGCCAATAACTCCAGCAAGATTGAGTCAAACAAGATATGAGGGAGCTTGGGGATGAAGTGAATTTATACCGTATCCTGTGCCCCCTCATTCCATAATCTATGCACCCTCTGAGAGGACGTTTAACTGTGGTTTTAACTGTGGTACCCAGTGTGTTATAGTGAATGCAGCATCCTGGGACTTAGGAGCCCTGCTATGGAAATTCTGGAAGGTGGGGAGCAGAACTGGTAAAAACAGTCCTTAAATAGTTCACTTACTTTGGGAAAATCTATTAGAGTCATTGGTTCTGAATTGACTTCTCTCTACCACTATAACAACAGTAATAGGACTAGAGACACCTCCACATGTTATCCTTAGCATTTTTGGCCACATCACCATTGAACATACCTAACCTTCAAAGTCCTATGAGAACTTTTCGTATCATTTGAAGTTTCGCACTGGGAAAATATGCTGTTCAGGAAACAGCTGTGCTACCAAATGAGCAACTGAGTCTCTGTGTCTTTTGAAGGTGTGGATGATACATTGAAGACTTGCGGTATTAGCAGCACTTCAGCAAAAATATGGGGAAACCATGCCAATGTTTTTGAGTACATACTGAAAAGTGATCTCTCCATGCAGAAATGTGAATGAACATTTTCCCAGATGATAGGATAAAAATCCAAAAGGACCCTGACAGATAAGAGTCCTGGGCCAAAGCTAATGGAATGGGGTTCAACAGAGGAAAATGTATGGTGATACATCTAGGTAAAAAGAATGAATTGCAGAGATATAGGATGGGAGACACCTGGCTGGAAAATAGTACCTGTGAAAGGGATCTGAGAGTCTTGGTGGACCACAAATTGAACATGAGTCAGCAGTTTGATGCGACAACCAAGAAAGCCAGTGTGATTCTTGGTTGCATCAACAGAAGCATTGTGTCTAGATCAAGGGAAGTTATAGTACCAATCTATTCTGCTCTGGTCAGATCCCATCTGGAGTACTGTGTCCAGTTCTGTGCACCTCAATGTAAAAAGGATGTTGACAATCTGGAATGGGTCCAGAGGAGGGTGACCAAGATGACTGAGGGCCTGGAAGAAATGTCTGACGAGGAGTGGCTTAGGGAGCTGGGAATGTTTAGCCTTACAAAAAGAAAACTGAGAGGAGATATGATAGCTATGTTTAAATATTTGAAAGGATGACACATTGAAGAAGGGACTGGTTTGTTTTCCATGGCTTCAGAGACTAGGATGTGGGGCAATGGTCTCAAACTACAGGGAAAGAGATTCAATTTAAACATTAGGAAGAATTTCATGACAGAGCTGTTCGGCAGTGGAATATGCTGCCATGCAGGGTGGTGGAGTCTCCTTCTTTGGAGGTTTTTAAGCAATGGCTGGATGGCCATCTGTCAGGAGTCCTGTGATGGGGGTTCCTGCATGGCAGGGGATTGGACTAGATAGCCCTTGAGGTCTCTTCCAACTCTATGATTCTATGATTCTATGATTCTATGATGCTAACACATTACATGAGGCTCCATCTGATTCTTCAGGTGTTAGACTGTGAGACTGAACATTTATTTTAAGGTTTATTACTAGAAGCACCAGTTGGTTATGAATTACAGTCATCTTCTTGTTTCCAGAAATGCACAAAGAACAATGTTCTACAATCTGAATGGCAATATTTCACACTTTGGAAGCAAAATATATCCCATGGCTTTCTATATGTGTTTGTGCACATATACAAATGTTATTAATTAAGGGCAGGGTATGGAACCTATGGAACCCACCACAGTCCATTACCAAGATTCTATCACTGGACCAAGCCTCCTCATTAACAGTAGAATTTTACTCCAGCTGCAGAGCTAGCCCAAGAAATGTGTCTCCCATGGATTTTAATGGTTCTAGTATTAATGGTGACTAGACGCTTGTTCCTATTTATTGTATCAAATAGACTGTGGAAGGGCAATCTAGAAATAATACCGCCTACAGGCTGCCTGCCTTTTATATGACTGGTTGCATTGCTGGTTTCACAAACAGTACATGGGCAAGTATGTAGAGGGCAGCTATGATTGTTCTTGTCTTCAGCTTATCTCCAGCAGAATTCTGGCCCTTGATTTCACTGAGGAGGAGGACAGATCTGTCAGTTAAATGAAGATAGGATCAAACCTTCATGAATTACTGTGCCTATGAACATAGGAGGTAAATCCTGGCAATGGATAACCTAGAATGATATATAAGGTTGTTACGAATGAGAAGTTGCACTTGCAACGTCAAAAATGTGTGTTTATTTTTGCAAACAAAGAATATATAAATATTTATGTTCATGCTAGCCAAAACTTTACTCAGCCCAGACTCTTCATGACAGTGTGGAGGTACATACACCACGAAAAAGCATCTGTACTGTAGACGTCCTTGATTGGATACAGTGTACAGCATTACACAAAATACTGGATTGATTTGTTCATCACAAAAATGTACGTAACCATCCAGCAATCAGTCCAGGTTTTATTTTGTGCCAAGCAAGATTCACTTCAACAGATCATAACTTATCCTGGGAACAGGACAGCTCAAAGCAGTGTGACGCATATAGCAGCTGAAAGAAAATCACCAGTCTTTTTACTGACTTTGACTGGAAATGCTCCTTGTCATATTACACTGAAATGTTTTTAAAACAAGTCATTTAAAATAACAATGGGGCTAAGCAAGCTAAGGGAGAGATAAATGTCGTCCATGTCAAACTGAATGCCAGCTGTGGAAATTTTGACTTCAGTTTTACTAAGTTTCTCATAGTGATTATGGGTGGGAGCTGGTGTCTTTTTCCAGGAGAGGAAGACCAGTGATGCAATTATGGAGTTTTCATGTTGGACATCTATGCAAATCAGAGATGCTGTAACAAGTTCTAATGTCAGAGATCTTTACTGATTCAGACATTTTAAAGCTAGGTTCAGGCTGAACCCCCCCCCCCAGCCACCCAAATATAATCTAATGTGAAAGCCACTTCCTGTGGAGACCAAACTGCTGGCTGGCAAACAATTTTATTCAGGAACATAATTTATTAGATGAGAATCTCAGTGCTGGGTATTTTTCTTCAGAACTGTGAACTCTAAAAGTTATTTTCATATTAGGCTTTTGAATACTTTGGTACTCTGTCAAAGCATAAGATTCACATCTGGCATGTCAGGACTGAAGTGGGATGCACATTTATTTTTCAATACACAATGAGGAAATGTTTTCTGATTAGGCCTTCACTGCCTTTCAAAGACATAAATGTTGGGGAAACAGACACATATGCATTTCGCATCTAATCTAGAATGTGTGCATTCTGCACTTAGAAAAATGCATCCAGTTCTAAAATGACCTCATTTGAATCAGACCTGAACATTTAGACATATCTTGGCCACAAAATGAAGGCCATGCAATACAAATAATTTATAATTTGTATGGCTTTATTAGATGTATTCTGTATTCTTCTAGAGTGACCATCCACATTTCTATGAGTAACCAGTGAGTGAGTACCAACCTAGGTAATGGAAATAAAGGGCCAAAACTCAAAAGCAAAATGTCAAATGATTATGATTAGGACTAAAGCACAACAGTGTGTTCCTGTGAGAGGACAGCATCAGGGATGTCCAAGGTCCTGAGACCTTCATCCTTACTGCTGCATGGACTACTATGCCTATCCAGCCAGCTGTGGGGAGTTTCCAGAGCACTGCTACGCAGGGCCATAGCCCTTCCTGGGAAACCAGGCCATAGATCTAGGGGAGAAGTGGGAATTTGTCTGCTCTTGGCCAATGATGTGTATAAAAGCTTCCTTATCACTAAGGGAAGGCAGAACCTGGCATGTGCCTGGAACATAGCAAACTTTTTGGGTGGTTGGGTTGCCTCTATTGCCTTAGTTGTTTTTGTTAGCTGGACTTTCAATGCTTCAAAAAAAAAAGAAACACACTTTGGACAGTTCAGGGTTGTTGGCTTTCCCCCCCCTTACTATTTGGCCATTTTTCAGATTGAGACCAATGTTAGGTGTAAATCACAGGGAAAACTCTTCCAACTTAAATATTATTTTTGAATGGGATCTTCAACTATTCCATAATGTATCAGCTGTTCCCATGCTGAGCAGCATAAAATGTTTGCTGAAAAACAATATATTTATTTTATTACATCTCCCAAACTTGCACTTATGAAAGCACACAGTGATACTGGGAAAGGGATTAACCCTCCCCCCTTTTACATATATGGCATCTTGTTTGGATGAAGCAGTAATTGCTAAACCAGAATACTTTTTTAGTACTTTATCCCACTGACACCAAATAGGAGGCCATATCTGTTGCAGGGTTTTAGACTATATTTAAGAAATCAGTGCTGTTAAGTATTTCTCTGAGTCAATTCACGCAATTCACTGATCAATACATGCAATAAATGCCCTTGCAACAGCTTCTTGTTTACTACTAGGTAGTGATCAAAACTTCAAAAGGATAATCACTTGAGTCAGGAATTCCTTGGTCAAGTATCATGTGTTTTGTTTCAACTCTGTGCACAGAACCCTGCCTATAATAAAAATTTATCATCTTAATTAATTTTTTAATTTTTAAACATAGTTTTGTATTGTTTTTTAAACTTATTATCACTGTACATCTTTAATTGTTGCAAGTCACACTGAGTCCCTTTTGAGCTGGCAAGCCAGCAAGAAAGCAAGCAAACAAGCAGTTATTTCCACCTTTTTTTAAAAAAAAAAAATAGAAAGTAGCATCTCTAAACTCTGTATTTAAAACATCCTTTTATCTAATAGAATGGCTCTTTCCTACTGAGAATGTTGACACCCAAAGTACCAGCTAGATGGATATACTTTTGGGGTACCAAACATTGATCCCTCATTTGGATATAAATAGAGATGGGCACGACTTAGCGGTATTCCCGTTTCCGTTTCCGTTACTAGTTTCCGTTACTCAACGGAAACGGTAATGGGAATTACTCCGCCAGAACTCGAACTCGAACCGACGAACGAATAATTTGGTCTGATTTGTCGTGGTCGTTCCTGGCATCGCGGCGATCCCGCAATGCCAAGCGGCACAGAAAAAAAGTTTTTAAAAGTTAAAAAAAACCCTGATTCCCAGCCCTAAAAGCAGGCGAAAACTGTCTGAGGGCACCTACCAGGCCAGAAGGGTGTTTTAATTGGGGGGGGTGTTCCCCGCCCCCCCTCCTTGGCTATTGCTACTGCTGCACTGCTGGTACCAGGCTGGGAGGGCGCATCCATTTGCCATGCAGTGCGGGGGGATCCAAAATGGCGACCGCAAATTTTTTTTTTGAAATCGTTGCCCAAAACCCCACCAAAGCACCACAGAAACATGCGAAAATTAGCTATTTTAAATGCTTGAATTTTTACAGTAGCAGCAGTGGGTTTTTCTTGCAAAAAAAAAAGTCTCCGTTGATTTTATTTTATTTTATTTTATTTTAT
>JAHTLZ010000204.1:33461155-33471228 GCA_023846285.1 Phrynocephalus versicolor
TGGGTTTTTCTTGCAAAAAAAAAAAAAAACGTCTCCGTTGATTTTATTTTATTTTATTTTATTTTATTTTATTACACCTGCGCATTCGCAGTGATGGGCTCACCCATGGGAGTGGACCATGCAAAGTTTTGGAGCCATTCCACCAATCACATGGCCATGTTTTGCTGACTGTACCAGGCTGGGAGGGCGCATCCATTTGTCATGCAGTGCGGGGGGATCCAAAATGGCGACCGCAATATTTTTTTTTGAAATCGTTGCCCAAAACCCCACCAAAGCACCACAGAAACATGCGAAAATTAGCTATTTTAAATGCTTGAATTTTTACAGTAGCAGCAGTGGGTTTTTCTTGCAAAAAAAAAAGTCTCCGTTGATTTTATTTTATTTTATTTTATTTTATTTTATTTTATTTTTTTACACCTGCACATTCGCAATGATGGGCTCGCCCATGGGAGTGGACCATGCAAATTTTCCACCAATCGCATGGCCACTTGGCCAGGTTGACCACAGAGACTTCTGGGATGTGCCAATCGGGCATAAAAAGCCCACTAATCATAGCCCAAACCCGAACCCTAAGCCTAAGCCTAACCCATACGCCAGTACACTGTCCTTCTAACTGGGTCAGAGAGGCACCCAGAGGTGCACCCCAATACTCACCCTAACCTCACCCGTAACTAGCCTAACCCTAGCCCTTGCACTAACCCATCTTAACCCTAAGCCAGATCTACTTGCATTGCACTACATGCAAGTACGTGAGATGCAGCGGGTGCAAAGAGTCTGCCAGTCCGTCACTTGTGGCTCTGGCTGACTCCTGCAGCTGCCTCCAGGAGCCCGCTACCCCCCCAAACCAGTACTAACGACAACGAAAAAACAAAAAAACAAACCGACTAATTTTTGCGAATTTTCGCGAAAAACGGAAACGAGCCAAAACGGGCTGCCTCCGACACACGACAACTCGAAAACGTCATTTTCCCTAGTCGTGCCCATCTCTAGATGTAAATTACCATATTGTCTGGTTAATCAGTTTTGATGTAAATTTTAGACCCATGCACCAGAGTTCCCCTCACCAGTAGTCCCACAAGTTGTTCCATACCTTTTCTCAGCTACTGCCTGCGCCATGTCTATGATATCACAAGTGACCATGAACTGGCCTCAGGTTTTGCCCTCAAATTTTCCAGCAATGAGATGAAGCTGATCTGGAAACCCTAGAACAAATGAGAGAATGGAGAAAATGCTGAAGCAGGGTTCCTGATCATCCCAAGTGTTGACCGTGCATTCAGGTGAACTTGCTTATGAGTCCCTCTTCAGAATTTTGCCTTGAATGTGCAAAGGATGGGGTGGATTCTAAGGGCAGGGGACATTGTGTGCATGATTTATCCTCACCTTGCTTGAATAAAGCCCAACAAACATTTAGGTTATAAAACTCATATCATGATATCCTTTCCTTAAAAGAAGAATGATTCAGTGTGTTTCCTTTTAATTTAGAAATATGCATTTTTACTTCCCATGATTATATTGCAACATCCTCAACAGCTGAACATCCATGAGGAAGGATGTTATTATGTAATATCCTTCCACACTTAAAAAGATTGCACAAACTGAAAGGACTTGGGCGTCATGTTTCTTCAGCAGCCTTGTTGTTGAGGTAAAGGGGCTTTCCTTTAAAAGCAACCCTCTCCGCTTCCTCATACCTAAATGCTCATTTCTTCGTATTGTGGTTCATAAGAACAGATGAATGTTTCAGAAGATTCATAAATAATTAGAAACATAACCAGCCATAACCAGAAATGAATGGCAAGTTATTTCTTGGAAGCATATCATGAGGGAATGTGTGAGGAAATACAAAGTTACAAGTTAATGGAGAAATTACGTCAACATATATGGACTGTCTGAGGAAGATTATACTCCTGTCTCCGACTATCACAAATAGGAACACAAAAGAAGGGACTTAGCATATTGAAAGAGGAAGAAGAAAACCTTATCATCTACTGGCCATGGAGTGACATGTTTCTGACAGGTTAGCAATTAGCTGTAGGGCAGTTCTCAAGTGTTTGTTGGAGGGTTTTTTAAAAAAGCAGCAAATACTGCCACTGTGCAGTTATTGAGTTCTTTGCCAGACCAGTCAGAAATAAACAGGCGACACACGTTTGCTTTGGGTTAACAAGGGCCACAATTTATTAACACTAATTAACTTTAAACGTAACTTTATGAGGGCCTGAAACGTAGCACACATATTATGTTAGTTATTAAATGCTCTAGGTCCCTTCCATCAGGTAAATTTGCTGCGGCCTATCCTACTGCCGTAGACTGGATGCCGTAAATGTCTTGGAATCCTACAGATTAATTGAGCCTTGGCAGCCCTGTTAAATGTGGCTGGGTTTTTATGATTTAAATTATGCCTGTCTAATGCTGACACTAGCTGTTTACTTGAGGGCTGCCAAGCACCCTGAAGATGGCAATTAAGGTGAGACCTAGGTAATCAATGTTTAATTTTGTGCTACCCACCACCAAAGAGGCACACTGATGCATCTTTACCCCAAATGGCTGCACAACTCGGCCCGGAGGCCCTCATACAAATCGGAGAGGAACAGTTCCAGGCCCTTGTCAGACAGGTGGACGCCATCAGGATGAAACAGGTGAGAAATCCATGCAGTAATCTTGGGGTGCCAAATAACAGAGCCGAGCTCTGCCTGAACTACACGGGCCACCTCTCGATTAACTCCTTTCCTGGCCTTGTGCATCTGTTTGGGGTGATGGAGTGGACCCCAAACCAACCTCGGGATAATTGCAGACCACAGGATAGTTGTTGCCGGGCGATGCTGCTTAAATGTCCTCAGGTCATCGATGACCTTGAGTATCAGGGACTTGCCCGACATGCGGGTCAAGTCATTTCCACCGAGGTGGACCACGACAATGGCCGGGGGAGGGTCAGGGGGATCACTGACGGCTGTGGGTAAAAAGGCATTCCAAAGCATCCCCCGTTGTCCCCTCCAAACTATTTTGGCCCACTGTCCCAGGCCGAGGTCGCGGCCACGTCCTGATCGCGCTGCAAACTTGGCGGCCCAGAACACAAAACTGTGGCCATAAATGATGACTCGAGCCCGATGTCCTGGAAGCATACCTGGAACAAAAAAACAGAAAGAACTGGCCCGGTCTCACTGGTCCGTTAAGGGGCGCACGTAGGCCTTGAATTGCCTAGACCACCATCGACCGATCCGTTGAATCCCAGCCGAATCTACCCTGATGGCGGTGGCCGTGGAGGTGGCACCAATCCTAAAGGAGTGTGTGCCAAAATGCCAACCAGAGATGCCAGCGACCTGGAGAGCCCTGGAGGATATATGCCAGAATTGATACCGGGTCAATGGCAGCCCATTTTGTGCTGGAATAGGTACCCCTGACCCGAGCCAATCTGGCAGGTGTACTGGTGTAAAGCCCATATGGGGCAGATTTGAGGCAGTAAACACCTACCAAGGCGTATCACAGCACCTCTGCCCTGCTGGTCCGTTTTGGATTTGCGAATGTGAAGTACAACATGATCCTCGTCAAGAACCATGTCAGTCCATTGAAGGGCAGTCTTGGATGTGTCAATTTGTGAATGGGCCACCAGTTTGCTAACTCGCAAGGCCCCAAAAAATGCCACCAACGTGGTGGCCTGAAACAAAACAACTTCAAAGTAATCAGAACACACCCGGGGCCAAACCTCGGCCAATTTACACAACATCCCCGGGGAAATAGGTGTCCTATCATCCTGGGGCATGCCCCGCTCTCTAGACCATCCTTCTATCATTTTACCAATTCTAAACTGACAGTCTGGGAGTTGGAATCCTTGTGCCCTGGCCAATTTTTTTTTCCAAAAAATTGTAAAATGGCTGTGTTTAGAAAGAGACAGTCTATCATTAGACAAATGCTTGGAGCAGCATTTGTAGTCTTAGAGCAGGTCCTTCCTATGCTCCTGTCCTTTTTACTCTGCTAGAAGACAGAGCGGTGTGTTGTGTGTTCCTCTCAACCAGACCTTTGAAATGTGATTTGCTTGGACCACAGCTTGCTCTGACTCAGGGCTAGTCCTACCACTGCTCCGCACCACTATCACTGCCATCCCAGTGACAAGTTAGGTCACTATTCTCTAAGTGGAATGTGGAGTGGGTCACCATCATGTCCTTTCCCTTCAGGCAGAAAAATATATTGGGTTGATCTTGGCTCCAGATCAAGAGAATTTGGAAAGCAGAACTCTAACTATACATTTTTTGACCGTAGGATGGGAAGAAAAAGTCTTGCTGTTCAGGCAAGCATTACGAAATCCTACTGGACTAGTGGAAATCTTGGGAAAGCCTTTATACTGGAAATCACAACAGCTACTCTTGCCTGGAGCCACAAACTACTCAGTCCCAGCACTAGAAGACGAACTATATCTTTTTCCAAGAACTTTCAGTGGTAGACTACCAGAAAAGAACACAGGTCATACAAAAAGATACAACTGACTTCAGAAACCACTGGGGATGCTATGTTTTTCTTCATTCTCTGTTTGTACTGAAGATTAAAATGGATTTTAAACTACAAAATATCTTTCTCTGTTTGGCATGCAACTGGCTGGAATAAATTATCGGAATAAATGGAAACTGATGTGTATTTCTCCCCACAAATGAACATTTGTTTTCTAAACCTTTCACCTTTAAAAAAGAAATATCCACTGTTATCAGAGACATTATACCATGGACTATGTATAGAGTAATATTAGTGAAGTAGTCTTTATGAACCTCTGATGTGCTATGTTGTGCTCCTGTTTCAACATCTGTATTGATAGCGTGCCATAAATGGCGAAGATTCTCAGTCATTGAGGTGAGTTTATTTGGAAATTGAGTCATGGCAACTGGACTTCTTTTCTTGAGAGACTGAAACGCTTCACTGGTCATCCAAACAGCTTCATCAGTCTGAGAAAAGTTGGTTGCGAGTCCTCCATTTTATATTTCACTTTGACCTCATGTCACCCTGGTTTGAAATAGGCTCATAAGATGAACAATGGTCTGAGTAGGCTTGTTAGGTGCACGAAACCCAAAAAGATGGGCCGTTAGCTATGGCCTTGGTGGTGAAGGTATGAAGTATTTTTGATTTGTCTGGGGATAGTTGAAATCTCTGCCTGTGCCTGATAATTTGTGGATAGACTATGCCTGATACCCCATTACCCCCATTGAGAGAGGGGTTTTCAAAACTCACATGAATGGATTCCCTAGCCCCTCTCTCAAACCACCTATCTTCTCTGTCATATATGTACATCCTCATATTTTCCTTTCAAGGGGAGGTGTACTGCTGATTCTGGTCCTGAGCTGTTACCCCTCCTATGTTGGGCCACCTTCCTATTTAATGGCTGTTTAGCTTCTCCAATGTAAACATTGGCACACTCCTCACTGCATTGGACTGCATATAGTATATTGCAGATATGGTAACCAAAAAGCAAGCATCTAAAATAATAATCCAGTATGGTATCCCTACCCGACAAATAAAGCACTTCTCAAATCTACATAGACATTCCCAAGCTAGAGGACATATCACTGTGGAACCCACAAAATAATCCTTTGCCAATGGTTTCTAATCAAAGATCAAACTTATGCCCAATGGTCAAACTAAACAATATGCTTAGCATTTATTTAGAAATGGTGTTAATGTAAGTGGTCAATGACATATGTTTGTTCAAACATGTGCTTTTTCTCATATCATCCCAAATTCAAACATGATTTCTTTTGTATTAGGTTATTAATCAATTTGCAAGCCAAATTGCATGAGGAAATATTATTATCACAGAAAATCACTAATCACAATGAACATTAAATTTCCTTAACATTAAATGCTACCTTTAGATGTATACAGAAGACAATGCCATTACTGTAAGTCCATTCCAGGCTGGAACTCCAAGAATACATCAGAAACTATGAGGCAGCATATCATTTTCTGTTATTACTTGAAAATTGCTTGTGCCACACTTTGCACTGAGTCAGAGCTGGCCCTACCATGAGAAGGAGTAAAATTGTCATCTCACCTCTGTGGGAGGCTAATGCACTGTTCCTTACATCCTCCACTGCCATCTTAGAGATTAATGCCCACCTAAAAGTAGCAGAAAAATATGTTAATCTATAAAATAACTATTAAATAAATTAATGGAATGGAGGAGGGAATCAAATTATCAGTGTAGAATACCCATTTGCAGTGCAAAAAAGGAAGAGGCAAAAACATGGGAAAACATAGGAAAGGCAAGGTTGTCAGAGTTAAAGCTGTGTATGGAAAGATGTAGTGAATTCATATGAACCAGGGTAGTATCATTTTCCCACACAGTGAACCCAATCAGATCATGGGAATATTTGGACATCACAATAAACTAGGGTTCCATGGGAAACCTGGCTTATCTTGAAGGAGCAGCATGTTGGCTTGTGTTCCACAATCAGTTCCATTTGCAGTGAGAAGCTTTGGTCCAGGATTTGTTTATTGTCATGACATATGAATTCTTCAGACAATCTCTTTGGTTTATAGCTCTACTGAAAAGTCAAATAAATAACCTTTGACCAAACTATGGATTGTTTCTTCGGCTTGTCAAGAGAGAGACAAACCAGAGAGTCTCTCGCTGCTAGGTTTGGGTATCACACAAAACATTTCACAAGCCTAAGGTTTGTGGTTTGCTTTGTATTCTTCCATTGGAAGTAGAAGTGATGGGGCCTTCAGAGAGGGAGAGAATACATTGTAGAATTCCACCTATCTCTAACAAGCAAACATAGCTAGAGCCTCTTAATACTATCAACACTTGCTCCTGTGCAGGATATTTGCCCTGTGTAGTTTCAAAATAGAATAAATTTGGAGATCAAGAAAGTTGGAATCATTATATCCTACTCTGAAAACATTGCTCCAGTACACTATATGTGGGATGGTTGCCTGCAGTTAAATAATTGCTAAGAAAAACGTCTCTATGCATAGCTTCTAAGGACATAGTATTTTTGATAGAGGCAGAAACTTAATACTGATGGAGTAGGGGCGGAAGCAGGCAGAGAGGGACATATCTAGAGATGGGCACGACTCAGAAAAAAAACTTTGTTTTCGGTTTCGGTTTCGGCTAGGGTCCGATTCGTTTCGTTTCCGTTTTTCGCGAAACTTCGCAAAAATTAGTCGGTTCGTTTTTTCGTTTTTTCGTTATCGTTATACTGGTTTTTTTGGGGGGGTAGCAGGCTCCTGGAGGCACCTCTGTGGGGTGGGTGCCTCCGCCGGCCCGCTATAAAGGAAGGGACAGCAGCAGCAGGCTCCAAGAGACCCCTCAACATGGGGGTCTCCCATCCTCACCTGCTGCTGCTGCAAAATGGCATGCACAACCATATGGTTATGCATACCATTTGCAGGCAGAGTGAGACCTGCTCAAGTACTTGATACCCTGGTACGAGCGTGTCGCCAGCCATTTGCAGGCCAGGCAGTGCCACTGCACCTGCTCAAGCACCTTGTCCCACGAGCGGGTCGCACCTGCCATGTCCCACAAAGAAGGGAATCGTACTTGCGTGTGTAGTGCAATGCAAGTCGATCTGGCTATGGGCTAAGGTGGATTAGGGTTAGGGCTAGGGTTAGGCTAATGACGGGTAAGGTTATGGTGGGCTAGTGGGTTGCACCTCTGGGTGCCTCTCTGACCCACTAAGAAGACAGTCTGTGACGATTGGGTAAGGAGTCAAGGATTAGGGTTAGCGGGTTAGGGGGCTAGGGCAAGTTTTAGGGGGCTTTTTGGCACATCCCAGAAGTCTCAGTGGCCAAGTGGCCATGCGATTGGTGAGATGGCTCCAAAAATTTGCATGGTCGTCCCCTCCCACATGGCTGGCCAGGCCACTGGGCCAGCCCATCATTGCACACTGCGCAGGTGTAAAAAAAATAAAATAAAATAAAATCAATGGAGGACACAGGAGGAGAGGAGAGACATTTTGTTGCAAGAAAAAAACCACTGCTACTGTGAAAAATCTGGCAGTTCATACATTTCCGCGTGTTTCTGTTGTGCTTGTGTGTTTTTGGACCACGATTTCAAAAACAATATTGCATTCGCCGCCCCATTTTCGATCCCCCGCCCGCACCGCATGGCATGGCGACGAGGCGACTCGAGTCCGGCTGCCCAGGACGGGGGAAGCCGGGACACCCCCC
Source organism: Phrynocephalus versicolor (assembly GCA_023846285.1). Lineage (NCBI taxonomy): Eukaryota > Metazoa > Chordata > Lepidosauria > Squamata > Agamidae > Phrynocephalus > Phrynocephalus versicolor. Next base: position 33,469,304 of record JAHTLZ010000204.1, read on the forward strand.
TCCAGACCAGAAACCCCCCCTCCGGTAGGTGCCCTACTGAGTGAGTGCCCTTAGTCAAGCGGGCATTTTCCGCCTGCTTTTTGGCCCGGGAATGGGTGGGGGGGAGACCCGGGGGAGAGTTTAAAAAAGTTTTTTCCTGTGCCGCCCGTGCCGCTTGGTTGTGCTTTGGCGGCCGGCGGCGAGACTGGGCTTTTTGCGGCGGGCGAGTCCCACCACCACACCAGAGCATCCCAGCAGGACGGAGGAGGGGGGGAGGCCGGGCGGGGACCTCCAGAAACCACCCCTCTGGTAGGTGCCCTGAGGCACGGCAGGCATATTTCCGCCTGCTTTTTGGCCGGGAACCGGGCTTTTTAACTTTTAAAAACTTTTTTTCTGTGTCGCTTGGCATCGCGCGCAATCGCGCGATGCAAGTAACAAGCACGAAAAATCAGACCAAATTGTTCGTTCGTCGGTTCGAGCTCGAAGTCTGGCGGAGTAATTCCTGTTTCCGTTTCCGTAGAGTAACGGAAACGAGTAACGGAAACGGAAACGGGAATACCGCTAAGTCGTGCCCATCTCTAGACATATCATTACCTAAGCCAAGAGCTTTAAAAGATATGATTTTGGAGCTACAATGCATAGGAGCCCTTAGTCAGCACAACAAATTTTCCAAACTCCAACTAAGATATTCTTTATGATGGATTTGTGTAATTTTGTCCCTAACAGCCTACGAGGGGTCATTATACTGCCTTTTCCAGCAACTATTTGCATCAAAACAAAAAAGTAACTTGATATTAATTTCTTTTTCTCCACAAATAGCTGCAACAAGTACAGTCAGGCTACCTGCCACTACCCCCTTATTACTACTTCTAAAGAAATATTTTCTTTGGAGATTTAATGGACATTCATTTTCTTACACTCTGTTCTATAGCTTTCTTCCTCTCTACTTTAAGTGACTTTGAAACATGTACCTGCTTCGAAATAATTTTCCTTAGTGAAACATTTTTCTCTCATACGGTCCATTATTCTTTGAAGCCATTGGAAGATATTGCAAGGTTTTGCGAGAGAACAGATAGACTGGAGAATATGGGTTGGCCACTGGAGGAGATTTCTGAAAGCTTCCAATATTATCCTATTGATGTCTTATTACTAAGCCAGCCAGCTAGCAGTAGACAGTATGATTTCTGTCCCTTATGATGATTACACAGCAGATTAACTTTGGGGATGTCTAAACAAACATTTAATTGGCAAACACATAGTACTGAGACAAACAGAAAACCTCTATGTGGACATTTGTGACTTTTTTGTTCATTCAGAAAGGCTCTGCATCATCAAACTTCCTTTGGGCACCCAATATTTAAAAACAGGGTTGAAATTCATTAGGTTTACCTTTTTAGTAATGTGAGAGGAATCTGTTCAATTTGTATCCTACTGTGAAGTTTCCAAAAGCCAATATGCAAACTGAAACATAGCTACCCTTCAGTAGCTTCAGTAGCTGTTTTTTGTTTTTGTCTGATATGGAAACTAACTATTCAAACATCTCCAAATCTCATGAAATATTTTCCTATGTGCCTGTTAGGAGAAACTACAAAAATGCACATAGTTGTGAAAATAACATAAATTACTGAATTCAATTACAGAAGGAAACATTGCTTTTAGAGATGGGCATGAAACACCAAAATGGTGTTTCATTTTGTTTTTTGTTTCATTTTTAAAAATTCATTTCATTTGGAGCAAAACAATTTTTTTAAAAAAATGGTTTCAATCTTCATTTAGTTTTGTATTTTAAAACAAAAAAATCACAGCCGACCAGCTCCACCAGTTGGCACTTCCCCCTTTTCTTAACCTAGCACCAACCAGCTGGCCTGTGGGCCAGATCAGTGCTTCTTCTTCTTCTTCTTCTTCTTCTTCTTCTTCTTCTTCTTCTTCTTCTTCTTCTTCTTCTT
>JAHTLZ010000204.1:33471238-33485923 GCA_023846285.1 Phrynocephalus versicolor
CATTAAATTCATATATTTTAACAAAACCATCTTACTGTAATTTTACCACAGAACTGCAACATGGACAAACAGGAAAGTCTTTCTCCCATTTCCACTTGCTGCCACACCACCAAACTTTGGAAGTGAATGCCAAGATGTGGTCCATAGTGAAGCCAGCAAGATAAATTTGGACTCTAGACCAAATGGAGTTGGCCACCTCTGATCTACTGGGTGGGACTGACATGTGTGTGCTTCACTCAGTTCTGGAGAGCCCACACTTTTGCTTCACAATAATTTAAAGCCGAAAAGCTGGGAATCAGAACAAAATCTTCCTTGTTCTTCTTGGAGAGCTACTATACAGCAGTGAAGGAGCAATGTTAGTTTCTGGATCCAGCCCTTTGAAACTGGGAATGATTACCTCAACATGATTCCATTTTTGTAAAGGAATCATGTCCACACTTCTTCCTGTGATAAGAAAGGCAATGGAAGTCCTCATTCCAGATTTTCAATACACACATGAATGGCTTCCCTGACTCCTCTCTCGAATCACCTATCTTCTCTGTAAAAGGTTTCACCTGTAGCCTAGTTTTGCATTTGTGTCTACATTGTTACATCCTTGTGTTTGAATGAGTGTCCTTCAGATGAAGGAAGAGCCTCGTGGTGCAGTAGTTAAATGCCTGTACTCCAGGTAAAACTGTGCTCTCAACCTGAGGTTCAATCCCAGGTAGCAGGCTCATGGTTGACTCAACCTTCCATCCTTCCAAGGTCGGTAAAATGAGTACCCAGCTTGCTGGGGGCGGGATTTGTAGCCTGCATTACTGTAATTAAGAAAACCTATAAACCCCCCAGAGACTACTTGAAGTGGTATGGGGTCCAACTACATTGGACCGCATATTGCTCCTCTTGTGCTGTGCACCTCTTATACTGCTACAAAAACCTCAGGCATGCACTTCTAGATGATATTTTAGTTTTAAAACAATATTTATTTATTTATTTAAAACTTTATATACCGCACCTATTTTCCCATTGGGAACTCTGGGCGGTTTACAAGCAGGACAATACAAACAATTAAAACCACCACAACAGGTAACACTCAAAAAAGAAAGGGGAGGAAAAATAAAATAAAATAAAATAAAAGCAGAGAATCTGGCAAGAGGTGTAAAAGAACTAACATAACCAATAAGTGACAAGGAACACACAACAAACATTAGCGATTGTCATAAGCTTCCTGAAACAGCCAAGTTTTCAGTCCTTTCTTGAAGGCTGTAGGGGAAGGAGCCAGGCGCAAGTCGCTAGGCAGTTTGTTCCATAAGGAGGAGCCAACCACCGAGAAGACCCAATTACAGTTCTTGACCTTATGGGACTCCCTGGGGGTGGCCACCTGAAGTGAGAAGGCCAATGAGGCTCTGGTGGGCCTGGCCAGCTCTAACCTTTCGGAGATTCGCTCTGTCAGATATTTAGTTCCCAAGCCATGGAGAGTTTTGTAAACCAAACCAACACCTTGTACTTTATTCGGGAGGCAAAGGGAAGCCAATGCAGATAAGCCAGAATTGGAGTGTTGCGGTCAAATTTGCCCGCACCAACCACCAATCTGGCCGCCGCATTCTGTCCTCCCTGCAATCACCAAACAAAGTACAAGGGAAGCCCCATGTAAGGCACGTTACAATAATCTATCCTCGGCATGACCAGCACCTGCACAACCATCTTCAGAGAGTTACTATCAAGGTACAGGCAAATCTGGGCGATAAGCCTAAGAGGGTAAAAGACTGACCTGGTCATGGCTGCCGCCTGGGGTTCCAGGAACAGTTCTGGATCCAGGATGATGCCCAGGCTCCTCACTCTATCAGCTAACTGGAGAGAGGACCCACCCAGACTGCGAAGAGGGTCATTGTACCCATCCAGGGTCCCCACGAAGAACAGTACCTCAGTCTTCTCGGGGTTGAGCTTGAGCCTGTTGGTCCTGGTCCACTCCAGGACCGCAGCCAGGCAGCGATCCAGGGTCTGGACTGCCATTGCAGAGGCGGAAAAGGAGAGACAGAGCTGCATGTCATCAGCGTACTGATGACAGCAGACTCCAAAACTCCAAATGACCTCAGCAAGCGGCCTCATATAGATATTGAAGAGCATGGGGGAGATTGCCAACCCCTGATGCACCCCACAGGAGACTGTCCAGGGAGACGACAATTGTCCCATCAAGCTCACTTGCTGGGCTCATGTTCAAGTATTGAGAACAGGGAATTGTTGGGATATCTTACAGCATTATAAGACAATATTACATTAAAGCTACAAGAGAATGCAAGCTCTTTCTTAAAAGAGAGTAAAATTCCATGTAAAAGTTATGAGTGATGGAAACTAACATTGAAAACACACAATCACACAAGGTTATAAGTGGTTATAAACACAAAGTCTATGTAATCATTCATATAAAGGACACATAATAGGTACTCCATCATTCAGGGAAAGCTTGACTGAAGAGGGAGAAATTTAGGAGTTATCTGGTCAATGATTTTGCTCATTTCCCCATTCCAGGGATCAACCAAGGATTCAACAGAATCACCCATCAGAGAGGTAGGAAACTCCCCAAGGGCAGTTAAAAATGATCTGGATTCATCAACCTTCTGGAACATATTGCCAATGGGATTTTCCTTCCGGTACACCTTTTACCTGGTCTGAGGATAGAGTGAACTTTTTATGTTTCTTTCTATACTATGGTGCAATTCCATAATAATATTATGTTTTAGTTTTCCACTTCCACATCTGAGTGTTTGAGATGGATGACTGTAGTGCCTACCGTCACACCTTGTTTGCTTTGTCAAAATCCTGTTGAGTGCTTCTCTTTCACTTCAAGTTAATGCTGACATTGCTACTGCCGGACGTCAAGTTGGGATGGGAGGCACTTCATTTCTTCACAGTTCCACGTGTCTTCTGTTCAACCTCCCCTGCCTAAAGGCATCAGCTTGTCCAATTACTGGGTTACTTTACCACCACCTGGTACTTAACCGAGGCACATGGTGGTGCTATTTCCCCAATTCAGTTCAGAAGCTGACACTTTCTTTTTATGACTGTTTAGACATTTCTTGTGTGTGCATGTTCTGTGTTGCCAAGTCAGAACCAACTTATAGCGACCATAATAGGGATTTCAAGATAAGCAAGATATTTAAGCAGTGGTCCTACCAGTTCCATTTCCGTAATCAGTTCCCATGGCCGAGCAGAGATTTGAACCCTGTTCTCCAGAGTCCTAGGCCATCATTCTATCCACTACAACACCCTGGGAATCCAAATACTAAGAATTACTAAAATAAATACAGCAATAATTTGTCTAAAGTAACTAGTAAGGAGTAAGAGGAAGATAGCCAGGTGAGATTGGACACCTTAGCTTCTCTTGGTTTTCTGTAAGTGACCACTTGTAGATATTGCTGTGATATCACTTCTTCCTTAGACCTCTCCCTGCACCTTAAACAAAACAGTCTATTCTTTGTTCTCTTCCTGTTTGTATTTTTTCAACAATAACTATAAATACTGTACTTCCCTTTACCTATTCAGTTGCATCCAGAGCTGTTACTCCAACTCATAGCCATAAACCCACCTTACCAGCCTGCCATATTCTTCTGATATAATTATAACATATTTCTACCCAAACAGAAGTGGGCAAAATGTAGCTCTCCAGATGTTGTTGGAGAGCATCAACATCAGTCTAATCCAGAGAAGCCTTGTGAGTTAGTGTTCAGGAAGGACAATGGAAATGAGGTGTGTGAGACTGTTAGGTGTTGACATGCAGTTAAACTCCATGTTGGGACTGGACCTCAGCCTTTGGTAGCAAGTCATGCCCTGCCGGTCACCTCTTTACCATCACTTATGGTAGAAGTATGTGCAAGACATGATTGGTATGACTGATGAGTACTCACAAATAACTTTACGATGACTTATAGTTCCTAAAACATGCCACCTAGGGCTAGACATTGTTGCAATTCGGACCACTTATGCTCACCTGTTTTCCTGTTGTGAGGCCAGGAAGGGAAACAAGCAAGACTGTCTTACCATTAACTTGGCAGACCCCAATCAGGGAATAGTCAGCTGATCATCCATCTCTTGGGACCAGGATGGACTTGCCCATAGTGTCTTTTCCAACTCTGTGTTACTAAAATGATTACCATTAGTATTAGTTATAGCAGGCCAGTTTTCTGTATATTCACACAGCATTTGCAGATGCAACTTCATTTTAAAAACGGTGACCTAATTTAAACCAGCTATAGGCATCTTGTGTATTTTTCCTTTATTTTCTATAACAGCCAACAGTACAAGATAATGAGAGTTGTAATCCGATATCTGGAGGGCTACCTTTGTCCATCTATGTCTTCCAAGGTTAACATTGTTGTAGGAGGGCTTTTTATCTTAAATTGGAGCATTCTTGTGTTGTCTTAGGTTTCCACACAGTATACTCTGCTTTACTCCTACCTAGTCTTCATCAGTTATTATTGGGTTGCTTTGGAATTCTTCACATATCTTTCTATTCTAGGCTAGCCTAAATAATATTTTTCTGACTGACCACACAATGCCTCTTGCCAAGTTATTTATAGAGATGCATCTAAAACTTTTTCCCAACCCACCCACCATGACATTCTCTGCCTACAGGGTTGAATCCAATAAACTGGGAACAGAAGGGTGATTACCATTAGCGCTGTCCACTGGTGCTTGTACAAGAGCTTGTGCAGAACAAGACATGCAGTGCTTTGAGAGATATCATGCTTCTGTTCATTTGGCAAGTTTTGTCTATTTTTTATTTTTTATTTATTTATTTTTTTGCACAAGTGGGAGACCATTAATTTTAGTTTTCAGAATGCATATGCCTCCTTAGGAGTAAAAGTAAACCTTTGGATTATACCAGTGGTTCTCTGTCCTTCTAATGCTTTGACCCTTTAATACATGTGGTGGTGACCCCTTGCCCTGCTTGGAAGAGGCCACTTCCGCAGTTGCCATAGAGAACTTCCCTCAGTCTACAGGCACCCTCAGGCAATTGCAGCCTCCAGTGCCATTGACTGACACCCCCTCCAACCTATCAAGCTGTAACTCACTCTATTCCTCCCCCTCCTCCTCCACCCCAAGCCATGTGTGCCTTTTTCTTCACTGGCTCATGGTGACCCCTGTGAAATGGTCATTCGACCCCCCCAAAGAAGTCATTCATTCCCCCAGGTTGGGAACCACTGGATTGTACCATTGCTGTTGGAATATTGCCTGATTTCCTACCTACTGAATCAATTCAGCATGACCTTATTTTCTTCTAGCATTTATATGGTGGAAGCTTTTCCATTTCTGGGTTTGAGATTCCTTTCATTGAAAAGGAAACATTTTGCCAGAAAGCACAGTATGGGCATGTTTGAGGTTGAGTCATTTCTGCCAGAAGGCATTGTATGGGTATGTTTGAGCGCATGGACACATACACAGTATATGCAGTATTATCAGATCTTTATTATATTGTTGGGGTGCAGACAAGTATTTGTTGGTTGTGAGATGGAATTTTAACTTAACAAGTGGGTTGGTCATCTAGAACATATTTACATTTCCTTGTGTCTGCTTTGCTGGCTTATCCTTTCTTCTTCCAGGACTTCTTTTGTACCCCACTCCTGATTTTTAATTCAATAAAGTGAACAAAAATTAATTGTGTTGGTAGCGGGATAGAGAGAAAGGTCTTTCTTCCAAGTTCGTTCTTGTGGGCAAAAATGTATTTGCCTCACGCTGTGGCAGAGGAACCTTGAGAACATATGGGCTGGCAACTCCTGGTAAACAAATTATATATTGCAGGTAACCAAGGCTACATTTACTTCCTTGACTACAGGTCCCATGAGTTCAGAGAAGATGGGGAAAAGTTTGAGTTTATTCTTGAGATTTTTATTTTTTTTAAACTGCAGGACAAAATCTTTCTGCTCTTCCAGTGGCCAGCAAGTCCATGGGATAGAACAAATGAAATCTAATTGGAAAAAACACAGTGTAGGGTTTTTCCACCTTCATTACCTCTCAAGAGATTATGTTAATCTCATATTTCCTGACCACTTGATTTGTAAAATGTTCCACAAGCAGAGTTCTGTGATCTCAAAAGCTTGCATGCTCTTTGTGCCTTTTTGGTTGGCCTAATAGCAATATGAATTTTGTCATCATTTCTTGTGGCCAACGGCAAAATAGCTGCTTCTGCTTTTCTTTATTGTTGTTTTTAAAGAGTATTTTTACCCTGCCTTTTTCCTTGGACCCAGGGCGGCTTACAATAATGAGGAATAATATACAGTCCAGTACAATTAAGACATGTTCAGGTATTGAGAATAGGGAATTGAGGGACATGTTCCAGCATTAATAGACAACATTACAATAAAGCTACAAGAAAATGCACACAGTTAAAAAGAGATTAAAATTCCATGTAAAAGTTATGAGAGATGGAAACTGACATTGGAAACATAGTGTCAATGCAGTCACACAAGGTTATAAGTGGTTATAAACACAAAGTCTATGTGATCATATAGATTCATATAAAAACATATGATAGGTAGTCCGTGATTCTGGGAAAGCTTGCCTGAAGAGAAAAGTCTTTGCCTGTTTCCGGAAAGACATCAGAGATGGGGCAGTCCTCACCTCTAGTGGGAGGGAGTTCCAGAGTTTGGGTACAGCAGCTGAAAAAGCCCTTTCATGGGTCCCCACAAGACATATCTGTGAGGGTGGCAGGATAGAGAAAAAGGCCTCTCTTGATTACCTTAACACCCAAGTCAGTTCATACTGTGAGATTCAATCTTTGAGGGAGCTAGGACCCAGGTCATACAGTGCTTTGTTGTTTAAGGTCAGCACTTTGAATTGTGCGTGATAGCTTATTCGTAGCCAGTGGAGCTGTTTTAATAGGGGTGTAATGTGATCTCTGTACCCCACCCCAGTCAGAAATCTGGCTGCTGTGTTTTGGATCCATTGAAGTTTCCTGAGACTTTTCATTGGCAGTCCCACATAGAGCACATTACAGTAGTCTAGCCAGGATGTCACTAGGGCATGTGTCACTGTGCCCATAGATGGTTTCTCAAGAAACAGGTGTAACTTGCATACTAGCATTAATTGTGCTAATGCACTCCTGGCCACAGCCGTGACCTGAGCATCCAGGCTCGAGGATGAGTCCAAGAGCAACCCCAAGCTGCGTACCTCTTTTTTTAATTGGAGGGTGACCCCAAACAGTACGGGTTGCATCCCTACCCCTTTTTCTCCCTTTTGATTTACCAGAAACACCTCTGTCTTGTCTGAGTTTAATTTCAGTTTGTTCATCTTCATCCAGTTCATTATTGAAGCTAGACACTCATGTAAAGTCAAAATAGCAGCTCTCTAAGAATCTGGAGGTAATGAGAGGCAGAGCTGGGTATCATCAGCATACTAGTGACACTTAACCCCAAATCCTGATAATCTCCAGCCAGTGGTTTCATATACACATTAAGTAACATAGGAGACAGAACAGAAGGGGGACTCCACAGGTTAGCGGACTGATGAAAAATAACATTGAAAACATAGTGTCAGTGTAAACACATGAGTTTATAAAAAGGTAAAGGTTCCCTCCGCACATGCATGCAAATTGTGTCCGACTCTAGGGGTGGTGCTTATCTCTGTATTCAAGCCAAAGAGCCAGTGTTGTGCAACTCCACGGCCACATGGCTGCAAGAAACACTGTTTTTACCTTCCTGCTTTTTATGGTGGTATCTATTTATCTACTTGCATTTACATGCTTTCAAACTGCTAGGTTGGCAGGAGCTGGGGTTATCAGCAGGTGCTCACTCCACTGCATGGCACCCAGTATTCAAACTGCTGAGCTGCCGACTTTGCAGCCAACAGTTTTTGAAGCCTTAGTCCACTGATCCACCACATAACATAACATATAAGGTTGTAAGTAATTATAAACACAAAGTCTATGTGATCCTATCGATTCGTATAAAGGACACATAATATGTAGTCCATCACTCAGGAAAAGCTTGCCTGGTTGGCTGCCACTAACTTGGGGATCATTTTGCCATGCCAGCATTAATTCCTACCGTTTTGTTATTCAGCCAATAACTGGTTCCTCTTAGGGCTTCGCCTCTTAACTGATTACCATATAATACATATAGTTAAGTGTTTTGTTATTCTTTATCTCACAGTATCTTACTGAGGAAGGACTGAAACAACTGAAGCAGGAAGGAACCTACAGAAGAAAGGGAGGCACCACTGGAGCACACAGGAATCTTGAGGCGCAAGACAGGAACAAGGTTCTTAGAAGCAGAGAAGTGAAGAGAACAAAAGCACAGGAGCCACCTTGTGTCACTGTGCCAATAGGCAGCCATGCAGAAACCCTGTCTACACTGATCTCCAGGACCTTCAGCTGCCCCATATAATTTCCCTTCAGCTGTTTCCTGCAAGCTTCAGCAAAAGGCACCCCTGATTCTGCAGGTACTTGCATGGCTTCCCGCACCCTGGTCCTGACAGTGACATTAACTAGGAGCTGGAGGAAAGTTTATATTGTGTAATGGGTCTTCGTCTGCTAAGAGAAGTTTTGTTTTAATTCTCCCATAATATTAGGTAGTGGGGGTAGGGATGGACATGGTCACTATTTATTGATGCTGAACATTGGGAAATTCAAAACAGATCAAAAGAAGCACATTTTCACAAGCCACAATAGTTAAATTGTGGAAGGTGCTTCCATAAGGTGTTGCCATGGCTGCCAGTTGCATAGATTTTAAATGGGGATTAGGAAGTGATAAGGCTATGTATGATTACTAAGCACAATGGCTGTGGATTTCCTCCAGTGTTGAAGGAACATGCCTTTAAGTATTGGTTATACTAGAGAAAGTAATTCCTATCCCATTTGAAAGGCTTCCATGGGCAGCAGATGGACCAGTGTATGAATGTTGGACATGGACAAGATAAGAATCCAAGACTCCCTTGGTCTTTCTGATTGGGAGAGTGCAGCATTTGAACACTAAAAAGGGAGATTTCTCAAACTCTGGATGGAATATAAACATTTCAGCTATATAATAAATTAAATGTGTCCTATGATCAGAGATCAGAGTCACCTGATGGGGAAGACACTAACACAATGCAGCTGGATGCTGCTGTGCTGCTACAATTTCCATTTAGAATAGATTCAAATTTACCATCAAATAACTGGAAGTGTACAAAGAGAAACTTTGTAAGAAGAGTCATAGAAACCTTTTTTACATCGGCCAAGATGAATGATCCTTAATGTAAACAGTGAAGCCAGAACAGGAAGAAGAGACTAACATGTGGTTTTGTTTACCAGAGTTGTAACTCTCTCATTTTAGTTAGTGGCAGTAACTCAGAATTTAGAATTTATCTGTTTCTAGCTCTGAAAAGCTCCCAAATCTATTCATTTTGAGTAGCCATCCATCTTAGCATCTTTTTCACTGTAATCCCAAATTATGAACCAATATATAAAGTACATGAGGTGAGCAATTTTAAAGGAATTCTTATTTTTAAAAAATTATTTAAATCATTTAAAAGGAATTATTTCTCTTGCTCCTATAATTGATACAATAGATTTCCAGACATTGACAGTATTCTAGAGGTAGTAGCTGCATCTTTTGAACTGGCCAACTGCTGCAAACTAATTATTAATTACTAATTGAACATAATAGAAAAGAGGGACAAGGTCTGTTATTTTGATCCTGCTTATATTCTACACCAATTCATCAAACTTACAGCTCTCTATTCACATGCTATTTTTTTTCAAATGTCTGAAGAGGGGCTGCTAGTGCATTCCCTACTGAATATTATTGAGATAGAAAAGCTGTAGCAATTGTTTACAAAAATAAAATAAAATATGAACAGTCCAAGAGTTTTGATCATGAAGGGCATGCATTTCCCATGGACCCCTTTAAAATGTGTTGAAGAAAAAACCTTACAGACACCCCAGACTGCCAGAAAGGTGGGTCTTCCGTCAAGTCAAGCCTGAACTCTCACTAGAACGAAAATGAGTAAAGGGAACCTATCATGCCATGTGTGGCTCTAAGAAGAAAGGAAGACCTTATATGAGTCAAATTATTTCAGTACACAAAGCCTGGCCAGAACTTACTGGAAAAGACACATTACTAAGAAAGTGGAGATAGCAGGAAGAGGGAACAACCTAACATGAGATGTTATAGTTTTGTAAGGTCTGAGCAGAGTTGCTAATGATATGGCATTTTGGAGGACATTAACTCTTTTAATCACCACCACACATAAGAAGTGACATAACATTTTTGGAGGAGGGGTTCCCTTTAATTATAATTACCATCAAACTGTATATAATGATAAGATGGATGGAATGGTTGAAGCTATGACAAGATATAGGAACCAAAGTACTGCTAGCATCAAATAGACCACTGTCAGCCTCAAAGAAAAGAAAAGATAAAAAAAAAAACCAGAGTTTTATAGCTTAAACAACAGGGCTTCTGAATATTGGCATTCTATTCTTTCCAAAATCTTTTAAACTATTTTTACAACTAGACACAGAATCCCTTTGACAGTACAAATGCCTATTTGGCCAAGGAGGAGTTCAGTCCTGAGAGTCAGATAATTGGGTCCTGAGTGACAGGGTCAAAGATTCTGATTACCCCAAACCTGGAACTGATTTCCCCTTTGAAGATTGGTGTCAAGAGCCTGGTCTATTAAATCCTGAGAAAATGCTTTCTGGAAGTACTCAAATCAGGAAAAATGCCACCACTCTATGTTTTTGTAATGCAGAAATACTTTCAATATGCCTTACAAAATCGTATGCTAATTCCCTGAATATCCTTTTCCAGAGGACTGTCACATCATTAAAAGAAAACCTGTCTTTAGACTGTTTCTGTGAGTTTTCATTGTCCTCCCAACACCTTCCTTCCTTGCTTATGAAACTGCAGCAATCTTGGACATTCTGAACATTCTTGGTGGCACGTCTATTCCATACATACTCAACAGTATAACAAAGCAGTTGGTTGTTGTTGTTTTTTGCTTTTGAGGATCGACATTTTTCCCAAATAAAGGAAAGTAGGTGGAACCAACCATCCTCCTTCACAAAAAGCAAGAGTGGACTTTGCAATAGGTATGAGCTTCTTTAAATCTGGGGATGTTTAGGGTTCCTTGTTTCTGAAATGGGGGGGGGAGCAGTTTTACTTTTAAAAATGCATAACTCAAAAAACGTTTTGCTCAAACATCCCTCAATTTGGCACAGAGCAAATGCTGTATCAAATTTATATTAAATTTGGTGCTGATCCGAAGTCCACTTGCAATATATTGTGTAGCTATAGTAACTTGGGGAAGGATTTGGATCCCATTGAATGTCATGCAATAAGACTCTTTTCTAGCTTGACTAGAAGAAGGGGTGGCTATCAGGTGAGATACAGGTAAGCAAAACCACATTAAATGAAACAAATCCTGACATGCTCTAAACAAACTGAATTACTAACAAAACATTACATTTCAATCAATTCAAATACTTGTAAACTGTGTTTCAACATACAATACTGACCCTCTGTACAGCAAGCAAGTGGGAAATGGGGCATAAGTCTTCATTTCCTGTATATGGATGCCATGGACTTCACATAACCTTCTAGATGATTCCAAGTGAAGATTTAGCCAAGCATTTCAAGAGCTTTATTGAGGAATGAAGCAAAGCAAAGTGTTCTGCTTCTATACCACCCCATAGCGCTTAAAGCACTCTATGAGGGTTTTATCAGTAATTATGCAGGCCACACATTGCCCACCTTCCCCTCAGCAACCTGGGTACTCATTTTACCAATCTCAGAAGGACAGGTGGCTGGGTCAACCATGAGCTGTCTATCTGGTATTGAACCCCAGGTCACAAGCACACTTTGGACTGCACTACAGCAGTTTAACCACTGTGCCATGAGACACAATACTCCAATCAGCATCAGTTTTTGACAAAGCAAAGGTCAACCCTACTTAGTCAACCCAAGAAGAGGGCAGAAAAACACTCTCTTTCTTTCTTTCTTTCTTCCTTTCTTTCTACACTGCTGACATAGTGTAAGACACTATTGTAAGAGGTTTAAAAACATAAAACTAAGCAATAAACCTGCTCCTAAAAAAACCAGCAACAAAATCAATAAGATAGAAACCTACATTATTTTTACACTTCTCCTTAACATGGGCCAAAGGTGGCTTACATAATTAAAAGACTATATTTAAAATCTGAAAACAAATAATAAAAAAGCAAATATCACACTAAAAAATGATAAACAAAAGCAACATGAAATGGACATTCAGAGTAAGAATGCACAAGACTCAATTGTTTAAAAAAATTCTCTCAGACTACCAGTCACTAAGGGAAAGTCTGTCTGAAGAGAAAGTTCTTCCTTCCATCTTTGCTTTCAGAAGGAGAGCAAAGGAAAGGGAAATTAAAGCGTTGTTGATCACCTTTTACACTACCTGACTTCTAAATTTCAAAGGAATTACATCACCAATTCAGTTCCAGCCATGGCCCTTTAAAGCAGGGGTGGGGAACCTCAGGCCCTCCAGATGTTTTGGACCGCAACTCCCACAATTCCAACCCTATATTGCCAGTGATAAGAACTGTGGGACATGACCCAAAATATCTGAAGGGTCAAAGGTTCCTCATCCCTGCTTTAAAGGGATTTCTATTATCTCTATGAATATCTGATAATGGCAATGAAAATTTGTTAAGATATATTCTCAGATATATACACTATATATTTTTAACCTATTATTTAAAAACTTCCCACTGTTTTTTTTGGATAATGAAAAACCATTGCAGCTAGCAAAACTAAGTAGTGAAATTCAGATAATGTACAGAACTTCACTTGGAAGTCTTACCTTGAAGGAGTTCATTGTTATCCTTTTAATAAACTTCCCAAAAATATTGATGTTGAACTTTCTCCACATGTCAAGTTCGTGCTGCCAGAAGAGCTATTTGTCTCATGATTACACTTGATATTCAGCTAACTGACATCAAAGCACTCTTAATTGGCATGAAAAGTCAACTTTTTGTCTATTGCTGTTCTGTGTCTACTGACAATCTGTGGTTACACTACGGGTTTTATTTTTCAAGAATTGTTGCTTGAGCAAAAGGACATTGCACTGTGTTTTGACAAAGTTCACCTAGAAATAAGGAAGACTCACATAAGTTCAGGGCTGGGTTTTGTTCTGGTTTTGAAGTTTCACTAAATGTATATAGCTTTCCAAAAATGCAGGTGGCTCTCATGACAACCACTGGATTTGATACCTCCGACTTGCATTAAGATTGGTTTTAGATAGCCACTGGGCAATGGCACCATATTTTTTCTGGAGTGGCTTTCCAAGATCTGTCAAGCAGAAAGTGATGTCAAACCAGTTGTGTGGGCCTTCTAGAGGAAGTATCAAATGCAGGCCATGACTTTTCAGTAGAGCCAAGCTTCTAATTCAAAACACACTCCAAGACAGCTGTTTTTAAAGCCAGAACTCCTTCCAGTTGAGAAGTAGAGAAAATGCAGAGAGTTGAAGAAGTAAGAGCCAATATGAAGGTATGACTGCCAGTATTAATCTCATGTCATTAGTCCCTGGGTAGAAAAGATAATTGTTCCAAACAAGGCTTCTCCCTCAGCACCATAGAACAATGTAGAGACAAGCCCTTTGAATATCCCATATGGTTTCATACATCATGCTGTGTCCCACGGAAGTACATAATGTGCAGAACAGATGAGCATTGCCAATATTGGACCATCTCACATGATTGTCCGTAAGTCATGCTGTCTCTTGGTGCAGTGGTTAAACTACAGTACTGAAGCCAAATCTCCCATGTAGCTAGCTCAAGGTGGACTCAGTCTTCCATCCTTCTGAGGTCAGTAGTAAATTAAATATTTAGCTCAGGGTGGGGGGGTGGGGACAATGTGTAGCCTGCATAATTAAATTATAAATCACCCAGAGAGTGCTTTAAGTTTTATAGGGAAGTACATAAACATGGCTTTTTTTAAGCACGTCCTTCCAAAACTGGTTCAAATAGCTTATTTTTATATTGCCCATCCATGCTAAAATATGCATTTTGAAATCAACTGATTTTTTTCAACTTGTGCCATTTTTATCTCTCACACACCTAGTTCTACAACTAGAAATTTGATAGGCGCTTATAGTGAATTACTCTGAACTAAGGCTGGTGCATGGGTTTCATTTCTGTTGAAACTTAGTATGTTCCAAATAAATTTAAGTATCTTGCATTTAAATTGAAAATCAAGTTATACGGAGTTTTCTCAGATTTGTGCTTGTTTTCATTCTCAGACCTAGCAGATTTCTGACTTAGGATTTTATGTGGCTTTTCTGTGCTTCCCTATCTTCAACATGTTGTGGATCATAAATGGCATCCCTGTATCATCCATCACTCAATTTAAAGTCAGTACCCCAACAATGAACACATTTATAGTTATTTATTTATTTATCCACTGCCCCATTGGTGTATGAACTATTCTGAGCAGTTTACAAAGATTAAAACACATATTACTAATACTAATACATATTAAAAGAGAAATTTCAGACAAGAAATTTGAGGTGGCAACATTTATAAAAGTATAATGCGGAATATGAAGCAAGATAAACAGCCATCTAACAGAAAAACCAAGGGGGGGAGGGAGCCTCAGGCAGTGTAGCAAAAAAAAAAAAAGCCCTCTCTATACAGTAGTGTTCTAAGTGCCTTTTAAGGGAGGTAGCCAGGCACATCTCTACCAGGAGCAGGGC
>JAHTLZ010000204.1:33485933-33508472 GCA_023846285.1 Phrynocephalus versicolor
TAAGGACAAAAAGATGTGGTGATGTTTTGTTTGTTTGTTTTTGTTTATTTGTTTTTCCAAATGGTAGAAATGTTGATTAAGTCCTCCAAAAACATACTACAGTATTTGCATACATACCACAAAATCACTTGATAATCCCATTAATCATTGCTTTTAGACATTGCAACAGAAATAGAAAGTGTTACTTTTTTTTCAACGCTCCAGCTGCCAGAGAGTACTTCCAGGAATTCTGGGAGCTGTACTCCAAAAAAAGAGAAGAAAGTAAGAAAGATATGTCTCCTTTCTCTCCATTACTTGGGCAATTCATATCAGTTAACGTCCTATAGCAATAATATCCAACTGCATGGATATTGTTTTTACTATTTTCTTCCACTTTCTGAAAGGAAAGTGTTGGTGTGTAAGGGTATGTTCTTTGTCTTTTAATGTCTTCTTGGCCCATTGCTTGCCCATTTTCCAAATTAAAAAAAATCCTTTTTCCCTTTGCTTAAGCCGAATGCACCTGCAATGTCACTGGAGTCCAGTTGCTTGTTTCATTCAAGGTGAAGATGTGATTTCCTATGGCAATGTTCTAATTTGCCTTTAATGAGTTTCTGATGGCCAATTTGATGTGCTGAAATTTTCCATGAGTAGTGCTTTCTGTTAGGTTGCTTGTGAAGTTTCTCAGTCATCCAGGTGAGCTTATCTGGAAGCTGAGTCATGGCAACTGGACTTCTTTTCTTGAAAGACTGAAAAGTTTCACTACTCATCCAAACAGCTTTGTCAGTTAGGCTGCTATTAAGGCGTTTTAGTAATCTCCAGGCCTTTGGGCTACTGCTTGACATGTTTATTTCTTCCATGAGTTATATCCAATGATCCCTTTTGGTTTTTGAGATCAAAGAAGCTAACTTCTAACCACCCAGAATAGTCTCCCCAGTCAAGACATCCCAGGGAAAAGGTAGAACCTGGTTGACTTCTCTTTCCACTCTATAAGCACCATTGGGTTGCTTCCAATATGAACAAAGAATAATCAATTTGGGCACTATTTTCACTGCTAGGTCTTGGAATACCTGGTTCTGCATTTTCAGGGTCAGGACAGTTGGAATGATCTTTTCAATGCCTCCACAAACTGGTCATAGGACTCTGGAACTGCAGAAATTTGCATTATAATTCCATCCAGCAGTATTGAATTTCTGCTGAATGGTACTGTTGATGGTTGGAGGTCCACCATGAGTTGGCACACTGTGGACCAGTGCTGCATATTCAGCACAATGTCAGATGATGCTCACGGGGTACAATTTAACACGGTCTGTATTTAATTACCAAAGTCCTGTTACTAACATATACAAGAATAATGAAAACAGCATGACTTGTGAAGCTGAATTGTGTTCATTTTAAAAAATCAAAATAGACTATCTGTTGCATACCGAGTCACACAAGTCAATTTGCCTCCATAAATTTACATCTCCAAAAGTTAATCTTATGTTACACTGGACTGGTATAAATTCCTCAACAGGATTGTTGCCCAGATTTTGAGTACCTCAGTGTTTCCCTACCACATGTTTGGTGAAAAATCTTGGATCAACAGGACAAAAAAAATACAAAAATAATTATACTAAATACATTTACACCCCCACCCCCAAGTAATCTCAGTCTGGTTGTTGTTGTTGTTGTTGTTGTTGTTGTTGTTGTTGTTGTTGTTGTTGATGATGATGATGATGATGATGATGATGATGATGATGATGATGATGATGATGATGAAGAAGAAGAAGAAGAAGAAGAAGAAGAAGAAGAAGAAGAAGAAGAAGAAGAAGAAGAAGAAGAAGAAGAAGAAGAAGAAGAAGAAGAAGAAGAAGAAGAAGAAGAAGAAGAAGAAGAAGAAGCTCTATTGTTTTATTCTTCACCATTTTTGTTTTGTGGCTTTGGTTTGTTTTTGTTTGTTTTTCATTGTTTCTTTAAATGATTTAATCACAATAAAGATATGGAGTAGGGGGACCAAACCATTGCAGTTTTAGCTGCAAGTGAAGCACTTGTGCTGATGCTGTGCTTTGCACAAGGCTGGACACTAGTGGGCATTGCTTGGAGCAGGTGATGGTGAGACCAGAGTTGCTGGGTAGAAAAGCACCATGTAAAGTGGGATCTGCTGCTGCCATCTTCATCACCCTTCCTTACCTTAAAATGCTTCTGGGTCCCAACTTTCTGCATATTGGGGACTAGAGCTACCACATTTTAGGGCGCTGGCTGGTGTCTGACAGAACAGATGTGCTTCTCCAGGTCTCTAGGCAAAGAGACAATACTTCAGAGTGAGCAGCACTGGAGTAGAAGGACCACAGAGTTTCTGCATAATTAATAACTTAATTTTCTATGTAGGATTTCTTTTTTAAAAAGCAGATAGTATCAGCAGAGGCAAGATAAAGACAGGGACTAAAGTAATATTTTAGCTATCCACACTGTAGTGAGAATGGAAGGAAACTTTAACTCGACTGCTGTTCTGGAGAAAACTTCCTCCAAAAGTGTTTTATATTTTTTGCATAGGGAGGAAATCCAAGTTGGAACTATCACTTCAGTGCATTTACCAGCTTGGGAGGGATTTTCATCAGGACTGTAGCAGAGAAGGAAAAGGCTAGTTTACCTAATATAAGCCACAAAACTATTAAGTCTGTTCCCCAAAAGATAAGTCTTTGCATGGCCTTTTAAAACAAAATTTGATTATTTTTAAATGTCTATTTGGCATCATTTGTCTATTTTGGTTCTACAAGTTTTCTGGGTCCCTGTTAATAAAGGCACTTACCAGATAGATGTGTCTAAACAATGCTGTTAATTTTATAAGAACATCATTGTCCTCTTAAGAGGTGTTTTCCTTATGCAGTTTTCCTTGTTTTGCTTTTCTACTTCCAATTCCCAGTGATAACTGGGTTTCCAAAACAACTCTCCCTCTCCTAACATGTTTAAAAGTTCAGGCCTCCATCTTGCAAATTAATCTAGGCAGTTGAACAGCTGAACTCACACAAAGTCCTGCTGAAGTCATATAAACCAGAGGCCAAGGCTAAGAAAAGGTAAAGCAAATGGAGTGCTAGTAAACAACTCCAGGCTAGAGCTAATGTCAAGAAGCCCAGCTATTAAAATAATAAGAGAATATTGTAATTGCACAGACCTTGCTATATGTATAAGCTGAATTGTGCCAAGTGATTTAGAAGGCTTTCGTTTAACAATTGCATTAAATAAGTGAGATAAGCTCTCCCTGACCTCCCTTCAACCTATCCATGGAACATGTTCAAAGCTTGACTTTCCCAGAGCCAAAGTTAATTACAACTGCTAATAAGGTCAGCAACATATAATTCTTCCCCACTGAATCAGTGTATTTGTGACGAACAGTTCCATCCTTGTAGGAGTCTTTTTGGCCTCCATCCCAGTCAGATCTGCCAAGAGACACAGAAAAGCCATCAGATCATAGCCCTCTTTGATGTTCCAATGTGACCAATGAGATCTGACACTGAAATACAAAGGAAGCCCGACCAGAGCAAACAAGTGCACCCTGAGCAACTCCCAAAGCTCACGACAAGTGCTTTCCTTGCTGGCTGCTTGATTGTGAACCTTCTCTCCGCGGCCCCATTTGAAATTGTGCATTGGAGATAAAGCAAGGGAGTCCTTGATCTGTGCTGCTTTACATTGATAGTTGATCCCCCCTCTCTCCTGCCAAAGAAAGGATTTGTTTCTTTGGCTGTAGACGCTGCAGAGCCTGCATCCATGTGCAGGCAGCGTGGGCTGTAAACCGACTCCACCCATCCACATGGACTCTTTCCCAGCACTTCCCTTTAAGCTGCATGCAAGGCAGACATCCTTTTGGCTCCATACACCACTCATAGAAGCGACGCTTAGCAGTTAAATTAAACCCCACACCAATGTAAAGGAATTTCTTTCCACATGGGTTTATTTGGCTCCTAAAGAGAACCTGATAATTGTATTAAACTCTGCCTAATTTTCTTTTCTATCTGCAAATGAAAAATGTTAATGATGAGAAGTAAAACCATCAAGCAATTTGACGAGCACCCGATCCACTGTGCCTCTCCGCCGTAGTGTGAAGTTATGTAGTGGCTCTCTTGCTACATTCAGGGCTAGCGCAAGATGATGGTACCAAATAATGCTTATCCACCTAAAGTAACAGAATATTTGAATAAGATAAAGTATCTTATTCAGTCACATGAAATGAGCATAGGAAACAGAAAATCAGAGTGCCTTTACACCTCCACAAGCACAGTCAAAATGACAGTAACACCAAAGTAAACCATCTGCTACTTCTTATGACTCCTACTTTTTTCCGCATGAAGCAGCCCTCTTGTTTTACCTAATGGAACAGACAGCCTGCCTGCCTGAAAACTATGTATATAAAATGATTTTGTAGTGATATATTTTTA
The DNA here is from genome assembly GCA_023846285.1 of Phrynocephalus versicolor. NCBI lineage: Eukaryota > Metazoa > Chordata > Lepidosauria > Squamata > Agamidae > Phrynocephalus > Phrynocephalus versicolor. The sequence continues at coordinate 33,490,325 of JAHTLZ010000204.1, forward strand.
AAAGTGTACATATTCTAGGGCTGCATTTCCACCATATATTTGCACAGAGATGTCATCATAGGCAGCCATCCTTTGTAATGGAATAATACAAAATATATTGTGATGATAGTGATTCTTATAAGCTGAATCAGCAAAAGACATTTCATTCTGATTAAAGAGAAAAACTCAGTTAGGGCTACTGACTCATCACTTTTTGTTATTTATTTTTCCCTAAGGAAAAATAAATCTTTGCTTTCCTGGACACAGTGATTTTCAGATGAATCACAGTGCCTTTCACTCCAAGCAAACCATGCATCTGCTCTTTTTGTACTGCAAGTAAAGGCTTGTGAATTTTCTTGGACTGATTCCTGATTCCTGAAGAAGAATATGTTACCCTGTTCCTGGACTGCAGGCTCTTTCAGTGCTTGGGTTTACCATTCATCTTAAGCAGCAAAATGTCAGGTTGTAATTTCATATTATACAGAAAGTATAAGGAAAAGATTCCATTGCAATGCCATCTCCTTTCTTTATCATTACAGGTGAAGCCATTAAACTCCACAAAGGAAAAGGGTTTATATGATTGGTAGCTTACTTTTACTCACATGTATATCATCAAAATGAACGACTTGTGTGAATGAAAGGTGTTTGTTGTTTTAATCCAGCCTTCCTCAACTTGGTGTTCTCCAGATGGATTGGGCAACAACTCTTGTCACCTCTACCCAACAAGAATATCTGATAGGGTAAGGGGACATTTTCCAAAATGCCAGGATTGTATCACCTAAGGGGATGCACAACTCATACTGCACACAGCATCACAGATAAAAGGGTTACAGGAAGTAAAGGTTGAATGACAACAGATCTCTTTAACCATTCCATTTCTCCATTGCCCATTAGTCATATATGTCCAGTTGTCTAGCTTAAAAATGTTGGATATACTGTAACCTTACACACAACAGTTCCAGTGTGGGAAGGGTTAAACTGGATAGCTAAGGCAGAGTGCCTATCCTGGTTCACATGAAAGGTGAACTACTAATTAATGCAATTAGTTCTTCAAAGACCAAAACACTGTGTAGCCTTAATAACCTAGAAATGTTAGAATATGTTCATGAAAGAAGCCAAATATTGGTGTTGAACCTAGCAGAAAATACCAACTATGCTTCTAAGTTGAAAAAAATACTTTGCCAGGAAAGCAGCTACATTCCTTATTCTCTACCTTTCTGTGAATTTTACATATCTACGTAATGAACACCGCATTTGGGAGTCATGTGCCACTCAATGAAGGCATATAAATCAAAGGATCTCTGCCGGGTAGCTATCTAAATTTCTCTTGGAATTACCTCAAGAGCACCCACCATCTCTTGAGGTAATTTATTCCATTACCATACTGCTCTAAAAGTTACAATGTTTTTCCTGATAGTCAGCTAAAATCTGGCTTCCTGTAACTTGAGCCCATTGTTGTGGGTCCTGCACTGTGCGTCAAATGAGTACAGATCCTGCTACTCCTCTGTATGAGAGCCTTTCAAGTGGGATGCCCAGAACTGGACACAGTAATTAAGGTGAGGCCTAGCCCATGTTGAATAAACAAACGACCTTGACATACAGCAATGAAAGGCCCTCAGATTCCCTGCATACTAGGGTGTCCCTCTTGTTTCAGAAGGCATGCCTGTGCCCATGTATCAGCTGGCCAGCACATGCGTGGGGAGGGGGCAGCAGTCCCTTTAATCCCACAACTTGACAATGCCACTTGGACAAATGTGTCCAATTCATTAGTTAGGTTGCCAGTCTCCTCAGAAACCTCCAAGTTGAGTCTGAGTCAAGTCATCAGCACAACGTGAGTTGGACTTGAGGGGGATTTGTGAGTCCCCATCCCTGGAATTAACCCACCTTTAGTTCCTTCCCCAAAGCCGCACTCAGCCATGGAAACTAACTAAGGGGCACCACCAATAAAAACTACCTGTTTAATACCCTAGAAACCCTACTTCAGTATTAGATTAAAAACAGGGTCATATATTAAAATCAACATCTGATGACAGGCATATTTCAGTAATCAAGGGATTTCTGTTTCTACCTTTACAATGACTGTATAATTTGACCCTAAGCCATAGATCACAAAAGCACAATAAGCCTCCAGTCACATCTCTCCGAAGAATTCAAAATTCTGGATAATGCTGACAGATCTTGGAGTTCTCACCACTCAGATAACTGTTATACAGTATACAGTAAGTACATAATGATATATAATATGTATTAAACCTACATTCTTTTTTTCTTTTTTGCAAAAGAACCTTCCATTTCAACTTAATTCAGTAGAGTTCTTTCAAAATGCTTGGCTCTCTTCAGTGCTAACCCAATGTGTTACCATGGCATCTGAAATAAGATTTTGATTGCAGTATTTGGATAGGCAGTAATAATAGAACACCAAGTCCAAGAGGCCACTTAAATTTAGAAAACAGATTTTACTTTCAAACCTTGCAGTCAGCAATTCTGCTTCAAATATCAATGCTTTCTTAAGACACAAAGCCCAATAAAAGTTTTGTAATATTTTAGAAATGGGCAAGATATAGACCTCATCGGCTGAACCAAATATATCCATCACACTGTATAGTTCTGCATACTTCATAATCATTAGAGGATTTCAGTGGGTACGGCAGAAACTACAGGACAACAGAACTCAAAATGGAAGAAATAAACTGAACCCAATACATAGCAGGTTAGCTCTGGCACAAGACTAAAAGCCCTTTTTTGACAGCTAATCTTTTGAAGCCAGCAAAAGGAGACTGATCCATTAAGCTGGCAGGTCTTGTATGCATCTGACTGATCTGTCTGGGTCTGGAAAACAGAGATTCAGTCAAATGCCCCATTTGAGATGAGCAAAAGTACAATTATAACATGGAATATAAGAAGTATGAATTGAGGTGAACCGAAAAATGTAAAGGAAGAACTGGAACATTTAAACCTTGCAGTACTTTGTGTCAATGAACTAAAGTGAACTGGACTAGGATACTTCCAGTTGGACAACTACTGGAAATGACAAACACAGAAGAAACTGGGTGGCTCTAATACTGAAGCAAGATGTAGCACAGGCAGTTAGAGGGTATAATGCAAGATCTTACCAGATAATATGTATCACAGTCCATGGAAAACCTTTCAACATACCTAAGATGTAGCAGATCTGATGAAATCAGATGATGCCCAAAGTGAGAATTCAGCTCTTTATTCCATCAAACACACACAAGTTTCATAGGAATAAAAACAACAACTAAAATGGTCCAAGGGCCTGTTTATATACACTCCCAGGATTTCCCTGTGGCTGGCCATTGGATGGTTTAAACAGCCTGTTGGCCCCCAATTGGATAGGCCATAATCCTGCCCTTCAGTTATTCTCTAACCTCAAGCTCCCACATCCTACACCTGTCTCCAATTACCTGTGCTTGGGAGCTTGATCAGTCTCTGCCTGGTTGGGGCCTGGCTGGAGCTTGGCTGGAGCTAAGGTAAGCTTGTATCTTCCTTTCTATTACTCGAAAACTCAAGACAGTTCAAGGGTTGCACTAAGAACACAACAATACCCATTGTTCAAGTCTATGCTCCAAGTACTAATCCAGAAGAAGATGAAGTTGAAGACAAGCATCCAAAAAGAGATTGATCTCTCACCAAAACAAGACATACTTATAATCAGATGTGAATGGAATGTAAACATAAGGAGAAAATCAGAACCAAGTGTTCCTAGAAAATTTGACCTAGGGGACAGAAATGAACCAGGAGAGTGACTTGTAGAGGTCTGTGGAACCAACCATCTGTTTATGAAAAGTGCATGTTTCAAGCAACCAAACAGATGGCTGTGCATGTGGATATTAAAAGAAATCATTGTACTGTAATTGGAAGCAGAAGATGGAGAAGCTGTATTCTCTCAGTTAAAACAAGAACAGCAACAGATTATGGTACTGATCATGAACTGTTAATACCCAACATTAGAGTAAAGCTGGAAAGGAATACTAAAAGAATTGTACTGCACAATATAATTTAAACAACATTCTGGATGAATTTAAAGTCCACATGAGGAATAGATTTGCATTACTAAATTCAGTTGTCTGTGAACCAGAAGAATGTGGATTGAAACCAGAAATACTACTAGGGAATAATAATGCAAAAAGAAAATTCATGTAGTAAAAAAAAAGAGGTGGGACTAGATGGATAATGGAAGAAACACTTAAATTCCAACAGACAGAGAAGCACAAGTAAAATGTGAGAGAAGCAGAGTCATAACCCTAAATACATTTTTCCACTGTCACATAGAGGCAAAGAAAAGTATTACAGCAACCAGTGCAAAGAAACAGAGGAGAACAACAAAAAGGGAAAAACAAGAGATCTAATCCAGAAGATCCAAGAAATCAATGGGAAATTTAAGCCTGAATTTAAAATGCTGAAAGACCAATGGGAAAGCAAAATATCTGACCAGGAGAAAATAACGAGAAGGTGGAAACAATATGTTGAAGACCTATATAGAAATGATAAAAGGATGAAGTCTTCCTTTAAAGAGGAATCTTATATTGAGGAATTTGCGGGTCTAGAATAGGAAGTGAAAGCTGCTCTGAAAGCATTAAGAAAAAATAAGTTACCAGGAGTAGATATAATACCAATAGAACTATTTCAGCCACAAACACTGAATCCATCAAATCCTAACAGGAATATGCCAACAATATGGAGTACAAAACTGTGTCCCACAAACTGATAACATTCAACATGTATGCCAATGTCCAAGAAAGGACATGCTAAAGAGTGCGGTAACTTATAGGACCATTGTTTTAATTTTACATGCAAGCAAAGTGATGATTAAAGTGTTTCAACAAAGGCTTTTACCACATATGAGGTGAGAAATGCAGGGCTGTTGTGGAAAGGACATAGCCATAGGGCTGTTGTAAGTTGGAAGCAACTTGATGGCATGTAACAACAGCAGCAACAATAACAGCAACAATAACAATTGTATTTTGCTAAGAAAATACTATTATGGAGGTACGGTACTCCAAATTGAAATACTTTTTCTGCTTTGCTTATGAAATACAAAGTAGACTTCAAAAGTGTAATCATGATCATGTCCCTTTGGAAGTCTCACTTTAGAAGTTCTCCATCTCTAATAAGTAGAGATGGGCAGGAAATGAATTTTTAATTTGAACGGGGTGTGGGGAAGCAAGCGCCTCTCAGCTGTCGGGGGGGGGAGTCCCTGGCTTCGGAGGCCTCATGCCGGCCGGCCGGATCCCAGAGCAGCCTATGCAGATGAGAAGCCTCAGAGGGGGCTTAGGAGACCTTCCGCTGCCCAGCGTGGCCGCTGTGGGGACTCCAGCAGTGGTGGCAGTGAGATCTACTGCCGCCTGGAGCGACCACTGCCAGAGCTCCAAAGACAGCTGTGAGGCCTCCCGCCGCCCGCCACGGCCACTGCTGAGGCTCCAGAGGCAGTGTCAGTAAGGACTACCACCACTGCCCAGAGCAGCCACTGCCAGGGCCTTCTGGGCAGCTGCCAACAATGCCCCTGCCAACGATCCGCCACAGAGTGGCCTGGCGAGGCCGCAAGGAAGCTTCTGAGAGGCTGCCGGCAGTGCTACCCGGATCGCTGCCGGCACCGCCAGCCACGTAACCCGAACCAGTTCATTTTGGTTTGGTTCGTATGAAGTTTTGTTTTAAAAATTTGTATGAAATAAAATGAAGCAAACTGGGGGGGGGGTCGAAAGTCAAAACAGAATGACCTCATGGTGTGGGCTGTAAAAGACAAGCAAGGAGCAGAAAACTTGTGTATCAAATTATCAGAAAAGCTTCAGTCCAAGACTTCCAGCAAAGTGATCATCGCTCACTTGCCTCTCCTGATCTGCTGCTTGCAGGGTCTAGGCCACTTATGTGAGAGGTTCCCAGTCGTGGTCCATTCTGTCAATCCATCCCTGAGAGACTTCCTTGTCATCCCTTCTCTGGTCTTGGTGAAACTTGGTTGCACTAAGACCACATATCACAATATTGGTTGTGATATGTGTATCACAACCAATATCATACAGGGGCCAATGACATCAAGATCAGCATAACAACGGAGCATGCGGAGTCCACCGTGAGTGTAATGTCAGGCAAGAAGAGTCAGAGCTCCATGTATGAGCAACTCCGAGACATTGCAATTGATAACATCTGCAGGTATGGGCTGCCTTGACTGCTTACGCATCCGGAGGAGTTCCCTCTAAGGCGTTGCCTTGATGGATTGAATTCCCCCCCCCGCCACCGTCTGCTTGTTATTTGCTGCCCCTCTTAGTTAGTAATGCTGCTGCGAGTATATCGCTTTTTGTCAAGGGTGCTGATTGTGTTTTAATTTTAATTGTCTGTTGTTTTGTGTTTGTACTGTTGTTTAGTGTACTGTATAACTGCTGCAATGGCCAGCTCACTGTAAGCCGCCCAGAGTTCCCGCGGGAAGATGGGCGGGATATAAGTTCAAAAATAAATAAATAAATAAATAAATAAATAAATAAATAAATAAATAAATAAATAAAACTAACCATAGTTTTTCTGTTTTGTGCCCACCTCTACTAATAAGCATGCTTAAGACTGTACCTGAGTAACACAGCTCAGGAAATATTTTATGCAGGCTAAACACTTATCTGTTCCCCTGCCCCCCACTCTCTTTCTCTGCAGCTTTTATGGTCAAATGCTTGCAGTGAATCAATCACCCACCACTTGGTACAGATTGTGTGGAGTATACATTCTAGTAAAGATAGAGAAATGTTACATATTGAATATGGTTTCAAGCTTGAACTTCTGCACTTAAGGGCTATTTTTAATTATTTCTTGTAAGACAATAAAATCTAGAAAGGCTTCTTTGCTGCTGAATTTTAAAATGTGTTTTTTGAATTCCAGAATGTCAGCTGTTAACTTTATTTTCAAATTTCATGTAGAAAATTAATGATCTTGAATTGGTTTTAAAATAAAGCAATGTGTAATTCCAAGCCAAATAGAATGGTACAGCTTAACATGGTTTCCCAAGTGTAACTTCAAGGTAGAGAAGGACCATCATTCAGAAATTATGAACTGAGTACATCCAGGTCTTGTGCAAAAAATATATGCAGAGCATTAAAAATCTATACATGGTACAAAATAGATTGTCCAAGGAAGCTTGTAACTTATTTCACAGCTTGAATGGATACTCTGAAAAGACATTGCTCAAATTTCATATTAAAGCCAAGAGATGATTGAGTGATACTGATTCCTTCGAGAACAGATATGCACGCATCATAAGCCCTGGTCTATGATTATTACTTATGAGTTTAAAAGGGCAAAATATTATAACTAGGGAGATATGCAACACTATTCCCACAGTATGTTCAGAAATGCAAATGCTGTATTGTCTTGGCTTTCTAACTTTTGTATGAACATATGCATGAATTATTAGACAAAAATGGAATATTAATAGGAAGATATGCAGTACATATCTTTCTCTGTCTAGACAGACAGCCAAGTTCAGGAATCAGTTGTGTGCATACTGCTGTGAAGTTAATGCTATGCTGTGAAGTGAATAATACTCAGTGCTGCATATGTGTTTCATAAAATATTCCAGATGCTGTGAAATCCATTTTCAATTTTCAAATGTATTCCATATTGCTGTTGTTTCTCTTGCTGACTTCTAGCTACCTACTGTTTATTATAAATTCTTCTTCTTCTCTCCTTCCTATTCTGTGTCCTCTTTCATGGTTGACTTCTTCTGATATTTAGCATGGGGTTTGAAAAAAATCATGGTCTCCAGTCCCCAGAGGTTTGCAGGAGTTCCCCAGCAAGGCTTATGGAGGCTTAAACCAAGGGGGAGGGGGTAGTTTTTTCAGGGGTCTGTAATGACTCTCAGCTAAGAAAAGATGGCTTATTTTCCAAATGACAAAGACAGAGAATTTAGCTGAACAGGGCTAAGCTCTGTGGAAACACCACGACATTATGGTCTTGTTAGTTTCCCTGCTGAGTATGTCCATACTAGTCACATTCAGGAAACCACCAGATCCATAATGCTTTGGATTTCCGAGATAGCATAGCCCTGCCTGGCTACTTCTTCTGTTTTCATCATGTAGGAAAGAATCTACTATTTCTCAACTGAGAATGATTTAAGACACCTAATAAGAGTAGGGTTTTTTTTGTTTTTTGTTTTTGTTTGTTTTTTTGTTTTTGTTTTTTGCATAAAGCCTCCAGTGCTAGACCTCTGGGGGCTCTAGTTTATGAATTCTAAAAATCCCAACCATACTGGAATATCTGTCAAACCATAGCTGCACAATGTGGCATCCTAGATATGTACCGATACCGATCTGTCAAAGGATGAGCAGCAACGGGGAGGCTGTCACATGCATGTGAGAGAAGACCCCCATCTAGGAAGCTGTAGTAATTGTGTTAGCAGAATACTGTACAAAGATGACCTAGTAGCTATGAAGATGGGATGATCACCCAAGATGCTTATGGCATGGTCAACAGTAAAACACAACTCTTATTATTCCAACAAATCCATTCAAACTAAAAGAGGATAAACCTTCACTTGCATAAAGAAGTGCCAAGAACTAGCTTTCATCCATGAAAGTGTGCTGAAAACTGACATGTTCTATCCTCACAGCTATCCTCACATCATAGAAAAGGAGAATAAAAGAACTAAGTGATTTTCTTGAAAAGAGGGAGGATGATCTACCAGTAAGTAGAAAGGAGGCTTAAGGGCAGCAAACCAACTGACCATTTAGGGCAGGCGTGTCCAAACCTCAGCCCTCCTGATGTTTTGGACCACAACTCCCAGAATTCCACACCTATATTTCCAGTGGCAGAGGACTGTGGGAGTTGTGGTCCAAAGCATCTGGAGGGCCAAAGTTTGGACATGCCTGATTTAGGGAAAACCATGAGAATCCAAACAACTTAATCCCACCTTGTTGTCCACTCTACTCCTCATTGTTGAACTTACAGTGTTGCTAGGGCTCTTTTAATAGTTGTGAGAATGATTTAAATAAACAGAAGCTAGCACAAGTGGGCCAAGAGAACGTTTACCCTCAGATCCAACTTTGATTAGTAGTACCATCACACCAATATGGGATGAAGGTTAATTAACCCAATCCCTGGAAGAGAAAACAGCAGCCTTCTCAGCTGTTGCAGCCAGACTCTGGAACTCCCTCCCACTAGAGGCCAGGACTGTCTCATCTCTGATGTCTTTCCAGAAACAGGCAAAGACCTTTCTATTTAGGCAAGCTTTGCCTAAATGATGGACTACCTATTAAGTGTCTTTTTTATGAATCTATAGGATCACATATACTTTGTGTTTATAACCACTTATAACCTTATGTGTTTACATTGACACTATGTTTTTGATATTAGTTTCCATCACTCATAACTTTTACATGGAATTTTACTCTCTTTTTAACAGCTCTTGTTCTCTTGTAGCTTTAGTGTCATGTTGTCTATTAATGCTGAAAAATGTCCCTCACTTCCCTGTTCTCAATACCTGAACATGTCTTAATTGTACTGGACTGTATATTATCCCTCATTACTGTAAGCCGCCTTGGGTCCTTTTCCGAGGAGAAAGGCAGGGTAAAAATACTCTTTAAAATAATAATAATAAGTAAGTTAATAAACCTGATCAGGAGAACTACAGAGCCTTGAGGACCTAAATTGCTTCAACAGCATGTCAGTATTGGCTAGAAGACAAGGACAAAGAATGGTGGACCTAAGATTAATTAATCAATTATCGTGATGTAGCCCAGTGTCCAAGAAATCTTGAAGGAAGGGGTTATGATTGTTCAGTTTTGGTTGAAGAAGCTACAAAGAGAGAAAGTGCAAAACAGAGGGAGAAGAATGGAATTGCTCATCCTCAAGGAAAGCTGGAATGCAGACCATTTTTTCACCTTGATTTAGGGTACCTTTTAAAAGTTGTGCTTGTGCATATGAAAGAAGGTTCTGGAGACAGGGATATTTTGAAACATTGACTTATTTGGAGTGAAAATAAATTTGTTGGACATTTTTTCATGCTGTCCCTGAAGTCTTGTTTGTTTTGGTTTATTATTTTTCTGAGTTGGGTGGGTGCATTTTATTTGTGGGGTGACAGACATCTCTCCACAAAACACAGTGCACCAAAAAAACTGTATACTAAATAAAGATAATAATATATTATATAAAATTATATACCGGTATGTATATATTGTTATGTGTGTGTTTGTACCTCATATACTTAGCCAAATTCATTAGGCATATTCGTTAGCCCTGTGAAGCTGAAGAGAAAAGAATATCGTGAAAATGATTGCTGTTAGAATAGAATAGAACTCACACCAAGCTATTATAAGGATCCAATGTGCCTGTTCCACTGCCAAATTTTCCATGTTCTGTAGATGTCTTGGAGCCATGCCACATTGTTTATAATCTTGGCCATTTTGCTTTGAGTGCGTTCACATGCTGTCTTACAAAACGACAGCAAATCTGGCTGAACTATATTAGGATTGAGTTCAATATATAAGGACCAGAGTGGAAAATTATATTTTGATTCCCCTGTAGTCAGAGGCATAGCTAGGGTTTGGAGCGCCCGGGGACAAAGTCAGTTTTTGCGCCCCCTCCTGACCCTCAACTGCATCTCACCCACCAAGCACTGATCCTGGATAACAGTGGGGAAGGTGGGAAAGAGTCCCTCTTTCTCACACCCTCTTCGGGGGTCTCCCGGACAAGGCTCTCCTGTGCAAACCACACAGCATGTGGATAGCGCCAAACAGGTGGTTTCTTTCAAGCATCATCTCCGTAGCCTGCTTCCCCATCCTCCTTTCCCCCAGCTAAGGTTTGGCAATCATTAGCACAGGAAAAGGAGGAGAGGGAAGCATGTGACGGAATCTTTTTCAAGCAGCAGTTCTGTTACCTGCTTCCCTCTCCTCCTTTCCCCGGGCTAATGATCGCCAAGCCTTAGCGGGGGTGGGGGGAAGGAGGAGGAGGAGTAATCAACGGATGCGGTGCTTGGAAAAAACCACCTGCTTCCCTCTCTTCCTTTCCCCCAACTAAGGATCACCAAACCTTAGTGGGTTGAAAGGAGGACTGCTGGTGGGATGGCACATGGATTCCTCCCCCTGATCCCCCTCCAGATGCCCCCAGATTGCTGTGTGCCCTGGGACAAATGCACTCTTCCATCCCTCCCTAGTTACAACAGTCCCTGCAGTCTTTGTTGTTCAAATATGCTCCTTTTGGCTAACTAAGCATTTACGTGGGCCAACTACAGGAACAACGCCACTATGGAAGAATTATCTGAAGGGCATTAGCAATGTGTTGTTTGGGCTACTGATACCTGTTCAAGCTACTTAATCAAAGTAACCTAATGGTATTTTTAAACTATGCAGTGCCCGAAAGATGTATCCAGCATGTTTTACAATTCAGCCAGCAAGCACAGGAACCAAAGATTTCTGGAAACACAGCTTCCAGCAAGTCTGATGTCTCAGCTTACTTTTAAATCCCATCCAGTAAGATCCAACTTATCATGACCCTAAATAGGGCTTTCAAGGTAAGTGATATGTTTAAGAAGTGGTTTTACCGGTTCCACAACTCCAGTAAGCTTCTGTGGCTGGTTTTCTGAGTCCTAGCCCATTACCCAATCCACTATAACACAGTGGTTATTGGTGTCAGGATATACAAGTGAAGTTTTAAGCACTGAAAAGAAAATCCCTCTGTTTCATTATCAAAGCTATTATCTATGCTCCATACTGACTACATCATTCTGTGGTATCCATGTCTGAGGAGCAAAAATGGGGACAGGACTCTCTAGTCTTTCAAGAAAGCTGAGAACAACGAATACCCCCCATCAGAAATTAGGGCTAAATGTGATATTCAAAGAGGGGGAGGGAGGGAGACATGGTCATGAGACTGGAAAAATCCAGGGTGGCTGAAAGAAGTGTTTCCTAGAATACCTAATCTACAGATCAGGCACTCTAACAAGAATACTGAGAAAGGAAAGAAAACTGAAATGACTTTTGCCCACCCCTTTCTCAGCTAACACATCTTCTCTTTCCTGATAATTTGCCCATACAGATTGACTGTTTCCCCAGGGTCTGTAAACAGCTTGATGTAATGCTGTGTTAAAACTTGGCTTTGGCTTTTTTAGCTTAGTGAAAAGCCAATTTCTTCCCTAAAAATAAAGAACCAAATTAAAAGAGGAGATAAGCCAGATATTTAACACTGTGCCAGGGGGACTTTATTGGTGAACATTTCCAAATGCTGACAGTTTGAGTGTAAGGGTCATGTTTTTAAGGGGATTCCTTTAGTCCTTCCCCTGCAGCACACACCTTTAATCCTGTGATCGTTCCCAATTCTGCGCAACAACTGTTTCCATTCTGCTGGTCTTTGAACACAATGTCTTCCTTCTGTTTTCTTTCCTCCGCTATGCTTCCTGTCAATTAAAGTTGGTGGGGTAGATGTAAATAGTCATGGTGTGTGTGTGTGTGTGTATGTGTTGTGTCATTGCAGTCATGACTGACTCTGGAGTTTTCTTGGCAGGAGTACTGAAGTGGCTTGTCAGTTGCTATTCCAAGCACCTACAGCACCTGGTATTCCCTGGTGGTCGTCCATCCAAGTACTAACTAAATGAAACTAAATACGAAGCAATTTTTTAAAAACAAAATCATTTCATATTAAATAAAATGGGGGGAGGAAAGGAATAACGAAAAGAAATGCCATTTTCGCATTTCGTGCCCATCTCTAGTTTCAGTCCAAAAAAAGAAATAATGTAACACTACATGATCCCTGATTGGGTAGTTTAGCTACAAGATTCCAGAAAGAAGTAGTCTGTTAGCCAAAATCCTGTTACTTATGTATGCTGGCATAAATTCTAAGCCACTACTCGAGCCATTGGCACATATATTCTTATTTCAGTGTGGCACAACAGTCTACTTCTTAACAACCAGCAATTCACCATTGATATTTCTGCTTTATTACTTAGAGTGGCAGATGTAAGTCGTTGGATTCTGACCAGTTGTTATTACATTGATGAATGATCAAAGCAGTCACCATACCACCTATCTGAATATAATTCCAGTCTCATCTGAGCTAAGAAGGGTTAGAGATCTCCAAGTAGAGCTATCCAAGAATCCTACCTGAAAAATCTGGAAAGCCCTGGCAAGTCAGAACTGAACCAACAGTCTGACTGAATATAAGACAACATGACAAAAAAAAAACCAAACCACCAATAAATCAAAGGACCCCGACTCAGCAGGGACCAGTGTTGTGGCCAGGGCGGCCCATCTGCATCACTTGGATGGGATCCCTTCAAGAAGGCGCCCACCATGTGGTGCAGAAGAGGCCCTAGGAGACCACCATCAGGTTCTTGGCCCAACCAACCAAAATGCACCCCACATCATGTGCCAGGGGTGAACATTGGGGTCAGCCTGCCTATGCAGGTGCAGTTGTGTAACTGGCCCCTGCCTTTAAAGGGAGAACCGGCGCCGGCAGCCACCACAGTTGCTGCCTGGCTGGACCCAATGCCTGGCCAGAGTACTGCATTATGTAACCAAGGTAAAAATAAAGGTGTGGCTTTTACATCCTCCAACCCCAGGTATATGTGTGGTTTGTGATGAGAAAGGGGCTCAACACTAGGCCACAAATCATTTTAACAGATGCATGTGCTGAAACTGATGAAGCACTTTCTGATTCAACATCTAAATCTCTTCTAAAGGGGTGGCAAATTCTATGCCTGTAAAACCAATTAGACTGCGACTCCCAGAAGTCCTATCCATCATAGGAAAGGGGAAGTTATCATGGGAGTTGCAGTCTAACAACACCTGGAGAGGGACAAGATGCTCTAGAACAAACAGTTTTTTCCAAGTACACTTAAGTACCCTGGCCAAATGGCCCTGCAGCATTTAACATCTACACTGAGCAAACACAAGTTCAGTGTTCTTCTGAGCACTTAATCTTCAGCCACTGCCGTTGTCAAAGCTTATTATTTAAAAATAGACTGTGGGAAAGCCCCAAACAAAATAAATATATTTTATTTGCAATATCTTTTGTTTGAAACTGGGAGAGAAACAGCTGGTGTACCAAAGTGCCTGTGAGGATCTGACTCATAGATTAGATTTTAATAGCATAATCACTGGCCTTTAAAGAAAGAGGTCTGATTGCCATAATTTCTCTTTCCTCCCTTCTTTTTGGTCCTTGCAAGAACTTGTACTTTCAACAAGCAAATGGCAGGCTGAAATTCACCAGTTATATGACATTACATTTACTGTACTGAAATTCACCAGTTATGTGACATTATATTTACTGTGCATAACTGCTTCTATAGCTGGAGCTTCGAGGAGTTACTTTTTTGGGATGACAATTCCCTAGTCACCCTGGGGCAGTCCAAAAAGCAGCTTTCACTAGCTCTGATTCTAATACATCTAATTAGCTACCTCTGTCTTATTACCAAGATGTGTATAGCAATTTTTCATTTAGAGTATTGATTTTGCATTTTCTGAGTGGTTTAATTTTCCTTTCCCCATCAGGGGTTAGCAGCTATGGCAATCCAGATGTAGCTGGACCACAGATCCCAAAATTTCTTACCATTGGCTACACTGGTTAAGCAAGACAGTAGCTGCAATTTAGTAATGTCAGAAAGTCCACTGTTGAAATAGGCTTGTCCATTTGACTGTGAAATCATGGCTCTTTCAGTCACTAAGGTCAGGCATTGGGCCAATATACACTGAGATAAATGCATTAAGTCTATGCCTTTCTGTTAACACAATGAACATAGAAACATGGCTATGTGAATCCACATAGGTCAAACTGCCAGGGTGGAAATTCTGGCTCACATGGAGAAACTAGTCAAATCTAGCAACCCTCCCCCTTCAAATCATCCCATTTCTATGTAGAACACATTGATGGAAGTGGGGGAGCTAAAACAGCTCAAGAAGATTAATGTATTACAAAAGGAAGAATGTTAGAATGACATCATGTCCTCTGTTTTATTATGGTAAAAATGTGCAGCCTGTTTTTTTTCCAAACAGATCTCTCTTGGATATGCCCAAGAGGATATAAAAGAGGGTGCTAACTGCAGACCAACATATATTTTGATAATCTTCATTCATGCAGCTGCTTCTTATAATATAAATCAGTTCTCCATAAGCTGAAAGCTCTAGATGGTCTTTTGCAGGCTATTAGAGATGATCCCCAAAACCTTAAAATTGAATGTGTTTTGCCATTTTACATGACCACCACAACTGTGAAAGGGAACCCCATTTATTGCACCCCCACCAATATCTGGTATTTGTAGCGGACGTTTCTCTCATACCAGCCTGTTTGGTAAATGGCTATTGGGAAATAACCTAGTCTTCCTTTCCATGTCAACCGTGATGGTTGAAATTTCTATCAACTTTTCACCCTGTATTCTCTGTTGGTTCAGATTTAACCCCGTGACAGTTAATAGAGCTCTTCATTGGCCGCTTATTTCAATCTGGATGCCAATTTGAGGCTTTAGAATCTATCCTAATTTGGTTCAGAGCATATGGTACCTGAAATCCATGTTAATTTATAAGCTTCCCATTGCCTTTCATTAGAAAACCAATCTGGCCATATATTTTTCCCCTGTTCCATTGGTTTACATGATATTCAGATATGTTATAGAACCTAAACAGGGATAAACTAGCCAAAATCTAGACAAATTTAGTGATGTACTGGCACTTTTTAATGTTATTGTTGTTTGTTTGTTGTTGTTGTTATAAAAACACCAAATAGAACTAACAAAAACAACAAGCTGCAAGCAATTTGTGCCTTTTTCAATGCAATATGTGCTTCAGACACAAACAAGATTTTTAGGTTCTCTTTGCTTCTAAATGGAATGTCTGACCCACTTCCATTCAAATCTCATACAAATTGGGCCAAACCATGCCATTTCAGTTAGTAATTCTGGATTTGTTTGAAGTCATTGCACAGTTAAGGATGGTTAAGTATCAAACAAATCCCAGGTCGCCGTGTGCTTTCTACTGAATGACCCTAGCAATTGCCCTGCTGAATCTAAAATTGCTCAGAATACCTTGCATCTTTTGCTAATGTCCTTCTTCCATATAACTAGAGAATTTCTCTCTTCAAAATTATTTTCATCTGTATTCCTTAGAATAGTCATGTGCTCTATTCTGAGATTTGTTTCAGTATAATCTGTACAAGAAAATCCCTGAGAGTTGGAAAGTGATTAGAGATGGCATGAACTGGTTTGGCCCAGTATATGCTAGTTCGTAAAGGTGGCAGAACAGGTGGTGCTGTTCCCAAGCCCCACCTCCTCAGCCAACCAGCTACTCATCAGGCCTGGCTTGCTTGCTTTTTCCATCTCCTTGGCTAATCTCCCAGTCAGGAGCAAGTGCACAGACTTCTCTTCCCTGCCCTTTCATCGAAGTGAGGAATCAGCCAAGAGGGCCATGCAGAAAACTGTTGACTGGAATGGAAGGTCAGTTGAGGAGGTGTAGGATGTGAGCCCACTGGGCTTGCTGAGTGGTTGATTGAAGTGGAGGAGGGAAGCAGCTGTGCTGCTGCCTTTATGAACTGGATGCACTGCAATGAACCAGTCCATTCCCATCTCTAAAAGTGATCAGCGTGAGCACTCGGATTCTGGGACGTCCATTTTTGGAAATGTTACCCCCCCAAAAGATAGCATTTCCAGGCTCTGAAAATAACTCCTTACTTGCCCATCATACACAAGGTTATTTTTTCATTCTTTTCCAACCACAACAACAACAAATCCCCTTGAATAACATCCGAAAATCCAGAAGACCTATACCTCTGTCTCTGTTTTTGAATCCATCATCTGTGCTCTTACCATAAGATTGCGCAGCATTAGTAGTAATTTATGACTCATCTGTAAAATCTCTCACCTTGACATTTTGCATCAGACTTAATAAATGCAGCATCCAGGCAGTCTGCTTTCCTTTCATTGAACCTGAACTGCCAATAAATGGCTTTTTCCTACAGCCAAAAAGCTGGGTTCTATGTAGTAAATTTTTGAAATCAGCCTTTGCCAGAAATAAAATTTATTGTTCTAATCAGGAAATAACCAGGATTTTTCTAAAAATCTAATTTGTAACCAATCCCAAGCAAAGATGTCAACAGCAGAGCATAGATAGGGAGGGGGACATTTTTCACAACTGCTTCTGGCACCCAGCATAAAAAGAGGATCATTTCCTTTTGATAGTTTTTCAGACGTGGCTCAAAATGGCAACAGTATTTGCAAACCATGCAAAAGTTAGATCTCTTACCTTTGTTACAGTAGGTCTGGCAGCAAACAACAGTTGTTATTCTGCATGAGAGCATTTAGCTCATATTTGTCCTTACTAACATTATCGTGTTGCTGGACTTGATTGCCTATGTACTTGTGTTGCAATGTTCTTATATTGACTTGTCTCCGATTTGCAGCCAATTTGCAGTCTACTAGTAGCTCCTCAGAGGCTCTGAGCTTGGCCAATCAAAGATTATGTCCCTCCATTCTGCTTGAAAAACTATTGGTCCGGTGTTCTGAACAGACTGGTATGGTGGGATTCTTATGATATATAAAGCATATATACATATAAGAAAAGAAATTAATGTTTCTGTATGTAGATTTGGTGAATTATATGGAAATACAGCTCCTTTTATCACTTCTAGTCAAAATTTCAGCCTCATCCACTGCTGCCCTGTGATTGCTTCCCCACTTTCCATCACCCCCTGTCCCTAGTAGGCAAAAAGATTAATTTGAGAGTTGAGTCATGGCAACTGGGCTTCTTTTCTTGTGGGACTGAAATGTTTTACTACTCATCCAAGTTTGATCCCACAAGAAAAGAGGTCCAGTTGCCATGACTCATTTCCCAAATAACCTCACCTGGATCACTGAGAATATCTGCAGATATCCTACACAATGTGACTCTTGGTTAGTTGGGATCACTCTAGCATGGAACAGTCCTTAATAGAGATGGGCATGAAACAAACTAAATGTTCATTTTGTTATTCATTATTTGTTTTGTTTTGCTATAAAAAACCCACTGCTGCTACTATTAAAAATCAGACATTTAAAATAAATAAATTTCACATGTTTCTGTGGTGATTTGGTGTGTTTTTTGACCATGATTTCTAAAGAAAAATTGTGGTCGCCATTTTGGATCCCCCCCCCACCGCATGGCATGACACACACACCCAGCCTGGTGCAAGCAGCCCAGGACAGGAGAGGGGGGTC
>JAHTLZ010000204.1:33508482-33520925 GCA_023846285.1 Phrynocephalus versicolor
TTTTTTTTTTTTTTTTTTTTTTTACTTTTTAAAACTTTTTTTCTGTGCTGCTTGGCATCACGTGATCGCCGCGATGCCATTAACAACAACGAAAATCCCAACCCAATTTTTCTTTTTTCGGGTCGGGTTCGAGCTGGAGCGGCGTAATTATTGTTACCGTTTCCGTTACGTAACGGAAACGATAACCGAAAACGGAAACGACAATTTCACCGCTCCGTGCCCATGTCTACTGACGACAGTTTGTCAGGTTCAGACAATATAATGAGCTGTGGTTTCTCCTCATAGCCACACCAGCTGTGTAGCAGTGGTAGCATGTGAGCTCAAGATTAACCTAGACTTATGACATACCAACATAACAGCTTAACCCAACTATATAAGCCTTACATACATTGTTGAATGTTGGAAACACAAAATCATTTTGGTCTGCCAAATGAAGCTCTTTTTTAATCCTCTTTTTCAATATAGTCTTTCCCGATGTTTCTAAATCTTTTATGGTGCTATAAAAATCTGTTTTATGAGCACTGTATTTGTTTACTTCATTAGATCCCTAAACTCTACCATAGAGTCAATGACTATATGAATAATCCTAATAATGCTCCAGGTGCTTTTCCTGTTTGATGGCCAAAGCTCACTCACTGTGAGACTATAATTTTTCTTCTTCTTTCAGATTACTGCCTGAAGTTTCTTAAATAATTGGTTACTTGGGACTTGATCAACAGAAAGTTCACTTTAGATGTCAGGGTTGTTTACATGATGTATCTGGCTGGTATCTGGCTCTGGAGACAGAAGTTGGGAATTTGAAACCTCACTGTACCTCCTACAAGTACAGCCAGCCTGTGTGGTCTTGGGCAAGTTGCACAGTCCCTAGATACCCATAGAAGAAGGTAATGATAAACCACTTCTGTGTATTCTCTACTTGGAAACCCTTGAAAATAGTTGCTGTAAGTCAGAATTGACTTGATGGCACATGATTACTACTATTTATTAAGGAGTGTCGTGGAGCAGTGGCTAAAGTGTAGAATTACTGTCAAAACTCTGCTCATGGTCAGCTTTCGATTCCAGCAGATTCTGACAGCCGGTTCAACGTTCACTCAGCCTTCCAACCTTCCAAGGTCAATAAAATGATGACCCAGCTGGCTTGGGCTGTGTAGCCTGATGGCGGAGGTCATCCGGAGATTTGGAGTTCGCTGTCATCAGTACACTGATGACACGCAGCTCTATCTCTTCTTTTCGTTGTCTGCAGTGGAGGCAGTTAACTCCCTCGATCTGTGCCTGGAGGCAGTTCTGGAATGGACCACAGATAACCGGCTCAAGCTCAATCCAGAGAAGACAGAGGTTCTGTTCTTCGGGGTGCCCTCATCTGGGTACAATGCCCCCCTCCCTAAGCTGGGGGGGGTGTTTCCCTCCAGCCTACGGACAGGGCCAGGAATCTGGGCGTGGTCCTGGACTCAGCCCTCTCCCTGGGAGCCCAGGTGTTGGTTGCTTCCAGGGCTGCTTTTATCCATCTCTGCAGGATCGCCCAGATCCACCAGTACCTCAATGAGTCCTCCCTGAGGACAGTAGTGCAGGCCCTAGTGATCTCGAGGATCAACTACTGCAATGCCCTCTACATGGGGTTGCCCTTGACCCTGGTCCGGAGGTTACAGTGGGTGCAGAATGTGGCAGCCAGGCTGGTGGTGGGTGCTCGGAGATTAGAGCACATCACCCCAGTTCTGACTCGCTTGCACTGGCTTCCCGTTGTCCCCCGGATTAGGTTCAAGGTCCTGGTTTTGACTTTCAAAGCCCTCCATGGCCTGGGACCATAGTATCTGGCGGAGCATATCTCTCAGAGGTCAACTGGGACCAGACCCACGAGATTGGCGCAGGCGTGCTCACTAAGGGTGGCCACACCCAGAGAGGCACGGAAAGCGTGTATGCGTGACCGCGCCTTCTCTGTGGTGGGGCCTTCGCTCTGGAACCATCTATCCAGTAAGCTGCACCTGATTGATTCCCTGCCTGCCTTTAAAAAAGCCTTGAAGACTTACCTCTTCAGGGAAGCGTTTGGCGACCTTTTTAGTTAGGTTGTTTTTTTTGTTTGTTTTTTTTGTTTTTTGTTTTTTGCCCCGCCATCTTGCTCCCGGAAAACCATCTTGCTCCCTGCCCCTTTTTTGTTTTAACTTGTTTGTTATCTTGTTTTAACTTGTTTGTTATCTGCTTTTTGTATTTCTATTTTTATTGTAAGCTGCCCAGAGTTCCCTTTGGGAAGATGGGCGGGGTATAAGAGTAACAAACAAACAAACAAATAAATAAATAAATAAAGCTCTAGGTATATGAGCAGCATTTGCTTTTGCATTTCTTATTTATTATATTTTGTATCATGGTTGTAGTCACCATGTCTCTGATTTTCTTCTGTGACAGTGAATATTGTAGATCCTCTGTGGGTAGCTGGGAGATGTGTGTCCAATTAAAAATTTTACCATTAGACTATTTCATGATTCTGCACAACTCGTTCTCTTCCTCCAAGGATGCTTATATCTTCCTCTTATGTTTCAGTAAACTGTAGCACCTGAGTTTTCCTTCAGTGCATATACAAGACACTATGCACTTCCAGAAAGCACCAGGAATATTTCAGAAAATTAGTTGAAGGGCTGGTGAGTAAAATGGAGGTGAGCAGATTTTTGCTTGCTGCCTGTTTCACCCAGGATGAGCAGTCTTCTAATCTTTGGATCATACAAGTTGCCAGCACTTTTCTTCATCAATGTGTTGGAGAAGGCAACAGTGGACACTGCACTGGGACTTCCTAGGCTCCTGGCAGAACAACATTTCTTATCACAAATGGGGAATTCCAATTCCTTGATTCTGATCCAATGGGTACCATTTCCCTCCAGAAATAATCCTTCAACTAGGATCTCCTTGAAAATTTTGGTTACCTGAATTGGGCACACAATTCTACACCTGATTGCTCAAAGCCATGCTCTTAAACATATTCTTCCAGCTAAGTGTGCACAGTCATAGCCTTAGTTTTGGCATATATTTCATCCTCAGGTCATGCAGTTCTGTGGACTTGCCTGAGACATTGTTTGCAATCACATACATCCTTACTTGGGAATAAGACTCAAGGAAAAAAGAGAGAAAATTGCTTCTAAGTAAACAATCAGATATGCAAAGCTAGTACTTTGGTGCAATTACACTGTGGATTGGGAAGAACATTTGTAAGTCAGAAGGATACTTGAATTAATTTATGAGAAGTGCATGGCATAGTGTCAAAAACTGGGGCCAAGTCCTTGTTCCAAATCTTCTTCCATTGACATTGGCACCACATCTCTCATGGACTGATAGTATGACTAATGTCATCTTGACTGTAAGATTTAAAATTGGAGTATGACCTCCTCCTTCTTTCTTAAAGAACACCATGCCTAGGGTATTTTGATAGCTTTGCATGTAAAACATTGTAAAATGCTCAAATTGCTTAAGAGGATGCACTCAGCTATGCTGTACAACAAGTCACAAGACACATAAACTAATGAGAATTAATTATAATTACAATGGTTTAATAGTTTATTTAAATGGATGTAAACTTGTAACTGAAGATTGCAAGTCACTATAATTGAAGATTGCAAGTCACTATAATTAACTGAAGATTGCAAGTCACTATAATTAAACATTTTACCACAAGACAAAGCCAAAAGTTTGTCTTGTGGTAAAATGCTTGGGGAAATAATAAATTAAGAACAATCCTTTCATTGAAACCTTATAGCACAACCTTATGACACACAAATAGAGTGATATCAAAATCTCACAGTGGTATCATTTAATTCAGATTAATTAAAAACTTCCTAACTGCCTGTTTTCAGGTTCTGAGGCTCTCTAGGGATCCACCGCGGTCCTCCTGCTTCAGATCACCCCCCGCTCAGCCTGCTTTTTGTTCCCCCTGTGAGCCCACGGAGGAGGATCAGGTCCAGCATCATGGCCATGGGTGGGGGTGGGGCAATGAAGGAGAGAGAGACGGAGGCAGCCATACCTCTGCTGCCCCCCCCCGGTTTCTGATCAAGGTACCTGCTCAGAGTGGGGTCTCCCACACATAGTATTTGTACACGACCCCTAAACTCCACCGCAAATTGCTGCCAGCTCTGGAGCTTACAATTGTTTCCCCACCAGCTCCGGAGTTTGCAGGAAATTAAGTGCGACCACGCCCACCTAAGCGCGTCCCAGCGCACTTTTCATGTACCTGCTCTGGGAAGGTGAAAATCCCCAGATCCGGATGTAATCTGGTGAGTGCTGGGCTCTCCTCGCTTCTGTTTGTTTGTTTTTGCCTCCCGCCCCTTTAAGAGAAGGAATCAGGACGACGACGGGGTGGCTTTGGAGGTGAGCCTGCATTCTTTTCTCCCTTTTTTTCTCCCTCCCCTCACGCAGGCAGGAGCAAGGAAGTGCGGAGGGGTGGGGATGCAGTAAGAGCAACGAACCCCCAAGATCTCTGGTCCGAATTTAAGTGGCCAGAGGATCTTAGGGGTCGTGTGAAAAGGCTCACCATCCCTCACCTATGCCACCGCAGTTGTGATTGTGAATGCAGTTGGTTTTTGCCTGAGGAGGGTAGCTCACCCTCCTCGTTCCTCCTTCTGCCAGCCCTCCGTGGCTCCCTTCCAGGTGCTCTGAATGCGGGGTCCAATTTTTTTAGAACACACCATCGCTGGTGGCAGATCTGTAGGGCGGCTGAGACCTTGCAGACTACTTCAAACAGCCCCGCGGTCAATTGGTAGCACACGGTCAAAGTGTTGTGCAGGTCTGACCTTGAGGGCCACAACCTCCCTATAGGTTTACTTGGAGAAAATTTAACCAATGCAGACCAATTCATAACAAATTTAATTCTCATGCCTTCCCTTAACGAGTTTTAGGACCTATAGTAGTATGTTGAGGTTGATAATTGACTTAGATATTTTTGGAGGTTCTACACATCATCACAGAACTGGTATTTTTATGTGATCATTCTTAGACAGCAGCTTGGGAAAGCACTCAGTGAGATGAGGGAGGACTTGCAAACTTCAGAATAGAGATTGACCGGCAGGGGGCCAAAGTTTGAGTTGGTGTATATTATGTTTTTGAAGCCTACTGCTCCACATCCTCCCACGCTGAACCTCAGCACAATTATACGGGGGGAGGGGGGAGGCTTATCCACCCCTTGTAAACAAGACATATGAGGATCACACACTGTTTTTAAGAAGTACCTGTCAGTGGTGGTGAATCAGGAGAGGTGGGGGCCACAGGATGGGGGAGGCAGCACCTGTGGTGCATGGCTTCAGCCCGCTTCACCTGCCACTGAGGTGCCCGGTGGCAGCAGCGAAGCAGGGTGAAGTGCCTGGGAGGTTTGAGGTGCCAGCCCTCCTGCATGATCTTCTGCCCTAGAGAGTGGCTGTTGTCCATGAGAAGCACTGGCTACTTGGTGGATTTTCCCCCTTCCCAACCCTCCTCCACTTCTGGCAAGCAAGCATTCGTTCATCTCCCTGTTTTCTGTTTCATTGGTACTAAGCAGAGATGGCATTGAAGTGTCATGCCAGTCAAACTACTTTTCCTCTTAAGCCTTTATGTTTGAAAGGAGGGTGGAATCGGGAGAGTCTCTTTTATCTCTTCTACTAGTATTTCCCACCCTAGACTTATACTCGAGTCAATAAGTTTTCCCAGTTTGGGGAGGTTACATTAGGGACGTCAACTTATACTTGGGTCTCAGGGACTTCCAGAAACTTCTATTCACTCTTTTTTAATTTGAAGAAAGGGGAAGTGCTGAGGGCTGTAAAATAGAGTTAGACACAATTTATCTATGCCTAATTTAGGTGATTCTCATGTTAATACTATTGTTGGTGGTAGTCTTCACACCAGTCATTTTTTAAGAAAATAACTATAACTAAAATTAATGTACCTGGTCATGTGGAGTTCACTGGGAAAGGTCAGTAGTTAAATGAAAAAGAAACCACTCAGCAGTCCTGGACAACCTTGCAAGACTGCGAAATGTGAGTAGATAACATTTCACTCCAAATTAACATTTTAGTTGGAAGGCTGAAGCAACAGCAATATTTTGTGTGACATGACCTTGTAATGAGGAATACATTTTCCATTCTGCATCCCTGCTGTTCTCCTGGTTAATTGGATTTCCCCCTCAATCTCATGTGTTTAGAACTTGTACAAATAAAGCAGTAGCTTATCTTCATGGATGCAGTGAAATAGAACAGGTCTCAACTGAGGGAGTTAATAAACATGAAACATTTCCCTGAGACAAGGTGTTCTTTTTATTTAGTTTTACACCATGATTTTATTTTTTTCACCATTCTTCAGGCTCTGTGGGTAAGAAAATGAATCATAAACACTAACTATACTGTACGTCCAATATATGCCATGAAACTAGGTCTTCCTCCTTGACATTCTGGAAGGAGCATTGCTGTCTTTGGTGTGGCCACTCCCATTTCCCACAACTATGAAATGGAGGCCCTTTCATAAATTTTCTCCATGCACAGAGCTTGCGGTTGTAAAGAAGAGGGGTGTCACAGTTCCACCCATATACGTACCCCCCAACCCAGTGTAACTATGTTCCTCCACATTTGTTTTGTCTGCTTCCTTTATGTCGCCTCTTCCCCTCCCAGCTGCACCCCTCCTTGCTAGGGTGGCCATTGCTATATCACCAAAATGGAGGACAGGAATTAGCAAAGAATCATCCAAAAAGTAGGACCTTTACCACCCAAAAAGAGGACATTTTTGCTTTTAAAAAAGACATGTGCTGAATTAATTTAATATATGCCAATATGCCCTAATTTCAAATATCTGCTGTATTTTAAGTAGAATTGCAGGTTATAACCCATCACAGAGAAGATGATTGACCAGGTGACCATAGTGGGCAACTGTATTGGAAGAGAGGTGGGAAATAAATTAAATCAGAAAATCATAGTGTTTATTAACCTACTGATATTTTACTACAGTTCACTAATTATAAATAAACCCCAGAAACCAATATCTGCTCTGTTTTGACTTTTTTATTAAAATAAAATAATTTCATTAAAATCAGTTTCTTAAGAATTCAGATATAAACATGCACCACTCAGAATTGTGGCTAATGAAGAAAATAGTTGCAGTAATTTTAAAAGAAAATTTTATTTTTAGTTCATTAAATCTTCTTTCATCCCTAAACTAATGCATTTAAAGATTACAGTATTCATTCAAATTGACTATTTTTATCATTTATTTAAATTACTTTTAATTAAAACTGGCATGTCAAAGCACTGATGTGGGGAGCATATGGTTTTGCTGGAGGCAGGTTACTGGGGGCCATATTTGGGTCTGCAGGAGGCCCATTTTGCCTACTCTTGCTTTGGAAGTTACTTTTTAGAATTTTAAAATTTTATTGTTAATAGAATTGCTTTGGAAGTTACTTTTTAGAATTTAGAATTTTATTGTTAATAGAGTTTTCTCAGCTTTGACTCATTCATTCATCAGGGGGAGACCAACATGGGATTCACATGCAAGTCATGGGGTCTTTGAATGATTTTGTTCAGACTACTGTCAGTATTTCATTTTGGTGTAAATGCAATGGCTTTAGTCATCACATCAAACTGAGCTTAATTTACAAAGTGCCCATCATGTGCCTGTCCAGTTATAATAGCAGAAACTATACAGGACATTCAACTGGCTCCTTGTTCATTAGCCATAGTTCAGAGTGTAGCTTAAGCCAGAGAAAAATCCCACTAGGTTTCTGGCCTGTCCCACTAGGTTTCCCTGTTGCTCTCAGCTTTGGGGAGCAAGACCTTGGAGCTACAGTAGAGAAGATTTTTGTCCTCACCTTCTTACTTCTCCTGGAACTTCCAGATCCCTCATTGGATGTACCTGGTGAGATTCTGCCCAATAGATTCAAAAGAGTTTATCCCTAGTAAGTATGCCTGGAATTGCCTCCTAAGTGTATGCATTTAGGATGACCATCAAAGAGGATCAAACTCAGTATGACCTTCTTATTTTGACAATTAAATCACCAAGAACAGCTGTGCCAGAAAAATGGTAATACTTACTATTTATAGCCAAGTTGTTAATATTTGTTGGCCTTGGATAAGAGCCGTTTCATTTACCTCATAGGCAGTTTGATCCACAAACTGTGCTGGAGCCAGAAAGAGTTACAAGAATGACGTGCAGCAAAACTGTTGTATTCTGTACTAAAACAGAAACAAACCAGCCCATAGTGGTGCTGCATACTAACAATATGGTGACCTCTTCAGGGTTTTTCTTTTGTCTTTCTTTCTTTCTTTCTCTTTCTCTCTTTCTCTCTTTCTCTCTTTATTTATTTATTTATTTATTTATTTATTTATTTATTTATTTTGTTACCGCCTATCTCCCCACAGGGGACTCTGGGCAATTTACAATATAAAACATAGTAAAACAATAAACATTAAAATTCTTTTTAAAACTTCTAAACCTGATAGTATAAATATAAATAATTATTGAGGTCAGCTGTGGGGCTTTAAAAGAGATGAACTCTATCATGTTAGCCATCTTCACAACTGATGGCTGCTTGTTCCACCCCAGGCAAGCTGGCAGAACTTATCAGACAATTAGCAGAATACTAGAAGAAATATGCTGGACAATAGATGAGTGGAATATTTGTGGGAAAAACAGCTGCAGATCCATATCTTCCTATGGATGAAAGAAACCAGATTCACTGGCATTCAGAAGTTACCCACAGTATCTGTAGCATCAAAGCATCTGTATCCTTTTTTTCTTTTGCCTTGCTTTTCCATTCCATTCCTTTGCCACTCCACCCTGTGGTCAACCTAGAAAAGCAAATATATTAGAAATTTGGTTTATTTTTATACATTTGACCAAAGACAGCAGACATCCCTAATAATCTCAAAAATAGGCTTGTTCCATCATGCGGACACCTTCCAAAGGCCAGCCCAAGACATTTTGTTGTTAGAGATGAAAAGCACGTGCCCAGCCCATTTATAAAAATCGATGAGATCAGTCATAGGATTTTCTTTGAACAGTGGCAATGGTATTGTGTTTTTCATCACACCCCAGACAGCAGCCTCGTATCTTGGAATTGCTATATGTATCTGGGTGTCTAGTCATGCTCATTTCCACCATCAGAAGCAGTTCTGAGTCTCCTCCTAAGCCTTCTGTGCTCCATCTCTGTGATGTCAGAAGTCTGGTTTCAGCCTTTGACTCTGAAATATCAGGGAATGGGATGCTACTGACCTGGTGAAACAGCTGAGTTGTTTCCTTACTTTTGTGACTAAGTGAAGTTGCTTGAAAAGTGGTCCTGTGCATTAGCCTTCTACAACCTAGTAGTCTTTAGAGTGATGGCAACACACTTAGGATTAGAGAAGGATGAATGCCCAGTTTTGCTTTCTTTCAAGTGTCATTTTAAAAAAAATAGGTTGTGAATTTCATTCATTTTTAATTTCATTCATTTTTCATTCATTTTTAACCAAATAAAATTCTCACCCATCTGCTCTGGATCCTGTGAGAGCAGATTGTGACCCTTAAGTCTCTAAGGATACCTCCCTTTCCTTTGACCTGTCAATGCTACTCAGACAAGCACCTGTGGTAAGGGAGAAGGAGAGCGAGAACGAGAGCATTGCAGCTTTGAAACAGAATTAGAAAAGCCATGTGCTGTGATTAGCTGTACACAGGAAGTGAAGAAAATTCTCATTCATCCACACTGGTCAAATTCAAAAGGCACATCTTTTCCAGTATGAATTAAATTCAGTTGAAGGTGGGAACACTTTGGAAAAAAAAGAAGTGGGAAAGCTAAGCCACTGCCCTCAACATGGTTTCAGTCAATGCCAGACTTTTAAAAGGATAGCACTCAAACACATGCTCAGGAAAGCAAATCTGTCATTTTTTTTTGTTTCTTATACAGTAGTTAACTATCCATACTTCACCTCTGGAGAATGCAACAGTCTATTACTGAACCAAAAACAAGGCTTATAAGATCTCTCTCTCTCTCTCTCTCTCTCTCTCTCTCTCTCTCTCTCTCACACACACACACACACACACACACACACACACACACACACACACTCTGTGTGTGTGTGTGTGTGTGTGTAAGAAAGAGAGAGAGAGAGAGAGAGAGAATCTTGGAAATTGCAGTAGGGTTCAATTTCAATTCTGGAATTTACAGTCCAAAAAGTAACATTTCCAAGCTGTGATATAATCAGTTCTGTTGGTACATTTCAAAATCAGATCAAGTATTGGAGAAAACTCTATAAGGGCAGAAGACAGAGGGAAACCTCAGCAGGATAATGCAAAAGAGACCTTTGACCTTATGTATTCAAAACGTATGACCTAGCACTGAAATGTGATGTTGAAATCTCCACTATTCCTTCTTTGGCATCCAAAATGTGTCTGTGTATCTGCACTGCTGCTTTGTTTGGTTCCAGCATTACGTATAGTAAAAAGTATTTACTTATGCAGTTTAAACCAGTTTATTCGGACTCTACCTTCTAGAGCAAACTAGAACAGATTTGTTTCATTTGTCTATGTGATGGGTATTCAGGATCTTCCTTGTCATTAACAAGAGTGAGACATAACCACCTCAAGCAAAAAAGTTCAGGTCAAATTAGATGAAGCACACAGCATGTTCTTAGAAGAGTTGTTCCTTTATTTGGTGAAAGACTTGTGTTTGTTATGGTATGGGATTTTCCTCACATCTTGTGTATCTTGCATTTAGTGTGTTTTGTTTTGTAGGGAGTTTCGAAATATTACTCTTTTTTTTACCCAGAACTCCCAAAATTCCCCAGTCAGAATAGTCTTGGCCAAATAAGTAATGTTTCCAAGGTATGGTTTTGTGATTGGTCATCAAAAGGCTTAATGTGCAAGTCTTATTGTCTAGTAGGCACATGTGTCTGAGGAAATCCAGCTTGTGGTAGACACATTCCCATTAATGACTATCTTGACCTTTTAGATGTAATGGGAAGTGTATCAAGTGGTTAGTTAGTTTGGAATTACCGTGTCTTAACCTAGAGGGTGACAGAGAAGCACTTGTGCAATTTCCTGACTAATATACTACTAGAGATGGGCACGACTCCAAAACATGGTGTTTCGTTTGTCGTTTGGTCGCTTAGGGGTCCGTTTCGGTTCGTTTTCGTTTTCGTGAGGTTTTTTGCAAAAAAATCGTTTTCATTTCGTTACGTAACAAAATGAAAATCCGAAAATGAAAACGAAAAATTGCTGTTTCGTTACCATTTAGCACAATTCAATGTATTTGCCGTAACAAAAACGAAGTGGTCGAGAAAATTTTTCGTGTTTTCGGATCGTTTCATTTTGGAGTCAAAATTCATTTTTCGTTTCGTTGCGTAACAAAACGAAAACGAAAAATCGCTCATTTCGTGCCCATCTCTATATACTACTATAAATTGGCTGGTCTGGGATATCATGTACCTCAACTTCCATGAATGCCAGCAATGTACTGTTTGCTATTCTGCCACAGACATCAAAATGTCTTTGAGCAGCCAAGCAGCCCATTCAGTATGTGAAGATACCCACAGATGTGTACCACTTCCATTTTCCCCCACCCATAACAGCTGTCCCTCTGTTTGAAATGAGGATGAAAAGCAATTGCTTGTCAATTTGGGGGAGGGATGAGGGTTGAATCTAGGCTCTTCTGGTCACCATACAACCTTTCCTCATTAGGAATCAAGAGTGTTGCCCCAATCAAGACTGATTCCTTAGAGAATGACCCCAGATGGGGCCATGGCAAAGCTGAAAAGGAGAGCTGGAGAGGGGAAGCGTTGTTTGAAACCACAAAGAAGAGAATGTGGACAAAAGTGAAGTGTGGGTGGGCTGGGTGGAGAGGAAATGTGGGGTTTGGAACTTGTTGCCTATTGAGTGTGTGTATACATGCGTGTGTGTGTGTTTAAAGAAGCTTTGCAAATTGAAGGGGCATGGGCCATTCCTTGGTGAAGATTTCAGGTTTACAGAGAATCAGAATTTGTGACTCTGGCAGGAACATTAAAGGAGCTTTAAACCCTCACTGCCCACAAAAAGAAACAAGACTGTCTCCTACAAGTCAGTTTTTCTAGTTGAGCAATGACTGTCCAGGGTGCTGGTTCCACTTGACTGCTAACCTAAAAGCCACTGACTTTTTGGAGAGACTTGTGCATCCTGTTCTCCCACTGGGTTTGAGTATGGGCTGGAATCCTTCACTGAACTTTGTCCTGTCCCAAATAAAGAGTGGAAACTTCATAAAAGACACTTGCAAGATGGCTGCTGAGAATATCACCTCTGCTTTCATGAGGAATTATTTGTTTCATTGGTTGATAACCGCATTCACCACAAATTCATTCCAGCTTGAAGCTAAACACTATATCCAGTGTTCCGCCTTGGTCCCTTCGGGGAGAAAGGTGGGATTAAAATAAAGTTGTTTATTATTATTATTATTATTATTATTATTATTATTATTATTATTATTATTATTATTATTATTATTATTATTA
>JAHTLZ010000204.1:33522638-33558162 GCA_023846285.1 Phrynocephalus versicolor
GAGGCCGCCGCCGCCGCCATGGCTGTCGGTAAGGGGTTCGCCGCCGAACGCTACAGCTGCAACCCGGATATGGAGGCTATTGCTGGCGTGGAGAGCAAGCGGCCCGCCGCCTGTCATCGTTGCGGCAGACCAGCCGGGGAGACCGCTTTGGAGACCGCTACCGTCGCTGCTACTTGCTTGCGGCGGGAACGCTTCCGTGGCTGCTGGACCCGCCTTAGCTTCCATCGCGGCGGACCAGCTGCTGCGGCTGGTCCTTTCCTGGCGCCCCAGCTTACATCTTTGGGAGCCGGAAGGGTTTCCCGGGCGGCAGCTCGGCCGCCGGCATTGGCAGTGCCCATGGCCCCCACTTGGCTGGGGGGTTCGGGTGGCGTGTCGGCCACCGGTGCCCAACCCATCAACATCGGGGTTCCTCAGCTTGCAGTCTTTGACCTTTTGCGAGTTTTAGTGTGGGCACCGGACCAGACGCTGATGTTTGACTTTCCCCCTCTCCCTCCTGTGGGTTTCAGATGTTCGGGTGGCAGGTCGGCCACCATTGTTTGTCTGCCGGGGCCGAAACTGGGGTATTGGGGGTGGGGGAGGGCGTTTACGGGGCGTTTATGGGGACTTTGGGGACTGAGAATATTTCTTTGGGACCTGTTGGGGTCTAGAGTTACTAGATTAGCTGGGGTGGCTGGCATTATTATTCCATCCTTGCCTGCCCCTTTACTTGTGACCTTGCCGCTAATCAGTTCTCCTACCTATGGCCCTCCCTTCCCCCACTCCCAGGTGCATCTGATCTCTACTTGGCAGTCAGCCTTGTTCCTGCTATTTTAACCATCTCCCTCCTGCCTAAGGCTTTCCTGTTATTTGTTTATTTTATTTTGAATTATTTTGTATTGTATTTTATTATTTGCTTTGCATTGTATATTTACCTATTTTTTATATATTAACTTATTTTGGGGGAGGGGGAGGTTGATTTGCTATTTTTGCTTGTTGGGGTCCTGCTGCTGTAGGTGTTTTTTTTTTTTCCCTTGTTTGACCAACGGTATCGCCATGCTTGCAGGGGCTCATATACCAACGGTGTCGGGCCGTGGGCGGTACGCTTGTAGCCGTTGGGTTCGTCAGACTAGAAGAACCCGGGTCAGGCAACTTGTGCCTGTCCCTCGTTCTGACCCCTCGGCTCCCTGCCACGTATCCGGGAGTCACTCCACCAGCGCCCCCAATCTTGCCTGTCTCCTGCTGAACGCCAGGTCGGTGCATAACAAAATCCCCATCATCCATGATTCCATCGCGGATGGCGACTCCGACCTGGCGTTCATCACCGAGACCTGGGTGGGTACGGAGGGGGGGGGCTTCCCTCGCCCTGCTGTGTCCGCCCGGGTACTTGGTAGAGGGAGTGGGAAGGTTGGGGGGTCAAAAGGGGGAGGGGCTGCGATCGTGTACAGGGATTCCTTTCACGTTAGCAGGGCCTCGACATTGGTTAGCCAGGGGCTCGAAGTACTTCACCTGTTGGTGGGTCAGCGGGACAGATTTGGCATTGTGCTGGGTTACCGAGCTCCCCGCAACCCAGCACAATCGCTCCCAGAGCTCACGGAGTTCATCGCCGCTGCTCTGTTGAAGTCCCCGTGCCTTTTGGTGGTGGGCGACTTCAACGTGCATGCGGGCGGTGGACTTTCCGGTGCTGCCCTGGAGTTCATGGAATCCATGGCATCCATGGGTCTGTCCCAGCATGTTTTATGCCCCACCCACAGGTCTGGTCACACCCTGGATCTGGTTTTTACCTCTATGTCGGGGGTCTCGTGTCTGGAGGTGGGGACCATTGTTTCCCTGCCTGTGTCATGGACAGACCACCACCTGCTCTCTTTCTCCCTGGCGATTCCGGCCCCTCCCCGCGGGGACCCCCGGGCCTCTGTTTTGGCCCGCCCCCGGAGGCTCATGGACCCTCAGCGGTTCGGTGAGCTCTTCGGGGGGTTACCTGGTGGTATGACTGGCTCTCCGGCTGAGGTTGTGGCTAACACCTGGCATGAAACAGCTGCCCACACCATAGACCGGATCGCCCCTAAGCGCCTCCTCCGTTGCCGAGCCCGGCCCTCCCCTTGGTTCTCCGGGGAGCTTAGGGCAATGAAGCAGGAGAGGAGGAGGCTAGAGCGCAGCTGGAGGAAAACCCGGACGGCGTTGAGTAAGGCTGCCGTTGATGCCCAGTCTAGTCGCTACACCATCGCGATAAGGGAGGCTAGAACATCTTTCAACTCCCTGAGAATTGCTGAGGCCTCGAACCGCCAGGCGGAGCTTTTCCGGGTGGTTCGTGACCTCAACAATCCTAGTCTGGCCAGGCCTCCTCCTACTGATTTCAGTAGCGAGCAGTTTGCAGCCTTTTTTCGAACAAAAATAGAGGCCATCCGTGCCGGCTTTGACTCCGGTTGCAGTGGTCCCGCCCCGCCATCACCAGTTGCTGGTCCGCCTTCGTCGCCTCGGTTGGATGCGCTTGGGCCTGTTTCCGCTGTCGAGGTCTCCAGGGCTATGGCGCATTGCCGGCCTGCCTCCACCCCTTTCGACCCTTGCCCTGCCTGGCTAATTAGAGCTGCCAGAGGGACCATGGCTGAATGGGCTTCTGTCATCGCCACCGCCTCCTTCAGCGAGGGGGTTTTTCCCTCTCGTCTGAAGGAGACGGTGGTAAAGCCCATTCTGAAAAAACCGGGCCTGGCGGCGGACGATTTAACAAACTATCGCCCTATCGCCAACGTCCCGTTTATGGGCAAGGTGATCGAGAGGGTGGCGGCGGTCCGGCTGCAGTCATACCTGGAGGATCGGCAGTGCCTCGACCCATGCCAGTCCGGGTTCAGGCCCCGTCGGGGGACCGAAACAGCTTTGGTCGCCCTGCAAGATGACCTTATCCGGGCGGCCGACAGGGGTTGCTCTACCCTGTTGGTCCTCTTGGATCTGTCAGCGGCCTTTGATACCGTCGACCACGGTATCCTGCTGGACCGGCTCTCTGAGGTCGGGATCGGAGGCTCTGCTCGCAGATGGCTCCGTTCCTTCCTGGAGGGCCGGCCGCAGTACGTTCAGCATGGGGGGGAGTTATCGGCCCCTTGGATTCTCCCTTGTGGGGTTCCACAGGGGTCGTCTCTGTCCCCCATGCTGTTCAACATCTACGTAAGGCCGTTGGCGGGGGTCATCAGGAGTTTTGGAGTCTGCTGTCATCAGTACGCTGATGACACGCAGCTCTATCTCTCCTTTTCCACCTCTGCAGTGGAAGCTGTGAGGATCCTTGATGGGTGCCTGGAGGCCGTACTGACTTGGACCGGGGCGAACAGGCTTAAGCTCAACCCCGAGAAGACGGAGGTTATGTTCTTTGGGAGCTCACCGTCGGGGTACGGTGGCCCCCTCCCCTGTCTGTGGGGAGTTTCCCTCCAGCTCGCGGAGAGGGTGCGGAATCTGGGCGTGCTCCTGGACCCGGCGCTCTCCATGGAGTCCCAGGTGGCGTCGGTGACCAGGTCCGCCTATTACCATCTCCGTCGGATCGCCCAGATCCGCCCGTACCTCGACGCGAACTCTCTGAGAACAGTGGTCGAAGCACTGGTGATCTCGAGGCTGGACTACTGTAACGCCCTCTACATGGGGTTGCCCTTGACTCTTCTCCGGCGCCTGCAGCGGGTACAGAATGCGGCGGCCAGGCTGGTGGCTGGCGTGCGTCGTCATGATCACATCACGCCAGTTCTGGCCCGCCTGCATTGGCTGCCCGTTGCAGCCCGGATTAGATTCAAGGTCCTGGTTTTAGTTTATAAAACCCTCCATGGCTTGGGACCGGACTACCTGACAGAGCGTATCGCTCAGCGATCCACCTCGGCCCGTCCCATTCGGCAGGCGCGAGCGCACTTGCTGCGGGTCGCCACTCCCCGAGAAGCCCGGAAGTCGAGTACTCGGACCCGGGCATTCTCAGTGGCGGCCCCTAGCCTTTGGAATTCCATCCCTTCTGAAGTGCGCTCTGCAGAGTCCCTGCTGGCCTTCCGGAAGGCTTTAAAAACCTACCTTTTCCGGGAGGCCTTCGGCGATTCCTAGGCTTATTTTCTTTCTTTCTTTTCTTTTCTTTTTTTTTTTTTTTGCCATCGTCATGTCTCTGAATGACATTTTTATCAGATATTTTTTATCAGATAGTTTCAGGAACGCTATCAGGTTTTAATTGTATTAGTTGATGTGTGTATCGTCTGTCTTTCAATTGTGATTATTTGTGCCGATTGTGGCTTTGTAAGCCGCTTAGAGATCTTCTG
The DNA here is from genome assembly GCA_023846285.1 of Phrynocephalus versicolor. Taxonomy (NCBI): domain Eukaryota; kingdom Metazoa; phylum Chordata; class Lepidosauria; order Squamata; family Agamidae; genus Phrynocephalus; species Phrynocephalus versicolor. The sequence continues at coordinate 33,526,886 of JAHTLZ010000204.1, forward strand.
ATAATAAGCGGGGTATAAATACAATAAATAATAATAATAATAATAAATAAATAAATAAACTCTGATAGCCACAGTAAAAAGCCATGGTGTTCCCTTGCGATTAAGCCTTGCAAGAGGTAAAGTTCATCGCCTGCCACCAGCAACTGCTTTTTCGCAGTAGCATTTTGAACTGTAGCCATCCTGAAGCTCCAGTCATGCTGCTTGCATCACTTTCCCCATTTAATAACTTCTGAAGTCGCTGGCAGCAGCATATTACATTTGGCTACCCTTGCTTTGATCACCATAGGACTGTCTGGCTATTAGCACTTCTTGATCCACGCCACGGCTACATCCTGATGCCAGCAATCAAGCCTGAAAGACTTCTTCCCAGACACCATTAAGAAAAAGGACAGGAAGTTCTTGAGGCTTTTGTGGTAAAGTGACCTACAGCTTTGAGGTTTCCTTCAAGCCAGCTTGCTACAAATGAGGAGAACAAGAGAAAGCTGAGGAAGGAACCCTGAGATGTAAAACTCCTGTCATTCAAAGAAAACAATGTAGAGGAGACAGATGGTCAAGAGTACTTCAGTAACAGAACACTTGGGACCTTTGAGCTTTGTAAGTCCATTGAGCATCCCGCCAAGCCACTGAAGATGGCACTTGTCAGTCAGGACTGTTTGTATTAAGAACTTCTGAAATCCTTTGCCAATCACAACAGATGCTTTGCAAGTTGTGTTCCAAAGCTGTTGAACAATGTCTTTCTTTTTCTTCTTCATAAAAAGTTCCAGGGTCCTTCTTCCACTTCCTTCAGCAGCATCAAATTCAGGGTTGCTTTGGAAGGTCAGAGGAAAGGGAGGCAATGACGCACACGGGGACAATCTGTTCCCAAAAAGTCTGGATCACATTGTGCCCAAGCAGACATTGGTCTCTTGCCATGATGCTGAATTCACAACCCTACAGAGGAATCAAATGGAGAAAGACAGCAAGATGGTGTTCTTTGTGCCCCCCATTAGAAATAGATGGTCTTTGCTATTCCATATCTGAGTATCTGAAGAAATGCTAAAATAAGATACAGTAAATCCATGGTAGACAGTTAAGTCTCTCAGTGCCTGATATTCATAGAACGCATGGACCTTCCATGTTCAGAGAAAAGAGCAAACATGCCTCTTAGTCATGATAATGGAAGACATTGTGTAGCCTTTTGCTGTGAGGTCAGTGGTGTTAATCTACTGTAGTTGCAACAATGATCTGAATCAGGCATTTCTAGTGGGCTTGAGTACATTGCTTGTAAGCAGCAGAGGAAGTTAGGAAATACTCTTCAGACAACAAATGATGTGCATCTGCATCAGGATTAGTGTTTGCCTAACAGTGTCCTTGAGGTTTAGAAAAGGAATTTGTCTTGATTACAAGGCTGTATAAATGCAAAAACAATTCCTCCTTTTTCCTGCAATTTCCTCTCTCCATTGGTTCCTTTACTGTAAGATTATGTATGATTTGCAACTAGCAAGTAACCTTTCAGAATTAAAGTAACAATTATCTGGATGCTTTTACAAAATTATTTCCATTTGTTCTGTGGCTGCTGCTGTGTTAAACCTTATACCCTGTTGTACTGGCCATGAGGTAGCATATTTAGTCTATAAATTGGATTTAGCTTCAATCACTTTGTATAGCACAAGCAGCCTGAAGGATGAAAATGATGCAGAAGAATCTATTCTGGGTCAGTACGTTGTAGTCCACTTGGATAACACAAACTGTTGTCCATCCTGGACAAACAGACAAACATTTTCTTTCTCGTTAGTCACAGTCACACCTCTAAACCATGGTTTGCTCTCTTCCTCAGAGAATGTCTCCAGTTTATGTGAGGGTTGGTGGCAGATACTTTCCTCTCTTTCTTCATATTCTACAGTAACTCCCCGCATATCACAGGGGTTAGGGACCCGACCCGAACTGTGATCATTGAAAATCCACAATATGTGGATGTTGGGTTGGGTGGGTCCTGGGGGCCTATATGGGGCCTCCTACATTTACCTGAGGCCTGCCACTGCACCAAACAGGCCTCTGACAGGCTTCTGGGGCCTATCAGAGACCTCGGAAATGCTTTCTGGTGATCTGGAAGTGATTTCCGGTTTGCCAGAGAGCACTTTTGGGGGCCCCAACAGGCCCCAGAAACCCGTTGGAGGCCCGTTCAGGACAGCACCAGGCTTGTGGTAAGTACAGGAGGCCTGAAACAGGCCCACTCACCTTACCCTAGGGGGCCTTTGTTTCATATACTGCAGTCCCGCAATATACCGGAACCACAGTATATGAACCGCAAAAGGACAGGGGGGGTACTGTACTTTGAGCAGGATAAGGCATTACCTTGACATGTTGGGGGTGAGAAAACCCCACTCTCATGAGATACTGATGGGGTATTCCACTGTTGGAGCACAATTGCACTAAGGGAGAAAGCTGCTTTGTATGCCGAATGCACTTACAAGCTTATCTTCAAACTTTTGCTTTGAATCTATGTGACTGAATCAGGCTTACATACATACAGCCTTTCCACACCAGTACTATTTATACATTCATGTGGGCATTGGAGCCTGTAGTTAAACTAAATGTCAACATGAGACAGTTCATCATTAGAAGGCATTCTTTCGGTGATGAAAGACAGAATTGTCAATGCAGAAGCTTTCCATCCCTATAGTAAACTGCAAATTAACTTGCTTTATTTTGTGTTTGGTCTCCAGCAGTTCAGCCTAAACTTCATTTGCAAGTGTGATTTATCAGACACAATGGAAATGCCAGCTAACAATGCCTGTGGGTAGAGATGGGCACGAAACGAACAATTTTTCATTTCCGTTTTTGTTTTTTCATTTCGTTAGCTAACGAAATGACAAACGAATTTTGTCTTTAAAATGAAACAACACGAACAGAAACACCTGAAATTTTGTCGTGCATTTCGTTTCCGTTACTGCAATATGAGTGAATTGCTTAAAATCCTAAAAAAAACACAAAAAATTGAAATAAATGGCAACGAAATGGTAACAAAATGAACGAAAATGAAAATGATTTTTTTGCAAAAATTCATGAAAAATGGAAATGAACTGAAACAGACCCTCCAAACGACAAACGAAATGCCATTTTTTTTATTCGTGCCCATCTCTGCCTGTGGGAATTGAGAGAATATGGTGGGTTCCTACTTTTGAAAGCTGAGAAATCAGACCCCTGCATTACATGGAACACAGATTTCATAGGTGACATGTGGCAGACGTACCAGGAAATTTGACTCAAAAGTTTAAAAGACTGGGAAACAGCAGGGTTTGGGGTAGAGGAGAAATAATACAGGCCCAGTTCCTTTGGAGTCTCCTGTTTCATTTCTCCTCCACTCCGCCCCCTACGGTTTCCTTCCCCTGGTGCTGTTTTGCTCTCTTTTCTTTCCAGGAGTGCTGGACTGCCTTCTACTCTGCTTTGTTCTTGGAAGTATCGAACCCTTCTTTTTTGCCTGAAAATGAACTTCTTCATGGGTTGCTCCACCCACCAGGGAGGAGTCTTCAGAACAGAGAAAGTAAAGGAAACACCATGGAGTGGGGTGGAGGAGGGTTCAAAGAGGATTTATTAATTGTTTTAATTTGGGGATCTTAAAAGTGGGGGGCGTCTAATATACAGCAGTGTCTTATATACAGAAAAATACGGTATTACTGCAGAGAGGCAGAACTCATTCTTTTGAGCAATTTTCATGTATCCTTTGTAGTAACAGCTTACATAAGAGTAAACTGAATCTACTGTCTAGGTGATATTAGCTGCAAATATGACCATGCTTCAAGGACTATTGTAACTCTTTTTTGGTTTGTTATCTTTACATCAGACTTGGATTGAACAAGTCAAGTGGATGAGAACTGCAAACAGAGGATTGTACTCTGGCGGCCATTCAAATAAATGTCTGCCCATGCTAAAAGAGTGTGGTAGGTTGCATACTCATATGTGGAAGTGAAAAAAAGTCTTCTCATTCCTCTTTTACTAGAAGTCAGATATTGTATCATCATAACCATTCCAATCTTCAATGTGACAATGCTAAACAATGTTGTGTTACATACAAACCAGTGTCCAGTGTTTTTCAGCTGTTTAAGTTTTTGTCCTTTCTTTACTTTTTTCCTATTTATTTTTGAATAATCAGCGCTTAACCATCTGTACTTTTTGTTTCTCATTACCTAATTAAAGTTTTCTTGCTTTCTGTCTTGTTTGTGGTTTAGAATTTTCTGGTCTTTATTTATTTGCCCTTAGAGATTTTCATTGGCAGCCAATTTGATACAATAAATTCGTAACATCCTACTACAAATCTTAAATACTTCTATCTTTTTAAATAGTAGCTTGTGTTTAAATCTAGAATTCTATGCCATACAGTAGAATTGCAAACACAACCCCCTTGCACCTTTCAGTTTCATGCTTCTGTGCCATTTAGTAAATGAATAACTTTTTAAACTTTGCCACAGATGCCTCTAACAACAACTAGACGAGTTGCAAATTACATTGATAGTGCAGATATTGACAGAAGAATTTCATACATTAATCATAGAAGTAAAAAAGTGAATTGAGCCGTGTGACCAGAAAAACAAATTGAAAAGTAGGTTAGGTGATACCTTTATTGGTCACTACTAAAACAAAAAAAAAAATGTAACCTAAGCTTTCGATAGCAACTTGCTATCTTTATCAAAGCATTGTACCAAAAATGCAGTCTTGATAGAAGGTGTTGTCTATCAGGCGCAGAAAATCTTTTTGGTGAGATGGAAAACACCACAGGATGGTATCAGGAGGCAGGCTGGTGTTAAAGCCGCTTCAAAACACCTTTAACTTTAAAATGTGTATATGTTAAAATATGTTCAAGGTACTTTGATTAATGTCTGAAACTCTATATTATGTTTGGTATTAGTGCTATTTCAATGTTGGATATTATATGAGTGTCAACTTTAACACCTAAATACGCTAATTGGAAAGCACTAGATATAAGTCCAAGCCACCTTACACATTTGTTTCAGCATTCTTTTGTGAATGCTAATCTAATTTGTGGCGCTCCTTCTATAAACCAGAATTCTAACATTCACTCACATTTAACATTTCAGCATGGCAAAGAAATTTGCTTGTAAATTTATTTATTTGTTAGTTTCTTGGTTTTGCAACATAATGTGTCAAGTCTTTGTTTCCATATTCTCATTTGTTTTAAATGAGTTCTCCGTCTCCCATCAGGGACTTAGAAAAATCGGAAACATTTTACACAGCTTGCTTCATTCTAGAAGACTGGCAATCCAGAGAAGCTAAGACTAATTCTCTCCTTTTCTCCATATTTTTGGCAGGAGTTATGTTGCATGTTATGGTTCAGTTATAAATGGATTCCTTCCAGCACTCTTCAAGAGTTGTTGGCTTCTTTTCCTATTCTTCCAAGATCTCTGAAATCACCCACAAGGCCATTTGTTACACAGGAAGTATTTTAATGCTGAAATATCGATTTCTCAGCTACAAAAGAAAGAAAAGAAAGAAAAGATGGAGCAGCTTGAAAGGTGCAACATGACCTGGCAGACAAGTCTGTTTCTTATAAATTGACTGGAGACTTAAGTTGAAAATGTGCAGATTTGAAACATGGTCTTTTCTTTGGTTTTCTTAGAGCTGAATGTTTTGCAGACCGTGAGTATGTGATTGTGCTTAATTATCTAACTAGACGATGGGTAGACCATAAAATTAAGATTTTGGAGTAGCAAACAAACTCTTTTACTAGAAAGAAGCATCTCTTATTCAAGGGGAAAATAACTATATGCTATATGGATGAAACGTATCCATCAAAAAACATGTCAAAGATGTCACTTAAGCACACTTATTAAGAAGTCATTTCCTTTGGAGTTGATGAGAGCATATTCCAAATGATGGATTGAGGCTGAATGTTTTCTTTATGCCTTCGGTGAATGAATGATGCAATTGCATTACAAAGCATCCACACTGCATGTTCTCCTGGCAAACAAAGCCAAGTGATGAAAGTCTAGGAGGTCAATCTAAGACGTCTGTTCCAATTCCAGCTTAGTCACAAATTCACAGATGGAGCATGAGGAAACTTCTTGGATATTACTGCAATAGGGCACATTAATTTGTGCCTTATTGTGTAACCCTGAAAAGTGCCATTGCAACTTACTAGCAATTGAGTTGATAGGTTGGAGGTCAACAGGGACATATTTCCCAAGGACTATTATAGGGTTAATTGACAGCTTTCTCTCCTTCAATTAAGTTTTCGCTGCAGCCCCTTTGGAGATCAATAACTCTGTCCCTTGTTCCCCAAGACTCTCCGAATTTGGTGTGTCTCAAGGAGAGGGTTTGTGGAGGCTCCACTGTAATTTCCATGCCTCTAGATGCCTGGGATCACTATTTTCAAGCACATAACTTTGTAATTCTAAATTCTTTTTCTGGGGGCATCCCCTTTGAAGTTGAACAACTCATCCCCCTGAACCCCCAATTTCTCCAGATTTTGAGGTCTTACAGGGGCAAGTCCAAGGAAGGTTCACACCAAATTTCGTGCCTCTAGCTGTTTTACAGAGAAACAAATTAGTTTGTTTTAAACTAAAAAACCACAGGTTTGTTTCATTACTAACGAAACACTGCTTCCCCGGTTTGTTTCATTTCATTTTGATTCGTTACATAACGAACAGATGAAGCAGCATTTTATTTTTTGTTTGGTGCCCATCCCTAATTCTGAGTTGATTGATTGACTGATTATATATACTACCACTCTACTAGACACACAAAAGTAGATAGTTTACAAATTAAAATTAAAACTTCAAATTCAGAGTTAAATTTAATTAACTAAATAGTTACTCATAAGAACATGAGAACTTAAGAAGAGCCATGCTGGATGAGGCCAAAGGCCCTTCTAGTCCAGCTTCCTGTATCTCACAGTGTCCCCACCAAATGTGTCCGGGAGCACACAAGACTAAATATCTGTCTCTTGATATCACTCCCCTGCATCTGGCCCTTGAAGTACCCTGGTTTTAAGCCTGGAGATTACACATCTCCATCATGGTTTGTAACCTGTGATAGACTTTTCCTCCAGAAATCTGTCAAATCCCCCTTTGAAGGCATCCAGGATTGATGCCATCACCACATCTTGTGGCAGGGAGTTCCACAGACTAACAACACAATGGGTTAAAAAAATATTTTCTTTTGTCTGTTCTCACTCTCCCAGCCCTCAGTGTGAGCAGATGTCCCATAGTTCTGGTATTTTGTGAGAGGGAGGAGAGCGTCCCTCTATCCACTTTACTCCTGCCCTGCAGTATTTTGTATGTCTCAATCACATCCCCCCCCTCAGGTGCCTTTTTCCAGACTAAAGAGCCCCATATGTTTCAGCCTTTCCTCATAAGGGAGGTTCCCCAGCCCAGTAATCATTTTAGTTGCTCTCTTCTGCACCTTTTCCAGTTCCACTATGTCTTTTTTGAGATGTGGTGACCAGAATTGTACACAATACTCCAGGTGTGCCCTTACTATCATTTTGTACATCTGTTGGTTAGCTCTGATCATTATAATAGCAGCCATTGTTTAATCTGGTGTTCACTGAATTCTGCAAACGTACTGGTCGGCATCCCATGCTGGTCATCTCTCCATTCAGTAGAAACCCAATGTGAATAAATTGATATTTGTGTGTCAAACATTATAAAAGGACCATGGGGTATATATAAAGAGCAAATTAAAACTTCTGAGTATTTCATTTGCTGTAAATTTGTCCATAAAAGTGGGGCAGGGGTGGCTGGAGGGGGGACAAATATGGCCATATGTGGCCACTTTGGCCACCCCTGTTTTATATATTTCCCTTTAGGTTTTCAAGGCATACAGAGAAAGGTTTACAAGTCCAGTAGAAAAGAGTCAGGGGTGGTAGGATGCAAGAAAGAAGGTAAGTAAGAAAGAAAATAATGAATGAGGCAATTGACGCAACTATGCTCAACTATTTATTAGTGGCTACATGGTTAAGGCAGGGAATCATGACCATAACACTAGCACCCCACCATGACTCACCCATCCGGCATTTGGCGCAGGGGAGGCGAGGCATATATTAGCCCAGCCCCTGCACCCGCCACCATTCCTCGACGAGACCGGCAGCCCCGCCCTCCCGCCCTTTTCGTTGAGAGAGTGAGTCTAACTGGTTGCCTTACAGGGGGGACAGATGGGAAATTTTGGTGGTCACTCTATTGGCCCGAGTGATCTTGCATTTTTGCCCATCCCACTCTCCAGCGAGCGCTGGGAGGGTTCCTTTCCTAGGTCACAACCACCTTGGTGGGTAGCACAGGGGTATAGGTATTCAGGTGAGCCTTTGTAAGACGCCCCTAAGGCGCAGGACAGCCCTTGGAATAAAATAACCCCATCCAAGGCATAGGATAAAACAACACATCCAAACTAATGCCAGGCTGAACCGAGGGCTGTCAGGGGCTAGTAGATTCACACAAGTCGGAGTGACGCTGAACAGGTTTCAGCGTCACCCCAAAGCGTGGAGCACTCTGAATACTACATCTGGAGGGCTACGTTCTCTCCAACATCCTTACCCTTGCGCTATGGAACGTGTCCCCCTTTTATGGTTACAGTTCTGAGTTAAAAAGTTTTAATAAAGTTGTGGCCCTTTCTCCCAAAAAGTTGTCTCACCTCTTTATTTCCGGGCTGGGGGGGGGGGAGTAATCATACTTGCTCTCATGTTCATGCCAGTTTTCTTTTTTTATTTGTGGTAAAATGTTCTGATTGAAGGACACAGAGTATACATTTTTCTAATGCCAAATATATTATTACTTTAGGACAGAAGTTTTAACAAGGCTTTTTGTAACCTCATATTTAAAGCATTTGTTTTGGAAAGAACCATGCAGTTTAAAGTATATGTTGAAGAGATGTGATTTTAAAAATATACACTTCATTGTTTGTGCATAATCACTGAAATCAAAATAGTTCAACATACTTCTTTGGTTCACAACCTAGCTATACAACATTGCTATTTCACTGATTTACTGTTGCTTATGTAACCTTTATTCCAAGAGGTCAGAAATTTTCAGATGTTCTCTGAAGAAGAGTAAGATAATTCTCTTTGCCCAGAATACATCTGCCAGACCTGCAACATAGAAGGCACTAATTAACAGAATGGCTTTCTGTGGATGGCATCATCATTTCAACACAATTGAGGAATTACAGGTGTTTTTACAGCTTCACTCTGGCCAGTAAGAGGTTCTTCTGTCATTACCAATGAAATTTACTCATTAGTTCACACAATGAGACAAATACATGCACCAAAAAACACAGAAATGGGGGAAACAAAGATATAGCCCTGTATGCCAACTTTGATCCCCCGTCTATCCAGGCAACACTGCTACATGTCTTGACATGTATTAACTGCCAATACAATATTAAGTTAGTCCAAAACACTTTACATAACACTCTACATAGAACAAAGATGAAAATGCAAAAGAATTAAGGGACTTGAGACATGAGAAATCACAATATACAGAAACATGTCTCAAATCACTTCAATCTATCAGAACATTCTTCACAAAATTTGAAAGTTGCTATTCTGGAAAACGAAAATTATAGAACAAGAATCCAGAGAGAAACGGTTGGAAAAATATATACACACATGGGACACCAATACCAATGGATTATATATAATTTAAGTTTTTTTCAAGTCAACATAATATGTAAAAATTACACTGTTATCTATCTACTTTATTTTCCTTCCCAACTACAAGACCCATATTTTCATAACAAGTCTTACAGGTAAAGTCTGCTGTTTTCTATATTATCAATATTGAACACTAATGGAAGAACACTTCCATACATCTTAAAAATCCAGACAGCTATGTAATTCCCGATTGATTTTGAAGGATACAATCAGTTGCTCAGCAAGCACCTTGCCCAACCATACAACACTGAATGTGTGTGTTCCACTTTTTGGTTCTAATCTATTTTCCCTGGACCCTCCTGTATACAGTTCCAGTCTCAATCATATACATTGTAAATATATTTGGAAGTTTGTATAACAGTTCCTTGTACGTTAGATGAAGCAAGCTATAGTCCATGTAAGCTGATGCTGCATTTAAGCTGTCCAAGTGCTTTATTGGGATGGCTTTATGTACTCAAAATAAATATTGTCTACAGTTTAAAATTAAAGAATTGAGATTTACTACAACATAAGCTTCTATATTCTGAAATGAATTCTTATATTCATGTTCTATCATGTCATATATGCTGTGGAGAAGCTAAAACAGCCACCAGAGGGAGACAACAGATACACTGACAGTAAAAGTTTGGTTGTTGAACTGCTGTCAAAGTCAGAAAAAAATTGCTATGAAAATATATGCAAGCCCTGTTCCTGCCAATTTAAGGAAAGATTCCAGGAACCCTTCTGTAACTAAGGTGAAAATCAAGGGAGACCAGCTCAGGATAATGGTGCTGCAGGATATCTATTCATTCACAGACGAAAGATCCGTGGGGCATGGTTTTCATCACAAAATAAGAAAACACTTTGTGAAGGAGCAGTGTGTTTCCTAGGAATTTGAATCTTTGGTCTCCTGTGTGTCTGATGGGCATCACACAGCATGGAAACACCATGAAACACGTCAATCTCTGCTCTGTGGAGAGTCTGCATCCCCCCAGCATTAGCATGTGGCAGAACCAACAAAATCAGGGCAGATGCCTCCTGATGTCCTCCAGTCTCTTCAAGAAGGGAAGTCCATATTGCTCCCTGTTCTTTAACAACATCCTGTGCTATCCAATTTTGATAGCAAATTCCTCCTCAGTAGCAAATTCAGTGCTGGCTGCCAAATTTTCGGTGGTGACAGCAAATCTAGCAGTGGCATGGCCCCAGGGGGGTTCATATAACTTCATGTTACCACTGTGCCATTCTAACAGTGAAAATTTCCACCAGCTGTTTTTCAACCCAGATTTCAGTCCAAATGTATTATTTGGACTGAAAAATATATTAAACGGCCAATACTTTCAACAAACATAACAAATCATGGGCTGTATCATTGTTACTGTCATACCTCACCTTGCAAAGTCAATTTCAGAAGAAGAGGAAGACTTCATATTTCTCAGAAGGCTGGTATGGAAATAACCCCAGTTATTAGTGCTCTCCCAGGAACATCTGGAAGAAGGACCATTGACAGGGAAGTCTCAGAAGAGGGTACAGTAGATATAAAACTCATTTGTCCCAGAGAGAGGCACAGGTTGAAAAAATTACACCAAAATAGGCCAGCACTTTAAGGCAATCTGAGTACTAATTGGAAACATCTGGATGGGGGAAGCTAGCTGGGAGTTATAAATTGTGTGTGCTGGGAAGCAGGGCTTTTGTAGGAAATAACAGGTAAACTCATATCTTACCTGGAATTCTGTGCTGCCTCCCTGCGCTTCATTGTGAATTTAACCAATCTATTCAGACTGAAACAACAACTTGACCAATGGAGGGTATTTTATGAATAAAGACTGGCTTAAGTTGACTCACAGATGTTTGCTGTCTGCCACACAACAAATAGAATGCTGAGTACCGATACAGATACAGAAAGTAAATTCCAGTTCAGATATAGAAAGTGAAATATTACATGCTACATAAAGAACTCACAATTAAGAACTTCATAACTACCTCACAAGACACAGAACTCATAATTAAGAGCTTCCAGACAATGTTTTTTCTTTCAGCAATGCAAATTCTTATCTGGGTCACACAACCTGAACATGAAGTCAGGGCCAGCGCAAGGTTTTTTTGCACCCTAGGTGAGGGGCAGGGGTGGGGTGGGGCAGGGGGTGGGCGGCAGCAGGGGGCAGGGCAGCAGGGGGCGATGGATGGCGGGGGATGGCGACGGGCGTGGGGGCGGACGGCAATGGGCACAGGGTGGGCGGGCGGGCAGCGTCGAGCAACGGGGGGACAGATGGCAGTGGCCAGCAGCGGGGAGGGCAGCAGGGGGTCAGCAGGCTGGCCAGCGCCCGCTGTCCATTTTGGCGCCCTAGGCAACTGCCTAGTTCGCCTTAATGGATGCGCCGGCCCTGCATGAAGTCCATTTTTTTATGTCTCTATAACCACTCACAAAGCAAAGTCAGCTATCTACAAGATACATCTGTGAGAATGTGTTGTATTATTTCAGTGACCCATGCTTCTAAAGGGGTGATAAAGTCAAGAATGTACCTTAAAATTGGCATTGGGGTGGTTCTTTATAAATTGCCAATGCACCATTGGTGGTTCATCAAAATTGCCACGCTGAGTTAGTTATATAGCATTGGTTTATTAAAGACAGATAGAGATACAACACAGAACACATATAGTACAGAAAATAGGTTAGTAGACATCTTAGCTTAAGGGTCCAAGAGTCCCTTAAGGTTCCAAGGCATAGCACAGGCCAGATGGTTCGTTCTGCCCTGCTGTCCTGGACAAAGGACTAAATGACTTTCCATGGTTTTTATAGTTTTCTGTATGGTAAGCATGATCTAAGACTGACGTATTTAGTACGCCCCTACACGTGCCTACATGTGCTTACATGTGCTTGTTCATCAGCTCATGTTCTTGGCCTATAGCCATTTGGCCATCAAAGCCTAGAATGACCTGACCCTATTTCTTTGTTCAAAGTTGGTTCCTTATTCCTGGCTAACCGCCATATGTTGCTCTCAACAAAATGACACCTCGGCACTATAAGATGGTGCCAACAGTCTAGAGGATGGGTCATCATGACCATAGTCTTGTCTCCTACTTCCTAGCTTGGCTTATTCTAGCTAACCACAAAATATTTGCTGTTCTTCATAGACTGGCACCCACGCACTGTAAGAGATGGTGCCAAGTCTTAGAGGATGGGTTATGACCTTATCACCATTTCTCATGTTTATAAATCCTTATCAGGGGTCTGTTGTCTTGTGTAATTTGACTGTTAGACTGCTTACATTTTACTGGCATAGAATGTAGCTCCACTGTACAGTAGCTTGATGCCACTTATACTGCCATATTTCTTAATCCTGCAACTTCTAATTTGAAGAGGTATGTTAGGATTCTAGGCTAGTAGAGACTGAGAGCTCCACTATTGCAGACCAGGTAAGTGCAGAAGTGTAGATTCATTTTCACTTTAGTCCTGACTCCAGTGAAAATTAAACTAAACATGACAGCGGCCAGATACTGTAATTAGTCTACATATGATACCTGCATATCAGTATTCAGAGCATCCAGTATGGGCCCAGTTACTTGAGCCAGAAAATGACACAAGTCTGTTTGGACCTATACTACTATGATGATTCCTATTACTCTTTTAACTAGCAACATGCAATTCACCACCATTTATGAGATCTTGAATCCACTGCTTGAAGACATTATTTCACACTTTCTAATAGTAGGGTTGGCTGTGTCTGCTCTCATTCATTTCAACCAATAGGAGTGCTCCAGTTGCAAAGGGGAACTATGTGAATTTATTTCTCTTATCACTGAAATAGATGGACCAGCTGTTCTGAGTAGTATTTTATGACGACTGGAGTACCTGAATCTGGAAAAGATCACATGGGTAAGTTAACGGCTGTTCCAATTTCTTTTAAGCCAAGGCTCATTTATCTTAATTTTAACGGTTGAACTTTCTTTCAGGATTTGGAAATGACATAGTTGATTTGTACTAATGCACTAGATGGGGGGGGGCAATTAGTTATTCTCTGTTCTGAAGTCTTAATGTACCCAAGTGGAGAATATTGGGTCCAGGTAGATTCCCAGTTCTTGGAGCCTCACACAAAACATAACAGGCTATTCTTAAGTTAATTTGCCTACCCTAAGCTAGCAGCCTCAATAAATTTGTCAATTCCTTCGGGAAAACATGTTGTCATTGAAAGATGATGTTTTTAAAAGGTTTGGTCATCTTAATTTCTACAGTGACTAAGTAACTAGAGATATGAGAAAATGATTGTTCTCAATAACAAGCCATGTGAGCCATTGGCCCATAGTATCCCTTTATTAAGAAATAAAAGGAAAACCTTCAATTCCAGGGATCTGATCCAAGATTGGCTAGAGCCCAGGCGCATTGTAATAAATCCTGATAAGTGTGTACATGGACGTGCATTTTTGATTGCCCAAACATATTATGATCAGGTTATAAACTGCTTCTAGTCAAACAGATTGCATTATCCTTCTGAAAGGGGGTGGGTAGCAGCAATATGCTTGCATGTCAGAGATTGTTAGCCAACTGAGAGCAACAGTTACTGTACTTTTACATAGTTCTTCCTCCTAAACCACAGTGTTATTGTGAAATAAAACAACCCACGTAACAATGGCAGTTCATTAAGGCTTCTGAATGTTTGAAAAAGATTTTCCTAAATGCAGGTTAATTCAGATAGCATTCAGAAGGCCAGTAATTCAGTCTTTCTGAGGATTCTGGCAGTTGCCTGGGATTATCAGGCATACTTTCAAAAAGTGCCAGCTCAGCTCAGAATCTACCCCCATTAAAAGTATAGTAAATACACATATGCTATATCAGATCTAAAGCCTTGAAACCTCTGGTCTTCAGTTTCTGAAAACGCTATTCAGAATCCAAGGAGCAGACAATTCTAAAGTGCTTCTTAAAGTGTCTACCTGGGACACAACACTGGCAAAGGAGTGGCCAATGTAAAGTGCATCAGTTAGGTAAGATCATTTGAAATTTGTAGATTCAGTGCCACTAGTAAGCTGATGATACCGAAATTTGTATCTCCTTCTTATCTAGAAGGGTTTTATTTAAAAAATATTAAATTAGTGTGTGATGGTAGCAATGAACTTAAGGACATCAAACAAACCAAGGCTCAATCCAGATAGCACAAAAGTTTTTAATCAAAATGAAGTTGAGATATTACAGTGACAGTCTGGCCTCAAAGGCCAGAAATTTAGGTTCACAGCTTGGATATGATGATCCAGCCCACAACTTTGATCTCCAGGTCGCCCTACAGGACACTGGCTTGAAGAGTGTGTATAAAGCTGAAGCTAGTGTGCCAAATGCATCATTGCCTTAAAACGTGGCCATTGTTATGCATCTCTTAGTTACATCCCATTTAGAGTACAGTAATAGCATCATACTTTATGATGGACTGGAAACTTTGGTTAACGCAGAAGGCTGCAGCCAGGCCAGAGGGAAAGGTTGACTCTCTTGTTATGACAGCTTCATTGGCTCCCATTCTGTTGCTATGCACAGTTCATAATGCTGCTCATAACCTATAATGCTCTATGCAACTTTGGATGAGGCAATTGGAAAGCTGTTTTCTCTCATACAAATCTCCATTTGTTTTAAGATATGTGGAGATGTCCTTCCTGCCACTATCAAAGACTTGTTTAACAAAGATATGAAAGAGGGTTTCTTCTTGACTCTGAAACTTGCTGCCAAAGGAAGTTAGGTGGATGTCTCTCCCTCAAAGTGTCTCCTGCTAGAAAGGGATTTTTTCCAGGAAGCCTGAGTCTTACCTTCTACCTTGGTTACAGAATTCCCAAATTCCCATGCTTTCATGGAAAAAATGGTTAAGCCGCTGGTCCTTGCAGAAACCAAGTTTGGTCACTTTCATCTTTCCCTTAAACATGATGTCCTTGTAGAAGCACCAATGGAAATACCACATTTACTGGTCTGAGGAATAAGGTATGGTGCTTAATATGCCATGTAAGGTGCTCATTCAACTATGCTTCTTACTAGCTCTGAACATTGGCACCTGTGCTCAGATACTGCACATGTTGTGCTGACATGTACACCTGTCTGTGGCATTGCCCTCTGGGAATTGTTGCTCCTGCTGCCAGCCATGGTAGAAAATGGCTTGGAAATTTAATTACCACCACAGATCCAAAACAAAAGTACCTAGATGTGGGTCAATGAAAAAATAAAACACCTGGTTTTAAAAACAAATCTGAAGAGAATTGGTGCACACAGAGAAGATACTTACCAAGTAGAAGGCATATTAGTTGAATACGTCACAGCAGTCATCAAGAGTTTTTGCAAGACTAAGTGGTCAATGCCAATTACTTTAATATCAATATTAAAGAAATTTTATGGATGGACTTTCAAGTGTCTGAAGTTTCAGGCATTGAATGCTCATTACAGATGCTTGGTGTTTGCATCAAAGAGGTTTAATCATACACAACCCTTTTTTCTTGCGCATGATAATGGATGGAAATGATAGTATTTCTTTCCCACCAGAGATACTGAAACTTGTATTCCCATGGCCAAACTATACATTACAGAAGAATATCCACCATTAGAAGCTGAAATCTGTTAGTGTTCCAGAAACATGATTCATGCAGTCCTTTGTGACATGCAATTTTAGAAGAGATAGCCTTGTTAATCTATGCTAGCATGTCAGGCAAAACAAACACAAAAGATCAAATTAAAAAAAGAAGACAAAAACATAGTGGCGTCTTAAAGACTAACTGCTATATTTTTATGTGATTTTTTGTGAACGTCCATTCCTTTGTGTCAGAGCAATCATATAAATGACACTTGTGTTTACACCCAGAAGACCAATCAAAATAAAGCAATCTAATTTGCAACCGATGGGAGGTGTGGAAGCCTTCTGCTATGATAAACACATGTCTTCAGCATTTGTGGAATTCTCTCTTCCAGTCATGAATTATCTGAACATATAGTTGCCCCATAGTCTCAACATCAACACGTAAGGATTGACTACTAAGAAATATGTAGTAGTAGCACAGTTGCTATTACTTCCTCTCGCTTTCCAGACCCAAATCAATTGAAAGAGAGGGTCTTTGGGGAATTTAGAGGTAGCAAAGTAAGCTCAATATGTGGCAGAATTAGTCTGTAGACTGTGCATGGTCACATGAAGAAGGACAGGGAGTCCGTACTAGTTAGCCACAAGAAAGGAATTTAACAAATGCAACTTGCATGACAAACTACATTGCCACCCTATTGCTACCCTTGCCTGCTAACAACATACACACTGATGGGGAAAAATGAACATATGTTTGCAGTATCTTTTCTCATAAACAGAATCTTAGTTTCTATCCTAAACTATAGAAGAAATGGAAGGAGTGCTACTTGGTTCGTATCATAATACAACCAAGCATAAGAAGTTGAGTTCTCTTATTTTATAAAGAAAATTGAAAAGACATAAGAGCTGTGCTAGGGTAAATTGTTGAGTAATGTTGGCATTCAGTCTGTTGAAAAGAGAAGCACCAAATTAATTTGGTTTAAAGGTTTACAATTTAGGACCAAAACCTAAAGTTATATTTTTAAAATAGAACTATAGTGAAGTTCAAAATGACTCATGCTGTAGAATAAGAGACTTTCATCTAGCTCTGTTATATCTCTGCAGAGCTTGCTTCCTACTCTTAATGGAAAATAATAATTTAACAGTGGGAGTAGTTTTTATTTGAGTCTCAATGCTTTGAGTTTCAGAGTAAAGGTCCTAAATATATGCTGGTATCATTCATGTGAGGTTTCCTAACACAGAACTTTCCAGCTGCTTCAGAATTCTACTCCCACAATTCCTTGCAATTGGCCATGTTAGGTGATGCTGATGCGAGCTGCCGGTACCATTTTGGGGACCATGGAAATGAACCTATCTGAGGTATGAGAACCTCTTCCAATGCTTTGGTACAACCCAGTCTTAAAATGGGAACAACTTCTATTTATACTTCTGTGTTTCTTAAAGAAGGATGGAAATATAAATATTGGATTCAGATTTTGAGCTAAAGTACAGAGTAGACATGGGCATGACTCGGCGAAATCCTCATTTCTGTTTCCGTTCGTCGTTTCCGTTACCTAACGAGGAACGGTAACAAGAATTACTCCGCTCCAGCTCGAACCCGACACAATAAAGATAAATTGGGTCTGATTTGTCGTTGTCGTTCATGACATCGTGGCGATCACACGATGTCAAGCAGCACAGAAAAAAAGTTTTAAAAATAAAATAAAAAAAACCTTGATTCCCGGCCATAAAAGCAGGCGAAAATATGCCTGGCTCAGTGAGGGCACCTACCAGAGAGGGGTGGTTTCTGGGGGGGTCCCCGGCCTTCCCCCCTCTCCTGTCCTGGGCTGCTGGTACCAGGCTGGGGGGGGCATCCTCGTCGTCTCCATTTGCCATGCAGTGGGGGGGATCCAAAATGGCGACCGCAATATTTATTTTTAAATCGTGGCACATCCAGAAGTGTCAGTCACAACCTGGCCATGCAATTGGTGGAATGGCTCCAAAACTTTGCATGGTCCCATCCCATGGCCAGCCCATTATTGCGTGTGCGCAGGTGTAAAAAAATAAAAATAAAAATAAAAATAAAAATAAAATAAATGGAGACGTTTTATTGCAAGAAAAACCCACTGCTGCAACTATAAAAATTCAGGCATTTAAAATACCTAATTTTCACATGTTTCTGTGGTGCTTTGGTGGGTTTTTGGACCATGATTTAAAAATAAATATTGTGGTCGCCATTTTGGATCCCCCCCCCACCGCATGGCAAATGGAGACAAGGAGGATGCCCCCCCCAGCCTGGTACCAGCAGCCCAGGACAGGAGAGGGGGGAAGGCCGGGGACCCCCCCCCCCCCCAAACCCCCCCCCCCTGGTAGGTGCCCTCACTGAGCCAGACATATTTTTGCCTGCTTTTATGGCCGGGAATCGGGTGTTTTTTTAAAAACTTTTTTTCTGTGCTGCTTGGCAGCGTGTGATCACCGCGATGCCATGAACGACAACGACAAATCAGACCCAATTTATCTTTATTGTGTCGGGTTTGAGCTGGAGCAGAGTAATTCTCGTTACCATTCCTCGTTAGGCAACGGAAACGACGAACGGAAACAGAAACGAGGATTTCGCCGAGTCGTGCCCATGTCTACTAACCAACGTAATGTAAATGTATGGTACGCGGCGGCTACGCGTTACGCTTCCCTTCCCTTCTTAGTGGGTCAACTCAGAGGCACCCAGAGAGGTGCCTCCCAGAGCCCACTTACCCCAACCCCAACCCAAACGACAAACGGAAACGGAAACGACAATTTTTTTGAAATTTCCACGACAAACGGAAACAACCCGAAAGGGGCCCGTCCCGACAAATGACAACTCGAAATGTAATTTTTTCTGGTCGTGCCCATCTCTAGTACAGAGTACTTCAGTGCAATTCTCTTTAAAGGATGGGGAAGCCACACTGATTCAACTAACAATCAAACGTTTGATACCAGTTCAAAGCATTTTGCATTCAGAGGTGAAGTGACTTTCCTTTGCTCCATGTATATATAGAAACTGAACAGCACTGGCAGTTGACATTATTTCAATTGTGGCAATGAGCTAATCTCTTCCATTGTGTGAGGGAGAAATAGCTTATGTGACACACCAGTTCTGTCCTCCAAGAGAAAGTAAAAACTATGAGGTTAAAGAAGAATGGCTGGAAGTCTGACAGCACTGCCCTCAACCATCTATTGCTCTGCCTAATGGTAGTGCCAGCATTATCTAATATCTTGGACCCTTTATTGTAACCTACATTATATCAGAGTTTATATAGTAGAAAGCATGGATGCTCCAAAGAAACAGGATCATCTCTAGGTCCTTGTCAATGTGGATATAGTTCTCCCTGGCAAATGTAGGTGGATAACTTATGAAGTGTCCCAAAGCACTTCCATAGGATTACAACATGTTGTCAATGTGTTTACAATTCCAAAATGATTTGCCGAAAGAGTTCGGCATTACCTTACAGCCAGTCTTTTTAATCCTTCCCTTGTTAACTAGCCCCAGCTGTTCTTGTTGGCTCACCAGCCATTCTTTCTGAACTTGGGGTCCTCCTGCAAAGAGTTGAGGCATCCTGGAAGACAATTTGCAAATTATCATTTATCATCTGTCTGTCCAAGAAAGTGTAACTGTTGATAAGTATCAGAAAATTTGACTCCATTTCAAACAACAGATGTTCCCCCTCTGTGTTCTGAAATGGTATGGGTGAGGCTTTCCCTGCTGAAGTAAAACAGATCTCTGTTTCGACAAGAATGTGTAACCAACAAACACATTTTGTGATGAAGTAACAAAAGAAAGAAAAAGAACTTAGAGAAGTTACTTTCTGAGAATCCCCACTGAACATGGGCAATAGCTCAATGCCTAGTTATGGGTCAGTTATTGCACTGGTAGAGATTCTGTGCCAGGAATTGAATAAGAGAGTGTTTGTTTACATATTTCAATATGAACAGCCTTTTCAGCCATATTTCTCAAATGAAGCTCAGAGGGTTATGGTGGCCCTAATCCTTCCTGAATAGATAAAATCTGAAAATGACTCAAGGGAGAGCTCTTATTCAATGCAGGGCCATCGGTCTTTGGAGTCTACCAGGTCAATTGCTTTATGTTGTGATGGCATCTGGCCTGGATGTCTTCAAAAGGGGTGAGGGGAGGGGAGGATAGTAGAAAGACTAACCTAACATGATGTGTTCTTTGTTTGCATGATCTGAGCAGAGCTGTTAATGATAGGACATTTGAGAGGCTAACTCATATAGTCACAACATATCAGCAGTGACTTGATGGCACAAAACATCTTTTGAATTGTTTTGTTTTAAATTAGCAGACAATTGTATAGTGACAAGATGAATGGAATGGAGACTATGACAGGATAAAGGCACCAAAGTTTTGCTAACATCAAGTAGTAGCACCTCCAGGTAAAATGCAAAAAAACCCAGTAATTCCACAGCTTACACTATATGAGTGAGTCTCTGAATATTTGTTCTTATTTTTAATATATTTCATTAAAAATTTAACATCTGCATTTTTTAAAAAAATAATCTTTGTGTGTCTCCATTATTTTAACCAGACACAGGATCTCCTTGCAAGCATGAGTTTAATAAACCTCTTTAGCCAGAAAGGTCTCAGAAGTCCTGAAAGAATGTTACTTTCAGAATGTTATCTGTTAGAATGTTACTCTGTTATCTGCCACAGAGTACTACCCATAACGGGTAGGTTATTTGAAGGTGCTGACGCTGAGGGAAGCTCGGAAGATTGCTACAAGGAACCGAGCTTTCTCGGTGGTCACACCTCGTCTGTGGAACCATCTGCCCCCTGAGAGTGGTTTGGCTCTCGTGCTACAAGTTCTTAATTAGGTTAGATTGGTTAGTTTTATATTTGCTTACACATTGTATATTGTTTAATTAAATTATTTATTGTATTGTCTATGTCTTAACTTTTGTAAACCGCCCAGCGTGACCATTGGCCAGATTGTGTGGTATAAAAATCAAATAAATACTGTAAATGGATAAATGAATTACTGAATGTGCTAGAACGAACAACTACAGCTATTTGATTTTCTACGGTAAGCAGAAATACTTTAAATGTTCCTTACAAATTATATGCTATTTCCTTGAAAATACATGGCAAAATGACCCCTTTTCTAGAGAATTACGTTACTTTCTTTAAATCAAATCTGTTTTTGTTGACTCTTCAAAGAAATCCGTTCTTTTTAGTTGTTTTCTATTACTGTACCTTTATTTCTCTTTTAGGTTTCCAGATATATCCCTCTTTCACCCATGAATGCATACCATGTATCTTTTCAAAAAGCTCTTGCTGCCAAGCCTGTACTATATTTGTTCAGTGTTATAACAAAATTGTTGTTGTTCCTAGATGAAAAGTTTTTTTTTTTTTGAAGATCGGTATTATAACCCCTTCAGCCTGGATTCCTTTCAAATAAAAGAAGCTGTTTTATTCTTTTTGTTTGGTCAGCCCCCATTTTTAGATTCAGCATGTGGAGTGTTACTTTGTTCTGCACTCTTGTTCTGCTATAGCTTAGAGTAGTGGTTCTCAACCAGGGGGTCCCCAGTAGTTTCTGGACTGCAATTCCCAGAAACCCCTTCCAGCACAGTGAGTGGTAGAGGCTTCTGGGAGTTGCAGTCCAGGAACATCTGGGGACCCACAGGTTGAGAACCACTGGCTTAGAGGCAGATCTTGACAATTACAATAATCTGGCTATACCCTGGCAATAACAGTGGCCAAACCAGCCCAATTGCCTCTGATGTTATTAACTAAAACTCCCAGAATTCCTGTACATTGTCTAGGTGGGATGAATGGGAGTCCAAGTACAAATATTTGGAAGGCATCAAACAGGGGGTGGGGGTGCTTGGGCTTCCAGAACAGGGGAGACAAAAAGCACAGTTTGCATAGCACAATCTTGGGAGTTTGTGTCATGGAGGTTTGTATGAACGAACTGTGGTACATATGACAGTGAATAACAAATGGACTAAAACTTAAGAGATCTAGATTCAAACCCTCACTCAACCAAGAAGTTTTGCCAGGTGGAACTAATAAAACTATTTCTAAATATTTTAGCTTCAAAGCCAAATCAATTCAGACTTATGGTAAGTAACCCTTACCAGGGTCTTCTGTGCGTGTAGAATGGTTAGGTTTGCTATAATTCTTTTCCCAGCTCATGACACAAAACACACGTCATATTCATGTTTTGACCTTAAGACACTTTTTTGCAACAGTTTATACAGCATATAAAAACTGCTTGGAAGATGCAGGCATTCTCTTAACCGTTAGCAGTTAAATGTATCATTTCACTTCTGCAGTCAACTGAAGAACATTGGAGATTTGAGACTTTTGATGTGGCTTTTGATGTAATGCCATGGGATTTGTTCACCCTTTTGCAAAAGGTTGTGAAATGACAAGTATGGACAAAAATGCAAGCCATGTATGTCATGCTATCTTCTTCAGGAAAATTTGCCTTTCTTTTTAGCACCTTTCTAAATAGCAGAATTGCATTAATGTAGTGGTTCTCTAAAGGGCAAATCTAAGTCCAGAGCAGTCCATTTTCCATCCATGGCCTGAGTATTTTCAGCAGTGTAAATTGCTTGTGACTTGCTCTCAGTTTAGTTTTCTGGCAGCATCTTGCGCAGTATCTAAGGGAATTATAATTTTAGACTAGGTTTCTTGGAGCTGTCCATGTGTTTATATGGAATTATCCAAAATAAATTCTCAGGGACAGTAAATAAACAATGTCACAGAATCCTTGTTTCTCAATTGCTTCTAATATAAAATTCATTTGGCATCTTGGGCTGGAACTGGCCTCCTCAAGTTGAATTTCATGTGTAAGCATTTTGTCTCTGTTGTGTAAATCCAGAAACATGTTGTTGTTCTGTTTTCTGTAGCAATAAACATACAATTTAATCGTCTGTTTGCCAGAAGAGAGGTAATTTGAGCAGACAGTTTAGTGGACATCTTTATCTTTGAGTGGTGAAAGTGTGTATAACATGTGCTAAAATAAACCATTTATCATCTGCCTCATGTTGACATGAATTGTCCCCACTGGGGGAAAGTTTCCTTCAAGGATTTCCCTTTGATGTCCCAGTCTCAAAAGTACCATTTAGATGGGAGGCTTCTCTGCCATGCCATTTCGCATCAAGAATATCAGTCTCTGTAGTCACTTCTATATTGAAAACCTGATATAGCATTCCTGAAAATTCTCCAAGAGACTTACTGGAACCAACAGATAAAAGAATGTTAAAGTCATGGCACTGTTATGCCTAGTGTTGTTAATAATACTGTTATGCCACGCGCTGCCATCTTAGAATACCATATTATTCGTTAATGCTTGGCTTTCTACCCTGGATTCATAACTTTAATCTTCCAAGTGTCATATAAGTATATCAAATTGCAATCTTAAAATGAAAACTGAACAGAAAAAAAGCCCAAAGTAGACAGAAATACTATCCAGAACCGACGGAAAAACCTCGACATTCCCTACATGGCTGGAGTGTCTGAAAAACTTTAAAGGATTTTTTGCAAACACCACATCACTGTTTAATCCAAGCCCACAAACACACTAAGGCAGAGACTCGTCCATCCAAAGGACCCGATACCAAAACACAAAAGGAGCAATATAGTATATGCAGTCCAGTGCAGTGAGGAGTGTGCAGACCTCTACATTAGAGAAACTAAACAGCCATTAAACAGAAGGATGGCCCAACATAGGAGAGACAGCAGCTCAGGACCAAAATCAGCAGTACACATCCACTTGAAGGACAAAGGGCACTCATTCAAAGATGAAGATGTACACATATTAGACAGAGAGGATAGGTGTCAGGCCTCTCTGCCAGAAGCTATCATAGAATCATAGAGTTGGAAGAGACCTCAAGAGCCATCTAGTCCAATCCCCTGCCATGCAGGAAGCCCATCACAGTATTTCCGACAGATGGCCATCCAGCCTCTGCTTAAAAACCTCCGAAGAAGGAGACTCCACCACCCTTTGTGGCAGCATATTCCACTGCCGAACAGCTCTAACTGTCATGAAGTTCTTCCTAATGTTCAAATGGAATCTCTTTTCCTGTAGTTTGAAACCATTGCCCCAAGTCCTAGTCTCTGAAGCCACGGAAAACAAACCTGTTCCCTCTTCAATATGACATCCTTTCAAATATTTAAACATAGCTATAATATCCCCTCTCAGTCTTCTTTTAGAGAGGCTAAACATTCCCAGTTCCCTAAGCCGTTCCTCATAAGACATATCCTCCAGACCCTCAACCATCCTGGTCGCCCTCCTCTGCACCCGCTCAAGGTGGTCAACATCCTTTTTAAGCTGAGGTGCACAGAACTGGACACAGTACTCCAGGTGGGGTCTGACCAGAGCAGAATAGAGTGGTACTATTACTTCCCTTGATCTAGACACTATGTTTCTGTTGATGCAACCAAGAATCGCATTGGCTTTCCTGGCCGCCGCATCACACTGCTGATTCATGTTCAATTTGTGCTCCACCAAGACTCCCAGATCCCTTTCACAGGTACTATTCTCCAGCCAAGTGTCCCCCATCCTATATCTGTGCAATTCATTCTTTTTACCTAGATGTAGCACCCTACATTTCCCTCTGCTGAAATCCATTCCATTAGCTTTGGCCCAGCATTCTAATCTGTCAAGGTCCTTTTGGATTTTCATCCTATCCTCTAGGGAATTAGCAAGCCCTCCCAATTTGGTATCATCTGCAAATTTAATTAGCATACTCTCTATTCCTACCTCCAAGTCATTGATAAAGGTATTGAACAGCACTGGACCCAGAACAGAACCCTGGGGCACCCCACTGGTCACGTCTCTCGAGGCTGAAGAGAAGCCATTTATGATCACCCTTTGGGTGCAATCAGTCAACCAATTACAAATCCACCTAACAGTAGCACTATCTATCCCACTTCCTACTAACTTCTTAGCAAGAATACCATGGGGAACCTTATCGAAGGCCTTGCTAAAGTCCAGATAAGCAATATCCACAGCATTCCCCTCATCCATCAGGCCTGTAATTCTATCAAAGAAAGAGATCAAATTAGTCTGGCATGACTTGTTTTTAAGAAACCCGTGTTGACTTCTTGTAATGACAGCATTATTTGTTAAATAATTGCAGACTGACTGTTTAATAATCTGCTCTAGGATCTTTCCAGGAATTGAAGTCAAGCTGACTGGGCGGTAATTATTTGGGTCCTCTTTTTTCCCCTTTTTGAAGATGGGGACAACATTAGCCCTCCTCCAATCGATGGGGACTTCCCCTGTTCTCCAGGACTTCTCAAAGATTATTGCCAATGGTTCTGAAATTACTTCTGCCAGTTCTTTTAATATCCTTGAGTGTAATTCATCTGGCCCAGGAGACTTAAATTCATTTAATGTTTCTAGGTGTTCCTGTACTTCCTCTCTACCTATTCTATGTTGCAATTCCCATCCTACCTCATCTAGTCTTTGTCCCAGTGGATCTCTTTCTTCCTTTTTGGAGAAAACAGAGGCAAAGAAGGTGTTGAGTAGTTCTGCCTTTTCCTTATCTCCTGTTAGTAACTGGTTATCCTCTCCATGCAGAGAGCCTATCATGTCCTTATTTTTCCTTTTGCTGCGGACATAACTAAAGAAACCCTTTTTACTATCTTTAATCTCTCTGGCAAGTCTAAGTTCGTTTTGCGCTTTAGCTTTTTTTTACCTTCCCCCTGCATATATTAGCTGTTTGCGGATATTCCTCTTTGGTGCATTTCCCATTTTTCCATTCCTTGCACTTGTTTTTCTTTATAGTTAGCTGAGTTGAAAGTTTTTTAGTAAACCATTGTGGTTTCTTTAGACCGGTGTTCCCCAACCTCTGGTCCGCGGACCGGTGCCAGTCCGTGGATCAATCGGCACCGGGCCGCCCGAGGAAACCAGGGAAATTCCTCCTCCCTTCCGTCCCCAATCTCTTCAGCACCCGCCTCGGGAGGAGGAGGAGGGAGGAGGAGGAGGCAGGGGAGCCAATGAGCGCTGTGCTTGTTGGGGGCGGCCCGCTGCCCAATGGGCGGGTGGCTTGTTGCGTTGCGGGGGCTGCCGCCGTGGTCGCTGGTGGTGCTGTCGCTCCTCCTCCTCGTCCTGATAGGGGCCGGAGGCGGCGACGGCAGCAGCAGCACCAGCAGCAGGAGGAGGAGGAACAACAAAGAGTAGGGCTCGCAGAAGGCGGAGGCGGCGCGCGCGTGCCCGCCAGGCGGGAGCGACCCTTAGCAACCGCAGCGGCGGCTGCGGCGGCAGCCCACCCACCCACCGACCGGCCCGCCAGCCATGGGGGTGGTGGCGGCTCCGGCAGCGGCGGCGGAGGGAGGAGGAGGAGGAGGCCGCTGAGGGGGGTTCTCGGTCGCGGCGCGGATGAAGGCAGGACGCTGGTAAGCCAGCCTCTCCCCTCTATCGCTCTCCTCCCTCTTGGTGTGTGTGTGTGTGGAGGGCGGAGAGGGAGGGCTGGGGGGGTCACGGGAAGGAGCCTCGCTGTGGCTGCCGAAGCGCCCGGGGTGACAGCTTGCCTCGCCTTTTCCTTTATTTATTTATTTATTTATTTATTTATTTATTTATTTCAGAGTGGTTTTTTTTACCCCGCCTTTCTCCTTGGAAAAGACCCCCAGGGCGGCTTATGTCAATGAGGGATAAGCTATACAGCCCAGAACAATTAGGACAAGTTCGAGTATTGAGAAAGGGGGGGAATGGACTGAGGGTCGTCTTATTACAACATCTTCCTTCCCCTTCCCCCCGCCCCACTCGCCCCGAGGCTTATCTTCCATCAGGAGGAATTGCCCACTGACCACACACACACCACCACCACCACCACCACCGTAGGAACGGACTGTCTTCTCCCTCCCTCCCTCTTCCCCGTGAGTGACCAAGGTCTCCCTGCAAGCGTTCCTCGGGGCATGGACTGTGTTCAAGCTTCAAGGGGTTCCCTTTTTCTAAAGGCACACTTGGATGGCAAGACCCTTCTAGTTCTCCTCAGAACAAGTGGCCAGATTCTCTTTTGTTTATTCACATGTATTCTCCACCCTTAGGGTTATTTGAAACACATACAAAATATATTCAAATATGGGTTATGTGCAAAAAATAATTCCTTTCAGAAATCCCTAGCCACAAACGACTTACCCAAAGAACAATGTCTGAGTGCTGAAAGATGCCATGATATATGCCCAGAGTAGCTGTGCAGCTAGATGGAGTAGTATATAAACTAAATCAATTAAATAAATTAAATAAATAAATAAATAAATATGTTGGGCCTCCAGAGTGTAGCATTCTATCAGGAAGCAGGCAGAGACTTCTTAGGAACTGCGGCAATGGCTGTCTGACTTTTGGAGGGCACAACTCAAAGAATGTGAATTTGAAGTTGACAATGGATGTGCAACAGGGTTGCCAGTCCAACAGCATCTCATTCCCTGGGCCACCAATTCCCGCCCCCCCCCCACTCTCCGGCCTCATGTCAAGGAAGGGCGAAGGGTCCCAAGACCTCACGGCGGTTCGGTAGCTTTAAAAAAAGGTCAGGCGACAGCGTGGACGGGGAGCTCCCCCCGCCAAGAGCGGCTCCTGTCTTCCAAAGTGGTTGCGAATAAACTCTGGAATTGGAATGATCTCCTTGCGTTTATATGCTTCCAAACCTAGCCGTTTGAAAGCATGTGAAATGCAAGTCAGATAAAGAGACGCCCCCGGGGGGGGAAATGTGAGGAAGTAAAAACAGTGCTTCCTTGCAGGGATGCCATGGACTCGCACAACACTGGCTCTTCGGCTTGAGTACGGAGATGAGCACCGCCCCCTAGAGTGGGAAACGACTAGCACGCATGTGCGTCAGCGGCGAGGGGGCATTTACCTTTTTTATCTTATTAAATCAAAACAAGCGGGCCAGAGAAAAATTATCAAACATTTACCGGTCCGCAGTGATAAAAAGGTTGGGGAGCACTGCTTTAGACCTCTGCCATTTTTTCTTCTTGTTGGAACAGTTTTATATTGTGCCTTTAATATCTCACTTTTAAGTAACTCCCATCCATCTTGGACTCCCTTCTCTTTCAGTGTTTCATTCCATGGAATCACAGCCATCTGTTCACAGAAGGCATCATCCCACTCCTCCGGCTGGCTTGGGGGTCTATAATATACCCCCACAGTGGCATCCCTCCTAGTTTTTTCACCCCTGATTTTAACCCAAATACTTTCAATATGGTTCCCCTGCTGTTTATCTTGTATTTCTTCAGCAGTATATATGTCAATATATAAAGCTACACCTCCTCCTTTTGTACTCAGCCTGTTTCTTTGAAACAGGTTATACCCTCCAATGACTACATTCCAATCATACGTCTCATCCCACCATGTTTCAGTGATGCCAATTATGTCATATTTATTTTGCTGTATTAGGAGTTCCAGCTCCTCTTGTTTGTTTCCCATGCTCTGTGCATTGGTGTAGAGACATTTGAGGCTGCGTGTGCTTCTTACATGTCCTTTGCTTAAACAGTTTTTCCTTGCACTGATGGTCTGCACTACTTCTTGTCCTGCTCCTATTTCAACATTTGGGCTAGTCTCCACAACCCCTTCTGGGTCTCCACCGTTAAGAGAATTTTCTCCCTTCCCCTGCAAACTCAGTTTAAAGCTCTCCTTATTAAATCTGCAATCCTCTTGGCAAAAAGATTCCTACCAGCAGTGGTGAAGTGCACCCCATCCTGGCCCAATATCCCATCTGAATGAAAAAGCAAACCATGGTCCAAAAATCCGAATCTTTCCTGCTGGCACCATCTCTGAAACCTGCCAGAACCCTGCCTGTCACAGAACCTGAATCTGAGGGGTTAAATGGTGAAGAGCTGCTGGAGGAGCCTTGCAGCTCAAATCAGCAGGCAGCTGGGTCTGATGACTCAGCTGAAAACATATCTCCTCCTCCTAGAAGGGCCATGAGCAGGATTCTGCAAAGACGTGCTACCAGGAGAGCTAGGGAAAGGGTCTTTGATGCTAGATGGGGAATCAGATAAGGAAGCCCTGAGTACTAGCAGAAGCCTTTCCAGAAGTAAGGGTGTGTTCCCTGTTTTGGGATAAAGCTGGCAAGCTCACCTTGAGCTCTCTGTGGGAGCAACGCGTCATTTGAACTTGCAACCACGTTCCTGTCTGTGACCTTGGCTCTGTTTCCTGACTTCAGACTGGCTTCCTGGACAACGGCTTGATCTGTTCCCTTGGGTTTGGCATCTGTTTTCCGTGAGATATTCTGGTTTTGACTTGGACTGGTAATTGCTGGGAGTTGGATTCTGTTATTTATCTGGCACTTGATTGTTAGCAAAGGACTTGAACTTGCCTGGCTTTCCACTAAAGATCTTGGCAAAGAACTGAACCCTGTTTGTGTGTGTGCTCTGTGTGCGGGGCTTGGCAAAACCTATTCCGGAGACTGAAGAGTTAATGCCTGAAGAAGCCCCAGATGGGGTTTCAGGGCTGTCAGTACCTCCAGCAGCTGCAAGGGAGAGTGAGTTAGCATCTTCAGGGGATTCTCCACTCCCACAGAGGGCTGCTTGTCAAAGGCAACAAAGACTTACAACTAGGAGAAATAGAGACAAGCTATATCTGAGCCATAGACATTTACGCTCAAACAGACGTGAGTTTTGACAGGGTTACTTTCTGGAGAAATGTATGTTGCTCTCTGAAGACATAAATTAAGCATTCAGAATCAGGACTGAGGCAATTGTGGGAGCAACAGGTTGATATAACAATGTGCTACTGCTATCCTGCTTGCTCCTTGTTCCTCCTTAGTATGATCCTGGACCTTGTCTCTCTTGGCTCTGGACTTCATCTCGCTTCATGGCCCTGGCATAAGCTACTGTTGGCATTCCAGCTTTGACCCCTGGACTGTTTATTTTGGACTCTTCTTTGCTCTCTGACTAGGCATGAGCTTGCTATATGTTTTCTGGACTCTGATTTACTTCTGATTTGCTGCATTAGGTGTTTGGTTCTGAGTTTGCATCAAAAGCCTGAATGTACCTATGTGTGTGAGTCCATGGGTCCCAACAATAGGTGGTTTGAAAGAGGAGTCAGGGAAGCCATTCATGTCAGCATTGAAAATGCCTCTCTCAACAAAGGTGTGGGGCTCAGGCACAGTCTATCTGCTACTTACCAGGCAGTGATTCCAACAATACCTAGACAATCAATAATACTTCATGCCTTTACCACCAAAGCCATGGCTAAGAACCCAGAGTTTATGGGCTTCAGCACCTTAGGCCATAGTTCACCTTAAGGCCTATTGAGACCATTGTCTACCTAATGAGCCTATTCAGGTCACTGTTCATCTTTATGAGTCTATTTCAGACCAGGGTGACAAGAGGTCTAAGTGGAATATAACACGGAGGACTCGCAATTAGCTTTCCTCAGACTGACGAAGCTGTTTGGGTGAGGAGTGAAACGTTTCAATCTCTCAAGAAAAGAAGTCCAGTTACCATGACTCAGCTTCCAGATCAGTGTTTTAATGTTAAGCATGAACTAAAACTGGTTAGATGACACAGTGAAGGTGATGACCCTTGGAAGCAAGGAAAATCCAACAAGCAAACAAAAAGAAAATAACATCCAAAAACATCTGCTTATAAAGTTACAGATTTTTATAGAGGTTTTTCTGGGCAAAGCATAATGGATACATCTTCTCAGCAAAGCCCCTTGTGTGCCTGATTTTGACAGAAACATTCCATCAACTCCATTCATTTGAAATCTTACCTCATGTGACATAGAGGAAAATAAAGCATGCACCCAAATGAAACATTCTAGCAAGCTATACATTTTTCTGTTTCTAGGTGAAAGGGGAAATGTACATTTCTGAACAGTTTGACATTCTTGACAAAATCCAGTTCAGATTGACTGTGATTACTTTGCACTGAAATCAGTGGAACAATCTGTTAATCCTGACTGATGTCCATTCATTACTTTAAGTGAGACACACCTACAATCCATCATCTATTCTACAAGGAGATTGGTCCCTACAAACTTTCATATACAGAAGAATCACAGCTAAATAATGGCTGAATCTTTCTGGATTGTATATTTTGCCTTTGGCCTTCTCTCAATGCAGTGATACATGAGGACAATAACCCAGTGCCCTCCAGATGTTGGGACAACAGCCAATTATTTATTATTATTATTATT
>JAHTLZ010000204.1:33567448-33590104 GCA_023846285.1 Phrynocephalus versicolor
CTCAGGACCAGAATCACTGGTGTATCTTCATTTGAAGGACAAAGGACACTCATTCAAAACTGAGGATGTACACATATTAGACAGAGAAGTTAGGTAGTTTGAGAGAGAACTAAGGGATGACATTAATGTGTGTATAGAAAATCCCTCTCACAACAGGGGTGGGGGACTTATCAGCATTTGTCTCCCATTTATAGTGCTTATACAGTGGTACCTCAGATAACGATGGTAATTCATTCTCCGAGGTTAGTCATTATCCAAAACACGTCATTATCTGAAATGCAGTTTCCCATAGGAATGAATGGGAAACCGATTAATCCGTTCCAGAGCCTAGGGAAAAGGCACAGACACCTGGTTTTTTGCTCAAAACTCTTTATAAAGTGCACTTTAAAGGTACAGATGCAATGCCACCTGGGATAACTCTTTTTTACTGATGCATGCTGAAAATTCATTATCCGAGGGAGTCCATAGGGAAAATTCGTTATCCGAGGCAGTCCATAGGAAAATTCGTTATCCAAGGCAGCCCATAGAGAAAATTCGTTATCCAAGGCAGACCTATAGCTAGAAATTCCGATTCGTTATCCGAGGCAGCCCATAGGGAAAATTTGTTATCAGAGGCAGTCCTATACCCGTAAATTTGCAGTCATCCGAAAAATTCGTTATCCGGGGCAGTTGTTATCTGAGGTACTACTGTATATGCTTTTATTGATCCCCAGACTAATCAGAACCACTTCACACCTCCACCAGAAAGGCCACGGATAATGACCCATACTTAATGGGTGTTGGAAAGGACTGCATAGGTCTGACTTTCACACACCCCAGGCCATTGTCCACCTAATGAGCCTATTCGGGGCGGGGGGCAGGGGCGAAACCAAAGTGAACTATAAATTGCAGGTCTCTTACCAACTTTCCTCAGACCAAAGAAGCTACAATAATAACTTAGATAACGAATGCCTCTGATAACGAATAGTTCTGATAGTGAATTGAAATTTCCTGGTATAGGGCTGCCTCGGATAACAAATGTTCCCTATGGGCTGCCTTTGATAACAATTTTTTCATTATGCCTTGTTAAAAATAGTGTACCCAGGATGCATTGCGCACACACCCATAGTTTATGGAAGGGTGGGAGGAGTTAGAGCATTTTTCATGGTGTTTTGGAGCCATTTTGGACATTTTTTGCTGAGGGATTTGGACCTTTCGAACTTGCAAAGTTAGGGAGTTAGCTTTTATTAATCTTTGCACTGCTTCTTTTTGCATTTTTGCTGGGAACAGGCTGGGGTAGTCTTGCTGCTTTCTTCTCTCCATGTTTGCAATCTTTTCCATCACTCTGCAGGCAAAAATGGGCTGGGGTTCTCTTGCTGCTCGTGTTTCTTTATGTTTGCATTTTTTCCTCATTCTCATTTTTGGCAGGAACAGGCTGGGGTAGTCTTGCTGCTTTCTTTTCTCCATGTTTGCATTGCACTGAAGGGCAGGATGTTTGGGGGGGGGGTTCCAGCACTGCATGCCTTTAAAGTGTATTTTATAAAGAGGTATGGGGGGAAAGAACAGCGTTTTGCCCTTTTTTGTCCTCCAGAATGGATTAATAGGTTTCCTATTTATTTCAATGGGAACCTGCGTTTTGGATAAAGATTTTTTTGGATAATGAATTGCCTGGGAGAATGAATTAAATTCATTATCCGAGGCACCACTGTACTTGGATGAGAAGTGAAACATTTTGATCCCACAAGAAAGGAAGTCCAGTTGCCATGACTCAACTCCCAGATTGAATAAAGGAAGAGCATGGAGCAAAAAATGTGTATTGCTGCTTTTCAGACCATGCAGCTTTGTGCACTAGAGCCCAATGAGATCACATTGATGAGCCATGGGTGAGGAATATATGGTACTCTCAATGGTTGACTGCAATTGTCATTAGCTATGGCTAGCATAATTACTGATGATACAAGATGGGAGATGCAACTGAGGAACATCTGTAAAGCCACGTATTCCCCATCCCCTCATATAAGAACTCCAGAAAAATAAGCACTTCAGTCTTGCCAAATGTTTAAGCAACTGTCAGGTGACCCCAAAGTTGACTAATATGGGAAAAGCCATATGCAAAGACCTCTCCGTACTTTTTAACAAGTCATTAAGCTGAAATTGGTTACTCCAATTCTGATGGATCAAAACCCAAAATGTAATCACGGTCTTGTTTGAAGAACAATGCTCTAAAGAAAAAGTTCTGAAGATCCAGGGAAAAGGTCTACAAACATGTATATGGAAAAGTTATTTGGGGGGTTTGGACAAGCCATGAGGAAAACACACTCAGGGGGGTTGCCTTGCCCTGTCATGTGCACTGTTGCATTTTTATGGCTTCAGTGTTGGGTGTGAAAGGGAGAATGACACTGCTCTTAGAGCCCACACATGACCAAAATCCTGGATTACTCATGGTTTTTTATTCACATGTAAATCCTGTATACAAGCAGCAACCACACTTTTTTAGACCCCATGTTGAAACCATGAAGAACACAGTGGAGAAAGGAAAGCTAAGTTCTTCCATCCAAAAGTGTTCACTTCACCATGCCATTTAGGCCTAAATATTACTAATCTATATTTTGGTAGTTACTTTGTGGGGAACTCAGGAATTGTGTGTAAAGTGAAAGGAGAATTGTTCAAGTAAAAATGGGTTATACCCATCTACAGTGACCGTTGGTACATATAATGCCTCCGCCCCCAAGAAAAGAACTACAGTTCACTAGACACAACTCCATTTACAGATGTTTGGTTTTGCTCATCTGTTTTTCATTTTATTTCACTGAAGAAGATACATTTGTGAAGAAGACATTTTCTGAGCACATTGTGGGCTACATTCATCCACAGGTACAAAAGATATGCTTACATTTAAAATGAACACACTCAAAAAGAAACACTTATAATTTATGCAGACAATATCCAGTGTGTGACGCACAGTGCCTCTGAATGAATAGTGCACGACACTCCTGTGCAAGGATTAAGGAAGGCATACATTCCATTAGCCTATGTAGCTCTCATGGAAAAGATAAACACCAGAGGAACCCTTCTCTATGAACTTACAAACTATCTACTCAAACTTTCTTTGTGTGCTTCCTAATAGGAGTGAAATGGGCCAACCTACATTCAAGCAAGTGGCCTTTTACGACAATATTTTTAATCTGGTTGCATCTTGTTCACATG
Source organism: Phrynocephalus versicolor (assembly GCA_023846285.1). Lineage (NCBI taxonomy): Eukaryota > Metazoa > Chordata > Lepidosauria > Squamata > Agamidae > Phrynocephalus > Phrynocephalus versicolor. Next base: position 33,570,635 of record JAHTLZ010000204.1, read on the forward strand.
TTACATATACAGCCGAAGAAATGTAAAGCATTTTCTCCCAAGCCATGGTAAAATCCCTTTGATATGACCAGTTTCACAATCAGTGTATTCCCAGTTTCGCTAAGGGAATAAAATATTGGTCAGTTGCTCTTGTGTGACTACTATTTAAGTGAGTAGGGTTTTAGCTAGAGTAACAGACTGTTCATGTAACATTATATTTCCCCATATTTACATGACCAAACTACATCCAAAAGTGAGTGTTACACTCACTCAATTAAAAATAATGAAAAAGGCTGTATGGTGCCCAAAACAATGCAAATGTAAGAGCAGGTGGTACCTTTATTAACCCACAAAAATCAAGCAAATAAGCTTGAGGTTTTTCAGTTTAAAAAGCCTTTGGAGTGGTGTCTTTGGAGAGGCTTCACTACTTCCTGAATCATAAATATGTAATAAGCAGATGACCACACAAAATAAAATGCCAAGGGTTTGCTAAGTAAAAATGAGGTTCTGATCATTTTCTTTCTAACTTTTTTTTCTTTCTAAATTGACAGCCTGAAAAGGAAATGATATTGGTTTGGCTCATGTACTGAGATCAGATGGAAATTTGTGGAACTTTCCCACCACTCTGCCTTGCTTGTAGGCCCTCTTGAACTGGGTGGGAGGAGCTGCAGGGTGCTGATGATGACGAGTTGGCCAAAACTGAGGAAAAGGGGATCTTGCATGGGAAGAGCAATTTTCGTGCAAGGTCCAGCCACCCACTTCTGCAGCTCTTGATGTTTCATTACATGCTGATCGGAAAAGTTCCCCAACCCTCCGAAGAAAGGTTTCAGGGGACAGAAAGGGCTGAATAGGTAGTAGGCTCCCACATACATCCCATGTGAGAGACATTCTGGCCTGCAAATCTAGCAAAAGGTCACAGGTGTGCAAGAGAACACAAGAAAGGGGCATTCCATTGCTGCCTTTGCTTTGGAGCTCTCAGATCCAAAGAGTGTTCTCAGGGTTCTTCTAGATGGTAGAAAACTTATACTCCCCCATTTCTCCAGGTTCGTCTCTGCTTGTCCAAATCAACCACAGAGCATATGCAGAGCTGCAACCTAAACTTCATTTAGAACATGTCGGTTTCACTAAATACCACTTCAAGAAGTCTGAACAAAGCCTTTAATGACTATGTAAGAATCAACTTCCTGGCTGGACCTTCTCCTCTCAAACAGGTATTTCATTTCATTTGATGTTGTTTTGATTTTGGCATTTTAAGTTAACTGAAAGCTTATGATCGGAAGCTCAGATTGCAGAACTAGACTTCCTCTGGGCAACATTGCTAAACTCTACCTGATCCCCACCTATTATAAGCTGAATTAAAAAATAAACCACACCTCAAAAGGGGAGAACAAAACCCAGAAAGGCACAGCCTTCATTACTGTCTGGTCTGAACAATGACAAATTTTACATCGTATGGATGGTAGGAAAACTGTCAATAACATCTGTGATAAATCAGGTACACTTCATTTAGAAGAGCCTTCACTCATTTGAGCATTGCCAATACATTTCAATAAGGCCAGGAAGGCAACACATCGTTTATGCAAATATTATGGTCTATTATCCCTCAGATAACTGGTTTGGCGTGGTAAGTGGTTTGTTCACAAATAACCCCCCACATACACACACAAATCTATGCGTAGCTCTGCCTTGGTCTAAATGACAACAGCATGGTGGGAAATCTTCTCCGGAGGCAGACAAAAGCAAAATATCCTATTCCTGCTAAGAAACCAAACAAAAGAGTCGTGCCAAGCACTTTTGGCGCCCTCTTCTTTGCCACCCGAAATGCAGTCGGAAGAACTGCTGAGATTAATATGTTATTGACATGTCCTAAAACCTTGTGGAATGTTTTTCTCTTCAAGACACGCTCATAATAGGCTTCTAAATTAGGTCGCTTCCCATTTCCCCAGTTTCGTCTTGCCAGTCCAATGAATTTCAGTCGATGCAATGTAACAGCAAGGGATACATCGGCCAAACTGAAAAACTCGCCACAGAGCCAAGGCTGGTGCCCATTTTCTAATAAGAAATAAAGAGCTAAAGAGGTTAGTAGCATGCATTTGGTTACAAAAATTCAATGGGATTCTTACTATTTTTGGTACTGTGTTTAATACCCCATTCCTCCAGATTGTTTTGGTAAAGACATGATAAATTCATGAGTAAAGGCTAGACAACTGCTTATAATAGCTGAAACATTATCAATCTAAAACGAATTACCTCAAAGTCTAGATCAGGGGTTCTCAAAGTTTTCAAACAGCGGGCCGGTCTACCACCGCCCAGACATCACTGGGGGCCGGATCACAGTCCAAAAGCAGCTGCGGAGGTTGGCTTGCTCACAAAACAGGGGGTAGGTGGGGGGTTGCAATTGGTCCCAGGGGCCGGATTCAGGACCTGGGGGGGCCGCACCCGGCCCCGGGGCCTTAGGTTGAGGACCCCTGCTCTAGATTAAATGAACTGAAAAACCAAGTTTCCCCTTTTTAACCTTGGAAATGGGATCACCTTTATTGATGTTTAAAACACCCCTTGGTTAAGATTATCCAAACCACTACATATGAATTGATGGCAACCATTTTGGATTAGGATTTGTTGATGACATAACTGTCAATGGTCTTACTCACTGAAGATAAGATCGAAGCTTCCATGCAACTAATACAACACGGGGCAGCCAAATTACTGACACAAACACCATACAGTATTGTCAGCCAATACCCTCCGATTCCAAGTTCAATGTACTAGTGACAACATTTAATGTCCTTCTATACTAGAAATAATGCCTCTCCCTATATAGCGGTACCTCGGTTTGAGAATGCCTTAGTAAAAGAAAAACTAGGTTTAAGAAAATAAATTATTGGAAATGGAGATGCCTCAGTTAAAGAAAAGTTTTCAATGGAATGTCCCGGTTTAAAGCTTTTTTACCTCCAGAATGGATTAATTGGTTTTCAATGCATTCCTATGGGAAACTGCATTTTGGTTTAGAAATTATTCACAATAAAAACAGCCCTGAGAACAAATTAATTACTTAAACAATGGTATCACTGTATCTGGCCAAACACTATGGTATGCTCGGTAGGCCTACTCCTGCATTTGACTGCTGAAAAAAGAAAATTATGTGGAGATCCAGGAAAGGCTACTGTCTTCTGTAGAATTCTGATAGTAGAATACCTCCTGGTTTAAATGTTGGCCTTATTTCAGCACTAAATTAATAGTGATTGCTCCCCGAGAACTGCTTTCCTTAAGGCCTCATGATAAGTTAGGACCGTGAATGGAGCTCAAAAACCAGCTAGGCAGTCCAAGTTGTCCTGCTGTTACATCTTCTCCTTAACTTATCCTTGTTTAAAAAAGAAGCTGTAGAATGATCCAATAATTGCAGCTTCTGAATGCTCAATGAGGGCAGGCTCATGTAGAATAGACACTGACAGCTATCAGTGATAGAGAATGGATGAAGCCAAAGTACTTACCTGGTGTTTCTTCATTTCTTCTCTGCAACTCAGTCTCAACCTGGTCCAACACTTTTTCCAGTTCATCCAATATTTTCTTTAAGTATTTTATGTTATCATGATCCATCAGTTTAGACTAGAAAAATAAATAAATAGATGAAATATTTATGCCAAAAAATACCTCAATATAACTTTACCTAAACACAGTGAGGATTAATTCTGAGGAAGCATGCATTTGGTTTGGATCTATGAACATAAACACAGATAGAAGAAATAGGAGGACATCCATACAAAAGCAAAGTTGCCATAAAGAATGTTGGTTCATATGGGATTTTTCTTAGGATAAGATCACTGCCAAGTGGTATCCCATTAGTAATATCTTATGACAACCACAGTAACCATGGCATGCTGAATCTGCTTTTTATCAATCATATAAATTCTAGACTTACTTTGAGACGTTTCTGCTTTGCTATATATGCATCTTGTAAATCTGGGTTTTCTTCAGCAAGTTTCTTTAATTCAGATTCAGTGTTACCGATTTGGCCTTATAAAAGAACAATCAACTCACTGAAAAGTTTCCATAAGCTCATTTAAAATTTAACAAATGTGTCCAACGTTAAAGGCTAATACTTCAACATGTTTCAATTAAACACATGGGGCAGGAACTTGTTAAAATAAAAAATCACTATCAAAAGAACGTTATCTGCCTATTCCAATATTTTATTCACATAATACAAAAAACCCTAAAGTCCTAAATTTAAAATTAATCCCACAGATATGTGATTGTTTCTGTGAATGAAAAGCAGCATTTAATAGTTAGACAAATTTGGCTGTGTTATTTCATTCTTGTAATTTATTTAGTTCTTATGAGAAATAAACAGAAATATGTCTCTGGCATTTGAGGCCAGTCTCTGCCCTCTCTTCCTGTTTCATTTGTTTGTTTACTTGATTGCTTGTTTTCTTGCTAGCTGGCTGGCTTCCTGCTTGCTTGCTTGTTTTGTGGCTTTCATCTCTCTCTGACCTTTCCCTAAGCATGGATGGTTTCCACAGGGTAGAAATCCCATTTCTCCCCTTTTTATTCTTCTGACTGTAACTACAAATTGTAATTGTAAGATGCCTCATTTGTAATTGAAAGATGCCTTATTCTATTTTAAATGCTTTTAGAGTTGTGTTTTTTTTTCATTCAAAGTGCTAGTTTCTGTAGAAAAGAAACCAAGTGGGGGTTTTGAAACTGAAGTGATCTTTCCATGTGTTTGTTGTTGTTTGCTGTTGTTGTTGCTGCTGCTGCTGCTTTTTCTACCTCACACTCTGCTTGCTAAAAGGAATAACCAATATATAGACCACAAAGGCAAATCAGTTAAAGCATGATCTGACCTTTGTATCCCTTAATGTACAAGGAAAGCAACCAGGTTTCTCCATTCTAATTAAAGACTGCAAAATGTTTCAGAGGCCCCAAGGGATTGGAGACTCATGAGCTCACAGCATTTTGGAGACTCATGAGATCTCAGCATTTTGAGTAGTATCCATAATGCTATAGAAGCCAGAGGAAACATTTAAAAGCATTCAAATATGAATGGTACTTACTACGAATTCGACTCGTGGCATAAGCTGGAATCATCGAGTCCACTGTTAATTCAGGATGTAAGATGCAGCCATGTGTATAAGCATCCATAGGCAAGGAATCTAAAAGCTCTCTATAATGTTGAACCCTTGGATAGTACATGCTTCCTTCTTCTGGCATTAGTCTTTGAGTTTTTTCTGGGTGGATGAACATATATAGCTAACGATTAATACAAAATTGAAGAGGAGATGTTAAGAGTTCTACTATCTCTTACCACTGTGGTAGGAATGAAGAATATATTGAAACCATGAATCCATAATAGCGCCCAATCCATATTTCATTAAGGAGGGCTTCAGAACTACCTTTGTATAATGTTATGGCGCATTCTTCCTAAGATGAGTCTTCCAACTGGACAGAAGGCATCACCACTACAAAACTCCATCTTGCCATTGCTCCTTCCAAGTGTGGTAGCTTTCCATGAGAAAGACATCAAGTTGAAGCTCTGACACCTCAATTTAAAAGGGTCAGATAAATGGGAGCAGAGAAATCCCCTGCCTGAAACCCTAAGCTCTACCTATAGGAACGGATGATGCTGGAGTCAATGAGCAACTAACCCCATATGGGTTAAAGCAGCTTCTGAGCATTCCTGAGGACAGAAAACTCCTATCTGACTTGGACAGAAATTCAGCACGCAAACTTCTCTTACTAGCCTATTTTTTGTGTACTTCACGGTCTAAGCTGTGCTTTGTGTGTTGCACCTAACAACTGACCCAGGCCATGGATAAACTTTGGTACATCAAAAAAGGCATAAGGTTAGATATAGCCTTCAGTGAGTTAAAGCAGCCATTCACATTGTGTATGTTTTTAAATTTTGCCACAGTCATAAACACAATATGAAAGAAATAGAGGCCAAATCATGATTGTAAGTTTCATGACGAACTTCTTAAGGTGGTTTGTGAAGACTTTTTCCAGTCCAGTTATACTCAAGTCTCCCATAAGAAGGAACTCTCATGCACCCATATTATTAAAAATATGCATGCTGTTACCCTACCATTCACAAAGGTCTCTTCCAAGTAGTCAATAATCTGAGTTGCATCACAAATTATGTTTTCCCTGTGAACAAGCACAGGCACTTCTCCAGATGCATTCAATCGCATAAACCAAGGCTCATTGTGTTCACTCAGTGGGAGGCTCACATCATGCTCTTCACATTTGAGGCCCTTTTCTGCAATCACCAAGCGTACCTGAGGGGGGAAATTGAGGAGCATTCTTACTAAAGATTTAATACTTCCCCTCCTACAGACAAATAGTTTATTGATCCACAGAACATGGAAAACCTACACGAAGGGCACTGATCTGAATACTGATCTGGACTTCTTTTGAGACATGGTACAAAACGGGGGTACAAAACCCACATGGAAAGTACTGGAGCTGTTTTGTGACATGGTTGTTGATTTTCTGCCATTTGAACACATTAGGACTTTTCCCTTTTTCTTTGCAGTCTACCAAAACAGGAAGGGATGATTTCCTTATAGTTCTTAGCAATCATATCTGTGGGAGTTAACGAGACACAGAAACAGAATTTGGGGGAGTCAGTCATTCTTTTTGTTATTATAGGTCCCATAATCCCACATCAGCAGGGTCACTGGGATTGTAGCAATTGAAGTAAAAAAAAAAGTAACTAATCTTAGTTCTGGACGGGACCATGCGTTGATAAGAGTGCCTTCTCCTGGAAAACCTCTGGCTAGTTCCATCACTGTTTGTCTGCTGCACAGCAATCAAGATCTACTTAATTCAAACAATATTCTGCTTCCCATTCAGATGTGATCTCCTATTGTGCTGTTATGCTGCTTTCTTCCTCTTGTTGTACTAGGTGCAACTTGTTTTACCTTATGCGTTATTTTATTATGCTGTTTTATTGGACATGTCTTATACTGCCAACCAGAATCATATTAATTAAAAAAAGGTAGTCATTCTAGGAAGTGAAGATATGAACATAATTATAAAAGGGAAAACTTGTTCTTGCAATTTATCTGCGGAACTGTGTTTACATCTGCAAAAAACATCTTGGAGAATATATAGCAAGCAACTAAGAGAGCACACGGTTCCCTGAGCACCAGTCTGGATCATTGGATCGGGGGCCTTTTTTGTCAATGCAATACTCCCAAATTAATACAGTATGGCATTTAACTGGGCTGATGGGAACTGCAGTGTAACACACCTGCAGCAAGCTAGTGAAGGAAAACCGCTGTATAGTTTCTGTGATCAGGGCTGGATTCTCTAGTCTTCCCATTGTTTTACACTTTAACTCCCACAATCCCTTGCCCCTGGTCATGCAGGGTAGAGCTGATGGGAGCTGTAGGCAAAAAGATGTGAAGGACCAAAGGCTTCCCACCCAAGCTGTAAATAAGCCCATAGAGGTTGAAGCCAGCAGGAAACGTTTTTCTTGTTTTACAGCTGGGTTCAGGTATTCTCAGAAACAGCTGATTATTTAAAACTGGAAAAACAGTCAGTGACAATTGCAAAGGCTCTCAGGCCTGTTTAGGTAGTCTTCTGGCCAATACATTCCTATCAGCATCAGCATCCATCCCTCCCTCCCTTCCTCTCCCAAGTACACACAGCACTGCACCAAAGTAAGTACTGCCCATTCACCAGCACAGCACCCGTCCTTAGAGGGGGCAAACCAGGAAGAAGGAGCTATCTGGGTTCTGAAATCTGGCATCCCTAGAAGCAGCCGGGCTTGTCATTTACCTTTTGAGAGCTGAAGGACTGTGTCCAGTGGTAGAGGATCAGTTTGTCGTCAGGCTTAGAATCCACTGCAGCCAGAGGTATTTCACCTGCAGTCTGGTTCTCTTTCTCTTCTGCCATTTCACGTTTTCTTCCCGGCTCAATCTACCCTCAGTTGATGCTGTCTGGGAGATTTTTTTCCCCTCCCTCTGTCGCTGTTACTGAGTCTGCTCCACAGAGGGAGCATGCTCACTGTGGGATGATGAAGCTGCAGCCCTAATGATACCCTCAGTCTCTTGGAGAAGCTGTTTTTAAGTGAGATGAAAGAACTGTCCAAAGATTCTGCTTCTGAGGAGATTCACTACTGTACAACAAAATTAAATGACATCTCTAGTACACATTGTAAAACACATGAAACATGAAACACATAAAATGCATTCCTTACATTCACATTCCTCACATACATCTATGTAAGAGAAGGGCAGAAAGAAAAAAAAGGGAAAAGGAAATTGAAGGTTATAATAGGAGGATGCAAATAATGAGAAAAATTAATTGTTCCTATTATTTTGGGTGAGAGTTTGACTCCACACTAGAAAAGTCTTGCCAGATTTGTCTTTCATTCTCCATTTTCCACAAACGTAATATAACAAAACTCCTTTCTAGGTGAATAATCCAGCTGGTGTTTGCTCACTCATATTGTGTACAATATTTTCAGCAAACATATTGCAGAAAATAATGGCTTTCTACTGCTGAAAGCATATTCTATATCATAAATAAAAAGAACAAAAAATGAGGTGAAGACTTTTGTGACACTTTGTGGCACAGGTGCCCCAAGACTTCTGCTGCTGCTAAAAGAAATAAAGTGGTACCTTGTATAAAGGAATTAATTTGTTCCAAATGAAATTATGTTAAGCAAATTTTCCTTTATAGAAATTTACAATAGGAATGCATTGAAAACAGAGTCATTCCTAATTGCAACCATTTTTATGTTGTACAGATTCACCCCATAGATGATTCTGTTATGCAAATTTCCCCTATCTCCGGAATTTTTTATGTCGTACAGATTTTATGTTTTACAAACCGTTTGTTTTATGAGGGTCCACTGCATATTATCTAATCCAGGATCTACAAGTATTGATTACTTGTTTGGTATGTATTTGTGGGGTTGCACAGCTTAAATAATATTAAATATTTATTTATTTTTGGATTTATATAGCTGCAAGTTTAATTCAAAGGTATATACAACTCCAGTATAGAAAGAAAGTTAAAACAACAAAATAAAATAGCATTTACATATACTAAGTAAACATAATAAACATATAGAGTAAGTAAATCATAATGGTCAGGTAGTCAGGTAGGTGGCGAGTAATGTGCAACATTGCCAAAAGCCTAATGGTAGAGCCAGATTTTTAAGGAACTGTTGAACATTTGCTACACACAGAACTAAGAAGATGTCAACTGGAAATTTGTTCTAGAAAGCAGGGGTGGCCACTGAGAAAGCCTGGTTTAAGAAATAAAATAAGAAAATAAGAATAAGCTACGTTTTGAATGCAAAATTAAGATAGGCCATTAAAATTTTGAGAAAGTAGGCAATTCAAGAAATGAAATTTCAAGATGCAGTGAAATGCTGCCATTGCTTATAGAAGTTCATAACAAAACCAATGTATTACTCTATAAGATTCTTCAAAGCTCTGTTTTTATGAAAACATACTGTACTCTGTAAATCACAGATACCACCAAATATTTACTCCATACATGCCTTATCCTTGAATGACCACAAGAGGTCTCCATATTTCCAGGAATAGAAACCCAGAATGAGTTGTGAATTTCTCCATTGAAGTCCTAAAATACACACTTCCTTCTTTTTGTAATTGAAATGATTTTTAATTTTTTTGTTGAATGCCGGTGATACTGAAATTATTATATCATGTGTGTTTTTAAAACTGCATTCACATGCAACATAAAAAGCAGCTAGCAACAGGACAGCCTGGCAGGGTATGGAAGACACCGCCATGATGGATACTGGGTCCTAGCTACCTCAAAGATCGAATCTCACAGTATGAACCAGGTTGGGTGTTAAGGTCATCCAATGAGGTCTTTCTCTCTATCCCGCCACTCTCACAGGTACCTCTTGTTGGAACACATGGAAGGGCTTTCTCAGCTGCTGCACCCAGACTCTGGAACTCTCTCCCACTAGAGGCGAGGACTGCCCCATCTCCGATGTCTTTCCAGAAGCAGGAAAAGACCTTCCTCTTCAAGTAAGCTTTCCTTGAATCAGGACTACTCACTATGTGACTTTTATATGGCTCTACCATATATGATCACATAGACTTTGCGTTTATAGTCTTTGTGTTTGCATTGACACTATGTTTCCAATATTAGGTTCCCCCACTCTTACTTTAAATGGAATTTTTATTCTCTCTTTAACTGCTTGCATTCTCTTGTAGCTTTAATGTAATGTTGTCTTTTAATGCTGTAAGATGTCCCTCAATCCCCTGTTCTCAATACTTGAATATGTCTTAATTGTACTGGACTGTATATTGTTCCTCATTATTGTAACCCGCCTTGGGTCCTTTTCCAAGGGGAAAGGCTGGGTAAAAAATACTCTAAAATAAATAAAAATAAATAAAATATCTAATATAATTGAGTGGGCAAGAAAGGTGGCAGGACATTTTCCCCACAGTGTGCAGTGAGCTGTTGCAGCAGAAGCAAGAAAAACTGGGATTGCCCCTATACCACCTAATCCAGGATGAGGCAGTTTAAGGGAATTCCACATTCTACTGCTTCAAGGATTGCTGGAGCAGCAAATGTCCCACTCCATAATTTCATATCAGACTTCCATTGGTGTGGCTGGGTTGAGAAGGGTGGAACATTATAAGTTAAGTGGTCTATGTCCTTGGAAGCTTTGCAAAGACAACTTTGCCAATGCAGGTCCTTAGTTGGGAGGCAGTCACCCTTAGCCAGGTGGTGTCCATGTTCCAGGACCTGGTTGGCATGATGGAGGGCATGAGAGGCCCGTCTGGGTGGATTGGGGAATTCCATAGAGAAAGAGCAGCATTTATTTATTTATTTTATTTTTTATTTTTTTGGCAATCGGAAGTGGTGGCCCTGGACACAGACTAAGCCGAAGGAAGAACATGGCAGAGGCAGAAAGAGGGGCATACAAGGAGCCTTGCAAGCCAAAAGAGATTCTTTATCTTACCAGGCTGAAAAGGAGTCTCTATGAGGAGGTCTGGCCAAGAGAACTACAGTCTTGTCCACCAGCTAGTGAAAGAGTGCTCTCTCAGGCAGGGGATATTGTAAATCCACACTGCTTACAGGTGGAACTTGATTTTCCTTAAGGTTAACTTACCACTGCTGGGCTTCTCTGAAGTCCCCTTTAAGTAAGAAAAATGCTACATTCTACTCTCAGTAACAGATACTTCATGCTTTAGTCTCCTGCTTCTGCCTCTTATTCTTCCTGCTACTCCAAGACAGTGCTCTCTCACTCAACTGTACTGCCAGCCAGTGCTACCCTGGGGATCTGCCCACTCCTCAGTGCAACCTGTCCTATGCTTCCTCAATGCTGCTAGCATTCCCTGGTAGTATTCCTACTGACAAAGGTTCAATCAGCATGCCCATTACAGTCATTTCTTACTACCTAAGCCAGGCACGTCCAAAGTCTGGCCCAGGAACCAAATGCAGCCCAATTTTATTTGCCTACAACCAAATTCCAGATATCCAGAAATTGTGAATTTTTAACATTTCAAATTCCAAATCAAAGGGGCTGTAATTCCAAATTCAAATTCCAAATACAAATTGTGGTGCTACTGAACTTCCCAAATCAGATACTTATCACAATTTAACTAATTTGTTTTGGGCTGTTTTAGAGCAACAATAATAGACTGCTGAATCTGAGTAACAAAAGTAAAAATATGGTTTGAATACAATAGAAGAGAAGAGAGAGAAACATAGGCAAGTTATACAAATCCAATAGAAAAGCTGTTATTAAATACTTACATCCATGGAGATATGTTGTGCACATAATGAGATGTATAATGTGTTTAAGAAAAACAGCGCAAAACCCAATTGGTTATATCATCCAATGCAAAATTAGGAACCAGTCTTTCTTGTATTATAAATACACTTCTACTGGTTCCCATAGGACTTATTCATGTATGCATGCCTTTTAGATTGAGGCTAGGCAAACATTTGGGATTTTTCCAAACTCTCTTACTCACTTGCTTTGTAATCCGTGCAAGTCACATGAGGTCTTGTTATGTCTGCAATGTGAGCATAATATGCTCAGTGGGAACATCTTACCTCCCCTCCCACCCCAGAGCTGTTGCTTCTGTGGACTAAGGCTCATTCAGTATTGAGAATTTAAATTCATTTTGCTTTTATCCCTGTTGATTAATTTCACTGTATGAGCCCAAGTTTCAGTATGATGAGAGAGGGAGGAACTTTCTACTCCTTTTCTCAAATCCAAATATAATGTACAAACCAACGTCATGCCCTTTCTTAGTTAGGGTGTCCCCCTCCCTTTTTTGGCTTTAGATAACCACATATCTGTTTCTTTCTTTGTTTCTTTCTTTGTTTGTTTCTTTCTTTCTTTCTTTCTTTCTTTGATATACCGCAACCATCTAGCGAAAAGCTACTCTGGGCGGTTAATCTTTGTTCATCTGGTGACTCCACTTTATGTTATATTTAGAGAGCAAGAAAACTTTATTCCAAATGCATTAATGCCATCTTTCATCTTCTTGTCTTTTGAACAAAAGTACCCTGTTCCATCACAAACTGAACAACGTAACCACCATGTTTGCTGTAATCTAATTTCAGAGAGGGTAAATACAAATAAGCAAATAGAAAGATGACTAATAATAGAGGGCTTAGTTGTGATTCTATGACAATGATTTGAGGGCCGAAGACAGTAATGCTTGGTAAGGCTGAAGACAGCAGGAAAAGAGGAGAACCAAATATTAGATGGACTGACTCTCTGACAGAATCGTAGGCTTGAGTCTGAACAGGGCAGACTGAGGTCAGGACATTTTGGGGATTGCTCATCCATAGGGTCGCCATAAATCAGAGGCAACTTGGTTGACTGATTGTTTATATTTTGATGGCATATAACAACAAGTGAAATTCAGCAATGAGCCTCCACAGTGGACATTCCTCTTACTAAGTTGCCCTCTGCACCTAGAAAGTAACAGAAACAACAGAAACAGCATATTTGCCTTTCTTGTGTGATTCTTTTTCCTCGGATTTATAATGTATGAATAGGGTGTATGTTATCCAAACTGCAAATTATTCAGAGCTTTTTTAATACTCTTTGTGACTACAATTCCATGTAGCTTAATGGCTAAGTGATATAAAAGCCAGTGACCACCCAGAGTGGCCTTGTAGCCAGGCAGGCATTACATAAATGGAACAAACAAATAAATAAAATACCTGCAGTATGCCAAGGAGCTTGAGTTACATATTTTAATGGTAGTGTGATGAAAATGCTTTCCTTATAATTTCAACAATTCCCATAAAAGGCAATGGAAAAGAAATTTCCTTGAAGAAAAACTTTTGGTTTCAAAAACAGAACAAGAACAAGAAACAACATCATGGGTGACATTCAAGATACATGTGCTTACCGTACTTATGAAGTAGCTGACAAGGGTGTTTTCATGTCACATCTGACACTGGTGCCATCATCTTTATGGCAGCCAACAGCTGTCCCTTCCCCTAGCATTCCATATTTCAATTAAAGCTCAGAAGAAGATGCTATAAAGTAACTCCTTCCACTGGACTTCCACAGGGAAGCTGCAGAGAGATAACAGGATTTACAGTATTATAGAAGGGGAGCAGGGAGAGAGGTAGCAGCTCTCTTCATGGTTGTAGTAAACACATAAATACAGGTCAAAAGAAATTATACCTATTACCGAGTTCTAAGAATGGAGTAGGAAAAAAAGCCTCTTTAACACAGAGATATTAATTTGGGGGAATCAGAAATCAAAGTGGCACAGGATAGTGCCATCATTTAGACTAGCCCCAAGGCTAACAACAAAGGAGCTTTGTAGTGAGTACTTTCATTTACACACAGAAAATATGTCTACATTGACCCTTCTAGTGGCACATGGAAGGCCTGTGGAAGGTACTGAATGCTTCAGGCAGAACCCTGAGGAATGACAAGTCAAATTTTCTCAGAATACTTTTTTCCTTACATCCCTAGACAAAGAAGGCCATTTTGAAAATGCCCACCAAAACCTATCCATCATTTTTGGTGGATGCTTCCTTACCGTGAAGTCACGGAGTGGGCATTAGGAAAGAGGAACTGTACAGGATGCAAGCTGGTGGACAGATTATCAACACAGTTGCTGTTGCAACTGAACAAAAATCCTTGGGGGGGGGGACAACAACAAATATGCTAGAAATACTGCTAATGGGAATGTTCACCTCTGGATTTTTTTAAAAAGTTTTTTAGAAATTTAGTGAAATTGTTCTCTTAATTTCTCCTCCTTCTCCTCCTCCTCCTCCTCCTCCACCACCACCACCACCCCCATTTTAGAACTGCAGAACTGTAAGAGACCCTATGGATCATCAAGCCCACCTGCTGTAAAAGAGGCACGTTGGAGAATCAAATTCATAACCCCCAACTCTACAGCCAGATTTTTAAACCACTGAGTTACAGTGAAGTGTTTCAAAGTGGAGAAATGTTAACATTATTTACGGAAGGTTTTGCATGTAATTGCTAATTACATGCAAAACCTGAAGATTTAACGAATGTCTTCCACTTCATATAACAAGACTTTTTCTTTAGTTCAGAGTTCTCAACCCATCTCACGAAGAGGCCACACACCCAATTAATGCAATTCCCTGATATTATTACAAGTGGACAAAGGTTGCTATTCATTTTTACCTTGCCTTTCTCCTTTAAAAGAACCCAAGGTGGCCGACATCATTAAAAGACAATATTTAAAAACTTAAAACCATTATCCAAATATCTTAAAAATAATTTTAAAAACTCTACCACACACAAAAAAATGGTAAACAGAACAACACCAGAAACAGATGCAAAGCAACAAGACACAAAACTCTATTTCACACCCCTTTCAGATAGTGAATCACTAATAGAAAACCAGTATTAAAAAAAGACCTTTATTTGCTTGTGGAAGGGCAGCAAAGGTGGGGGTAACCTGGCCTCTTGTGGGGAGGGGGGAGTTTCAGAGTCTGGGTGCAACCTCCAGCATGGTTGCATTTTGTAATTGGAAATGATCTGATCTTCCCCATAGTTCGATCCCAAATGAGGACCAAAGTGCCAATTTCCAATCTTTTCAATAGTACCTATCCTCTTTGCCCCATGCATCGAGTCAATGTTGCTCAGCTTAGCTTATTCTTATACTTTGTATTCTTAAAACAAATTAATCCAATGCTGCATTCTGTGAATCTGCAACATATATATCTGTGAATGTGCAATAATTCACACTTCCATACCTTACGAGCACATCTCTTCAGTGATTAAGGAAAAATTTAAAGGAAAACATTAAATAAATAACAGCACTCTTCATTTTTTCTTTCCCTTTATTATATTAACTGAATCAATTAGTTTTTGTCAAATGTGGTAACAGAGAAGAGACGGGGCTCTTTCTTCACAGGCCACAACTTTCAGACATTGCATTAAGTGGGGAAATGTACTGTACTCTCTTCTTCATAAAATTGGATAAAATGTTATCCTCTTACTAAAGAAAAACAATGTTTACACTAAGTAGCTTCACATCAAAAAATGAGCAGTTTTTGCATATATTATGAAATTCCAATTCCAATTAAAGGCTACAATATTTTCCTCTCCTTAGTATTTGTACTTCACTAATACTTCTAATAGAACTCTCAAGAGTGCACTGCATACCTTGACTGACAGAATCATGTTTTTTTTTAAAAAAAGTAACAAGACATTTCAAAATTTAAAAAAATTAACAAGACATTTCAAAATTTAAATAAACAGGGAAAGACAATTGGAACACTAAGGGACAGAATATAGAATCTCTATTTTGTGTTAGCACTTCACACAAACAGCAGCGCTGTCAAGCTCTGAAGGGGGGGGGCGTTTTCAGTGTTCCTTCTGTATTATGCAAGGAGTTGCATGCCCAACTTAGTGCCACAAATAACAGCAAGCTTTAATGCAGAACATATTCCATATTTTGAAACACGGAGCCAGCTTCTGCTTTAATATATAGCTTGAAGGAGCCAACCCTCTTTGCTCAGGGCCCTGGTGTCCTCCTCCCATTTTGCTTGATGTCAGCTTGATCTAGACGGGAATTAAGTCTCTCTTAGCCACCACTAAATTTATGAACGTTTAATCAAAGCCTCTGAATGCTTGGCAGCCAATGGCTCCTCTGGGTGCTGGGAAAGTGATCTGGGTTTGTGAGTGGAGGAACAGCATGACCATATTTACAGCTGTTGCTATTCTAGGAGCAGCATGCTGCCTCGTCTCTTCTTGGCCCCCAAGCCTGTCCCTTCATCTTTCAACACTCACTTCTAGCAGGATAGGATGAAGTGAAGCACAGTTTACTCAGAGGAAATTTGCTCCTGGGCATCAGTCTTTTTTTAAATAAATAAGAGGGCAGATATCTTGGCTGAATACAAATATCTGCTCCTGTACGGTACCTAATAGCATGGTTTACTGGCATCTGAATTACACTCCTTGCTTATATTTAGGCATTATATAGCTACAACTCTTGCAGGCTGTTCTTTGCATATAAAATACAGCTAATCTCAAGTGTTGGGTCATATAGGTTCAAGGCTGTGTTAGGTTATCATCACCTACCATATCTTGGCTTGCAGTCATATTTAGCAGACTGTATAAGGCAAATATCAGCATGCTAGCAAGCATCAGTCTGCTAGCACACTTTCAGAGATGCAGCAAAATTCCTGTGTGGGGGGTATTGCTCTTCTGCATCAATCAGTAAGCAACTCATCTATGCTGTATATAATACATTTTTAGGGACATGCATCTGTTTTGCTACATGAACGTTAAGTCAGAATTGACATAACAGCACACAGTCATTATGATTGCACCCTGGAAAGCTGTAACAGTCTGCAGCTTTCAAAACAAATGCCTACATATGTAAGATTGCATGACAGATGTACACTGTTTTATGTACATATATTTTTATATAAAATCAGTCTTACATGTGTGTACATCTATGTGTATATCTGTTTTACAGTTGAAGTCTCTTATAGCTTTCTATTACTGAAACCTG
This sequence comes from Phrynocephalus versicolor, assembly GCA_023846285.1. Classification (NCBI taxonomy): domain Eukaryota; kingdom Metazoa; phylum Chordata; class Lepidosauria; order Squamata; family Agamidae; genus Phrynocephalus; species Phrynocephalus versicolor. The sequence continues at coordinate 33,587,596 of JAHTLZ010000204.1, forward strand.
TGCATCAAAAGCCTAGGGTTGGGTTCAAGAGCACACCTAGGCTGCAAACCTAAGTTTTCAGTGGGAGTGTACTCCCATCCAATACAGGCTGAAACCCTATCCCCTGATTTGCCTTTTGACTGACCAGGGGCACCTCTAGTCTTACCTGGAGTAAGCTTCATTTAAGAGCCTTCATCCAGCCCATCACTGAAAAAAGACACTGGTTTCAAAAATAATACTGGGAAAGGTGGAGGGCCCAATACAAGATGGATCAATTTCCTATAGGAAACTATAGGACTCAGTTTACAAGAGCTAAGCAGGACAGTTTGTGTATTGCTCACTCATATGGTGGACACAACTTGAAGGTATCTTGACAACATATCAAGAAGAAGAAGAAGAAAAGGTAATTGGCATATAGCACTTAATGAAATGTGGAAGCTGGGTGGATGTGAGTGAATAAACAGCACTGAGTTGAAGGCAAGTGGAAAAGGAGCTATGGTCCCTCATTTTCTTTGGCCCTTAGGGATTAGACTCTGAGGTAGCAACCATGAACTTCAGTACTATATGCTGCTTTGTAGTATCAATTAGCATTTTAGGTTTCTTTCCAGTTCCTGGAAAAAATATTTTGAAACTACCATGCCTTGTTTATTCTATGTGTGTACATGTACACTCGCCTTGCTTCTGAACTAGAAAATGCTTATGGCACCTTTCTGTGAGGCCAAAGGCTGCAGGCTGCTTCTGACTAAAGCAGGGAAGGCATCCTCAAAAAGTTGTGGGCATGGGGACTCCCTGTTCAGCCCATCGACCACCACTGCTTGATGCAGTGAAAGGGAACAGGCAGTATTTTCTACATTCAAATCAGATATTCAGCACATCCAATAAAGTAGGCTAGCATCCATAGAAGCTCGTGGCATGATAGCTCCAACAGAGAGTCTACTTCATTTTGTCCAAACCCCAGAGATCAAAAAAAAAAAAAGGAACAAAACCTTCAGAAAGCCATGAGATACAAGCGGTAGCTTAGCAACCATTCAGTCCTGCACATTGAACTTCTGAAACAAACTGCCTTTTAAACAGTACAGCCAAGTGCTCATATAGAAAAAGAGTTTATCTGGTGAAAATGGGAAAAGAGCCTGGAAAAGCAACAATAGCAGCATTCCACCTGGAAAAATAAGGAGTTAAGTCATACTATACCTGTTTAACTACGAACATCAGATTTCCGAACAGGTTCCTGGTGGAAAGGATAAGCTAAGATAAAATATCTTAGGCCAATGGTGGCGAACCTTCGGCACTCCAGATGTTTCAGACCACAACTCCCACAGTCTTTTGTCATTGGCAATCTAGGCTCAGGATTCTGGGAGTTGTGGTCCAAAACAGCTGGAGTGCCAAAGGTTTACCACCCCTGTCTTAGGCCATATTGTTGAGAAGAGCCAGAATGAAAATTAGTCAGTCAAGATATCAGTTCTTAATACTGCCATGAAGTAGCCTCTGACTTACAGGGACACTAAAAGTTGTGGCTTTCTTTAGTGCAGTAATTCCCAATATTATGTCCCTACATCTTCTTGGACTACATCTTCCAGAAATCCTGGCCAGCACAGTTAGTGGTAAAGGCTTCTGGGAATTTCAGTCCAGGAAGATTTGGGGATCCAAGTTTGAGAACCACTGCTTCAGGGAATCAACTCATCTTCCTCTTTTCCTGCTGCCTTTAACTTTTCCTAGCATTATTTTTTTCAGAGATGCATGCCTTTTCATGATGTACCCAAAGTAGGACAAACTAAGTTTTGTCAGTTTTTTTCCTCCATAGATAATCTAGGGTTTATTTGATCTTGGACCCACATGTTCATCTTTCTAGCATTCCAGGGCATCCACAAGGGTCTCCTCCAGCACCACATTTCAAATGAAACTTTGTTTTTCCTGTCGGCCTTTTTCACCGTCCAACTTTCACATTCTTACAGTGACATCGTGACTGGAAATAGACAAATGTCAAGGGTGTTGGTTGGTTTCCAATGACAGATCCTTACACTTGATCATCAGTTCTAACCATCTCATTGATGTTCTCCCGGGTCTCATTTTGCCTGCTGTTTCAGTTTGGATTGATGATTGAACCGAGGTATACAAAATATTCAATTTTAATTTCTTTATGGCCAGCACTAAAATTCTGAAGTTCTGTCGTCATGTCCGGAAGCTGAGTCATGGCTACTGGACTTCTTTTTTGAGAGATAGAAACGTTTCACTGCTCATCCAAACAGCTTCATCACTCTGAATACAGCTAGTGCGAGTCCTCCATCTTATAGTCAGCTTTGACCTCTTGTCACCCTGATCTGAATTAGGCTCATAAGATGAACAATGGCCTGAATAGGCTCATTAGGGAGACGATAGTATCCATAGCCTTAAGGTGAACAATGGCCTAAGGGGCTGAAACCTATCAAGAATGGGTCATAAACCTATCAACCTATCAAGAATGTAGTCATGATTTTGATCTTCTTGAGAATGGACTGTGGTCCTGTGTTGGCAAATTGTTCACTTTCATCAG
>JAHTLZ010000204.1:33590114-33628232 GCA_023846285.1 Phrynocephalus versicolor
ACAAGACTTGTGTTATTTTCACAAGTTAGTAAACCCAAATAAGAGGCATGCCTTTATGTTAGCTAGACTTAACATCTTTCCTTCTTCAGTTTTTGTCTGGAAGATACCACAATATCCTCTTGCTCAGAGGATTTATAACTTTTGCCACTTAGAACCCAACACAGTCTCCCACATCTTGTGTCACTGTCCGGCACACAATAAGCTACGTAAACTCTTCTTTAGCAAATCCTCCTTGATTTCCCAGGCCCTCCTGAAGGATATGGGGGCTTTCTCCTTCAGGACAATTCTGAACTAGTCACTGCTCAGGTGGCTGAATTTCTAACAGCTGTATTTTTAAAAAAAGAGCAACCTTCTGTTAACTTTAGTTAGACCATAGATGAGATTTATTTTATAATGTTCTGTGTCACTGTTTGGTCTTTATATGTGTACTTCCTTTGTTTTAATGCCAATAAAGGTTTATGGAATGGAATTGAATTTTTCCTTCCTGTCAATATGATGGTGTAATTTGCATATCTTAAATTATCAGTATTTCTTCTGTGAATGTTCATTCCACTTTCATCTAAAACTAGTACATCTTTCATAATCTGCCTATAGACTGAAGAGGTTTGAAGATACAGCGCACCCTTGCCTGACACCTTTTGACTAAAGGAAACTGTTCTCGTTCCCTATTCTTGTCCTGCTGAGTAACTTATACAAGTCCACAGTATAGGATCTCATGATCCACACAGTCAAAGCCTTTGCTGTAGTCATTGAAGCCTAAAGTGATCTTTTTTCTGAATTGTTTTTGTGTGTGCAGTCCAGAAAACAGTGGATATTTGCAATATGATCTTGAGTGCCTCTTTTTTTTCAGATTCCAGCTTGAACATCAGGCATTTCTTGTTCCATCTATACAAGTATCCAAGTATTTGTGCAATGAACAGAGTAGATTTTATTTAAATGAAATTTCTAAAATTATGACTTAAATCAAAAAATAAGATTGTTTAAATCAAAAATTTAAAGATTAAATTATTATTTAACTATTATTTAAATCAATTTATTTATTTTTAAAAGCACTGACTCTTATCAATCTTGACTATGGTATTCATGCAATTATATATGCATAACATTATTGTCTCTTGAATGTGTATTTTCCTCATCAACCAAGTCAAAAGACTTTACTTTGAGATACAGAGGCAAATCACATATTTGAAATAAGTCCCTGAAAAGTATTTGAAGTTGGTCACCACTAAAGAAAGGTTGCTAATAGACATGGTTCTAGATTCATACATACATAATAATGGGAAGTGACTTCAATGTGTATAACAACAATACAGTGGCCATAAGCCTGGTGAGTGGTATAAAAAAGGAATGAATGAATGAATGAATGAATGAATGAATGAATGAATGAATTTGTTTGACTCAGTAAAACTATTTTTATCCAAAATAGCCAGTTCTAAAGCTTCATCACCATGTAGCCAATCTATAAAAGGTAGAAACTGTACATTTTCTTGATCTAATTATTTTTCAAGAACAGGTGAACATGTTGTGGAATTGAACTCCTACCACAGAGTTAGAAGGATTTGTTTTTAAGCTTAGAAATTCCCTTATTGTTGAAGGTGATTCAAATAACAATTTTGTATCCACAATTACAGTATATAGTATTTCTGCAGAATGATTTCTTGCTTTTCTGTGACTCGGAACTTATGATTGGAAAAGTCCCCCAAACACCAATGTTGTGCAAGCTCTATCCATTTCAATTTCATGTACCAGAGTTTGTTCAGATATATAATAAGACAGTGTTGGAGAACCTATGGCACAGGTGCCAAAGGTGGCACTCAAAGCCCTTTCTGTGGAAACCTGACATCGCCCCTTCATAGCCACCTGTATTCAGGTTAAATGGCTGTATTGGCACTTTGTGAAAAATTTGTGGGTTTGAATCGCAGTTTGGGCACTTGGTCTCTAAAAGGTTCACCATGACTGTCATAAGATATATGGTTACTCACATCTTGTTAACTAGAGTACTGTATTTTGTATGCTGGTAATCTTCAGTCAATCAAAAGTAACAAGATATTCCATAAAAGTACAAACACTTTTAACTAATGGTGGTACAATTGATAGACATGTCAAAATACTAGTCAACATCCTGTGGAAAAACCCATAAACCATCACCATCGTGGAGACAGTACAGTATCACAACAAAGTGTAGACAAGAAACAGTGCTGCAACAAACAGAACTTACCGACTTTCTAGCACATCATTGGCACTTAGGCTGCAGTTCCATGCATACTTAAGGCTGTAACATAAATAAGTGCTATGGCTGAACGCAATGGGATTTAACTCAGAATAGAGTAGCCCAGTGTAAGTCCTCTATGTAGCTTCCTTGTCAAATCTTTCATTCCACACATTCTAAGAGTTTGACAGACTTCATCTCAGATATCACTCAACAAGTAGCTAGCTACCATTTTCTACCAAGCTAATGTCTAAACCTTTGCATCTAGGTAATAATTCAAGAGCAAATGCAGAATACAATGGCTCTTCCTAATTAATATGTATCATTGGAATAGCTGTCTTAATGTCAAAATCTTCTTTTCTTGGAACTGCACCAAGACAGCGACCCATCTCCCCTACAAGCTCTCTTGCAGAACTGTGAGGTACAGTAGTATGAGACAGTTGAGTGATTATATTGTTCACTCAATATAAAAGCAAATTCTGGGGTGGGGGGACTGGGACAGCATTTATACTGCTAAAAATGTACATGCAGTCAGCAGAAGAGTCAAGCCATGGGTATAACAATATAGAAGTAGAAAGCTAATCAGTCAAGTGATAATAGCTGCAAATCCTTCTAAAAACAAATGTTGCATTTTCACTTTTAAACATTCTTCCCAGTTTTCACCTGTGTAATTTATGGAATTATACAATCATATAATTATTCTTCCTGGTTATCACTTGTGTAATTCACACAAATATATAATAATAGAATAGAGTTGCAAAGGATCCCAAGAAGTATCAACCTCTCTCAGTGCAGAAATCCACAGCAAAAGCTCCCCTGACAGATGGCCATGCCACCTCTATTCAAGAGAGATTCCACCACCTTCCAAGTAGTCTGTTTCACTGTCAAACATCTGTCACTAGCAAGACATTATTCCTAGTATTTATTCAGAAGCTACTTATGCACAATTTGAATCTACTTGTTCAGGTCCTGCTGGCTGCAGCAGCAGAAAACAAGCTTTCTCTATGAATCATGTGACAGCCCTTCAAAGATTTGAAGACGGTGATTACACCTGTGCACCTTATTCAGCTGAATGCAAAAACTCTAGCTGTGTTAGGGTTACTTTTGTGGCTTCTATTTTCTTGTTGGTATTGTAATGTTGTTCCCAAAGTTCAAAATCTTACTCCTGCTTATTTTTGTTCTCATGTTGTCCAAGTTGGTGATGGGCAAATAATTTTTTCAGAAATACATGTGGTGGAGCAGCAGAACCTCTCTTCCATGGTAGCTATTTGTTTTTTCCCTATGTGCAATTCAGGACCATCACCACCACCCTGAAGATTCAATAACATATACACCAGCACAGTCGTGACTATATTACAAGTATCTCCAAAATGGCATAGAGCAAATTGAGTCTCGTTATGTATTCCTTTATTTGAATGCCAGGTGATCAAAGGATGAGGGCACAGCCATTAATAATTACCACATCACCTCTCACTCTTACCTTCTCCAGGCTAAATACTCCCAAGCCCCCTCAAGTGGTTTTCTACTGCAGAACATATCTCAGTTTGTCAGTATTCTTTAACTGGTATGCTCAGAACTGAAAAGAGTATTCCACATGAGGCCTGACCATAGCAAGATTAGAGTGGTACTACTACACTGAACATTATGCTTTCACTGATGTAGCCTAAACTGAATTCTTTTCTTTTCTTCTTTTCTCTTTGGCTTCTGCATTACACTATTCACTCATGTTTATCATGTGGCTTACTAAGCGTCCTAGATACATTTTGCACATACTAATGCCAAGGTAGCTGCCACCTATCTTCCATTTGTGCATCTTTTTCCTACTTAAATGTAGAACTTTAGATTCATCCCTAACGAAATTAATATTACTTCTATTGGCCAAGTTCTTCAGCCTATAAAGACATCTGGAATCCTGATTTAAATATTAAGGGTCCCTCCCAATTTGCTGTCATCTGCAGATCTAATGAGCATTCATTCCTTTATCTGAGCCATTTATGAGAACACTGAACAATTGTTGGCCCAGGACAGAACCTTGTGGGACTCCTTTTCTCACTTCTGTCCAAGATGTGATGGAAACATTGGTGAGCATTCCTTGGATGTGGTCTGTTAAGTACAAGTGAGAAAGATATCCAATGTGTTGTAAATCATAAGAGTATGATGGGTATGTAAATCATAAGCAGTATGATCTGGCCACCAAAACGGCAAAGGATATTTTAGACTGCAGTAAAAGAAATAGAATTTTCAAATCACATGAGGTGCTCAGTCCCCCTCTATTTAGCACTGGTTAGGTCTCATCTTGTGCATTGTGTCCTCTTCTGTACACTGCACTTCAATAAAAATGTTGAGAAACTGGAACAACTTCAGAGGAGGGTGACAAGGATGATTAGGAGAATGGAAACCAAGCCCTATGAGGAAAGACTGGAAGAATTGGGCATGTTTAGTGTGTAGAAAATAAGACTGAGCGGCAATATGATAGCAATTTTCAAATATTTGAAGGGCTTTCTTACAGAGGAGAGGTAGGATCTATTCTCGATAATTCCAGAATGGAGGACATACAACAATGGACACAAGTTACAGGAACCCAGCTTTCAGCTGAATATCAAGAAACACTTTCTAACTGTTAGAGCAGTATGGCAATGGAGCCAACTAACTCAAGAGATGGTAAATACTCCAACACTGGAGGCAGTCAAGAGAAATTTGAACAACCACTTTGCCGATATCCTGCAATGAGCAGGAGTTGGATTTGATTGCCTTGTAGGACTCTTCAAACTTCACTATTCTATGATTCCATCATTTAGAACAAATCCTTAACACTGTACTATCACTTCAGCACATCTAAAACTCCCTTACACATCTTCTTAAGTTGTCTCTTACTTTTCCACTCATTTGGTCATTCATTTGTTTGTTCATGGTATCAAAATACAGAGATTGTGGTTGGTTGGTTAAAAGGTCAATGTGTATTTAATAGTGGAGTGATAGCCTCCTCGATATACAGGTATATTCCATTGAATCCCATACTGTAAAAGATGTAAGAAACTCTTGAAACTCTTCTTATGAATAATAGTGGTGGAATAGCATGAATGTTTATTATACTGTGGAGCGTGGCTGTTTCCATTTGTTAATGACCTTTTCTTTATAGGAGGTTGTCTGGGGTAATTCACACTCACAATATTTTGATGCCATGTATAAATATTTGCCATGTCATATATTTATCATATTATGTCTGAAAATATGGACTTGTTCATGAAAGCTCACATTAAAATACTGTGTAACAGTCTTTGTGGTGCTACCACATTTTTTACTTTTTTATTTGTACTTTTAAGAAAACTTTTATTACCTATAATATTTGTACAAAGTAACACAACTACCTCTTGTACAACAAACAATTATAGTAAAACCAACCACAGCAAAATGAAGTTAAACTAAATCAATGACATATTTCACAAAGCCATTCCAGCCTCAACAAAATTACTTAATGAAATCCAAAAGTCCTGTTAAACAAGTGGTATTTTATATTGCTGTGTTCCATTAATTTATTTTATAGATACATTCAATACAGTACTTATATTTCCTTCACCATTACCTGGCTAGGTCTGCTGCATATTGTGGACCAAAAAAGGAAAAGAAGAAAATTGACTAGCCACAGTGGCCCTCCTTACTAGATAAGGCATGATAACCCCAGTACATGGGCAGGATGATATTAGAAATATTAAGTCATATGACTGTCCTTAGGGAAAAATATATATTATATCTCATCCATAGCAAATGGCATGGCTTCACTCCAGGAATTCAGGTTCTTCAAGGTTCTGTGTCTGAGCATAAGATAAAAAGTTAAACTTTTTTTCTTAAAGCAGCTCTGCTTCAAATGATGACTAACTCTATCATATATTTTGACATCTACACCCTTCTATTTAGAACTTAAATGGCATTACTGACTAATGACAGTGTTAAAAATTGGGTTCAGAAATTACATTCCAATCCAGTCAAGATCAAACAAATGGGTGTTCCAAGAAATCAGCACAGAATTTTGAAAGCAGTACCTCTCTGTGCTTAGTCCATAAACTACCTATTGTTCCTTATTGAGAAAGTTGTTGGTGCCACAGTAATTTTACCAGCTATGAGTATGACACACTACCAGCTATGAGTATGACACACTTTGCCGTTCTACCTCAAAAATGTCTTAGACCAGCCCTGTATAACAGCATCTCAAGCACTATACTCTGTAAGTCTCCAAATGCTTTCCAAAAATATGTCCAACACATGGAATGTGTTGCTATAATCTACTCCAGTCATGATGCTACAAAGATGTCTACTGCTTTAGCAAGGTCAGAGCTGACACTATACTCACTAATTCAGCTGTTTTAATCAGCAACTTCCTAGGACAAGACAATATTGTTATCTCCATGCTGGCTGCAGGAGGAGATGATGCTGAGCAAATACACCCAACTGAGATGAAATCTGAACTGAGGACTTTCTCACCCTTATATACCTGTTCAGTCATAACATTAGCTCTCACTGTTATCCTACACAGTATGCTTCAGTTCAACTAGAGCTGTGTGCTTCTTCCATTTGTGGGGCTGTTTAAAGATGGACACTTGTATTCCTTCTTGGAAGTGGGGAACTAACAGGGAGCATGATTCCACTTATAGGTCTATCATGTGAATACATCCCACTCTGAAAACTCAATCCTTCTTGTTCCTATGACAACCTACATGTGATTTCATTGTTTCCCCAAGGCCCCTTTCCTGTATGTTTTATTTCTGTCCCCACACTTGACACTGATACCGTTTTCTTCTCTTTTTTATCACACTATCTCCACAGTATTTCAGTATTCGCTCTCACACTCATTTAACATTCATCATGCTGGCATCCTGATGGGACCCCAAAGGTAGCATTCTCAGAAGTCAGGCAGGTGGAGCTCGGGTATCTTAACATGTGGATGAGACTGTGGCATAAGGGGGAAGGGTTAGATTCATTAAGCAGTGGGAAACATTTTAGGTACAAAAGGAAAAGGCTCCACGTGAACCAAAATGGAACCTGACTGCTGGCACATAATATTAAAAATGTGGCAGAGCAGCTTTTAAACTGAATCCTGGGGAGAAGCCAACAAGAGCCAAACAGCATCTGTTTCAGGACATTGCATTTGTATTTGCCTTCCTTCCAGGAAAATCAAAGTAGGACATGTGGTTCTCTCCATATCTTTGATTCTCACAGCAACCCTTTGAGATAGGTTAAGAAAAAATGCAACTAACTCAAAGACAAGCACAGAATGCACGAGCAAGGATTTAAACCGTGTGACCATTCATGAATCAAAATCGACTTCCTCATTAAAAAGACATGCTTTTAAAGGTGCCCCAACATTTTTACTGTTCAACTTTTTTCTTCTTTTCCCTTTAAGAGAACTGCTGGATGTCTCAGAGGTTCACATATCTGGCTGGGAGCTGGATTCCCCACTGGGCCCTTTCATCAGAGGCTGGATGCAATGATTCACTGGGTCCCTTCCAAGATTATTATTATCTTAGCAAAATTCTGATGCAGACTAGCATGGTTACTTCTTAGGAAACTGCACTCCTAATCAGATATTCTCTCTGTGACTTTTTCTTTTACAGAATTGCCAAGTATTTTCTGATAAAACATTTGCACTTTAAAAAGTGTTAATAATGGACACAATCTCATATCTGCATCACCTCTGCATTTAGCTGGAAGATGGTTTTGGAGAGTTGTTTGTTTGTTGTTCTCAGAGCAATTCTTTCTCAGTTTCTATTTGGTTTAACAGTGGAACTAAATTGTAATTGGGGAGGAAAAGGCTTGAGATGGCTGGATGGCATTCCGGTATCCTGTCAGACTGCACAGAGGACTTCCAATATAAGAACATAAATTAAAACAACAGTAGAGGAGCTCAGTGTGGTGAGCTTATCCCACCCAAAGTGAGATCCATTGGCTAGAACCATATAAATTATAAAACATTTCCATCTCAGAACAGCCACCAGGTTCTTGGTTGGTTTGCAGTGGAACAGAAGAACTGGGTGGTGCCTCCATTTCTCCTCTGAAGCGAAATCGAAAGACCATAAATAAATAAATAAATAAATAATTTTTTTAAAAATCACTGACAGGGACTCTGGAAAGCCAATACCTTCACTTGCGAAAGAGAAAGCTTTTTTTGTGTGTGTGCGCAGAGGCTGCAAGGCTAGGGTGGGGCTGGAAGCGCCTTCTGCACATGTCCCGGACAGGTGTCTCGTTCGGAATCCCTCTCGTCCCGCTCCTCAGCCCAGACGGGCAGGGCTAAGCAAATATGGGATGGAACCCCCCCCCTCACCCCATGCCCCGATATCTCAGGGGCGGAGAGCCAGTTCCACCAGGCGGTTACCTGCGCCCCGACTACGCCCGCACCGCACCCCACCCCCGCCCAGGCTCGGGAGCCACCTGCTCCCCCCCCCCGCAGCTTCGCCTCAAGAAGAAGTTGGCCGAGGCAGGGCGACGCCCACGCCGCCTCCCCGCACCTCTGCCGTTGGGGAGGGGAGAGAGAGAGAGAGAGAGAGAGAGAGAGAGAGAGAGACTTCCCGGAACCGCGCGCCTCCGGCTCGTCCGCGGCACCTGCCTGGCGCGGGCTCCGCCTCAGCTCCCCTCCTCGGCCCCGGGTTGGGCGCCAGCCGGCGGCCGGGCTTGGGCGTGGAGGGAGAGAGCGAGCGAGAGAGGAAGCGAGCGAGCGAGGGGGGGGGACGGCGGAGGGGAGGAGCGGAGCGGAGGGCGGTCGCCCGCGCCGAGCTGAGGCGCGCTGCCTGCGAGGGAGCCTGGGCATTCGTCGCGGGGGTCGCAGCGCAGCGCTCAGCGGGAGCCGGAGCCCGAGCAGCGGAAGGCGGCGGCGGCGGCGAGTTCGACCCGGGCGTGTCCCGCTCCCCCTGAATGACGGGCGGCAGGTTCGACTTCGACGATGGCGGCACGTACTGCGGCGGCTGGGAGGACGGCAAAGCCCACGGGCACGGCATTTGCACCGGGCCGAAAGGGCAGGGCGAGTACGCGGGCTCGTGGGCGCACGGCTTCGAGGTGGTGGGCACCTACACCTGGCCCAGCGGCAACACCTACCACGGCTACTGGGCGCAGGGCAAGCGCCACGGGCTGGGCGTGGAGACGAAGGGCAAGTGGATGTACCGCGGCGAGTGGTCGCACGGCTTCAAGGGCCGCTACGGCGTCCGCCAGAGCCTCACCACCCCGGCCCGCTACGAGGGCACCTGGAGCAACGGGCTCCAGGACGGCTACGGCGTCGAGACCTACGGGGACGGAGGTGAGCGGAGGGGCCCGGGGAGCGGCGGCGGGGGTGGGGGGTGGGGGGCAGACGACGAGCAGCGGCCGCTGGGGGGCGCCCGGGGACGGTGGGCGTGTAAGAGCGCCGCGCTGCCATCCACACGTGCGCGCTTGAAGTCGCCGGGCGCGGGAAGACCCCTTTGCGGGAGGCAGCTCTTCCGATGGGTTCTTCCTTGCCGGAGAGGCGCCGAGAAGCGGTTTCTTGAAACGATCTTCCTCGTGAAACAAGTGGCCCTCCTTCGACGAAGTACCAGATCGAGCCGTTCTTTTCGAGTGATAAATAAACCCAATAGGAGTTGCATCTGGGAGCTGTAAAGTTCGCACATTTCTTGCTGCTGAAAGAATCCAGCTTTCCCCCTTTTTTCCTCCCTAATTCTCCGGGCAGGTTGTAACTTCATGCCGAAGAACCAATATCCTGCCTTCTGCGGTAATGCCACGTTTGCTGATCTCACACACCCCTCTTATCTCCTGTGCAAGCACACACTTTTAATCAGCCACATTATATGACATGTTTGAAAAGCGGGATGATTCTACGCCGTATTAATAATCGGCATTAAGCCATCTGTTACTATCTCATTACCTTTTTGAGGATGTGTTGCGAAGATAATTAGGACTGAAGGAGTATGGCTAGGCTGACTTAAATGTGGAAGGTTGCCTCCTAAAATCATTTTTCCAGCTCAGCATTCCTAGGTTAGCTGTGTAGAGAGCTCTCTTGAAAATACTTGAAACTGAAAGTGTTTTTTAAGACGTGTAAGGGATCTTCCCAGCAGAACTATACATTTCCCTCTCCTGTTAAAAAAAATCTTCGCTAGCTGAAAGGTAAAACTTGAAAATGTATACTTGTCTGGGCTGACATTGTTATAACATATCTGAATTTTTTCATTCACTAAAAGGTAGCTCACAGAGTAGTACTGTTATTCTAGGTGGCATTCACACTGTTGCAAGCTTGTTATTTGGGAGGTCTCATTAATGCAAATTCTGTTGAAATCATTGTTGAGTTCCCATAGGTGAGACTTTCCCAGGATTAGATTTCAAAGATAATTATGTGTGTATGTAGTTTTGCACCAGTATCAATATAAAAAGCTCTGATGAGAATACCAGCAACAACCGTATTTCAGTATAAACATGTACCGGTATGTTAAACAGTACCCATTAAATTATCAAAATATAACAGATTTGTATTTTAAAATTAAAATCAGTTATGAAACATGCACAAATGCTTCTGGCTGAATGTATTGTAAGCTTTGTACTATGCACACTTTCCTGAAAGGAGCAATGCAGAATTAGGGTGCCAAAACTAAAAAGGCCCCATTTCTTTGGGTGGTGAGGAGACCCAGAGAAGGCCCTCAAATGAAGACTGTGGAGGAAGGTAGAGCAAGTAGGCAGGGCTTGAGCTATTTTGGGCTTATAGATAGCAACCGGCACTTCACATTCTGCTGTGAAAAGGAACTACAGCCAGCATGTCTGTAGAAGTATTCGTAAGTTGTGTTCTCTACTGTAGATGTCCCCTATTAGGAACTGTGCAAAAAACAAAGCCTTCAAGAATACTTCAGAGAGACCGTTCCATATACAAAAACAATAGGTTGTACATGATTCCACCAGGACATGGAAAGATACTTAGGAGTCAAGTATTATAACTGTATCCAGAAGAGTTTGAATGTGAGCTTTCTGACTCGACAAACAAGGTACTCCAATGAGTGCCTATCAGCTTCTTCCAGGCACTGGTTCAACTCATCCACAGCCTCATCTGACTATGTGAAGTTTAGGAGTCAACACAGAACCCTGAGAGTTCCCATGGCATGAATGCCGTAAAGCTGAGCAATAGTTTTCTGTAGATACATTGAAACTAAATGTTAGACAGGAAATCAGCCTCTCTAGAATGGGATCCATATCAGTGCAATTGACATTCCAGAATATTGCATTTGAAAATCCTCGAGAATGAACAAGGTGCCATCATGCCCTCAGTAATTCATCTGGGTGACCAAGGCTATTTCCATTTTGAACTGAGGCCTAAAAATGGGTAAAATTGATTCAGAAAATCATGGGCTCAGTCCAGCGCAGTGCTTCAAGCAATATTGGCATTTTCTTCTCCTCTCTTTTCCCCTGCAGCCATCTGCCTAAAATGTGTCCCAAAAGGCTGGGAAACTCTCCAGATGTAGTTTTTGTAGCGTTCCTGGCAATCAGCAGGAAGGCTGGGAATCCTTCCTTCACTCCTACTGGCAGAACTGTGGCTTCTGCCACACTGAAAGTACAACTTTGGCCATACCACATATCAGATAGATAGATAGATAGATAGATAGATAGATAGATAGATAGATAGGCACACACACACACACACACCATTATTAACATGAGTGGATAATTATCATTCTTAGCATGAGTGGATAACAATTCTGAGTGTCCATATTTTCATTTAAATGTTAAACCTATGCATATACTTGGAAAGGCTGAAAGGTCTAGAGAGCTTTGAAATGCTGCCTCTGGGAACTAAAATTTCCCATGTTGCACTGTTCCTGGCCATACAGCCTGCTGGATTTTGTGGTTTGCAGAACAAAACAGTAGACTTTCCAATCTGCAAAGAAGCTTACTTCAGGAGCCATACATATTGCTGTAATTCTGAAAAGTAATCAAAGTGTCTATCATATGCTAGAATTGTGATTCTGTTTGTAAAGAAAGTTTTTCTTAGCAATGAATACCTGAATTTCTTTTGGCATTGGAAGTGGACATTGCAAGATGTATATGACAGAAGTTCATTCAGGTCAAGTCAGAGTACATCTTGTCCTGACAAACTGTCTCATTGACATACTAGACAAGTGTTACTGTATAGAAAAATGCATGGGGGGCAGATTCCCACTGTTTATAGTAGTGAAACTTACTGGAAGTTGTAGTACTTCTCTTGATTTATTCCAGGAGAAAGATATAAATGGGTTATTTTAAAAATGTGATGTGTTCTGCCTATTAGTCTCACAGTTATCCCATGCTGTGGGAGAGTCAAAAATTTTAAAAATTCCTGCATAAATAAAGCTGTGAGTAAGCTTATTTTGTGTATGTTCAGAATACCTGGGAAAGAGATTTCATCTCTTCTTCAGTGGCTAAGTAGTCGTTCAGTAGCCCTGTCATCCCTCTTTGTTTCAGCCAGCTGGATGTGTGAGTGGTCCTGAAACTTCACAGAGATAAGAGTAGAAAAGTTTAAGGCCAGCTACCTTGGAATTTATCCTTCTCTGTAGTTCTGTTTTGGAATGGTTGTGTTTGCTCTAAAAAGCATTGACTCCACAACATTCTTGTTATTTCCAGCCTAATGAGGATCAATCCATCCCAGACTGGTCAAGGGTTGAAGCCAAATGTTTATTTGTAATGATTTGGTCCAAGTGACTTTCTTGCCATATAAATCGCCTAAATTGCTTCAGTGTGGGCTTGGGGGTATAGTCTTCTTACATGTCAGTGATGATATGTAGAGGTGGGTGTGTTCTGACCATGACCATGGATGGCACCCTCCATCCTATTTTGAAGTGGGAAAAATGCTTTGATTTTTTTAAAAAATACTTTCACACTATTATGCAGTGTCACTTAAGTACTATAAAGTACAGAGCTGATGTCTGTGCAGTTTCACCTTGAAACACATTTATTGCCTGCCAGTTATGCAAAGTTAATGTTGGTCAACATCTGCCAATGAAGACTATGTAGTACAATAGTACGATAGGCAGTAATTGTTTTTGTTAAGTAAGAAATGTATTTTGGTCATGAAAAGAGGCAAAGGTCCTCTTGGGATTCGTTAGCAATGAAACAGTGCAGTGCTCTGCCACTTACTAAAAATTACTTTGAAAAAAATCAGGATATATGCAGGACTGAAATATGGTGTGTTGTACCCTTCCCCTTTGTGTGCATAAAAACTCAACATTTAATGCCCACCCAGAAGCAAATGGAAGCAGACTGTTTTCTAACTGGCTAATATCAATTGCAAAAAAACAAAAAACAAAAAAAGCCAGAAGGTGGGTAGCAAGAAGGAGAGAGGCATTGCAACCCATGTGACTGACTAGACTAGACTTTGATTTATAAAACCCTCCATGGCTTGGGACCAGAGTATCTGGCATAGTGTATCTCCCAAAGATCAGCTCCACCCCAGCCCACCAGAGCGTTGCAGGCCCTCTCACTTCGGGTCACCACACTGAAGGCAGCCCCAAAACCCTTTACTCAGAATAGGGCCTTTCCAAGTGATCTTTCCAAGTGAGATAAGGCTTGCAGCATTTAAAAACATCTTAAAACCACCTTCGTCGACTGCTCATGTTGTCCTGTCCATATGTTAGTTTACTGTGCTGCTGCCATCTTGTTATTTGTCAGTCTTATTTCTTATCCTTTTATTTGTTTGATGACTTGTCTGTATTATTCCCAGAGTTCCTTTGGGAAAGTCAGGTGATATAAAAATGGAAATAATAAATAATAATAATAAATAAATAACTACAGAGACTGCAGGAATAATTTCTGTGTGAATGGAAAGCATCACCTAATCAAATCCCATCATTCCAAACCAATCCAAAGAAACCCAGACTACATCATTCCTTCTCACTAATGTAACCATACTCTCTATTGGTGTGTTGTTTTATTATTTATTAATATAAAATATTTATATCCTGCCTTTCTACCTGGAAGGACCCAAGGCACCGGGACTGCAGCACAGAATTCATTGTGTGCTGCTTCCTTGATCTCGATTTAGTAGACTCAAGGTAAAACTATTCCATTGTCTCAAGTCTAGGGAAAGATGAGGACATGTATCCTTTTTGATTGGCCAACACTGAGCTACCTCAAGAGTTTGTACTTATCTCCAGATATCTTACTATGATCAGCAGATTTTTAGCTTTGCCACCATGACCTTCCTATCAATTCATCTATCAATGAATCTTTTTTTTTAGAAAAAATTAACATTGTTTCTTTGTGTGTGTTTTAAAATTTCTTTCAAAAGGTACCTACCAGGGACAATGGACAGGAGGGATGAGACACGGCTACGGTATGCGGCAGAGCGTTCCCTATGGCATGGCAACTGTGATCCGTTCTCCCCTCCGGACATCTCTAGCGTCACTTCGTAGTGAGCAGAGCAACGGCACTGTTCTACATGACATTACTTCCGACAGTCCAGCTGGAACGAGAGGAGGGTTTGTGCTGAATTTCCACAGTGATCTTGATGGCGTTGGTAGTAAGAAAAAAGGAGGGTTGTTCAGAAGAGGATCCTTACTTGGTAGTATAAAACTTAGAAAATCTGAATCAAAATCATCTATTTCTAGTAAACGTAGCTCCGTCAGAAGTGATGCTGCTATGAGCAGGATTAGTTCCAGTGATGCCAATTCTACCATTAGTTTTGGAGACGGGGATTGTGATTACTGCCCGGTAGAAGACCACGTTGATGCCACCACAACAGAAACCTACATGGGAGAATGGAAGAATGACAAGCGTAGTGGATTTGGTATTAGTGAGCGTTCAAATGGCATGAAATATGAAGGGGAGTGGCTAAACAACAAGAGACATGGATATGGATGTACCATGTTTCCAGATGGCACAAAGGAAGAAGGAAAATATAAAAACAATATTTTGGTCCGTGGAATTAGGAAACAGCTTATACCAATAAGGAACACAAAAACCAAGGAGAAAGTGGAGCGAGCCCTCGAGGGTGCCCAACGTGCTGCTGCCATGGCAAGAACTAAAGTGGAAATTGCAACCTCAAGGTATGGCATTTCAAAGCTTGTTGTTTATTCCTTGCTTTAGAATTCTGAACTGCAAAGAGTTTTTTAGCTGTAGTTTGTTACTTGAACAAAATCATTGTGGACAAGTACAGGTTTCAGTTTATTGAAAGATATTCCACATGCTTCGGTAAAATGGCATATGTGATCTTAATAAGATTGTTTTCAGTGAGATAGTCCTCTTATTCTATATCTGCATGCATAGCAAAAATAAAAGCATGAGTGACACCTCAAAGACTAACAGAAGTTTCATGGACTACAATCTGCTTCCTTGAAACATGAGGGGCATAATAGTTATACAATCAAGCAAGCAATAAACCATGAGTTAATATATACATGGTAAATGATAGAGGGGGAGGGGACCCACAAGAGATGGGACAAAGCCTAACGATTACTTTGTTATGAATTTTCAGTTAAGGGCATTCTTTGTGGATGTCTTTAGCCAAGAAGTTTTTTTCCTTGTTGTAACACTAACCTCAGTATAACTTCCTACAAACGGCTCCCTTTGCACTTCAAAGGCAATAGCCTCCCATTAGTATGAACTAACAAAAAAAGCTGATTATTTCACCTATTAATAGGGTGTCTGTGTAATAAATACTGTACATTGAATGCTGATTATTGGTATTAATAATGTCACTTTTGCATGCATAATTGTCATCCTTTCCCCATTTCAGTTGGTATCTACTCCTCTACTATGTAATCTCTATATACTAACTTTTGGTCTCTTAATCTCTGTGCATCAGAAAGTGGAGCCCAATTTACAAATATGCGCTGTAAAATCAATTTGTTTTTCGTTAAGGTGCCACAGTACTTTTGTTTGATTCTTTAGCATATATAAATCAAACCCAGGAGCACAGCAATATATTACTTTCCCACCCAGTGGGCTTGCATCATGAATTGTTTCTGGTTATCACCCTCCTGCCATCTTGATCATTGAAAGGGGTGTGTGCCAGATTGGCAGACCCTTGAGGTCTCCCTATGGGTTCCATTTAACGTTGAATGACTCAGAATCTGTAATGGAAGATCTATGAAAGAATTTATTTGAAATTTGGTTTGGTTTGTTTTGCTCTCCCAGGGATTGTGTGGGATGCATTTGCCACAGGGAAGACAAAGCAAATACATTGTGACTGTCATAATCATCCATTAAAATGACTTGCATGATTGCATTCATGCAACATTATAATTCCTTTTTTGTCTTACATTTTGTTTCCTACTTTAGGACCTTAATGCTGAAGGGTATGATAAAACTGTTGTCTAAAAATATAAAAAAAATGGGTTCAGTGCTGGTTTAGTCATAGAGTAAAGCTTCATAATCGTAATAAATCAATGTTCTAGACAATATTAATGCAAGACCTGTTGATTTCAATGAATATGTCAATGAAAATGTTCTTGGATGCAATCCAGAATTTATATATTTGCATATACAGTGGTACCTCTTAAGACAAAGGCCTCAAAAGCCAAAAATCCTTAGGAAGAACAGAATTTCTGGGAATAGGCATGCTTCACTTGACAAAAAAATTCCTTATGGGATGCCTTGCAAGACAAAAAAGTTCTGCATATACCCAGAGAAAAAAAGCCTAGTCATTTTTGTCTTTATTCTAGCCTCCAGAATGGATTAATCTGTCCGCAATGCATTCCTATGGGAAACCGCATTTCATAAGAATTTTTTTGTAAAATGAAGCGACCTATAGCCTCCAGAATGAATTAATCCATTTTTATGGAATTCCTATGGGAAACCATGTTTTGTAAGACACAATTTTGTTAAAACAAATTGACCCATAGAACGAATTAAATTTGTTTTAAGAGGCACCACTGTAAATTGATACAAAGCTTATTGGATAGTTTTCTGTAATTCAGTTTTAGATTAAAGTACAAATTCAGGTTTTTCACAATTTAGTTGCAACTGCCATTTAGCATATCTTTTTTAGATTAATGTAAGCCAGCTTTGATAATAATGTTAGCATGGATACAGGCCCTATTAAAGGGAAGTCAAAGCTTTTAAACAGTAATATTAAAAAAGTACTGTAATAGCTATCACTTATCAGCTATGAGTTACTTCTTTGGAAAGCTATACAGTCAACAATTTTAAGGAAAACTAATTATGTTGGTACAGTCATAATATATTTCTGGAAGGTATTATAAAATTTTGAATTGCAGTTTCTAAACCATTTGTTGAAAATACATGAAATGTTTGAAAGAGAATATTATGGTGCTACAGTCTTAGCAAGAAAATATTCTGCAATATAAATTGGAAGGATGTGTTTGTATTGCACTATTTTAAAAATGACCTTGTGCAACTGACCCTTGACATTTAGATTAAATCAACCTGCTTGCAGACCATAAATCTTAAGTAGTACATTCACTGTACATGCAGTAATGATGATTTTGGGACATCTGATCTGTGAAGAAGTTTCACATTTTAATTAGTTGCTTAATATCCATATTTAACAAATGTGCAAAGTGATTGCATATGATACAACTCAGCTTTAGAAGTCTGCACCTAGAAAAGAAATATACTTGATTACGCAATTTGCCCTCCAAGGAATGTTGGGTAGCTTGATTACAAAAAGACGTAAGGAAGAACTTGGCATGCATTATCAGCTAGTAGAGTGTTGCATCAATAGCATAGTCTAAAATGTGTTCAAGGAACCATCATATTAAGAACCCAGCTTAGTAGGCAGCAGGTTAAAAGTTTAAACTTTATTTCTCATTTTAGTAAAAAGGGTTCTTAGAAATGTTTGTGTTTAGAACATTAAACAGAGTTTTGAGTCGATATCCCAGTACATATTTCAAGACGTTTGAGTTATAACAAGGGAAATTAAGGGTTTTAAAAAAACAATGAATCATCAGGAATATGTGAAAGGAGGCTTTAGGAGATCATAAGAAGAATTAACCTGGATCAGTTACGGCACATCTACTCCAGCATTCTGTTGCCCGAGGAAATGTCTATAAGAAGCCCACAAACAGAGCATGAACACAGTTGCACTCTGTGATCCCTAGCAATAGCGTGCCGCGTCTAGTACTGGACACAATCAGTCACCATTATGAGTAGCAGCTATTGCATTAAATCAAACCCCTGGTCCATCTAGCCAGCAGTGTCTGCATTCAGTTTGATGCTCACATGTTTCATTCAGTGGCATAATTAACTCAAATAATAATAATTGATCATGTGTTGTCACATTGACTCCAGCTTACTGTTAAACTCTCCAGGGTGTCCTGGATATTATATGTTATTAAAAAGTGCTTCACTCTCACCATTTTCTGGGAGTGCTCTGATACAGCAGCTTCCCCAAGACTACACAGGTGGCTCTTGTCCTAACCCTCTAGCCCAGGCCTGCACAAGAGGTAGACCGCGGGCTACCAGTAGCCTGTGAAGTGTTCAAAAGTTGCCCACCGGCCATCAATAAAAAAAATGAGGGGATAAGTTCTCCACCCCTCCCTCTGCCATCCCAAGGACCACCACTGCCCCAGCATTAATTGGTTTTCAATGCATTCATATGGGAAACCGCTGCTCTACTTACATTTTTTATTTATGATCATGTGCTTGGAACGGATAAAATTCGTAAGTAGAGGTTTTACTGTAGTAGCCCTCAGGCACTTTGGGCCGGAAAAAGTAGTCCTTGGCCTGTTCAAAGTTGAACAGCCCTGCTCTAGGCCACTTACTAAGCTACCGGAGTAGCATTCTGCTTTCCATCCTGTCAATTAGAAAATTCAGGGATCAAGCAGATGATCTGCAACAGTGATGGCTTCTGGCCAAAGAGCTCCTTTTAAGCCACAGAGGGGAGGACCATGGCTTCCACATGCAGCCTTTGGAATCCCTCCTTGGCTTTCCAGATCCGTCCCACCCACTCTCTAATGAAAATATTCAAGACAAAAAGAGAATTCTACCACTCAGAACTGGTCAGAGGCATAACTCATAGCTAAAATAAGGCAGAGTCCCTCATGGCTTCTTTTAGCCATCAAAACACTTTTTCTAATGCTTTATATTCTGGTTTTGTTGGAAACTTAAGGCTTATCCTATGTTGCATTGAAAGGTATGCCAAAACTCAGATGTATGAGAATGTGGATAATGCTGATGGGTTGAATTGAAATAGGATAATTAAAAATGAAATGCAGAAAAGTTGAAGCATGGGCCGTGGTGTACATACTCAACTTGTGTTTGTTTAGTTACATGAATAGCAGGTGTGGGATGCTGATTCTTTGGCTAAAGGGATGGCAGGAAACCTGCTATAGAACTAGTATTTTGCTCAAACTTCCTTGTGGAAGAAGTGGCATGAGTACGAATGGAAGCTGCTTTTCCAACTGTTATCTTTTCTCGCACAGCTGGAAAAGCAGCTTTGGAAAAGCAGAGTTGAATTTCAGATGAGTGGGCAAAGGTATGAGCAATTCCTTTCTTCTCCCCACCCACTTGGGACCATTCCTCTAATCAGAGTTCATGTCTGCTGAAGCTGATTTGTGTAACAGTTGGGAGATTCTTACATTTATCTGGCATGCAATAGCTCTGTTTGACCCTAAACCTGAGCAAGATAGGATAGTGATTTTAGTAGATGTTTTGTCAATTTTGGTTCTGACCTACGTTAGGCAAGAACATTGAGCTTTCTGTGTCTCTTTTAGTGTTCTCTTGACTTAACTCAAAAAGAAGCTATTCTCAACTCTATGGTCCATTGGCTGCAAATAGACAGCTGCTGGAAGTGAAAGGTGCTACATGTGGCAGTTGTTCATGCAGTCTGTTATCACAATGATCCATAGCTTTTTAGTATGTACCTTCCAACCCACTTTCACAGTAGTGGACACAGTCATATACAACTCCTGGCTTACTATTAGAACCAGTCTCCCAATATCAGCTGTACTAAGAGGGTGGAGAGTACATGTTCGTGCTTATAAACGGCGTTTGTGTAGAATTATACAATTGTAATAAGGGTCAGGAAGGAGGTTTATACCATATTTACTGATCTAGGAGCTGCTAAACACAAGTGGCATAGGAGCTGCACAGATGTCTTTGTGGGTTGAGATGAGAAACGTAAGATATACCAATTTAGATGAAGTACTAAGTATATTGGTGTTCAAAACAAGGATTTGTGGGATATATATATTCTATATAGATGTCAGGGATTCCAATAGAGCAGATGTCTCATTTTCAGATCTGGACATGTTTGTGCTGTATTTTTGCACAGCTGCTGACATTCAGATTTAGTTATGCACACATGCCATGCAATTTGGAGCTTGTCTAGTGATAGATGTCCCAGCAGTGCAGAGAGACAAGCCAGTTCATGATCATAGTGATACGCCTGACACTGGAAGTGGCTATGCTGTGCCTGTTCCAGGTTGCCACTTGGTTAGCAGCTGCAATTAGCAGCATGAAAGCTGCTGATGCTCTCCTATCCATGTACCTAGAACTGTGCTTATATCCTTTATATTTTTATCTAAAGTATCTGTCTGAGATGTATGGCCTGAGAAGTGAATCTACAGTGGTACCTTGTATAAAGGAATTGATTGGTTCCAAATGAAATTATGTTAAGCAAATTTTTCTTTATACAAATTTCTCATAGGAATGCATTGAAAATGGAGTAATCCCATTTTTATGTTGTACAGATTCACCCCATAGGCGATTATGTTAAGCAAATTTCCCCTATCTGCGGATTTTTTATGTTGTACAGATTTTATGTTATACAAACTGTTTGTTATGCAAGGGTCCACTGTATTAAGATATTCTTTAAAGTTGAAATTTGAAAGCCTTGTTTCTTTTCCAATTGCCTAAATTATCAGAAAATACAAAGACGTGTAAAATTCAAAAATACAAAGCTAGTACGTAAGGCACATACCTAGACAAAAATCTTAAGCTTCAAGATCTTGTAGCCTAGTTAAGCCTAGCTTCACTCAGGCTTCCTGTTTAGAAAGAAGCTGACAAATTGCTGGCATGTGGTGAAACAGAAGTAATATATTGTCAGTATGTTGACACCATGTCTTCTATGACATGCTAGAAATTTATTCCCATTGTCCCTTACCATAAGCCTAGACAACCTTCAATACAATGTATTTCTCACTAGAGTCAAAAAAGAGTCAAAAATTGCTCGAATACTGTATTTGAATCCTAGTGAATCTTTGAATACCCAGTATCATGTAGTAGATCTGATGATAAATCAAGACTCTTGACATTTAGATTTGAATTCCCATTTGGGCATGGAAACGTACTGGGGAATGGAGCTGGGAAAACTGTTCCTTAAATATCTCCAGGTCTGACTTTATAGCACCTAACTAACTAAATACTGTAGTCCATCTTTATTTCTACCATGTCTCAAGTTTGACATCAAATTTTATGGATTGTAGGTCTTTGTCTGAAAGGCTTTTATTGTGAATTTTTGGTTAATACAGTAGTTAGTCCTATCTAGTGTAGACCAACTCAAGGACTGAGATATGTTGAGTCAATACAGCTCTTGATTGTTTATCAACTGGAGGATCGTACTGATACAACTACCCTAAATAAATAAAGTATAAAAATAACTTCTACTGAGCTGTGGTTTGTATTCATTAATATACATAATTAAAAGTGTTATATCACCCTTTTTAAGTTATACACAAGATACCCAATGTGGTATTTTGTGAACAGGGTGATAGACTAGGACTCAGAAGACCTGGGTTGGGATCCTCACTTGGCCATGGAAACTCATGGCAGAAAACCATGCAACTGGCAGAACTACTGTATTCATTAAGTATTCTATTATGTAAAGTTCTTTGAAGATCTGGATCTAATCTTCACATTTATGCTGTCGAGTTGTTATCTAATCATAATTAGCAATTGTTTCAGACCTTGAAGGATGCTGATGCAGTCTAGTAAAACTTTACACTGACCCCAGAAAACCAGTTAAGGTCACTATAAGTTAGTTTTAACTTGGCATCATATAAGAATAAGATATACACAACTAGCATTTCCAGGATGGAGCTGTAGCTTAGGAATAGTCCACACCTTAGTGGTAGAGTTCATGCATTGTGTGCAAAAGATTCCATGCCGAAATCTAAGTACGGTGTCTTCATGTCGATCTAAGAAAGAATCCTACATTAATCTTGTAGCACCAGTACAGTCAGAGTTAACAATACTGGGCTGATGGACTTCTGGTGTTCCTAGTTAATCTTTCACTGTGTACATTGGAAGTGCTAATTTTTAAATAGGCCTGCTTCAACCTTCTTTGAAAAAGTCTGAAATAATCACGATTTATTATTTAAAAAGCTTTCTAGTGTGAATTAGGTACAGTACATGGACTTAGGTTTGCAAAAAGCTTTCAAAATACTTTATTCTTGTTTTATGTGTTTGTTTGAATCTTTCTGCCAGACTTCAAAACAGCTAACACAATTGAAAAACAAATACAAGTTTTAAAAAATGTATAAGTTAAACTATTAAAAGCCAAAAGAACAGAACTGCTTCAGAGCCTGTGCTAACTAGTGCATATCAGAAGGACACAGGATTTCACCAAACAAGATGGATTGTAAACATTTCACAGTTTAAAATAGTGTAATTAGAAGAGATGCTTCACCCCACTGAATTCCACACAACACCTACAAGCCCAGGAAAAGCAGGTTTTCAATTGTTTCCAGAGAAGTAGCAGGGAAGAAATGACAAAACACTGTAGCACTTTAATCACCAACAAATTTTGATTCACTGTCAACTAAAATACTGTAGCAGTCAAAAGACGAACAAATTTGTTTTACTGTAAACTTCTCTGGATTCAAACCCACATCATGTGCTCAAAAATTATTTTATCTGGGCTTCTAAGAGTCCTTTTGTGTTGAATATTGTAGGGAAGGAATTCCATAATTAAACCAGTGCTATTAAAAAGGCACAGATGGCCAACTTCCTCAGTGAGGAAAGTGGGGAAAAATCCAGGCAAGCATCTGTGATCATTTATCTGATGACCAGGCATATTTTTCTTATCATTGGGATGGCCAGTGGCCACATGTCCTCTTCTAGAGAGGATCGTCCTCTATTTGTAGGACTGCCAGAACACAATCTTTCTTTTGGATCTGTCATCATTTGAATCGTTGTCCAGGCTGATTCAGCCATTAAAAGAGGGAAATCAGAGACTTGATGTCAGCCACACATAATTAGTGCTGCACCACTGGTCATCACACTCAGCAAAAATAGATCTTGTTGCACTGTGTGGACTGGGAAAGGAGGCTTCCCCAATGCGGTGCAATGGTTTTGGACTAAATGAATATAACTCCATTCATAATAATGTATCTTTTTTCCTGATATTTTTTGGAATGAGATTTGTTTTATTTGCCCACCTTCAACCACTGCTGACTCCAGAAACCTGTTCAGAATGCCTAATGTCTCGCCTGAATTAATGCAAAGGAGAAACAGAGCTGGGTATCATCTGTGTGCTTAATTCCAAATCCCCAATCATCATCTTCCAGTGGTTTCATATAGCTCTTAAACAGTATGGAAGCAAGGCTGGAAACTTGAAGAACCCCATAGCATAAATGCCATGGAGCAAAGCAGCTGTCGTCCAGCATTATTATTTGGAACTGCATTGGGTAGAAGCAGAACTTCCGAAATCCCACACTGCTTCCAGTTTTGTAGTTCTCCATATTCAAAACATGGTATGCTATAATGGCAGCTGCATGTGGTATTTGTCTTGTTTTGGCAATGAACAACAAGCCTGCACAATAGAGCTTGTGATGCTTGTAGTGACCTGTGAAAGGGGTCTGATATTTTTGATACACTTCTACACATCAGGACTCCTGTTTTGTCAGCTATTTTCAGCTTGCACCAAGCTGCGATCATGGTAGCTAACAGTGTTGTGAGCATTCTTTTCTTATTTTTTTCATGTATACTGTACTGTAGAGCTCCTAAGAAATACATCTCTTCCCTTAATTTCATCACAAGTGTATTATATTTCAAAAGACAATAGGATATAGAATGGTGTTGGTCATTAGTCAATTTCAACACTATTTTTCTTCTTTCTTTCTTTCTTTCTTTTTTTTGTTGAGGGATTAGGTTTTTAGCTGAGTTTTTTATTTCATATTCTGCTTCTAATTAACTCTGCCAAACTGTGTGGAATTATATGCAGGGCAGACAACTTTCCACTCTGGATTAAGCTGACGTTACCAGTGTCACTTTACGCAATACACTAAACTGGGCACTTACAAGACTACTGCCTTGCAAATCTTCAACATGCTTTGCTTATTATAGATGCAGTATGAACATTGTGTTTAGGAATAGAATTCAGCTGATGTTGGTGGTATTAATATAGCTTTGCTAGGTTTTGTATTTAACATGATTGCACTTTTAAATACAATGCAGGTAGGACAGTAAAAAGGTTTAAGCTTAACAGGCCAAAAACAAACTATATGAGATCCCTTATGGTTGAAATTAGTTGTGGCCAAGTCAACACACATATTCACTAGCTAAGTCTTCTCCTTGGATTAGTGATTATTAAACAAATCTGTTTGAAATTCTGTTTCCAGAATTCCATTTGAATCACAGAACAGAAAAAAAATGACCTCACAAAGGTCATTTTTGTACAATATTTAGTGCAGAAATAAATTGCCACTTTGTATGAATTCATGTTACACTAATTTAGAAATATAAGATGATTAAGCTAAAAATATTCTTCACTTTGCATTCATTCAGTAGACAAATGCATACATTTCTTGTGTATCTTACATTACTAGTTCTGTGAGTTAAATTTAAGAAGGGAAATCTTATTTTTAAAACTATTTTTAAATTATTTGCTGTGTTTCAGTGGCTTTCAAATATACTAGGACAGACTAAAATGCACAGCTCCATTGACCCCACCAGTCATTTGTGGTTTTTTTTTTGTTTCCTATCCTATCTTCTCCACATCATAGAGGATTACGAGACAAATTACGAATGATTCAAAAAAACAATTCCTTGTTGTTGTCTTGCAAGCCTCTATTGGTGTCTGCACCCTCAGGTGACCTGCTTGCAATGCACGAGTAACCCAGGCCACACTCTGGGGTAGGAGCCGTTCTGACAGAAAGCGATCTAACAGATGATTATCATTATTATTGTTTCAACATATATCTTGCCCTATAGTCCTAGAGTGCTCTCTGAGCAGTTGACAACATAATTTTGCAAACAACAGCTGTTCTTGGACTGTGAAGATTCTCAGTCACCCAGGTGAGTTTATCTGGAAGTTGAGTCATGGCTACTGGACTTCTTTTTTGAGAGATAGAAACGTTTCGCTGCTCATCCAAACAGCTTCATCGGTTCTTGGACTGCAACTCTCAGAAACCTCAGCCAGTGGGTTGGGAATCACTGTTCTAGATGAGGGTTTTTTGTTTTTGTTTTGGCCTAAAATATCTGTCAGTCCTAGCCGCAATGGTGAGAGCTGATGAGAAGAGTGTAGAATATGTTGTGGTTTATTTTGTTATTCTGTAGATAGTTCCTTACTTGTAGTTTGGGAAAGGTTTTGTTTTCTTGATTTTTGTAACTTTGCTATCCTACACAGTTGCTTTCATCTTATAAAATGGTTTAATTTTATTGTAGATCTCATAGTAAAACTCTTAATATAATAATTGAACTCAAGGACCTTTGGGGCCCTTTTAGCATCTGGGTCCCTTCTGCAGTTTTATGATTCTGTAGGTATCCTGTTTATTGCTTTGAGGGCGTAACAATAAAGTGTTCTGCTTATATACTGCCCCATAGCACTTCAAGCACTCTCTGGGTGGTTTACAATTTTAATTATACAGGTTACACATTGCCCCCTCCCAGAAAGCTGGGTACTCATTTTACTGACCTCGGAAGGATAGAAGGCTGAGTCAACCATAAGCTGGCTACCTGTGATTGAGCCCCAGGTCATGAACACAGTTTTAGCTGCAGTACAGACATTTAACCACTGCGCTAAGAGGCTCAATACTAAGTAGTTGCCCAAAAGCACTGCACTGCACACAAAACATCCCAGATGCAGTAGCATTGTTTCATGATTCTGCTGTGAACTATATCTGTCTAGAATTGCTGTTTGACTGTACTCCCTTTCTACATTCCCTGCAGGAACAGGAGAAAAGGAATGCCAAACAAAGCTTTGTGTATGTGAAAAATAAACACTTCATAGATCATGTGCTACTGGGAATGTACATCTGTGCCAACTGGAAACTTAGAAATGATGACTGCAGTTTTCTTCAGGTTCACGTATTAACATATTGGAAAAAACACAAAATAACATTACTTCAGTGACTCTTCACAGGCTTGCAATTGAATTAGGCAAATATATAGTTGATGATATTATTTTTAAAAACATATTTAAAAAGAATTCTTTCCTTCTACATTCCCAAGAAAAACATCACAGCTGTCACAAAGCACTGTATGTTGAAGTAAGCCAGTCACAGGAAATGAGCCATGGATTGTAGGTGACAAGGAAATGCAAAGTTAAAGAAGAGTTGGGAGATGGAGTAAGAGTGGAAATTATCCAAGAGGGACATGGCTGAACACCTGTTGAGAAGTATAGTATAACATAGAAGTCAGGGACATAACATTTCTTTTGCAGTTTCTGCCAGTATTTTCTTCTTTACTCTAGATAGGAAATAATGACCTTGTGTTCTCGAAAAGCTTTGGGATATGAAATATCACAATACTAGGCTGTCTACTTCAGTAAGACCGCAGTGTTGTTGTTGTTGTTGTTGTTGTTGTATGACCCCTACAGTCCTGAAATACCAAATGTAGAGAAGAAGGGCCGGGAGCTCGAGGCTGGCCTCGCTGGTTAGACAGTTGGCTCAGTCTTGTAAAAAATCTGGCTGCAGAAGTCTGGTCCACAATGGAAGCATTTTAGTTGGGGAGCTGTCCAGTTGTGGGACTCTAATGGTAAGCATAGAGTCGTTCAGAACTTGGAACGTCAGGTTAAAAATCAGTAAAACTTAAATGTTAGACATTGTTGCTATGAACATTAAAAAGTGGAGGCGTATAACCTGTGGACTATAATTCCACTGCCTTCTCCTCTCTTTGAAGAGACATTTCATTTACATCCCCAGAAAGAATCTCCTATCCCAGTCAAATTTGTGTTGAATTGCTGTTTTCGGGGGTCTTTTTCATCATCTGGAACGGATTAATCCATTTTCCCATTACTTTCTGTGGGAAAATTTTGTTTGACTTAAGGTATGTTTGACTTATGTCTAGACCTACAGAACGGATTAATGACTCAAGTCAAGGTTCCACTGTATACTGTGCCACATGGCTCTCCCTTAAATAACCTCTGGCCCCAGCCAGACAGCCACGTGGTCTTTCATTTCTTTTCCAAACATGCCTGCCTCCGAACGGGTGGGCAAAGTGACCCCTCCCAGCACTAACGGCTGTTAGGAGCAGCCATTCAGCTCTGAAACAGCTTATGTTTGGACATCTGCCCTCTAATAGGCCAGCAGAGCTATCTGGCTAAACAAGGAAATGAATTAAATTAACTTATCAGCTTTTGACGGCAATATAGCATACTCAGACTGATAAAGTAGCCCATACATTTTCTACTGTCACCAGTGGTCTTCATCATAATCTGTGCTTACTTACTGGGTTGCTAGCTGAAACCTCTTAAAAGATTGGCCCATGGCAAGAAAAGATTGGCCTGGTTGGAGTTTTGTTGATTTCTTTTTTGATATTACTACTGGAATTCATACTTGACCAGTATATTCCCAATAAAAGAATTTGCATGGTCCATGATACAGTACCTCTTTTCCCTTTTCTTTTTTAAGTTATCTATATTTCTACTGAAAACTGTGGAGGAAATAACATACTTCAAAGATATAGCTGCAAATAGCAGCAGCACCATGTTCTAGAATATATAATACAAAGCAAGTTCAGCAGCAAGGAGCAATCTAATGCTCTTCATTCCATCATATCTTGTTCTCTGGCCAGCACCTTCTACTGAAATCAGTGATAGTATTTTTATAAGACTTCCCTTTGTTCTCTTAGTTAAGCACATTTTTGTTTCAACTTATTGTTTAAGGCCAAACTATGTTACACAGGCCCATCTGATTAAGTACCTTGTGCTCCTTAGTTCAAGGACTACGGTCTAGTTGCATAACCTCTCTCTTTGTATTCCCCAAGGTTATAAAGTTCTGAGGTTTAATATTAAAATTACATTTGTGGGCTGTATTTTGGTAATGTGTACTCAAAATCATGCATAACCATTATTAATTTCAGATAATATTACAGATATATTTGGGTTCGGATCAAGTAAGAAATTATGAAATGGATGCAAAGCTCTTGGAAAAAATAACTGGAGAAACTGCAATAGTATCCACTGCAAGATCAAACCAAATCTGATTATCAAAGCATTTTGAATAGTTACTTTTCCCATGTTTCTCATGGGAAAAGTAACTTTACAGATAAGTGATTTGATCTACCCCTTTTTAATAAGGATATTGTGTAGACATAGACATATTATTCAGACTTCTGAAAAGTTGGAGCAATTTAACTATTTGGAAAATTAATAAATTACTGATTTAAGACACGGATCTGATGCTGCTCACACATAATAGAAGAGTGGTTTAGAAGAGGGAAAGCACTCTACTTGAATCCTTGATGACGATTTTCTTTCTTCCAGCTCATTCATGGAACTTACAGTTTTAGATTTGAAAAAAAGAGGGAAATTTTACGACACCTGCTGCGAGCTATCCCAGAAATGGAACCGTAGCACGGATCCTCACGGATCTACCTGATTTTTATCCAGGATCACCCACAAACCATTCTCTGATTGTAGGCCCCATCTCTCCCTACAGACTGAATGCCAGGAATCATGGGTTCATCAGCACATGACTCCACAGTGGCACACAAAAAGATGGTCCAAGGCATGGATCCACACAGCTTTATATTTATCATCAAATGTTGTGTTATATTAACAACCACAGACATCATTTTGACATTCTACTAGCACCAGCATTACCCTTCTGCAAGCATCACAGAGTCCCAGAGCATATGAGAGGCAAATCACCTGTACAACATGGCCAGATTTAATGCTTCCTTAGGGATCCATGAAATTACTTTTTGTCACCATCACAGAAGAACTGCTAAATAATTTGTCAGCAAAATGCATTGATACCTAATTTCTAAAGAACTGCATGATACCTTAATATCCTTTTTAAGTGCAGTGGTGCAAAAACATAGATCCGCAGTATGGATCCACTTGATTTTATATGATTTTTACATCGTATCACACTAAATCCACTCTTACATCATAGGCCCCACCCATCTCTATACACAGATTGAACATGGCCCCACAATGATTCTGCATAAAAATCAGTTAGATACGTGTGGATCTGTGCCTTCCATTTATGTTATTGCGGCATGGATCCATGTGCTGATGGACCTATGATTTTTGGTATGCAATCTATGGACAGAGATAGGCTGTATATGTGATAGTGGTTTTATCATGATCTAATGTAAAAATCATATGAAATCAGATGGATGAGTGCAATTGATCCATGTTTTTTTACCACTGTAGAGCCATATGCTGGAGGAAGCATTATTATTGTAATGTAATATTTGGACATGAATGAGATGTGTGATTTGATGGTGATTTGGGAAGGATCCCATGCAGAAATATGAAATCAAGAGGATCTGTCATGATCTGCCTTTTACTTTCTTCCAAGATGGACTACCCACTATGTGATTTTATATGGATTACCATGCATGATTACATTGGCTGGTTTCATAGGAACACCAGTGTTTTCCATGTTAGTTTCCACCCCTCATGATGGATTTTTTTTCTTTTTCCATGCTCTTTGTAGCTTTAATGTTACCTTTTAATGTTCTAAGATACCTCTTCTAATTCCCTGTTCTTAACTTGAATATGTCTTAATGTTTTGGGCTGTATATTGTCCCTCCTTATTGTAAGCCACCTTGGGTCCTTTTCCACGGAGAAAGATGGGGTAAAAATATTCAAAATAAATAAATAAATTTTACTTTTTTCCATTTGGTACTTAGTATTTGCCCATGTCCAGGCAAGAATCTGCAAACTTCTTTTGTTTTGGTAAGCAAAGGGTTAATGTTTACAACTTTTATTTCCCTTTGTCTTGGCTTCTTGACTTTGGGTTGATAATTACTCCCTGGATTTTTTCAAGCCCCTTTCTGAGGAGAAGCTATAGATCTTTAAATTTTCCCATTCACAACACTCTAGTTATGTCTTCACCACCATTGTTAGCAATGATCTGTACTTGAGAAAGTTTTATACAGTATTTCTGTTTTTATAATGCATTTTCATGACGTAAGCCTCAAGGGAAATGTGGATTATAATATTTTAATTTTTTGTGTTGAAACTGCAGTATGGATTCAAAGTTGAAAAATCCCCATGTGTC
Source organism: Phrynocephalus versicolor (assembly GCA_023846285.1). Lineage (NCBI taxonomy): Eukaryota > Metazoa > Chordata > Lepidosauria > Squamata > Agamidae > Phrynocephalus > Phrynocephalus versicolor. The sequence goes on from JAHTLZ010000204.1 coordinate 33,620,652, forward strand.
TCATTGCTGATAGTGAGCTTTTAGCTTTATTCTTGTTTTGTTGCTATTTCCAAAGATGAATGCCAAATCACACCGTGATCATTCAGGTGCATTGTAGTGCTAGGTGCTTTTCCTTTCTCCTATATTTTTCTCTTCCTGAGATATAAGTCTGTTCCTGAAGAGTCTTGTGTGTGTTATGGAGAAGTGAATTTTCTGCTGTTTTCACAACAGAACCCACAAATATTTATATTTGTATTTTTAAGCTTTCGCATCTTGTTTTATTTTGATTTTGTATCATTATTAACTACCTTTTCTCTTCACCAGAAAAGTAGAATGAAACAAGTATTAATTACAGCATATTATATTTATAGTTGCAAGGACTTCACTGTGCATTATTATTTGTGTTATTCTCAGCAGTATAACAACCTTGTGTTGGTCCCCTTTTTTGTTCCTCTGAGACCAATATAGTGACCAAGTCATGACAATAGGGCATGTGTCCAGAGGTTCAGAGCTATTTGCTGTGTACTGAACACAAAAATGCATAGTTGTGCTTGTGAATTTTTCATATTATAACATTTTGACATAGAACTTAAATCCTACTAAACTTAAAGACCTCTTTTAAAATTACTCCTGAACTTCCAAAAGCAAGATTAGTTTTCTAGTTGTATATGCCAGAGACTTTTAGGGAGAATTTATGTGCTGCTGAGTAACAATAGTGAAGTCATTGAAGTCTTATTCAAAATAACGTCCCCCAAGCACCACATTTTTACAAAAATCTAGTTGCTGTAGATATTTCTCTTAATAGCTCAAGAATATGTGACCAACTGGTAAGATGTGGCTATCTTTAGAATGATTACAATGTGTTAATCTGCCATGAGTTGTGTTGCCATAAAAACTCTTGAAGCGCTGCATAGCATACAAATTTATTTCCCCCAAAACAGAAACAAAATCTTAGCTCTGTGTTGACATCTGGAAGAGAAAATGTCATTCTGTTTATCATACATTTGTTTTGCTGTTGTCGTTCCTTCTTTGCTGTCCAGAGCTACTATTGTTCGTATTAGTTGTTGTTCTGAAGTTGAGGAAACACTTGGATAAAAACAAAAGTATTTGTTCATGTTTTACATCTTGGTTTGTATTACTGCAGTTTTTGAAGTTTGCCCACACACATTTTTGTCTTAATGAATGTCCTCAGTTTTGATGTGTGTATACTGATATCTATGTATGTAAGAAACCTTTATCGATAAACAAGGCAATATTGTATATATATAAATATTCCTATGACCTTCAAGCTTCCTTGATACAGATCTGTGTACAAAAGCAGAAGGGTACTACTGTGTAGTTTGAGTGGAGTGTGAACATGAGCCTGAGGAGGAGGAGGAAGAAGATGCACTGCCAGGTTGTCTCTGGTTTATAGTGAGCATACTCAGGGTCGCCTTGAAATAAGATATGAATAAACCATGATAAGCTGAGACTGGAAAGCATTTTCTGTACCCCAGTTGTAAATGGAAAGCAGGCTGGGTACACCATGTGTGTGTTGTGTCATTACAGTCGTGACCGACCCTTTGTGACTCCATGTCCATGGAGTTTTTTTGGCAGTAATACTGGAGTGGCTTGCCAGTTCCTACTCCAGGCGCCTACAGCCCCTGGTATTCTCTGGTGGTCTCCCATCCAAGTACTAACCAGTGCCGACCCTGCTTAGCTTCTGAAATCAGACGAGATCAGATGTGCTTAGGGCATACCTGGGCTGTAATTATTTAGTGTAGAAGGTGAATGCAGAGGTGCTTCATTCCCTAGATTCCCTGATGCTCATGTAGCTGCTTATTAGTTGAAGAAGGATCTAAAAATGATAAACCAGACCTGAAGCTTCACCCATCTATGGCTATCAGAATTTATAAGGTGGGTGGGGAATCTCTTTCATTACTTTCTGAAAGATAACTTTAGATTTTGTTTTAGCGTCCTTGATCATTACATTAATGTTTTCTAATATAACTTTTTACATTTGGATTGAACTGTTATCATTGCCCTTGAGTAAGGCTTTACTTCTCTGCTGTTTTGTGTACACTGTTCCTTACATTACTCATTGTGTTAAGTGCTGTGAAAACCCATGAATAATTCACTCAGGCTGTGAATGTGTCTTGATGGCAGCACAGAGAACCCTATGATTTATGTCTGAAACTTGGCACAAGATCAAAATGCAATGCAGTCAGTATATAATTGGCAAAATTCAATCATTTTACTCTAAACCCCTCTCACCTCAGTTTTGCACCAGGGTTGCATATTCTCTTTTAAATTGTCTGTCTATTGTAATTATTTAGTTATCGGTGTGTTGCTCAGTTACCTGAATTTGATTCAGTTATTATGAACCGCCCAGAGTTTCTTCGGGAAGACGGGCGGTATAGAAGCTCCATAATAAATAAAAAAATAAATAAATAAATCAAAACACTAAGCTAGAGTTAAAACAACCCAAAAGTCATTCAGTAATTGAAACTCAGGTCTAATTCAGACATTACTTTTTTCTGTTTGGCACTGAAGTCAGCCATGGAACAAGACCTGGGCATGGGAAAATGTGAACTTTGCTCCCTTCGTTGAGTACAGTCCAGATCAGCAACCCCACCATAAGTGTCAGAAGTTTATCTTGCAGAATAGGGATTGGCTAGAGCAAACAAAGGTAAGTAATCCATTACAGCAAATGATTGTGATCCACTGAGCAAACTTTTGTTATGTGAGGTGAGAGGGGTTTAGAGTAAAATGAACAAACAATAAGCCTGTTTTAGTCCTAACTCCATAATAAAAATGAATATCTGAGTTCTCAGTAGTGTTATTACTGTAACTGTAGAAGTGTTGCTTCACATTCAGTCAGAGAGAGAGAGAGAGAGAGAAGCTGTTGTAGAACATAGTAACCACCTGTATTATAATGCAAGCTTCCATTATTTTAGCTGGACTTGATCTCTCCACTATACTATTTCTAGCTTAGTGTTATGTTAGAACTGGACGTGCATTTGCAGTGTTGATGCTCTGAATTTAGTAAACCTTCTGCATAGACACATAGAAAAAATTAACTGCCAGAAAACATCAAGCCTTTCTCTTTCTTGTTGAGCAAATGGCAATTACAGTAATTAAGGTGATTTTTTTTTTGTATGTACACATGCTGAGATATGGTTTGTTCTTATGGATATGGTTGATTGGCTTGTTTTCTCATTATAGACTGACTAGAAATTTGGTGTTATGCTAAATAAGCAGAGGGCTGTTCATCTACTCAACTACTTAAACAATTCTTTTGCACCAAGTCAAACTGTCCATGTAATCTAATGTTGTCTATTATGTTCTTGGGTTGCCAGGGTTACCTGGCAGAGGTCTTTCCCACCAACCAGTACTCTATTCTTTTAAATGTAAATGACAGAAATTGAACCTGGAACTTTTTGTATGCAAAGCAGATATTCTGTTACTGACGATGATACCTACAATGTGGATCAAATAAACCTATAATACAGTGGAAATATGTACTATAGCTTTGTTATACAACCCAATCATACTAGATGACTTTTGTGTTCTCTGACAATTAGAAAAGCAAATTGTCATAAATATTTGGAGCCTGAACAGAGAACAACAATATTTGTACATTTCATTTCCAGAGGATTTGATCAGCATTTGTTAAATATGTAATAAGCTTAATCTGAGTTTCCAGCACAGTTTTAGAAGTTAGTTTGCACATTGTAACATCTTTTCTTTTTAACATAACAGCTGTTTTAAAATTAAAGAAGTCAAATTGCAACTTTATAATCTGGTCTATAATTGCACCAAAATTATTGAGCTGCTGGGTAATTAAAGCAATTTTAAATATGCCTTGCTGTGTGGTGTCTCGTGTAGTTATGTTGTCATCAAAGTATAATGTACAATGTGTGTGATTGCATGCATGCAAACACCCATGCCTTTATAAATTGCAAAAGTGTTTTTGTAGTTTTAGCACATCAACTTGTATATGTCCTGTGGCTACAGTCTGGTGCTCTATATTATTTTTGGTGAATCTATGGCATGGGTGCCAAAGGTGGCACTCGGAGCCCTTACTGTGGGCACCCAACATTGCCCCTTCACAGCCACCTTTATTCAGGTCAAATTGCTGTGTTGGCACTTTGTGAAAAATTAGTGGGTTTGAATCGCAGTTTGGGCACTTGGTCTCTAAAAGGTTCACCATGACTGTCATAAAATATATGTTTTGCAAAAATGCAGAGATTAAAATAAGGTTGTGTGTCTTAGTAATTCATATTACTGTGCCCATCATGCCAAAGGCACTGTGCCTACAGTGGATTGGATCATGTCCAGCATATGTTAAAATATTGGCTAATGAGAATCTTATGAAATAGGATCATAACATCAAAGTTTTCTTTTGTGGCATTGTATTGCTAGGCCTTCACTGCTAACAATTTTAAACCTGTTTCTGATCACTAGTCTTGATGTACATCTTTATGGTCTTGCAGTGGGTCTAAGACTGTACTGGTGAAAACATGACACTAATTTTCTGACTTGGTTCTTGTGATTCTGACTGGCAATTCACTTTCTGTTGTTCTTGGATTCTGACAGAGTATAAAGGCTTGGATTATTTAAACCTGGATTATTTAACTTGATGGTAAAGTTCCCATTTGGCATGATCTTACTATGGCACACTTACAGTTGACTTCAGCATGTCATTGTATTAATTCTTTTAAAAGTAAATTCTCAAGCTATGAAAATATTCTGTTCCATTTGAATAGTGCAGTTCCTATGTAGACAAGATGCTAAATTACTGGTTAATCTATTATGATAGTTCTTCTCTGTGGTTTTAGATTACCCATTTATAATATGCAATACTTCTTTCTGAAAAACAAGGATAGCACTTATACTTTATCACCAGACATGTGTGGTGGGGATAATGTGTTCAGGCCTCCCAAGAGGACTGTGTGATGATGAAATATTTAGAAATACTTTTGAACTTTGTTATGCTGTAGAATAATAGAGGCTGCTATCATACCTTTCAATTTTTAAATGCAAAATTATTTTAAAAGAACATGATCAAACATGAGGGATTTTCTACAACTTTGTGCCTGCATATGTATTTGTTTTTGTATGACTACTAACACCTCCGAATACTGAATTACATAGTGACCTTCCAAAAGTTTTTTCCCAGTGTCTTTTATTCTAACAAAACCATCTACCTTTAGTTTATCTAATTTTAATTTCACATAGTTTATTTTTTAACTTGAATTACTTGTTAGTTTTGTTTTTGTTTTTTTACACATAACGACACATGTTATTGTGCTATACAGAAATGTCCTGAGTTGAATCCACACTAAATTTTTCATTCTGCAGATCACTGCTTCCCAATCTTGGATTCTACAGTTGTTGTGCACTAAGATCAAGTGCAGTGTCTGTCTGTTTGTTATTACCCCCAGCAGTATATTCAGATTGCAGAGACAGATTAAACATAAGTAAAATAAGCATGTATTACATCAGCATTTGGAAAATAGTTATCCTAAACACAAAATCAATTTTACATCATATAAAACATATTCAGAATTTCTTTTGACTGGAGCAATTTTGTGAATCTATTCTTTCTGCTCAATATGTTGCCTTTTACCCCTGATCGTCAAACTAGACAACATAGCAGCTTCACACTTACTTGACAAGATAAGGGAAATGAGAAAATCTGGTGCTATTTATTTCTTACCCCTCAACATAAATATAAGAAAACCCTACTTCGGACAATGCACTAACCAGCCAGAATTGTCAATTTCCCTTTTAGTCTACATTGAACTCAGCTATGCTATTAGTATTTTCTACTAATTTTGTGTTATCATATCAAACATATCTACAGTATTTGGAAATAGGGCGTGGGGGGAATCCCTCATCCTTCAGGAAAAAAATATTCTTTTCTTTGTAAAATATGCTTGTAAAACAGCCAATTTTTATTATAAGACTTCACTGCCTAACTTTACAAAAAGGCAAAACAAAATCTGAAGCAGCTTGGCTGCTAACAGATCTGACAAATGATGGAAAGCAGCCTGATGTCCTGCAAGAATGAGGGAACACAACTCTTGGCATCGGTGAGACTGGCTAAAGGCTTTGGGTGTTGTGAACAAAACTACCTTTCAGGAAAAGGGAATTCTTAATCAGTTTGAAGGCACCAGGTTGAAAAAGATGTTTAGAAAGAAAGATGCTTCTTCTACATGTAGATGAATTTTTTCTGAGGCACATAGGGACAGAAATTATGATGCATGATGCTAAGGGTGTCACAGATTTGTTCAGTTTTTTAAAAAGATACTGGATGAATAGTAATATAAGATCCCTAATTTTGGAATCAAAATTGAGCTGTTTACATGAACAAGGAGCAAAGATGGTACAGTGACCTTCCATCCCACTCCCTCCCTCTTAAGAGATGGATTGTTGCTATGGTGATTGCTCTTTCCATCTCATCAACTATAACCTGGTTTTCCACATCAGCTGAATTGCTGGAAGCAAAACATTATCTTCATTCAATCATTAAAAATAATTCAGCTTTACTGTTCTCTTGGGAATCAAGATATTTAGTCTACATATTATTTATCATAAATATAATTCTAATATAGAGCATATTCTACAGTTTATAATAATCTAGTATAGTAAATTATTCTACATTACCATGCAAGCAATGTCGAATAATTTATATTGCAGCTTCTGAAGAGGGGTTGATTAAAACAAATGGACAATACTCTCTAAAAAGCAGCATCTTTCGAAAAACTGCAAAGCAAGCATGTTTTTGATTCCTTTTAGTCCAACCCCTGTCTTTTTAATGTTTGTTATAGATAAATAAATAGGTGTCTTTGTGCCAAATCAGCATCTTTAACTCAGGTATCCTATATCACAGATTATTGCCAGCCCCCCTGTGCTCCCAGCAGTGTTTTGCAAGAGTTCAAAAAGGTTGCAACTTGCTGCAGTACAGTAAGTGTGCCTTAATGTGACATACTGATCATAAGATGGCTCTTTGTAGTGGCATGCTTAATTAAATGCTAGCAAGATGGTGTAAATCAGATATAATTGAATCAAGTAAAAATATTTTTAAATGTAGAAGTGCCTGGCCTGCATTGAGAGCTGCTAGGAGCCACTCTCCTCCTTAAAAATCTAAGAAGGCTTTGTGCCACTACATTTCGATTACCATGTTTGAGCAACCCTATCCTTAGCTGTTGGACTATCTGGTTACTCATTTCAGCCGAGTAATGACCCTGAGCTCTTCTTTCTTTTACTAATTGCCATTGGCTGAGCACAAGAGGAGAATTGTTATTTCAGTGCATATAAGCAGTATGTATGCCTGACTACATTCATCCAGCTGTATGTGTGGTCTGTGGCTGACAGCTTTCATCTATTGCATAACTTTTGATTTTAAGTGGACCGTGTCTGATACTATGATCTAAAGAATCTCAAATCCTTCATGTTGCTTATATGTATCCTCACTTTATTAGAAGTTAAAGATGGAAACCTTTATCTCTGTGAACTGAAATGAAAATCCACTTTAGGTAATATCACAAGCCATAACCTTAAAACAATCCCTTATGAAAACATCTCTCTCTCTCTCTCTCTCTCTCTCTCTCTCTC
>JAHTLZ010000204.1:33629590-33643836 GCA_023846285.1 Phrynocephalus versicolor
AATCATTTAACACATAAAGTTGGAATTTTTGCAGTAAAAGCAGCAATCCTGAGGAAACAGGTGGTTAGTAAAGGTGTGATCTAGTTGGATCAAGATATATACTAAATGTGAATATATCCCTTGTAGCTCTTGAGCAAGAACTATGTGATATTATCGTTTTAATGCATTGTACTTGTATATTTATTAGTATTTGGATGTGCGTGGTTTTTGTTGTTTTAATTTTGTGGCTTTGAAACGGTCTAATCGACTTATTCAATAAAGAATCTTTGAAAAGCATTAGAAATAAAAAAAATAAAAAGATTCTGGCATACAGTTTATGAAAACCCCAAATTCCCAATCTCGGTTCTCTCAGGCTGGTTCAGTAGGAATCACAATCATGGGAAAGACTGGTGACCTGATAGTTGTGCAGAAAACCATCATTGACACCCTTCATAAGGAGGGAAAGCCCCAAAAGGTACAGATAGTAAAATAAATTGGTTGTTCTCAAAGTGCTGTATCAAAGCACATCAATAGAAAGTTATGTGGAAAGGGAAAGTATGGAAGAAAAAGGTCCACAAGCAGCAGGGATGACTGCAGCCTGGAGACGATTGTCAGGACATTCAAAAGTGTTGAGGACTTTCACAAGGAGAGGACTGAGGCTGGAGTTAGTGCATCAAGAGCCACCACACAGAGACTGGACATGGGCTTCAAATGTCGTATTCCTCTTGTCAAGCCGCTCCTCAACACTGTTGCTCAGTGGTCCAAAGTCCTCTTTTCTGATGAGAGCAACTTTTGCATCTCGTTCGGGAACCAAAGACCCATAGTCTGGAGGAAGGATGGAGGGGCACAAAGTGTACGACGCTTGAAGTCCAGTGTGAAGTTTCCACAGTCTGTGTTGATTTGGGGAGCCATATCATCTGGTCGTGTTTTTCCATTGTGCTTCATTAAGTCCAGGGTCAGTGCAGACATCTACCAGGAGATTTTGGAGCACTTCATGCTTCCTTCCACAGACGAGCTTTATGGGGATGCAGAATTCATTTTTCAGCAGGACTTAGCACCTGCCCATACTCCCAAAAGTACCAAAACCTGGTTCAATGACCATGTGATTACTGTGCTTGTTTGGCCAGCAAACTTGCCTGACCTGAACCCTCTAGAGAGAAAGATGAGGGACATGAGACTGAACAATGCAGCAGAGCTGAAGGCTGCTATTGAAGCATCCTGGTCTTCTATAACACTTCAGCAGTGCCAAAGGCTGATAGCATCCATGCCACGCCGCATTGAGGCAGTAACTGATGCAAAAGGGGCCCAAACCAAGTAATGCGTACATAAGCATGCTTACACTTTCCAGAGGTTTGATATTGTTCTATTTCCAATCCTTGCATTATTGATTGTGAATTTGGGGTTTTCCTAAGCTGTATGCGGTAATCATCACAATTATACCAAAGTAAGGCTTGACATATCTTGCTTTGCATGCAATCATTCTATCCCATATATTAGTTTCACCTTTTGAGTTGACTTACTTAAATAAATGAACATTTGCATGATATTCTAATTTTTTGAGTTTCACCTGTATGCGAACAGTTGACTTTTGATATTTTATTTTTTCAGGAAGCCCAATCTTCCTGTCCAAAAGATTGATGTGGTACCCCAACAGCCTTTATATGTCATACCTCTCAATTTAACTTTCAGTAGCAAATTCCTTTTTAAGCCTTTTTAGCTACTGTCCTCATGACTTACCTCCTAGTTTATAAACATTGGGCATCCTGTCGGGAGATATGAGTAGCTTTGGCCCAAATCATCTGGACGGTGCTTGGTAGGGAATATCTGTGTTAGTAGATGACACTGGGCCCGATCCTCCGCTGTGGGCCCAGGGTGAGGAGCAGGGAACAGGCTGGCTGGGGGGATCCGGGACGGGGGGACCACGGCAGATCCCTGCCACCCCTCATGGATGTCAAGGGTGGGGATTTGTTGCGGGGGATCTGCTGCAGTCTTCCTGCTTTGGATCTTCCCTGCCTAGCCTGGTTTTTGCTCTCCTGTGAGCCCATGGAGGAAGATCAGGCCCAGCATCATGGACATGGGTGGGGGGGGGTGATGGGGCAGAGTGGGCGGCAGCCGCACCTCTGCTAATCCCCTCCATTTCTTGGTGGGGTGCCTGGGCAGAGTGGGGTCTCCCGCCCGGTCCCTTGCCTGTGCCACTGCCACCACAATTGCGAATGCAGCAGTTGGTTTTTACCCAAGGAGGGTGGCTTGACCTCCTCCTCCTCCCTCCACTGGCCGTCCTTGGTTCCCTTCCTGGCATTCTGCAAGGCTGGGCAGGCCAATTTCTTTTCTTAAAGGCCATGTGGATCTGGAGTCGCGAGACCTTTCGGGCTACTTCAAACGGCCCCGTGGTCAACCGATAGCCCACAGTCAACATGTTTGGCAGGCCTGGTTCTATTGTAGATTACCTTTAATTCTCTTTTAATTACAATATTGTGTCTTCAGTTAAACCTTTTCAGGGTTTAGTGAAACAAACTGATAAGCATGAAGATAAAAAGAGCCACCCATAAAAAACAATGCATCCTAGAATGTGTAAAAATCAATACTATATTAAGAAAATAAACTAAGGGGATATATTTCTCTCAAGAAGAAGAAAGAAGAATTTGTGGCCCTATGTGGTCATACAGAAGGATAGGAGAAGGAGACAGTAGCAGACATTAAATCACACATGCTAATATCTAAGCCACCTACTTAATGTGGAAGATGGAATCAAAATAGAATAGGAAAGATTTTGTTGGCGAGAGATGAAAGAGAGAGGAGGAGAAGAAGGAAGAGAAAGCAGAGAACTTTGGTGAATTGGAAGAAGGCTGTGTAGATGGAATACATGGAAAAACTGAATGGGTCGTCATACTCCAACTTTTTGAAGGGGGGGCATGGCCCATCCCACAAAACTGGGAAAACATATATTGAGTATGCATGCTCCCAGATAGCGGGTGGACAGAAGGTGAGATGGGACACAAAATCCTTTGGGAGATGAGACTGGAACTCTGAACAGGATCATTCACCCCTGCAACATTTTGTTGGAGATCTCCCGCACATCTTCATACAGTCTTTTTCATACTATATAGTTTGTTGAATTTATATGCCAGTGTGTACATTAAATAAGTACTGGACCATAAATGATATAGATCCGATGTAATATAGCAATGTTACACCAGACTGTTTACTGAATTGTTGGAGAAACAAGATAGATAAATTATTCATGCTATGGAGAAGTCAGACTGAGATGTGTTTTGCTCTCTTTTTCCATTATATCGTAACTCTGAGTCCAATGAAACTGAATGGTGGAAGTTGAGGGCAGATTAAAGGAAATATTTTTCACACAATACAATAGTTAAACAGTGGAATCACAGTCACAGGATATGTTGATGTCTGCTAACTTAAATGGCTTTGGCAGGGATAGACTAATGAGTAAGGTTAAGGCTGTTTATGGTTCCTGGCAGTATGCCTCTATATACCAAGTGCTAAGGAATAAAAAGATGAGAGAGATAGTTAGCCTTCATGACTTACTTCTGGTGTTCACTGAGCTTTTCATGGGCAATCAGTTGACCACTGTAGGAAAATGAATGGACTAGATCAGTGTTGGTGAATCTACGGCACTGGCGCCAAAGGTAACATGTGGATCCCTTTCTGTGGGCATGTGACACTGCCTCCTCACAGCCATGGCACTTCCGCTTGAAGTATGCCACTGTTCTCCACGCAGAGAGCTAGGCGAAGGAGGCAGCAGTTTGTGGGCTCATTTGTAGCCCCCGTTTAGTCTCCAGCCACGTCAAAGAGTTTACTCTCTCAGCCCTGGGCAGAGAGGTGAATGGGGTGCTACCCTTCAGGAAATCGAGGATTGAAGAGCAGGTTTTTGAATTTCCCACAGCTGCAGCAAGGGTGCTGTAGCCATGGGAAATTCAAAGGCCTGATCTTTGATCCTCAATTTCGCGAAGGGTAGCACCCAAAGCATTTGTAAACCATGATACCACTGTATTCAGATTAAATTGTTATATTGCCACTTTGCTGTGTTAAGGCTCTTGTATTCTTGTTGGTGGGTTCCCAGTGTGACATAGGGTGGTGGGTTCAAACATCCAGTTGCCACTTAACCATGGAAGTTAATTGGAGGTGTGAAACTTGTAAAACTTGGGAAGGGATTAAACTTGTAAGTAGAGGTACCACTGTATGATGGTTCTTACTTGCCAACATATAACACAGTGTAACATAACATGCTTATGGTAAATATAGATTACGTTTCATTAGCTACAATTATGAAACAGGATTAATTCAGCAAAAGACCCTGCTAATCTTTCGATTTGAGTATGCCAGGATAGTCAGGAGTTCAACTCCAGAACCAAGGATGGGCACATTTGTCCATAGAGCATGTGGCTGTTGACATTTCATGTCCTGCCAACTACAAAGCCTTGTGCAAACTTCGCAGAGTTCTTTTAGCTCTATGGAGCAATATATAAGGACCATGCTTTTTGCTTTACTTTGCTCCTGGAGACTTATGGAATACAATGAGTTCCCGAATACTTTGGAGGACTTTCTAGCTAATAAACCTGGTGATTCCAGTGAGGCCTTTATCTCACTATGGAATGGTGTGATGGAAAAGCCTGTCCATACAATTGCTCCCAAGTATTCATTTGAGACTCAGATCAGTACAGTGTTTCAAAGTGTCTGAGTCCATCTTCTGTTGCTTCACCAGCTGTAACCATTCCAAAACAGGTACAGCCTAGATATAGTAGTTCATCCACTGGCAGCCTCTAAGTTACTGTAATGCAGTCTATGAAGTACTGGCCTTGATGATTACACAGATGCTGCAGTGAGTGAAATATGCAGAAGCTAGACTGATAGTAGGAAGACCTTTCAGGGCATATATTATACCAGTTCTGAAAGAATTGCTACAGTTGCCAATATACTTCTGCTTCAAGTTCAAGTTGTTGATGATTACTTACAAAAGACCGTAATGGTTTATGATCTATAAACATGAGGAATATGATTTTCTCTGATCTGTTGGGCAGCCTCTTGCATGTCCCACCATAGAGAATAAAGCACTATGCAGAGACATGGAGAAGACTTTACTGACTGTAGCACTTCAGTTATGTAATGCTTTCCCCTTTCAGGCTTGACTGTTGCCAACACTTAGCTTATTCCAGGACCAATTTAAAACACAGTTTATTCACCAGGGCGTTTGGGAATTAACCATCATAGCTTTGATAAACAAACTCTTTTTTAAAATTAAAGTCCTACACAACTCCTGAATTATATTCCTTAAGTTCTGTTGATTAGTGGTGCCACTAAGTCAGGCAGGATATGTGTTTGTAATTAATTCTTGCAAGTTTCCTGTGCCAGATGAAGTTTGGTGGTCATATTGCCAGCCTCTCTCTTTTGCCACTCATCAATTTTCTAATCAATTTCAAGTGGTTGCATTATTCAGTGAAGGAGTTGGTTGTCCAGAACCATTTGAAATTGACCATGAGGTCATGACATTGATCAGAGCGACAAAGAGAAAAATCATTCAGAGTACGACTTCAGGTACAAGCAGCACAGAAGCAGTAGGTAAGATTTACCTTATCACGAATCATGTAGAGAATGGCATCAATTCCTGTATAGAGTCTAAGAAATTAGGTGGTGGATTTCACAGAAGGCATTTTGCTGCTGTAGAAATCTGGAGGAGGGTAAAAAATTTCAGAAAAACCCATAGAAAACTGTGGGATGGAAGAGCATCTAGATACACAAACTCAGCAAAATATTTCAAAATCAGTGTGCCGAACTGATATAAGCACTTGCTTAGCTCTGAATATTAGAGGCTGCTTAAAAGGATCCTGTAGGAATGTATTTGGATTTGTGACAAATGTTCCATTTGTTGAATGGTACCTAATCTCCTGTGTGTTTGTAGTTTCACTTGACTTGCTGGTAAAACTTTTTCCATTAGCCTCTCCAAACATACAGGGTGGATATTTAAATATGTGGAAATTATATACTTGTAAACAAAGGATGATCATGTAAAATGCCATTCAAAAATATGTATTTTTGGAACATGATACCAACATGAGAAAGCATGCTAAATACCTAGCAAACTTGATACATCAGTAGATGGGGATTCTTCACTCTGTAGATCAGGCTAATCTCTTTGAATTTTAAAAATCTAAGGCTTTTCATATTATTTTTCTGTTTAAGATTGCAGTCCTTTGGTCATTTATAAATGGTGATGAAAATCCTGTTGTGTTTTTATGCCAGTGTAGTGCAGTCAGTATTAGATGCACTGGGGAATTACTGCAAGCTAAGGAACCAATGCAGGCATTTTCGGTTTCACACCATGGCACGAGATATGTCTACAGTAATTCCTTAACTTGCTGCAATTGATTGCTAAGATTGACACTAATTATGTTACACTGGTGGGCAAAACTTGTAAGATTTTGGCCATTAACACAGTTGGCTGTTAAGTGTTCCCCCTGCATTGTGCCATGTCAGCCGTTGTTTATTACTTTACAAATACTATGGTATTATTGGAGGAAAATTACCTTGAGTTAAGGAGTTTCCATAAACATTGTCAGTGTCCCACTGAGCCATCCAGCGCAGTATGTAACAGAGAATGTCTAGAGTAGTGATGGCGAACCTTTTAGAGAACGAGCACCCAAACTGCAATTCAAAACCCACTAATTTTTCGCAAAGTGCCAATACAGCAATTTAACCTCAGGTGGCCGTGAATGGGCACCCATGCCATAGATTTGCCAACACTGGTCTAGAGTGATTTCTTAACTTGGGACAGCTCTCCATATTTCCCAAAATTGTGCTCTGTTTCTCACAGCACTGTAACTAGGAAAGAAGATTTTGACCAGAGCTTTCTGACTCTGGGTCTGCATATGATTGGACCTCAACAACAGGCTCAGTTAATTTAATGTTTTATGGTGTCAGTTTCTAACACACATTATTCTTCCACACAGTTCTTTGCCCCAACTGATCTCAGATTGTTCTGTCTACTGTATCATTTCAGACCACTTGCTCTTGCAAGTTTGCTTGATCTCTTTGGCATCATTCCATGTTTACATTACAAAATGCACCTGATTCTAGTATAACTATTTCAGTGGTCTCTATTTGTGAGTATTACTTCTGTTAGAGAGTTTTCAATATGATGTTTGGTTAATTCTTTTTTATTATAAAATAATTAATTGTTTTAGCATTGATGCAGTTCATTTTGTAACCCACTTTGGATCCTTTTTAGGAGAAAGGCAAAAATAATTGTAAATAAATAGGTAAGCTTGTCTGGTGAGATGTGAAATTGCCCATCAGTCTGTTATAGTCAGCTCTTCATTCACTTTCTTGGTTGTCATTTTAGTTTACAGTATCTTGTAACCAGCATTTAGGGCAATCATGCCTGGAGGACAACAAAAATATTATTGTTTAATAAAATGCAACAGTGGAATATGCTTCAGCATTCCTTAACTGCTTTTGCCTTCAGTAGATTCCTAGAATGTAGCTAATGTTATATGTTGGTTCTTGTCCCAATAATAGATGGGGAGGTGAAGATTTTGGTTCTTTGGGGAGAGGAATTCTATGTGTGCTATCTTGCCTCCTGTTCTTATTTGTGCTGAGTGCTGGAGATGAAATAAAAATTTCAGACAGGCAGTACAAATCTCAGAATTTTAACTGCATGCTGCCTCTTATGTTTGGGTGCACAGAAAGACAACCAAGTTCATGGGGGGGGGGGAGGAAGCCATATTTGTTTACCTTGTCTCTTACGCTTCTCTTACTCCATGTAAGGGATGTACTTTGGTTAATATTTCTTTTATGCTTCTCTTGCTACATGTTGCAGGATAATTCATTTAGAGCAGGCCTGCCCAAGACATCGACTGTGGGTGACCAGTCACCCACAGTGCCTTCAGGGTTGCCCACCAGGTCCCTGTGTTGGGGGGGGAAATCCCACCCTCTCCAGTGGCGGCAACCCATTTGGGTTTTCCGGCAGCGTGTGTGGTGCCAGAGAGACACCGAATGGGCCCAGCAAGCCAGCCTGGGCCCGCCTCTGTGGCCACCACCCGCTGCTGGAGTCACCACCGTGATTGCCACCCCCTGCGATGCCACCATCACCCCCGCATCCCCTGCTGCCATCACCCACGCCTCTCTCATGAAGGGACCAAGAGGCATTGACAATTAAGAAAATTAGTCTGGAATTCTTGATATTTATGTTTGCATATTCATCTTTTGACTATCAGCTAGGCATAGTAAATTTTTTAATGATTAAAATTCCCATATTACATTCAGTTTGGATGTTTAAAGCACATTGACTAAATGAACTTAAGCACATAGCCTGTAATGTAAATGTCCTCCAATTCAAAAGTCTGCTGCTTATATATCACTCCATAGCTCTTAAAGCAATCCCTGGGTGGTTTACAATTTAATTATGTAGGCTACACATCCCCTCCTCCGCCCCGGCAAGCTGATCTTGGAAGGATAAGAGGCTGATTAAACCTTGAGCCTGCTACCTAGGATTGAACCCAGGATCGTGAGCACAATTATGGCTGTGGCACAACAGTTTGTGTCAAGAGGCTCCAGGCATTAATGGACTGCCATCCCTAGGATGGCCAACCATAGGCTATTCGAGATTCACCAGATCAGAGTTGCAGTCCAGCAGCATCATAAGTTGCAAGTTTCTGTCACAGCCATATGATACACATGTATATATTGTACACACATTATTGCCAGTCCTTTTATTTAAGGTTAAGTACTAATGAGCATGGTGGCTCAGTGGTCTAGAGCACTGAAACTGTCAGCTGCAAAGTTGGCAGGTCAGTGGTTCAAATCCTGGGTGGCACACAGCAGAGTTATCTCCCGTTGTTAACCCCAGCTCCTGCCATCCTAGCGATTTGAAAGCATGTAAATGCAATTAGATAAATAGGTACCACTGTAAAAAGCGGTAAGGTAAACAGTGTTCCGTGTACAGAAATGTGTTCAGCCATGGCCATGGACTTGCACAACACTGGCTCTTTGTTTTAGAAATGAAGATGAGCACCACCCCTAGAGTCGGACACAACTAGCATGCATGGAGGGGAACTTTTACTAGAATAAAATAGAATAGAATAGAATAGAATAGAATAGAAATTTATCAATATGTACAACAAAATTAAGTGCTGTTCCAGCACTACACAAACAAAAAAACAAACAACTACATAAACACCATCCTGCTTAAAATGACCTAAAATGCTTTAAATATGCTTGAAGACTTAAAATGCTTAACAACTTAAAATGCTTGGAATGAGTTTAATATAGACACTAAACCACCGCATTTTACAGGTACAGCTCCAGGATAAAAACTGTTCTTCAATCTATTTGTTTTTGTCCTAATAGTCCTGTATCTCCTGCCAGATGGCAATAATTAAAAAAAAACTGAAATCCAGGATGCGATGGGTCCCTCAAGATTCTAGAGGTCTTCCTTGAACATCTTGAACTATACAGTTTTTCCAAAGAGGGAAGAAGACAACCAGTTATCCTCTGGGCAGTATTTATTACCCTCTGGAGTGCTTTTTTGTCTGCCACTGTGCAACTGGTAAACCAACCACAGAGGCAGTAAGTCAAAGTACTTTCTATGTAGCCACAGTAGAAGGTCACCAGCAGTTTCTCAGTCAGTTGTTGCCTCTTCAGAATTATGAGAAGACTTCTGCAATGATATCAGTAACCCCTCTTTGTTCCATTCCTGACTGGAAGCTTTAACTATGAAGAAAAATATTCAAGAGCAGCATCTTCTGCTTCTCCCAACTATTATCTATAATTGTATTGGATCATAAGTAATACATCTTTAAATGTATTTATTTTTAAAAAAAAAAATAATGGCAACGAGAAACTCAACATGTTCTCAATAACAATGGTTTTCTGGGCCAGTCTACTTAGGGATGTCCCTTTCCACATCATGATTTTTCTTATACTGAGCATCCCTCATTGATTAACCAGCCCTCTCCACAAATCTCCTTCCTAAAATTAGGCTTTGTAACCATTCACATTGCTACAAGCTTCTAGGGCAGTTCCCATTCTAAACTTTCATGCTTGTTCTATTGCTTGAAAAAGGTTTGTAATAAATAGAGTTTAGGCTTCATAATGTAGACATGAATTGATTTATCAGTTGACTTTCTCCTGGTCTTATGCAGCAGTTAGGCTGAGTGAGGCAGTTGCCTGAAGTGAGAGAAGTTGAGAGTAGCAAGGAGAATCCATCCCAGCTTTTTCTTCTCATAGAGGATAGAGATGGGTGTGAGATGCGACTTCTCCCTCTAAACTAGCCAGGTGCTTGCAGTTGTGGCAGATAACACAATTTGGGTGTGAATGCTTTCACTTCTATAGCATGGAGAGTAAAGAATGGTCTTTTCTCCTTTGCTTGATACTTTTAACATTTCGTAGTTTGCCCATCCTTTGGTCAGTTTTTCTCTTAGTATATTTACTGGCACTTTAATTCTAGTGTTAAACTCTGGAGTACAGTCATATAATTTCAGGGACCAATCTTGTAGAGCAGTATCAGGTAGAGAGTAAATAGAGAACAGTGTTCAAAAATTTGGCAAAAGTGGTTTGAGTTCATCTTTACTGTGTTTGAAAACATGCATCTCTAGAGCATTTTCAGAACATTTCCACCACATGTGAAGTTTACTGCTGCACCCTGTGCCATCTAGTTCAGGTGGGAAGAGGTCTTCTGTAATATATTTTGTGAAGGAGGTTGCTACAAGCTAGACCAGATAGCAAGATCTTTCTGATGCTCAAATCCTTGTAACATCTTAAAAGACTGTCATGGTACCTTTATGTTCTAGTTTGGCCTTTCTTAGTGATACATGCAAACAAGTTTAACATACTGAAAATGATCTTTTGATTTTAACATATTTTAATATCAGCACTACTTTAAAAAGTAAAAGCTGGAGAGGTTTGTTTTATAAGAAGCGGAGTTATATTCCTAACACTGATGACAGAAAGAGCTCATTCTTATTCCATCTGTCAGTACTTTCTGTACAAAGATGTGACGCACAAGAGTTCTGATAAATGTTCTTATGTGTAGGAGTTTGCACTTATCAGAAGGATGAAACTGCAGCAGAGTGAAGTGTGAGGAGTATTTTCTCTGCAGCTGCTAGGCTTAGAATAGAAGGCCTTTGTCATACCTAGTGCTGTAATGTTGAAGGATGGACTGAGAGTTTAAGTTTGCTTACTTGATGTGACCCCTTCCAGCCTGAATCTGCTCTAGAAGATTTCCCATTCTTACGGAACAGATTCTGAAGGAACATTTTGCTCCTGACAGAAGCACTTCTATCTGTAGACTGACCTCACTGGACTTCATTCCAAATGATTATCTCCCAGAACTGCCTGTTTCCAGAGGGCTTGCACAGAGCCCAGAAAGAGACAAATCAAGAGATAGCAGCAGTTTTGTATGGCATGAGTGATGGCCATTTCACCTTCCTTTTTACAACAACACTTGGCAAAGTCCTTCTTTCTTCTTGATATTCTTCTATTATAGCATTGAGAACTTCCTGTGAGTGAATATTTTGGCTCTTATTGTGTTTTAGGGTTATTTGTTTGTAATCTACCTTGAACTACATGCGGAAACATAATATGGAATAAATATTTAAAATAAAATAAATAAATGGCTTGAATGGTGTAGAAAGCGGTAAATACACCATATCTACACACACCACATTGTGCATATGTACAGTTCACACAGTTAACCATTTTTGACTTAACAATAATATGTTAAAGGAGCTCTAATATGGAATCAAGAGCAGAAGGAATGCAAACAAAAATTAAGGTGTATGTATAGCAGGGTTGGTTCACGCTGGGAATGGGGAGGGGCAAAGATGAAAAAGGGCAGGCAAGGGACAACACTTTTCAGGTACTACTCACTGTGTGCTGGTTTGACCAAGAGTGATAGACAAAATGTCAGGTAGAATAGGAGGGAGCGAAGAGCACTAGGAGAAAGAAGTTGAGGATAAGGCAGCTTGAAGTAAATGGTGGGGTTAAAGACAAACTGACTGGCATATCCAGGACTTAGAGTTTTATACATGCTGAATTAAAGCAAATAATTCAGCAGCCAGAAAGACAGACAGATGGGGGGGAGGAATTAAAACTTCCTAGAGCAACACTGGGAAACTTCTTTTAGCCTATAGGCTGAGTTCAGTTTTGGAGCCGTTCTGACAAGGGTCTGTGTTTTAGTAGTGAAAAGATCAAAAGGCATTTGTAGTACCAAATATTCAAGATTAATGATTTTAATGCCAGCAACTGAGCCTTAGTGGGGGCATTTCAGCCCTTTAGCATGGGTTGGGGGAGGCAAGTACACTAATACCTCGTAAGACGTTTTTAATTCATTCTAAGAGTCAATTCGTCTTATAAAAAAAGTTTTACAAGGCATGGTTTCCCATGGGAATGCATTAAAAACCAATTAATCCATTCAGTAGGAAGGGATTAATAGGTTATCAATGCATTCCTATGGGAAATTGAAGGGGCAGCCACCAGTACCTCGGGGAGGTGCAAGGAAGGCACAAGATCCATCCGGGAAAGTAGCGGTGGTAAATCTCCCGCCACCGCTGCTTGCCCGGACTGCTCGAAGCCATCACCACTTGCCCGGGCTGTTCAGAGACTTTTTTAAAAGTCGTAAGGGATGTTTGTCTTACGAGTTATTACTGTACAGGGAGATCATACAGTAGTGGCATAGGGAATGATGCATAGCCTTCTGAGAGATTATAGAGAACCAGATTGCGATCCTAGAAGGACCAGATGTAGCTCCAGTGTTTGAGGCTCCCCTCTTTGTCAGTCAAACTGTTGCCATAATCTGTATAAACTGGAGTTCAGCACTCCAAAAAGGATAACCAAAAGGTGTCTATGTGTGAGAGATAAAGAAGGTGAAACACCAACCTAACTAACAACAATTGTACAGTACAGTATGCCCCTTTTTGATGCCATTCTACTTTGGCACAGCTGTTTCCAACAGGAGATGAAAAATCAAGGCAAATTGAGTGGTCATCCAGAGGCCAATGTTTAAGCATATCTGATTTCATCTAATGTGCCATGAAAAAGTATTATTCTTTTAAGATGACTCACTATGTGGATAGGAAATGAAAAGCTTTTGCTTCTCTTTGTGGAATAGGATATGGAAGACAAACATCTTCTGTTCTATATGAAAGTAGGGCTGTTGGTACCTTCTGAGTGACCTCTGTTTATACTGACCTGGAATCTGTGTTGAATCTTCATTCTGGTTTGGATAATTATGTGGTGATGAAAAGCAATAATGCATGAGAAATGGACGATTAGTTACTCTTTGAAAAGTAGGTACAAAATTAATCAAATGTAAAGAGTAATAAGCCCGTGTGTTGTAGCGGATAGAGTGTTGGATTAGGATTCAGGAGATCTGGGTTGAAGTCCCCTTTTGGCCATGGACACTCAGGCATGGCCGGCAGTGGTAAACCAGTCCCCAAACATAACCATACCTTGAAAACCCTATCAGAGTCATCATACATCTTAAGTAGTTTGACTGCACATAACAATTAACAGTCATCATGATCATCATTGTTCTGTGAAAGTGTTATTTGATTAACCTGAATTTTAACTTGAATGTGTGCACAAAGTTATATACAAATATCCCTACAGTTTTTCTTCTGTGTGTAGCACAGTTGTTCTCCAGCCCATCCAATGATAATTGCTTCCTTTCTCCTGACCTTGTTTGTCTGTCTGTCTGTCCATTGTACCTATCTTTCATCTGTCTTTTCCCATGTTAGTGGGATGCCTCCTCTTGCCTTTGTTGATTAGGAGTAGCCTTCCTTTTGAATAAATGTCCACAATGTTATTTAATTTTGCTTGTATCATCAATTACCTTGGTTGGTTTGAAAGTTTTAACTAACCTTCCCTAACCTGGGGTTTTCTATATACAGTGGTACCTTGTATAAAGGAATTAATTCGTTCCAAATGAAATTATGTTAAACAAATTTTCCTTTATACAAATTACAATTTCCCATAGGAATGCATTGAAAAATGGAGTAATCCGTTCCAGTTCAGAGAAAAATGACACAAACTACAGTACTGTACATGTATAATGTTGGGGAAGAGAAATGCAAAAATGCAAACAGACACCCCCCCCACACACATTGATTTCAGGCGGAGTGCTGCAGCACAAGGGTTAATTCTTCCCAGGCCAAGCCTAGGAACCATCTTCTATTGTCTCCTCCTTCCCTGCGCGCACGCGCGCACACACACACACACACACACACACACACACACACACACACACACAC
>JAHTLZ010000204.1:33674247-33720311 GCA_023846285.1 Phrynocephalus versicolor
TTATTATTATTATTATTATTATTATTATTATTATTATTATTATTATTATTATTATTATTATTATTATTATTATTATTTGCATGTTTTCACTGAGAGGTTTTCTTATAATTATGTGAGCTACTGTATGAGGCAGCAGATGGAGTGGACATGAGTATGGAGTATTACTGTAACCTGGAGCAACTCAATGCAGGGCAGTAACGCAGTGGCATTTTTTGCAGAAGTGGGTTGAGGATCCTGTGTTTTGACCAGTGTGGAAACAAGAAGAAAGCAGAAAGGCAGCAAATGAAAATTTTATACCTTATATTTATCTGTTAAGGAAAGAGAACATGTTTTACTTATAAATTTAGAAAAATAATCAATTCAGAATCAGGTTTTTAAAAATGTAATAAGCCATGATGTCCTGTATAAACATCCTTTCACAGATCAACCCTGGGTAATTTATTGATTAAACTGGTTTTATAACTGACATTTAAATAATAAATGTGTATTTAAAAATATAAATAATATGGCTTTTGGAAACATTTATAAATCTAAGCATGTTAGTTCCGTTTATAATATAAATATGTATGATTTATAAGCTTTTTTAAAAACAAAGCTTCAATCAAGAATTGTTGGTATTTTTCTAAAATGTGCACAGCTGTATTTTACATAAAAGGCTATTTATAGTTGGTTGTATACTACATTTTGGACAGCTTATAAGTCTGCCAATGTACTTAATGATATGTCACTTTGTCTATTTAAAATTTCTTGCTGTGAACAAACTCTTTATCTATGAGCTTCTTCATTTATATTTCTGGAACTCAACATAGATAATGTACAGTTTTCATAACTGTATTTGCTCTAATAAAAAAGAATTGGTTAAAATGTGTAGATGAGTTTTCTCTTCATATAAATAAAGCCAATACACATTCCTCATTTCAAGAGGAACTAGGCTGGTGTTGTCTGATAATTCACCCATCAAAGGAAGACTTAACCTCTTAAAACAACCTCCTTCTATAGCCTTCTGTAAAGTGATAGAATACATAAAACAGAAACTGCAAGATATCTCCACAGTTTCTGTTTTATGTGTTCTATAGACTCATGGAAGCAGGTGTTGTTATTAACACTTTAATTAAACTGTTTGTAGAATAACCTGTCCCTTAACTCTTTCTTTTGCTGGAATTGCTAGAAGTTTGGACATTAACAAAGCCACGTGATTGTTGAAAGGACACAAACCATTTTATTTATCAACATTTCTTTTGCCTTTCCAGCGTGAGAGAAGAATGAAATACACTGATAATATTGCAAGTGTTTTATCATATAAACAAGGAATTTGCATAGATTGAAGTATGATTGTGCAGAACATGTTTGTTTCCCAAGTATGATTCCATTTTCTATCCACTTTCTGATTTCTTTTGAAAAATCCACCATGTGTTCTGAACAGAAAGAGAAAAAATAAGTTCTGCAGCCCTTGAACAAATGATTGAAGCTTTAATAATTATAGCTATACTGAAGACTGTCAAAGCCAAATACCAGTCCTCAGCACTCATTTGGTTTTTGCTTACTATTACTATTACTATTAATTCCATTATGCAGATACAGATCTAGGCACACATACATGTACTGTATGTCATTCACTAGTCCAGAATGATGAGTATGTTTAGTAAGAGAATGCAAAGATTTATAATGACTGATTCTGGCTGTAGCCTGGATGCACTGTAATATGCCTGGAGTAAGATTGCTTCTTATTATATACAGCCCACCTTAATATATAGCTGTAGCGAGCAGCAGAAGGGGGGGTACAATATTGAATCTTCAGCACATAAATAAACAAGACAAATACGTGTCACGTATAAAGAACTAGAGCGATTTGATCTAATTTAACCAAAAAGATTCTATAGTATGAACTTAAAATGTTAGAATCAATTTAAACATTTCTGTTTTTAAGTAGTCTGTGATATATAGAATTTTAAAACACCCACACACCCCAGTGTTTTAAGGGATTTACTCCTGCTGATGCATTACAAATTTTCTCCTATAATCAAAATGTGATAGAGCTGAAATGCTAATAAAGTTCATATACTGTATTCTAAAGTCATAATAATTGTGGGTTTTTTTCAGTGTAATGTTACAGATCTGTGATATTCCCCAGTTCAAAATGTATTCTTAACCACCACCTTTTGTTTGCTCACAGTCAGCAGTTAGAGTTGGTTGAGTCCCCTTCTTTTCCTTCCCAGCCTCACCAGCATGTGAAAACTGTTGATACATCATGAACAAGGATCCTTGAATAGACAGCGATGGTGGGAAAATAACAAGAGGTGACATGACCAAGTACCACACAAACCTTAGAACAGCTGACCTAAGTAGCACCAAGTGTAGCAAGGCTATGAGCAAGTGAGTCAAAGTGTTACACATTGGGATTTATTGGTTTTCTGGGAGTACAAAGATGGTGTATCTGCAGGTAGATTGAAACTAGTGGATAGAGTCCCTATAATACACTGTGGAATTTTCTGCTCAGAAGTTCAAATTGTTGTACTGTCAGAAGATCTAAAGCTGGTAAAAGTTGCTTCTATGGATTTTGATGCTTACATTCCCCCAGCCATAGCTGTGGCATCATGGATATTATGTAGATTGGAATCCAGAAGAAGTAACTCCTCCAAGCTCTAATAATTTCTGACACATCCTGGCTAGATCTAGGATTCCCCATGCGTCCTTTTCCAGCACCATTTTGCACAGCAAGAAATGAGCAGAGAGGAACAAAGGATGCCACCCACACAGGAACGCACAAATGGTGACACTTGCAGCCCAATTGAGATATCTTGTGGTGGGAAGTTGTCGTTTTCTCATGTTCTCCATTTTTTTTCTTTTTGTTTGTGGGCCCAGTCCAAATGAAGCATGGAACAAGATAATTTCCTCTGTCTAAAATTCCGTTCCAGCATGTCTGCTCTAGTCAGTTGTCAAATAGGTATTTGCAGCCACCATTAGAAGCATGTACTAGAAGATAATACGTAGTACCATCTTTCACACTAGCCTAGTCACAAGTTGTCGTGTTTAAGAGGCAGCTCAGTTGAAACTGTGTAGGATTGTTTGCATTGACGGTAATACAATGGTTCATTTTCCATGTTGCATTGCATGGACCTTGCTAAAAGATTTCTCTGTGGCATAGCATCTCTGTGACATACATTCTGGAGTTGCACCAAGACTGTCTTGCTTTCACACACAGTGTGGATACATTCAGAAATAAAATACTGTAGGGAGCTGTTTGGTTCACAAGCCTACTTTCACAAAGCCCTGAACCACTTTTTGAGATGCCTTGTGTCTGGCTGAAAAATCATGTGACATGGGTGTAGAAAAATCTGAAAACTCTTGGAACTTCATTGTAATAATAACTTAACAAGCCCTGAACCACAGCTCAGCATTTATCTGGAGTGCTGTATCAACAATAGTTCATCAGTTTGTTTACTTTAATCAGGTAAGGAATGCCTTCAGATTACAAAAATTAAACCAAATTGTCTGTGTTTACCCTCTGTAGTTTTAGGTTCAAAACTGGTCTGTATTTGAGCTTCAGAACAGGCCTGTTTCTGATTAAGGACATTTGCTTAAGACATGGCATTGTGGGAGGCAAAAATGGCCTGAATCCAATATTGTGCTGACACCTGACCACCAACACTGGAACTTTCCCCCCATCCTCTGCCCTACCCTATGCATTTTTCCATGTTCCTCAAAACAAATGGCTCTGGAGGGTTTCTCTGGTCTCGTGGAAACAGCAAGGTCCAGAAGAAATACACTACCAGATCCTGACAAAAGTGTGAAGAGGGAGTCATTCCCAATCACTGCCAGTTTTACCCCCCCAAAAAGAGTACCTCTCAAAATACCTCACAGACTACTGACTGATTTACTCACTGCTCTACAAGTGGTCACATATACAGGGGTCCTGGCAGGGCATAAGACTCTTCTGTATATGCAAGCCTCCCATGTGAAAGAGATCCCTCATTTTCCCCATGTTGTAACTCACACCTATTGAATTTAGATACAATATGAAAGTCTGACACTAGGGCACTGAATATAGAGGCTGCATTCCTTCCCTAATACTTTGCTTGGCCCATCAGCCTGGTTTAACACTATAGGAAAGAAAGGTATAGAGGAGCCCTCTCCCCCACCCCACACACAGAGTGAACTTGCAAGTGGTCCTGGGCAAACCACATGGCCAGCAGACAGCCGAAGAAAGGTAATCAGTGTGTTAGACTCCACTGAGGCAGAGATGAGGTCTACAGAGGGCTTGGTAGATCTCGCATCTAGCCTGGGTCTGGAAGAGGAGGCATGTCACGTGATAGGTTGGGCTGATGAGATGATTAGTAGATCAGGCCTCAACTGTTGGAGAACGTTTCTATCCAGTTCTTGGAAGATAAGGCCTCCGAATTGAACAGTACAGAACATCAGCTGATAAAATATATGGTATGCCAAACAATGACCAAAATCCTATTGGTCCTGATGTAATGTTTGTGTAACTTGCTGCAGCTAATTGTGGTTAACTGACAAGTTGCTAGGATGCCTATGAAAAATATTGATATTAAAAATGAAGACATGTCAAAACAAGGTTACAAAAATGATTACTTTAAATTTGAGGCCCAGAGCCTCCCTCAGGGTGAGACATGGACCAAATGCTCCTTTTTTTGCACAAACACAAGTGATATAGCTATACCCCACAGCACAGAGATAACTTCTTGTTCCGTGAGCAACTTGCCCTCTGAAGATGCTGGCCACAGAAACTGGTGAAACGTCAGGAAGAAAAACCTCAAGAACATGCCCAAACAACCCAAAAAACTCACAAGAGATAACACAGGTGATAGATCCCCTATCCCAGGGCTGTCCAACTTTGAACGGGCTGAGGTCTACTTTTTCTGGATGAAAGTGCCTGAGGGCTACTACACTAAAACCTCTACTTATGAATTTTATCTGTTCTGAGCATCTGGCCAGTAGGGAGAGCAGAGGACTGTGCCATGGCCCTTGAACTGCCCCCACTCGGCTGACACAGTGGGCTGGCAGACCCAGAGCTTTGCTGGGGCAGTGGTGCTCCTTGGGTTGGGGAAGGTAGAGGTGGAGAACTTATCCCCTCACATTTTTTATTGATGGCTGGCGGGCTACTTTTGAACCCTTCACGGGCTACTGGTAGCCCCCGGTCTACCTGTTGGACAGGTCTGCCCTATCCAAAATATCCCAACAGCCCCTGCCCAATGTCTTTCAATTGTTGTGATCTATTGTGTTGACCTCAAAGACCAGCTGTTTGAAGTCCTGCAATTTTGTTTCACAAAGACTGTTGTTCTCAAATAGGATTGTGTTTTGGTTCATTGAAAACAACTGTGTTTATGCCAGTCACTTCACACACATGCACACACACACGTACACACACACCACAAACACGTTTTGGTCCCAAGGGCTGTCCTTGAGGATAATGTGGAGATTGCAGCTAGTGCAGAATACAGCTGCCAGACTTCTAACGGGGAAAAGAAGGCATCAACATATTACCCCCGTGCTGGCAGCTCTGCACTGGTTGCTGGTACACTACCACAATGACTTAAAGGTTTTTATGTTAACATACAAAGCCCTAAAATGGTTTGGGACCTCAGTATCTCACAGAGTGGCTCCTCCCAAGAAGAACTGCCAGGATCACCCTTGCTAGCCAGGCAGGACACTGGGAGTCCCAACCCCCAGGGAGGCCCAGAAAGTTGTAACAAGGAGTAGGGCCTTCTTGGTGGTTGCTCCCTAGTTACGGAGCTGTCTACCCCTGAAATTTGTCTGGCACCCTCGCTTCAAATTTAAAAAAAACTATTGAAGACCTGGCTGTATAGAATGGCCTTTCCTGCTTTCTCAAAAATCCAGTAAGACGCCATTCATTTTACTGTTTATCTTCTCTCTTCTCTCCCCCCCCCATTTTATCAATCTCCTGCTATTTTTATCTTCATTTTATCTTAATTTTGGTTTAATGTTGTTGATTTATGTCTATTTTGTTTTATTATGCTCCTTGTATTTTGTTTTTTTAATGTATTCCCTTGTTAGCTTGTCATGTGATTCCATGTTGTAAACTGCCCAGAGTAGCCCTAGGGCTAGATGGGCGGTATAAAAGTCAAATAAATAAATAAATAAATGCTCTAAATTCAAATAAAATAAATATTTGTAAGCAGGAACATAGGAACCATTGGGTCCCCTAAGGAGCAGTGTTATCTACAGTTTCTGTTGTGTCTCTCGCAAGATTTAACATGTTTCTTGACCCGCTTAGTTGAAGATACCAGGAGTTGACCTAAGCATGATTTACAGGGAAAGCATGTGATTTCACTCTGTGCCCAAATATTTCATGAGGCAAAAAGGAATTCAAGTGTAATGTAGGTGTGAGTTACGCTGCACCTTTTCCTGCACAGACCAGAATGCAGAAATATATACTGCTGAACTCGCTCTGGGAATTCTTGTCTTACTGTGACCTGATGACATGATCATTATTTTAGCACTTGATATATAGACCTTGGTCACCAGGGGGAAGAAGCAGCAGATTTGGTCTATCGTTCTGGCTATGGGAAAGGAATCATGTTATGCTTTAAGCTTAGTCAGTGAAAGGAATTACTATGGGAAGGTACAATTGGGAGTAAATGCATCATTTTAAAAAACAAATCCCTGGTTTTGAATGGGTAAATGACAATTAAATGTTTAGGAAAAGCTCACTGTAGTATTACTGGGAGCGCCACAATTTCAGAAGGCACTTACATGCTTCATACAACAAAAGTCCTGCAAGTAAAAAGTGGACACATCAGGGATAAAGACCACCCCCTGCCCCCCTGCTTTAATTTGTTGTCCCCGTGGTGCAAACTGTAGAATAGCATTCCTGTGTCTACATCCTGTTCTTTGCCTTAATTATTCAGTTAAATCCAAGTCTAAACATTAGATTGCTGGTTGAGGTCTTAAATTCATCTCTTTCATGGAAAGATTTCCATGAGATTTCTTCTTGATGTTATAATCGAGAAACAATCTCACCATGTAGAGTTTTGCAAAATATCTTAAGAATCCAGTACTGATGGAGCTTCTGACCTGGTTTGCCCTCAGGTGCCAGGGAAGTACAATAAACAGAAATGTTCACGGAGGGAGAGATTTATCATACTTGCAAATAATATGCATATCGGCGAGTGTGATTTCTGTATGTGTTTGCAGTTGTGTAAAACTTAATTTAAAAGACTGCAGTGTTGCACAGATGTTTTCAAAAGCAGGAGCATCAGATGGGTTATTTGTTTACTTGAACATTCAGCCTGCCCTTTATTATTGCTCTGTGATTGCATAGCTTCAGAAGGGGGGTAATTATGTAAATTGTGGAAACCATGACATGGGAGGGAATCTGGTGTTTCACTCTTGCACTGGAGGCAAGAACTATCATCGTTCTGTGACCAGGCCCTGAAGCCCCTTCCACGAAGACGCCAGAAATGTTAACTGAAAAACTTTTATTCGAGTAACGCAAATGTATCAGAGCCATTGTGGCTCAGCAGCAAAACCTAGGCAGTTTTATGGGAGCCAGGGAGTTAATTGCTCTCCCAAAATGTTCATATCAATGAGACCACTCCATAACAGCCTCTGTGACAGGGAAGAGCAGAGCCTCATTTCCTCTACCAGCTCTAAGACACCCCTTAGATACCACAACAGGGGTGCCAAATTCAGGCATTCAACTGTCCCTGGAGTAGGAGTAACTGGGCACCTTTCCCAACTACTCCCATGTAGTTGCCACTAGTAGCAGCTGTCCCACATGTGTGCTACTCCTCCTTGGAGTCTTGGCCAAACTCTATGCAGACATGGTTGGTCTTGCCCACGTAACGTGTTGCAGAAGGAGGCTGGATAGGAGGAGAGGGTGATGATTTTCTGGAGCATGAATAGTGCCCTCAGAAGCCAGGTGATGAATGGGAGAGCTTTCCCCAGCTGCTTCCTCGGCTGACAGCATGCTCTGTGCTGGTTCTCCAGTCAACATTCCTCCCACCATCTTACCTTGTCTCAGCGGACCCAGTCTGTTTCTTCCAGAACTCCTCCCAGTGCCTGGTGTTGGGTTCGTGGCAATGTCTCCCATCCAGCTGTTGAGCAATTCAGCTGCACTGGCACATCCTGGGCCCAATGGTCCTTCTCTCTTCCCTCACTCTCTTCCTTTAATCCCCAGCCTTCCATGGTCACATATGCGGCTTCTAGGGCATTGTCTGCATCACTGCCCCCTGTCCACAAGTGAACTGCAGGACAGGAATCTCACCATTATTCTCTTGGAAAGCCTGCTCTCTCCTGTAGGGGTCCCACAAATTCTCATGAGGGACCACAACAAGACAGATTGTCTTGACCATAAACAAGAGAAGGGACTAAGCTTCCTCATCTCCCAATAATCTAGTTGACATTCTGATCTACGTAATAGTAATGTGGAAGCATCTAACCTTTTTAAGAGCACCCATTCTAGTCTTTTTTACATATATTGTCAGCATATCACAGCTGAACTATACGGTAGAGAGTCAATTTAATTTAATCACATACTGCTGCAATTGTTTATATTGACTGATGGCATAAATCACTGGGAGAAAATGGCTTTCCATTCATGGAATCATCCTGCTATTAATATATTTGTGCAGGCAGCTTCTGAAGGAGAAAATAAAATCGTCTTCTGGAGAAGAGCTTCTTAAATTCACAGTTGTCATGTTCCAGTTTCCCAATTTATTACCTCAGAAATGACACAGAAATACATGTATTTGGCTTTTCAGCCAATGAGCCACATGAGGAATTATGTCAAGTTGAGGCCTATGCTCTAAGAATGGCTTGTAATACAAAGGCAAATTTGCTCTCCCTGACCCCTCCCACCTATTTCTCTTATTATTCTTTCTTGTTTCCATGTGACTGACTTGCTGATGATGATTGAGAGCTATAGAGTTTATTCAGTGCTTCAAGGCACCAAATGGCCATTTATCTAGGGGATCCAGAACTGTCAGATACTATCTGTAAAAATTTATTAACCAATCAGAAGAAGGCCATTTTTGAGACAGAAACAGTAATGCTTTGCCCTAGAACTCGCTATCTAGCTGCTTATTTCATACAGCTAAAAGAAGGCTAAATATTATTGTAGGTGCAGTAAACAGGCTGGAGCATTAGCTGCCATAAACAATATTACCTGTAAGTAATTTATAGGGGTAGAATTTGAGTTTATTCACATTACATAGATCACATCATTAGTGCATGATGCTTTTACCAATTATTTCAGTACAACTCCAGTCATTTTGTTCTCAGATTAGTAAGCAAGTGACAGCTACAACTGTAAACACTGAAAGCCAGCAAATTGCAAAACCCAATTTCACGGCTCTATTTTTAAGTGCACCTTGGAGGTAAAATTTCAGGAAATGTCACTAATAGCTTTTATCTATGACTAGTAGTTATGATGGCATCCCTGACTTATTATTGTATGATTTTAACTGCTGTGAGCTGCCTATGGGTAGAAAGGTGGCATATAAATAATATAAGATAAATAAATGCATCCTCAAAGAAAAAGTGGTTCCCAGATGGCAAAAAGAAAATTCAGAATAATTTTCCCTCTTTGCCAGATGGTCTATGGGTTTTTTTTTAAACTATATCTTCTAGCTGTCCTGTAGATATCTAAAATGTTATTTTGATTTATGTCAGAAGAATGTACTTAGCATAATAAAATGAACATAATAAAATAGGAAAATGGATAAAACTGACATATACAATTTTGATTTATAGTTTGTCACCAAAAAAGGAATAGGACATATCTATAACAAAAAAAATTCTGTTTTCCCAAAACACCTAAGAAATTGTAATCTTCATACATGCTGAGAATTCTGTCAAAAGTATTTCTAGCACATGCTGCATAAACAGATCTGTAGTTATAAAAATAACAGTGACTAATAAACTAATTTAAATTTATAATTTAGATCAGCAAGGCATCATATATTTTTGTTTCGTTTTATGGTGAATAGCTTTATAATAACTATGTGTAAATATTATATTTATATTTATACAAGTACTTATAAAAACTATTTTCTTTAATCATAAAGCCTGATAACATAAATATCTCTATAAATCATTAGTTCAGTGTGATTTTAAAAGTGGCAAGTATAAAAAGATCACAACAAAAGCAGTAAGATCCTACAAAATTGACAGATATATTTACAAATTATAAAACATGCTTACAGAACAAATCAAAACAAAAAAATTAAGTGTAAATAAAGCAGACACAAAAAATAAAATCAAAACCAAAGGGATTAAAACAGTGGATCTCAAACTGTAAAAGAAGAAGAGGAAGAAAAAGAAAATGAAAATACTTCAAATGCTGAAAACAGAAAAGTCTTAGCGCCAGGTATATCCAAAGTCCAGCCCGGGGCCAGTTGCAGCCCATTTTAAAATTTCGAGCAGCCCACAGACTCTTCTCCCTGCCGACTCAGCCTGTCATGCATCCCCACTGGCCAGCCCCTCCCTGTGCCGACTGGAGATATCAACTTCCAGTTTTATGGTTTGCCTATTCTCCCTGCCCCCATCCATCTTTCCCACCCCAGCCTACCCACCCCACCTCCATTGCTGCAGCATCCTCCCCTCCTCCTTGCAAGGGAGGGCAGCATATATGAGCAGCATTGTATCTTGGGTACGCGCTGGCCAATTCCCGGAATGTTTGTGGCTGTTGCAGGCGTACACAGGCCTGCAACCTTTCTCTGCCCTTCAGGTTGAATGGTCGGCCCCCAGACATTTTTACCTCACCAAATCCGGCCCTCCTTGCAAAAAGTTTGGACACCCCTCTCTTAGCCAAAATAGAGAGCAATGTGGCAGACCAGGTAAAAGTCGCATTTTCGCTAGTGGTAAAATTCTGGGAGTTACACTCCCAAAACTAAATTTCAAATCAAATCAAATCAAATAAAACAACACAACGAATGAAAATAAGGTACAGCAAGGAGGGAAATCAAACACGGAACAGGAGATTCTAATATATGCATTAGCTACTCAAACCAATGAGGTGGGGAATAGGGAAACCCAGATCCTCGTGCTGCTATAATCTCAGAGGCAAAGGAGGCCACCTTATCCAAATAGGAGGTGACTTGCGTAGTAACCAAGTCTTCCCACCCTTGCATTCTATCGAGAATCAAGGATGATATTTCTTACGAACTGCATTGTGAATTGGGCAATGAAAGAAGATGTTTTCAAGCGTTTCAATGGCATTAGTTTGACATGGACAGATTCTCTGGGAGTAAGGGATTCCATTAAACCTGCCCGGCAATAGTGCAGAGGGGAAGGAATTACATCTGGCAAGTGAATAGGCTCTGCGCACTTTGGGACATGTTAGGTAAGTCAGAAAAAAGCAGGCTTCCCAGGTAGGACTGGGGTGTTAAATTGAAGTGGGGAGCTGATGGTATTAGCTTCACTGCACTGTTCTTGCCATTCGATGTTCAATAGCCTGTCTTTAATAGTCCTATATGCTTCAGATTGACTTAACATGCCAAGCTGCTCAATGTCCAATCCCGCTACTTTAAGAGTGGTAAGAACATCGGAGATCTCGACTGGGAGGTCAGGATCTATCAAAAGTTGATATAATAAACGGTTATGAACTGGGTTGTAGAGGATTCCAAGCCAGAATTTAATAGCTCTTAATCTGGCCAAGGTCTTCAGCCGTATCATGCCAGTTTCTAAGCAAAGAACGGTGTATGGGACACACTTAGGGAGGCCTAAGATTCTCCTCAAAAAAGAGGCTTGAATACTCTCCACTGTGCGATCTATAGCTTTATACCAAATCTACGTTAGATAACTGTGCTATCCTTTCACACTTGGTCTATAAACAGGTCAAGATATCTAAGGCTAGACTCTATGTGGCTTTCCTTGACCTGAAGGGTGCTTTTGATTCTTTAGATAGAGAGCTACTTTGGGATAAATTATCCAGATGGAATATTGATAAAAGGCTACTTCTGCTAATTAGAGGCGAGCCTTCATGCCAATACTTCATGTATGGTTAGATGCTCTCAAAATGGCAAACTAACTCAACCCTTCAAAACAAATAAAGGAGTGAAGCAGGGCTGCATTCTGGCCCCAACACTTTTTAACCTCTTCCTAAATGACTTAGCTCCTAATCTGCGGAATGTGAATAGCCATTGCCCAAAACTGGGTCTGAGGCAAGTTCCATTGCTTTTGTACGCCGATGATGCAATACTTCTCTCTCGCACTAGGATAGGTCTTAAACGCTTACTTAATAGCGCCACCGACTTTCTCAGCCAACAAATTGGAGGTCAATTACTCCAAATCTAAAATAATGGTCTTTGCAAGAAAATGGACGGCCCACAAATGGCTTTGTAAGGGTAATGTTATAGAGCAGGTAAAGTCATTTAAGTACATGGGTGTTCACTACAATTATAGGCACAGCTGTATCTCCCATCGCAAGTATGTCCTAAATTCATGTAAGATTTCTGCTAGTGCAGTTTCACAATTCTTTTTTAGTTATAGTAATCGGTATGTACCAGCTTCCCTGAAAATATTTAAGGCCAAAACCCTCTCTCAAATCTTATATGGATCGCCAACTAAATTTTGAAACTCCAAAGAATTCAACTTCATATGCTGTATGAAATGAAGGTAACGGAATGCACCACATAATTACATGCAGATATAATAAAGCGGTATGCAAAATATTATTAAGGAGGAGGAAGCCAGTGTCCAATAGGAGACTTGTGACTTGACACTAGCCTTGCATGTCATACAAGAGTGCTGCCTTCAGAAATCACTGCTCCATGTACATCGACCTGAATAACATGTGCTGATGATCCAAAATTAGAGCTGGACACGAATCCAAAAAATGGCAATTTGTTTCAATTCATGCTTTGTCAAGTTCAACGAATCACAAATAATGAATTATGATTTTTTTCCTGATGAGTCAAATCAATTTGTTGATTTGTTTTGCCTTTAAAACCCTATAAAATGCCTCCCATGTGCCTAAAGACATCAACATAACAGAGAAACTTCCCCTGACTCTACAGGACCTGCAAATTTGATGAAAATTAGGTTATATACATCTGAGTTTTACACCCACAAAGTGCCACTGTCTCCCTCACTCTTATTTTTGTTCCTGTGAAACCAGATGTGAGATTGTTGAGTAACATTAATGCAAGGATGAGAAAAATGCAGGCAATAGGCAGCCTCTATGGACATCTATGTCCTTTAGTCCCTCTGGGACTCCATGGGGGTCCCATACAGACAAAAGTTTCTTAAGTTTCCTTTGGGGGGGTTGGAAATTGGTTTGCTCAAAAAATCCCCTTGTGTCCTCTAAGGGTGGAGAGCCAATTTTGCAATACTTGAAGTGGATCCATCATCCCTGGGGTTATCCATCCCCTCAAAATGCGATTTTTAAAAATGATAGCCACTAGTTAGCACAAGAGGCTTGGTCATGTTTTTTTTTAATTTAAAGTTAAGCTCATTTTTCAGTTACCAAAAAATAATGATGATGACAACATTTTCTATTAACAACAACAACAAAGCAAACAATAGAACATTCAGTTGCTTTTAGCTGGCAATCAACAGGACCTGTTTGCAGCTCTTTAGGATATGTCAAGCCAGCAGTTACACCTGCCCCTGAGACTCTCAACAGTGATTTACTAATTACGTTGTTGTTCCTGCAAGGGGGCAATAACAATAAAGATTTGCCTTTCACCTAAGTAACAAAGCAACATGATTTCAGCCAAAGAAAAATAAAATAAAACACAGACATTTTGAGTTTCCAGTGCCAATTGATGAAAGGCATGACGATTTGGATTTTGGAACCTCAGTTCAGATCTGTAATCTGAACTGGATAAGGCTGGGTACAAAGGAATCAGAATTTAAAGTACTACAATGAACTGTGCTCTGAACACAACTGAATACCCTTGGCACAGCCTTACTATAGTCTCATTTAAGGATCATTCATTTCTCCCCTCTGTACTTGCTGACTGTGTTCAGAATCAATGCATTCTAAACAAAAAAGAAACTCTCAATGTCACCCATAAATATCCCTTTTACTGTAATGTAAGATTTTGCTGCATTTTATTAGAAGAACCATGCTTGAGTATTACACACAAAGGCACACACAGATCAATGTTGCTTGAAGTCTTTTTTTAGCTACAGTACAGCACATCACAGCTGCTAGCCAAGTGGACAATAGTAATGTTGGGAGCATCATTTGTAAGCTTTAGCTCAAAATGACTCCATGCTACCTGGAAAAAGAAATAAAAGAATAACACACCATTTAGTCGCATATTATTCAAAAGGGATGTTCAAAGTAAACCCACTCCAGATGCACAGGAGTAATAATATATGCAGGGGGCATATATAAGACTTCAGCCTGCAGAGGTCAGTGATGCATGCACTGATAGGAGTGGGCCCACCATCTCTACACAGTTGCAGTCTTCAGAAACTAGTGACATCAGCCACAGACCCTTCCACATGCTGAAGGCAGTTTTTGTATCTACTCGCAAGTTATTTTCAATTATTCTAACATACACTGCTCAAGCTCTATTTACAGACTTGCATTGGGAGGAGGGGGGGACTGTCATCAAAAAGTTGCAAAGTGTCAGGGTTCGGGGAGGATGACATAAACCTTGGAAGTACCTGCAGAATCAGGGGTGCCTCTTGTCCAGGCTTGTAGGGAACAGATGATGGGAAAGTATGTGGTGCAGCTGCAGGCCCTGGAGATCAGTATAATAGACAGGCTACTCAAGTGCTGCCTTTGTCCACAGTAACAAAAGCTGTCCTCTGCTCCTAAAAGCTTTTTCCTACCTTGCTCTTGAGGAGTCCTATGTGTTCCATTGGTGCCTGCCTGTCTCTTGTATGTTTCTTTCTTGCTTCTGAAGATCCCTGTGTGTGCCAGTGGTGCCTCCCTTGCTTCTGTATTTTCCTGCCTGCTCCATTGGTTCTGTCCCCGCCTTAGTGTGCTGCAGTGCTCTTGCCTCATAGACCTAGTTACGATGCTCTTGTTTGTTTGTTTGTTTGTTTGTTCGTTCGTTCGTTCGTTCGTTTGCTCGTTCATTCATTTTACAGCTTATATGCCACCCACTACCCCAAAGGTCTCTGGGCAGCTTAAAATTTTAAGAGTTTTTAATATTTTGTATGGTGTTTTATGTGTTTTATGTGTTTTATGTGTTTTGTATGTTAGAGTGTCTAGTGGAACAGCACTCTAATTTCGTTGTGCATATCTTGTGTATGCATAATGACAATAAAACTCTATTCTAAAATCTAAAGAATTAAAATAGTTAATTCTTGTGGTTATTTAGATCATCCTAACCACTGTAAAGGTATAAGAGCCTCAAATCATACATTACAGCAGAAGCACAAATTGTTTTTTTCTGTTGCATTACTCACTTCCTGTTTACCCCTGAGCAAAAGTTCACATACTCACCTTGATTGCTTGATTATTGTAGCATCACTTGGTCATTTCCATTTAGGGATGAAAAACTGCAGAACAAACACTGCCCTTAAAGTTTTCAAGTTGCCTCACAGTCTTTTACATTCTTTCTCTCCAGCAAACTCAAGGCTGCAGGAAGAAACAGAGAAAACAGAAGAAAATGCCCATTGTGTTGCCCCCTCTCATCTTTTCCACCTTTAGGAAGGAAGCTTTTTTAATGTCTTCTCAAAGATACAGTTCAATTGCACTGCCCTAACAGGCTAAAAAATCCCCTTGCCTTCCTCTCAGTGTCTTTTCATGGAGAAGTAAAGGTAGTTTCTAGCTTGTCAATATCATTAAGTGCCTAAGCTTAATGATATTGGGAATGTGAAACCAGAAAGTAAATTTAAAACAGAATCATTGGTTTGGTGGCAATAACTGCACATGCTTAAAATTAACCAAAATGGAGCACCTAAAAATAGCCCAGCTCAGTAACATGGTGCCAGAAAGGTACAGATAGGAATGCTTTAGGAATGGGCTGGTTTGCACTAGCACTGATGTCATCTAGTGGCCAACTAAAAAAATCGAACCAGCACTTCCCCACAATGGACAAATGGCAGTGTAATCACACACACACACACACACACACACACACATCATTGAATTAGAGGTCTCCTCACAGCTACTGAGCCTGGCACTCAAATTGTCTCCAGATTTTCAAAAGATTTTCAAATCACAGATGTGGCAGCCATAGGCCCAGAAGTTAGTGTTCTCATAGGTTTGTGCAATTGTTTGCAAAAAACTGTGGCTAACCGATAAGGTGTCCAGGTATACATCAGTTCAACAATTGGGCATGTGACATGGCATACATCTAGGATGCATCCCTGCACTTGATCCATTAGCCACAAATTAAGCAGACCTCACACAAACATCAATGTGTAAATATCAATAATATTCTATCCAATGCAGAAAGGCTTCCAGATTGGGATGATCTGGATCACATTATTTCCCAATGGCTACATGATATAAAAGCTAAGCAGGGTTGGGCCTGGTTAGTACTTGGATGGGAGACCACCAGGGAATACCAGGTGTTGTAGGCGCCTGGAGTAGGAACTGGCAAGCCACTCCAGTATTCCTGCCAAGAAAACTCCATGGGCATGGAGTCACAAAGAGTTGGTCACGACTGCAAGGACACAACACACACACATTATATAAAAGTCAAGGCAAATGACCCCAGAATCCCCACCCTCACCCCATCTGCTGATGCAATGACTTTAGCAGCAGTGAGCAAGGCAGGGCCATAAAGAAACTGGGTGCTATTTGA
This sequence comes from Phrynocephalus versicolor, assembly GCA_023846285.1. Lineage (NCBI taxonomy): Eukaryota > Metazoa > Chordata > Lepidosauria > Squamata > Agamidae > Phrynocephalus > Phrynocephalus versicolor. The sequence continues at coordinate 33,690,948 of JAHTLZ010000204.1, forward strand.
ATCTTCACCTCCCTACATCTGATAGCTGCGACTCCTTCCTTCCTTCTTTCCTCCCTTCCTTCTTTTGGCTTGCAAATCTAATGCTGGGGCAGCTGAATGACAAAAGGGGGGAAAGAGAGGAGAAAGTTTTAAAGCAGCTCTCCTTGAACATCTAGACAGCCAGAGCAAACCAGAGCTAGGATAAGAAGCTAGAAGAAGGCTGAAGTGAAAATGACCCCTCTCTTGGCCACTTCCTTAGTCTAGCATTAGGATAAGAATCCTTTCAAAGAGAAAATAAAGAAAGAAGGAATCAAACAGACTCAGACACCAGCTGTGGACAGGAAAGGATTCAAATAGTTATAGAGCTGCAAACAAGGCTGATGTCTGTCCCTTCTCTCTTTTGCTGGCTCCTGACTGCAACTTCACAGCAGATCCATTTCAGTTTTTTTCCTGTTATGTGCTCAGACTCCAATCACTTCTTTTATTTCAATATATTCCAGCTGACTTCATCTTAATATGACTGATTCTGCATTCAAACTTATAGGACTACAGTATTACTGAATACCTTTTGGGCTTCAGTACAGAATACTGCACAAAAAAACCTTAGCTATATAGCTAATTAATAAGTGCTTAGGTGAATTCAGCAAGTGCCTAAATATTTCCAGTTGAAACTGGTTGAAAGTTAAAGTGGGTATCTGGATCATGCTTTGTTTCAGTGATCATTTGGGTCTTCCCCACAGATGGAAAAGGTGGGGAATACATCAGAAACGCTAATGGACTTCAAGCCAGTTCACGGGACTTCGTTTCAATATTCTTCATTAGCAATTTGAAACTTACACGCTTACATAACAAACCTCCAGCCTCTCCTTCAGCTCTCAACACTTCCTTTTATCTAGAAAGCTGCTGCTCCATTCAGAAATCTCTGATATTTGACAAAATGCATGGGTTGTTTAAGGACATGGCAATGCCAGGCATTATTTCTCCATGACTTAATCATAGGCAGCACTCCTCTCAGGATCATATGACACCAGGCTGAATACCAGTCTATTCGGAAAGTTCAAGCAGAACAACGTTGAGGTGGCTCATTCCCTCCCACTGAGAACTTTATAGGTACCGTTAGAAATGTGGTAACATATCATCTGGTTGAAGCACAAATTAGCATCCTGATTGCTTCTTGTTGAATTCAAAGGCCAGGCTTTTCCAGCTATTAGACAAACATATTCTATCACATTAGGAAATATAATACAATGTATGAAGAAAAGTACTAATGATCATTACTGAATAACTAAGGCTATTCAAACAGTCCAAAAGTAATCCCAAACCTGCAGATTAATTTCAACAAAATTAAGAAATCATATAATTTCTCTCACAATTCTCTTCATGAGGGGAATATTTTTCCTCTCAAAATGCCATCTTCCAAAGGATCTAAGAAACAACCATACCTGAAGATTTCTTTTGTTAACATATCTGTTCACATGTCTTTTTACGTGACAAGTCAGGGTTCTTTCAAGGTGGCCTGAAATTGATGTGAAATATTTAAAACAAATGATTATTACTTGGATCAATGTCCTATGATGATTAAGACTGGTGAAGGTTGGATTAAAATCTCTGCCCCCCCCAATAAACTTTTGCTATAAACTCCCTCCTTTTGTTAGAAGCAACTTTTTTATCTGTGAGTCCCAGAAAGTACTAGCTCAACTGCAAGACCAAAAAGGTTCCAGCTTGGGCACAGACTGGGGTCGGGTTGGAGCGCTAGTCCCTGTTTGTTGTGTCACCACTACCCATATATTGCATTTATTTATTTTAAATGTATTTAAAATATTTCTCTCCCACCATTCTCCCCAAAAGGACCAAAGGCTTCTGGGAAAATAAGCGATATATTCAGACCATAAGAACAGCCATGCTGGATCAGGCCAAAGGCCCATCTAGTCCAGCTTCGTGTATCTCACAGTGGCCCCACCAGATGCATTTGGGAGCGCATGAGACTAGATATCTGTCTCCTGATACCACTCCCCTGCATCTGGTCCTTGAAGTACCCCACTTTTAAGCCTGTCTTTTGTCTGTTCATACTCTCCCACCCCTCAATTTGAGTGTATGTCCCCTTGTTCTGGTATTTTGTGAGGGAGAAGAGCGTCCCTCTATCCACTTTACTCATGCCCTGCATTATTTTGTATGTATCAATCATATCGCCCCTGAGGCGCTTTTTTCCCAGACTAAAGAGCCCCAAATGTTTAGTCTGGGGAAAAGGCCACAAGTGGTCCAAAATGTGAGCGATATGCCCATGTGATCGCTCCCTAAGTTGCTGGTAACACAATACTTCCCAGTTCAGGCTTCTAGCTGTAGACTAGAATCCTCAGGTTTCTCATTGGCCATCCCGATTCAGGGATCAGGGGCACTGTAGTGCAGGACAGTAACTTTTTTCCTGGCATCAGGAAAAAACAAATGTCTAAAATCCAAGTGGCACTTTGAAAGTGTGCTTGTATCCCTTTCAGTTAAGGAGGAAAAAATGGGTTCCTTAGAGAAACAAGAAACAGGGAAACTGGTGAATAAAGAAAACACTCATTTATCTCATTGTTGCCTGGGTTCACTTACAGCCTCATCATCGAAATGGTAAATTATGAGAAGAACGGGCAACCAAGTATTTGTTGTTGCCCTGTCTTCCCATAATCAAAGGGGAAACAGTTGGACAGTGCAATGTAGCCACTCAAGTACATCTCACACAAAGCCAAGAAAGACAGATCTCTGTTTTCATTCTCTTTTCAAGTTATGTCTGGCATCAAACATCTTGCTATTTATAGCTTTCCATGCAACCAAATATGTATTCCAACCTCCAAAAGGAGTGGTTATTCTAAATGTCAGTGGATTACTTACTACAGCCAACGAATAACTTGTATAAATACCTCTTGGGGGGGGGGAGGGAAGAATTTTAAGAGTGGTAGGATTACAGGGATATTAAGATCCTTTTTGAATTGTATTGTTATTGTTTCATTGTGTTACTAGAAGGCTGAAACTATGAAGAAAGAGGTCTCCTCTCCACACCCCTGCCCCTGCTTATTGCCTGAATAAAGGATGCATAAAGCAGGGCCAACCTACCCTGTGCCTGTTAGGAGAACTTCTCCCTTGGTCCTTATCTGGTTCCATGATGGTATTTTTATGTTTCTGGTTTTCACGGAAGATCCCATTTCCACAAGTTGAGGAACACCAACTGCAAAGAGAGGTCATAGATTGAAGGGTGCATGCAGGACAGGAGGGCTCTTGATCGGGATGGCAACAGTTGCAAAGCTGGGTATTTTGTTCTGTTTTTACTTGCATTGTTCCTATTTTTGAAGCTGTCAGCAGAAAGCCCCCAGCATTTTCCGAAGGCAGTCACCCAAAAGGGTATAAGTGGGAAACTTAACAACAGGCATTGGGCACAGTTGTCTTTGATTCCTTGTTTCTGTCCTTTTTCTCTGTCTCATTCCCTGGATCTGAAACTGCTGTAGAACTTGATTCTGTGTTTGCTTCATGAAAAACTGCCATGCACAACTGGCTTTTACTGTATTGTAAATTCTAAGTAGAGTAAATGGAATTATGTGCAGATATTGAATAGAAGAGAACTTTTAAGGCCAGTCCTGACATTAGGAAGAATGAAGTAAGGGCTGGGAGTCAGCTGTGGCAGCCTCCAAGATGTACATCCTGTAACCCCAAATTGTTTCTCTCTGTCATAGGGCAGAGCTGTCTCTGCCACACAACCCACCCTGCTTCCCACTCCAAAGGTAGCCTTCTGCTTCAAATGTAAGGGGCTTCTGAACATGAACTTGGCAACAAAAATGTATCAGGTCATGTTGAGTAGCTTTATATGACAATTGCTTACAGTTATGGGTGACTAGGACAAGTCACTGCTCTCTCAACGTCCCCCTAGGAAACTGCAATTTTGATTATTTCCTATACAGAGATAACATTGGGCAAAGAATACATGGGGGGCTCGTGGACTGATGGGATGCTCTCCTCTCACCCATTTATGAGTCATAAGTAAAAGCAAATAAGTATGGAATGTCTTTTGTATATAGATGGTTCTTGAGAACAACAACATATCCAGAGAGGTTTGTATAGCTCCATCTTTTATTATTGAAACCAATAGTTTTAAGCAGGAAACATTTTAGTGATGCTCAGCATGGAAGCAATTCATTTACCCAGTACTTTCCTCTTATTAATATTTGTCAAACATAATGCATTGCACCCAGAGTGATATGATTGCAAGGCTGCCTTTTTCAACAAGAAAATGAACCACCCCAATTACCTAACTAGAGGTATTCCTGGGATATTAACTTTTGCAACCACCCACATACTGAATGCTTTCCTGAAACAGGCCTTATGAAATGCTGGTGACAAGCGCGTCAATGTGGTTCATTCATTCATGCATGTCTCTCCTTTCAGATAAAATGAAGGTGCTTGGTTTAACAGTGAAGAGCTTGCTGCATACAATACACCAGCTTGACTCATGCCAAGATTTCCAAACATATACCCAGCATTTAGCATATACTGAACAGTTCCCAAAGGAGGAGTTGCTTGACCTATGCCACCTTACAAGTCTACAGATTCAAAATAGCATGAATTTCCATAGACTATCCTCCACTTCCCCCCTGAAGTATTATCCAGGATATCACCATAATATAGTTGTGGATGAGATCCTAGATAAACCATCTCAATGTGTTCATTAAAATACCAGATTCAGAAACTGGGAAGCAAACACTTTTCCTTGCATGCCTAAAGACATCCATGGAAGCCACACAGAACAAGATTTACAGCCTACGCATTCTATGACGCTGTCATCTTTATGAATGTAAAATATTTCCCCATATTTCAGCTGCTTGATGTGTACTGTTTCTTTAACAAACAAACAGTAAAAAAAAAAAACATGTAAGCCGAAAAATGTCCCAGAAAATCTACTGAGCTAAATCCAGTTCTTAATCATAGTTTGATTGGAGCCACTGACTGAATGCTGAACAGCAGAATAAGTCATTCAATGGCTCTGCTACAGTTGGAATTGACATCTGGATTTTGCCTTTAGGATACTTAGTTATTCTAGCCCATGCCCCGTGCTGTTTTACAGCTAAACATGATGCAGCAAAGCACACACTGGGGTTTCTTTTGTCTGGGGAACATTGGCATTCCCTTATTAGGATCAGGCAATACAATTGATGGGAACTCACCATAGCCTCCCACCCCCACCCTGATCCCAACCCTCAAGAAACTGCAATTTTCAGTAGAGACAGAAAAAATCTGAAAAAATGCAAGATTATTAAACTTGGTATTTGGGTGTCAAACTGTCATAAGACTCTGTTTCAGTTTCCTGAGAATAATATCGGTCTAGAGCAGTGTTGGTGAACCTATGGCACAGGTGGCAAAGATGGCACTCAGAGCCCTTTCTTTGGGCACCCAACATTGCCCCTATCATGGGGGTTAGGGACCCGACCCACGATAATTGAAAATCTGCGCTCTGCAGATGCAGGTTGGGTTGGGCCTGGGGGGGACCTAGCTGGGGGCTTTTGTACTTACCCCCAGCCTGGCACTGCCCTGAACAGGCCTGCAAGGGCCTTCCCGGGCCTTCTGGAGGCCCAAAAGGGGCCTCCCTGCAAACTGGAAGTGACTTCCGGATCGCCAAAAATCATTTCTGAGGCCTCTGACAGACCTAGAAAGGCCCTCAGAGGCCTCAGAAATTATTTTTGGCAATCCAAAAGTCAATTCTGGTTTACTGGAAGTCACTTTGTTTGCAGGGAGGCCCTTTTGGAACCGCCAGAAGTCCTGGGAATGCCCTTGCAAGCCCGTTCAGGGTAGCGCCAGTCCTGGGGTAAGTACAGGAGGCCTGAAAAAGGCCTTTCCCCCCTTACCCCCGGGGGGGGGGGGGTTTCATATACTATGGTCCCGTGTTATAGCGGGACCATAGTATATGAACTATGAAAGGGTGGGAGACCACTGTATTGGCACTTTTGTGAAAAATTAGTGGGTTCTGAATCACAGTTTGTGCATTCAATCTTTAAAAGGTTCGCCATCACTGGTCTAGAGCCTTTTGGAGGGAAATTGAGCCCAAGAGGCAAAATCTGAGTGTAAGTTCACCGAGCTGTCTGTTTCTGCTTCCATTTGAAACCCACACACTCACTTTTTCACAGCCCTTGATTTGGCAGCAGAATGATGTATCACACACCTTCCTGTGGTACATCATCAGATAGCATTTCACAGCATGCAAGCATACCAGAGTGTAATATCTCTGCAAGCCTAAGATCTTTGAAGATTTATGGTTCTGTTTTCCAGGCACCAAAGGTAGTTTTACTTCCTGCTTAAAGAGATATGCCCTTAGGGGGTGAAATCACACCTGCCTCCCCAGTTTAAAAAAAAAAGATATTGTTCCATCATGCCACTGGGTCATTGGGGGGGGTGTTTCACAGTGTAACTCATAGTTTCTGAAAGTATAGTGCTGGATACTTTTCAAAGCAGTATGTACCTTACACAAACCGTAAGAACAAATGTATTGTGGCACCTTTAAGACTAACACATTCAGAAATATGAGTTTTCGTGAATTATGATCCATGCCCTCAGATATATGAAGTATAAAGTGGCTTGCATCACAAAGGCTTTTCCTGAAGTTTCTACATGCTGGTTTTTTCTTAATGGACTAAAAATAATAATAATATAATAAGTGTTGTCAAGTCAATTTTGGCAACATTATAGTGACATTTTTTCAGAGTTTTCCAAGGACAGAATACAGTGGGCCCTCATATAACAAACGGTTTGTATAACATAAAATCTGTACTACATAAAAAATTCCAGAGATAGGGGAAATTTGTATAAAGGAAAGTTTGCTTAACATAATTTATTTGGAACAAATTAATTCCTTTTTACAAGGTACCACTGTACCTAGAAGTGTTCTTCTTCTAGGGGCATTGCAACAGTGCAGCATGCCCAAGGCCACACAAGCTGCCTCTCCCCCCAGGAGGCAGAGAGGAATCAAACTCCAAACCTCTGGCTTAATACCTAGATACCTAAACCACTGAGCTATCCCACCAGGAATAATGAACTGAATTATTCATTTGTTGCAGGGCTCCTAGGTGTGTTTTATCAGGGTGATGTCTTTGTGGCGGGCTGTGTGGAATGTTGTCATGGCCTAAGACCACCATGGAATACCAGGTGCTGTAGGCAGGTCAAATTCTCCTCAGTGTGGACTCCCAACAAATGGAAGTCTGTCATACTTTCTAAACAGACTCCACTAATGAATAGTGGTTGAATGCCCACTTTCTTCTTCCTGTAGTCTATTATAAGCTCCTTAGTCTTCAATGTGTTCAGGAACAGGTTGTTCTCTCTGCACCACACTATCAACCGCTCCACCTCATCTCTATAAGAAGATTCATCTCCCTCCAGGATAAGCCCTACTATCGTGGTGTTGTCCGTAAACTTAACTATGATGGTACTATAAAAGGTGGGAATACAATCATAAGTATAGAGGGTGTAGAGCAGGGGACTCAGCACATAGCCCTGCAGAGAGCCAGTATTAAGACTAAGATCCGTGGATGTATGCTGACCTACTCTAACCCTCTGACTTCGCCTGGACAAAAAACTGTTTATCCACATACACAAAGAATTTGGTAAACCCAAGTCCCCCAATCTAACCACCAGTCTGCAAGGGAGGATGGTATTAAATACTAAGGTAAAGTCCACAAAAAGCAGCTGTACATAACCTCCCTGCTGCTCCAGATGCGACAGTGCAGTGTGAAGCACAGTAGCTACAGCATCCTCTGTAGACCTGTTTGCTTTATGCAAACTGGTGGGGATCAAAACTCTGGGGGAGAAATGATGTAATATACTCCTGTACCAGTTTTTCAAAACATTTCATCACCACTGGAGTGAGTGAAACTGGTCGGTAGCCATTAAGACTGGCGATGTGAGATTTCGTAGGTATAGGAACTATAGTTGAGGACTTCAAACAGGATGGAACCCTAGATTGAGACAAGGACTGGTTAAAGATTTTAGTACAGACTCCAGCTAGTTGGTGTGCACAGTCTTTCAACACACACCCAGGAATGCCATTGGGTCCAGCAACCTTCTTTGGGTTGACAGCCCAGAGCATGCGCCTCACCTCATGCTCCACTTTAAGGATAGAGCTGCTGTGGACTGGGGACTGTAATGCAGCCTCTTTTGGTGCTTCCACCTCAAAACGGGCAAAGAAGATATTCAGCTCCAATCCCAATGCTGCATCGCCCGCTACAACTCCATTACTGGTCTTGTAATTGGTAAGATGATGGACTCCTTTCCCCACTTGCCTGTTGTTGCTACTGTCCAGGTAGCACTCAATCCTATGCTTATAATCTAGTTTGGCCTCTCTGATTCCTCTCTTCAGGTTCGCTCGGGCCGTACCATAATGAGCCCTATCTCCAGACCTGAAAGTGATGTCCCTTTCTTTCAATAGTCTCTGGACTTTCCAAGTCAACCAGGGCTTCTGGTTAGGGTAGACCTGCATACATTTGTTCACAGTAACAGTGAAACTGTCTATGCAGTTTCTAACGTAACACATAACACTGTCTGCAAACATCTCCAAGTCTTGATTTTCATAAACATCCCAGGTAGTCCTATCAAAGCAGTCCTGCAGCTGCTGGGATGCACCAGCCAACCAGCTTCTTGCAGATAAAGACAAGAAGGCACCTACCAACCATACCCCATTTCACTTAGGAAGACAGCAAGGGTTCCCATTAAGTCTTATTTCAATGCAGGTAATAGGATAACATTATTCAACACATCTGAGGATAGTAGGCCAGATCAGACCCTACAAGACAGGTTACTCCATCCAGCTGAACTTCCCAGCAAAGATAAACAGCCAAGAGCCTCAGGAGGAACAGTCAGGTAGCTATCTCTTCTGTTGTCCAATAACTACCACTTGAAGAAGTTACCTCATTTCACCTAATGGTAGGGCTGGCCCCACCAGTTTTCTAGATTTGCCTACATATTCTGCTCTTCCCAGAGCAAGCATTTCAGAGGTACAACAATTTCCTAACAAGGAGGAAACATATCAAAGAATTGCATTTGGACTCCTATGGTATTACTACATATCTCAACTAAAAATGAAAAGCCAGTTTCATATTACTCCATCCAACAAATTACTTATGATCAGGAAACGTTTCCTACTCTGTAGTATTTTCTTTTTTAAGAATATGGAACACTTCAATGAACCCTGAGAGATGTAGGAGATGGACAGATGGCTGCAGTTCATATTTTGAGGCCTAACCTTTTACCTCATTATTTATGTTTTATTTATGATGCATGGGACAATCCACCAATTGAACCTCTTTGATGTCCAGACAACTGGGGAAATATATATGAAATAAAAGTACAGTGGACCCTTGTATAACAAACAGCTTGTATAACATAAAATTTGTACAACATAAAAATTCCAGAGATAGGGGAAATTTGCTTAACATAATTGCCTATGGGGAAAATCCGTACAACATAAAAATGGGATTACTCCATTTTCAATGCATTCCTATGGGAATCTGTATAAAGGAAAATTTGCCTAACTGAATTTTATTTGGAATGAATTAGTTCCTTTATGAAAGGTACCACTGTACATAGAATACATGGGGCTAGCTGCTGAAACTAGTGATGCTCTTTACATCATGATATAAAAGGTAACATTTTTAAACCTCCATTGTGATCAAGGACAATTAGTTTAGTCAGCATCAACTAGAATTAGATTCTAGGCTTTCTGCAGAGAACAAATGCAACAAAGCCGCATCTCCTAATTGCCACTTGCCACAGCTGCTGAAAGACATACCTTGTGCTTTTTAAAACAATAATATACACTTTTGTCATTCCTGAAATAATACATAGTGACAACCAATTGCCAAACCAATTGTTTGGTGAAGTTCTTTTCTGACTTCTCAGGCTGGCCCATTCAGCTGTAGCAAACTTGGCTTCCTGCCTGGTAACAGTGGGTGGTTTCTTTTTAAGTACTACAAGGTTACTACAACATACCAGATTCCTTAAAGCTACAATGTCAGGAAAGGAAAAGCTTTCATGGACCAAAACCCCCACTTCATCAGATTTATACTTGTGTAAAGAACTTAAAGTCCCAAAGAGTTTCTTTTCTACTTCACTTGTTTTAGGAGAAGCAGAGCTTGATGGGTGTTTTATTACTCTGATCACTGCAGATCAATGACTATTCTGTATCAAACATCCAAAGGGGAGAAATGTACTTTCCATGTACAGGGATAAAGAGAAGGATTATTTTTAACTCAGTAACAGGAAGCAATGGGAAGCTATGTATTTCTTAGACACAATTCCAAGTAGAATAATAACAGTTATTTTCAGAGCGTACACTATTATGACAAATATTCAGTGAAATGTCCAGCTCATCCTCTTTTCCTTTCTGACTATGGACCAGCTCCACCCATTATTTTGGTGTATTTTTTAATTTTTATATTTTTTTTGCCATGGCAGAACTCTGCATTATTGTCCTGCTTTGTTCCTGATAACCCAGATCAAACTTTCCGACAACATTTGGTTCTTCTTTGTTTCCTACTTTTGCATTCCAGTCACTTATGATGATAAGCATGTCTTGTTTGGGTGTGTAATCAATTTCCTACTGTATAGATTAAAAAGAAATTTCATCTCCTGCATTGCTAGTTGAAGCACAGGCTTGAATGATATTTATGTTGATAGGTTTTATGTGGAGTCTCATTGATATCATTCAGAAATTACATTATAGGCTTTAACTGTCTGTGTTACATCATACCTTTGTCTACCACCCCAGGTACTGAGATTCTTCGTGACCAAATGATATCAGCCAGGTGCTCTTCTGATGGGGCAGAAAGTGAGGCTGGTGTTAAAACTGCATCAAAGTCCAGGATTGGGTTTCAAACCTGAGCTCTCCAAACAAAGGGACAAGGCCATGCCCCATCAGAAGAGCGCCTTGCTGATATCGTCTGGCCATGAAGAATTTCAACACTTGGCAAACTACATCTTTTGCCAAGAATGGTACAGTGGTACCTTGTATAAAGGAATTAATTCGTTCCAAATGAAATTATGTTAAGCAAATTTTCCTTTATACAAATTCCCATAGGAATGCATTGAAAGCAGAGTGATCCCATTTTTATGTTGTACGGATTTTCCCCATAGGCAATTATGTTAAGCAAATTTCCCCTATCTCCGGAATTTTTTATGTTGTACAAATTTTCTGTTATACAAGCTGTCTGTTATACAAGGTACCACTGTACAATGTTTTGATAAAGATGGCCTGCCACTGAAAGCTCAGCTTGCTTTTTTTTTTTTTTGCTTTATTAGTTACCTATAAAAGTATCACCTAGCCTAGTTTTTCTATTTGAGATTGTAAGTACCAGCTGATAAGAAAAAAAAGGGTGGGTTAATATATAGAACTTGAAGCTATCCTGTTCTGTGAATCCCTGCACCTACTTGCAAGTAGAAAAATGTAACCAAAATGTAAATCTCTGCAAACCTTTTGTGAATGGTCATAAGAAGCAGTCATAACAACCTCTCAAGTCCTTCACGAAAGGAGAATGTTTGTGCTTGTTGTAGGACCAATGTAGGCCTGCAGCTATTTTGTGAACATGGCTGAAGAACAGAAGGACTTGGGATTCTTTCATTTAACAGCTTATCCGGGCATACATACTTCACACAATTCCCTTTCCACTGTCTCTGTCACAGGAGAAGAACCAGCCAGGAAGACTTCCACCACGGCAGGGGGAGAAGTTGCAGAGTTGGACCTTCCCCCTGGAGGCACATTGGAATTATGGCCAATGCTAAATAATCTTGTTGAGAAATCATGTTGAGAAACAAAATATAAACATAGCTTTGGTTTGCTTTTTAGCTCTAGGAGTTTGGCTTGATTGAATTTTGTTTATAGTGTTGTGTGATTAATGTTTTTGGAAGTCCTCAAAAGTCAAGTGATCAAAACTAAAGTACTACTAGAACTAACGAATTACACATGTTTGCATCCAAGTGAAGTAATTCTTCATAGCATACAGGCACAATGAAATGTATAACTGCTGCTCAAATGGTGGCTGGTTGAGTGTTCTACTTCACCTTAGATTGGACTTTACTTAAAGGTCTATCAGAAACTCTCTAAGTCTATTTTGAAGAGCATGAACTGTACAAAAGGACAACATAGAAGTCTTTGATGTTTCCCCCATCAGCACTTAGCATCTGGACAGCAGCCTTACCAAGTCATCAACTCATGGATTTCCCCGCCTTAGTGAGATTTATTGTATTTAATTACATTTCTAAGAATTCTTCACATTGACAGATTAGGATACACAAATTCTATACAAATCAGTATAATATTTCACACTCTGCTTTTCAAGCTGCCGCCAACTTGAAGGAAGGGAAGTGGACATTTCAGATTATGCTTTAGTGAACTGAAATTATCCTTATAACATTCCGCTAGACATCCTGTCCACCTCCTGCCTCCATTGTGGAAAGCCTGAAAAAAAAGGTCAGTTGCATGATTGACTTCTGACTCAGGCCATTAGACTACTGTGGTTCACTGACATAAAATTGCTCCCAAACAGTCAAAAGGTCTTGATGTGGAGCTCAATACCATGATGCATGTCTCAGGGGAATGGCTTTTGTCCTCCTGATTTCTTTTATCACTCTTCATCTTCCGTATGAACAACCTGTATATCTCTGTGGAAGCTCTTTGGTTAACCCTTAGTTTATCTCTTACCCTGTCAGATGTAAATCAATAGCCCCAGGAATCATCTTTCCAAGGTTAATCAGCACAGCAGCCACCTGTTCTTGCCCATCACATTTGACTCGAGAGAGTGCTGAATTGCTTAGTAAGGTATGTCATTTGCAGATGGATCTACACTACAAAGTGTGGCCTGAAGTTTAGATTTGCAGCTTGCAACATATGTGGTGGTTATCTTCATGGTTTTCTTGAAGAAGCTATAATACCTAAGAAATTTAAGGGGCACATAGGAACCTGTCTTAATTATCTTGGATCTTGTGTAATATCTGAAAGCAATTCCTCATATAGGGAATTATTACCGTACATTATGCCAAGGCTAACCAATCACTAGATTAGGAGCTACCAGCAGGTCATTGGAAGACATATAGTAGATCAGGAACGGTTTCTGACTCGTTTTGAACAAGACACAGTTCTTAGTTATTTTTATCCCAGTCCTTAGAAAACAATTGAAAGCTTAAACTTTTTGAATCTGGGCTTCTTCTGAGTGCGAGGGAATGGCAGTATATGACAGAATCTGAAGAAAGTCAATGTCTTCATTCAGGTAAGCTAATCAAGAGTTATTTTGAGAAAAGCAGGGCGTCTGCAGAAATGCAGGGTGAAATATATTGAAAAATATCTTATGATTTGTCCTATGAGCAGGAAATTGTTTAATTAAAATTTGGCTTTAATTTTTCTGAACCCAGAATTCGAATCTTGTAACAATTATTCATTCCAACAAGAACGAACATATTCTAATGCTAAAACTGAAGAGACTAAGTTTTAAAGAGGATACAGGACATGAGGACAAGAGTGCATCCAAGCTCAAGGATGAATTCCAGAGCACTCCCAAGCTGCGTACCTGACTTTTCAATTGGAGGGTGACCCCATCCAGTACAGGTTGCATCCCTATTCCTTCTTCTCCCTTTTGACTGACCAGGAGCACCTCTGTCTTGTCTGGGTTTAGTTTAATTTTGTTCATCCTCATCCAGTTCATTACTGCAGCTAAACATGCATGTAAAGTTGAGAGAGTAGCTCCCTTAGAGTCCGGAGGTGACAAGAGGTAGAGCTGGGTATCATTGGCCTACTGGTGGCACCAAACCCCAAAAGACCTGATTATCTCCCCGCAGTGGTTTCACATAAATGTTAAATAACATAGGAGACAGAACAGAACCCTGGGGAACTCCAGAAGTCAGTGGCCGTGGTGTTGAACATGAATCACCGAACACCACTTTCTGCGTTTTTATCCTGCAGGAAGGACCGGAGCCACTTTAGTGCAGTATCCCCAATTCCCCTTTCAGAGAGACGGGTCAAGACGATGCCATGGTCTATAGTGTCAAAAGCAGCCAAGAGGTCTAGCAAAACCAAAAGGGACACAGATCCCCTATCCCTTTCCCTGTAGGCAGGCTGGCAAAACCAAGTCATCTACCAATGCAACCAGTGCCTTCTCAGTCCCATAGCTAGGCCTGAAGACAGACTGAAATGGATCCAGGTAGTTTATCTCATCCAGAAACCTCTGGAGCTGCGAGGCCACAACCTGCGCTAGGACTTTCCCTAAGAACGGGCTATTTGATACCGGTCGGTAAGTGTTCAGTATCATTGGGTCTAAGGAGAGCTTTTTTAACAGCGGTCTTACTATTACCTCCTTTAAGCATGCTGGAGTCCTGCCCTGTTGTAAGGAGGCATTCACTATTCTTCCTAACCAGTCTGCCATACCTTCTTTGGAAGCTTTTATGATCCATGAGGGGCAAGGATACAGTACACATGTGGTAGCCCTCACGTCCCCAAGGGTCTTGACCACATCATCCGGCTGTAGGAGCTGAAAGTCATCCATTAATACAGGACAAGGGTGTTTTATTTACAGGCTCTGGATTAACAGCAGCATCCAAATTAGCCCGGATATGTTTTATTTTGCCTGTAAAGTGTTGTGCAAATTCTTCACAGCAAGATACAGAGTGGTCCGTGTTATCCACCCGTGGGTCAGTGTTCAGCAGACTTTTGACTATCCTGAAAAGCTGGCCTGGGCAATTTTGTGCCAAAGCAATGGAGGTAGGAAAAAATGCTTTCTTTGCTGCTTCCACTGCCTTGGAATAAGCCTCCCAAAGGCCTTTAGCTGTTTCTTTGTCTGTTTCAGTTTGGGTTTTCCGCCAATGCCTTTCAGCTCTACGGGCCACCTGCTTCAATTTTGCTAACTCCCCAGTAAACCAAGCTGCCAATTTGGGTCTATTTTGAGATGTTTAGGGGCTATCCGGTCAATGGCTTTGCTCATTTCCCCATTCCAGAGTTCAACCAAGGATTCAATAGAATTGCCCATCAGAGAGGTAGGAAACTCCCCAAGGGCCATTAAAAAATCATCTGGATTCATCAACCTTCTAGGACAGTGATGGCAAACCTATGGCAAAGGTGGCACTCGGAGCCCTTTCCGTGGGCATCTGACATCGCCCCTTCACAGCCACCTGTATACAGGTTAAATTGCTGTATTGGCACTTTGCAAAAAAAAAAGTGGGTTTTGAATTGCAGTTTGGGCACTCAGTCTCTAAAAGGTTTGCCATCACTGTTCTAGGACATATTGCTTTTGTCTGACTTCCCCCCTGGCCAGGCTGTGAGATACAACAAGACTAAAGCACACCATATAGTGGTCTGTCCAGGACAATGGGACTACAGAAAGTTGCTTTACCTCAATGTCCCCATTGTCCATATCAGGGCAGAAGACCAGGTCTAAGGTGTGGCCTGCTGAATGGGTTGAGGTAGATACCATTTGGGCCAGACCCATTCTTGACATTGAGGTCATGAAGTCTTCAGATACTCCTGACAGAGCCGCTCCAGCATGGATGTTAATGTCACCCAGAACGACGAGCCGAGGGGACTCCAACATTAGCCCGGTTATCAGTTCAGTAAGCTGAGGTAGAGTGTTGTGATCTTACTTCCTTTCTATGAGTCCTAATTCTTCCTTCCTCCTAAAGAGTTAGGACTCATACAAAGACTCCTAGGAAGGACCAAAGCAGCTTCCTTGTTTTTGAAAGTAGGCAGGCTGGCAAAACCAATAACAGAGGTAAATAATTGGAAATCTGGTCTGTAGTTGATTGATTTTCTCTTGATACAATCTTCAGTCTCTCTTTGCTAAAGGGAATTCTAAAGCAAATTGTAAATCCCAGGATTCTCACAGAATGGAGTCATCATGACAACTAAAGTGGCATCAAGCTGACATAACTACATAATAGACATGCAGCTTTTAGAAGGATGAAATGGTGGTGTCAGTCAGTTTAATCTTAACAGTTGTTTCTGTACAGATTCTAAAGAATCACATCTTTTTAAAACTCCTGTTTTTGAAAGTAAAATGTTGCACCGTTTTTCTGGGTGTTTGTCAATATCAGAGAGAAGAATGTTGACAAACATTCTCTGCTTTTTGAACAGATGCCTACTTGCTGCATAGGCATTTCAGCTGTCTTGAAATGTACTGTACATGGCTTCAGCAAATATCTGGTTCCTGAATCAATGTATACATATATCGTACATGTTCAGAAGCTTCCAGGGTGCAAAGTCACCTTACCGTATTGGTGGCTATTTGGGGCTTACATTAATAGCCATTGAACTGTCACACCTCCTGTAACAAGAAAATGACTCTTAAAGCATCGAGAACTTTCTCCCGATTTGTGCACTAACCCAGCTCTCTGTGGCATTGTATCCCTCATTAAATTAATAGCAATGACTAACTTGTCCACTAATTTCAGTGGGACCAATCCCTAACAGGCTTTGTCTAGTTGCAGTGATACACATTACACTTGCAGACCATGGGAGAATGATGTGTTAAGAGAGTGCTTATGCCATTAATCTCTAGTGTGAAAATCGGAAGCTCAGCACCAGAGTATTCTCAAACTCTGAGTCTGGAATTTACTCCTCCTGTTTTTCCTTTATTGCTTTGGGCCAAAGGCTGTGAAGTTGCCCAAACTTAGTCTAAACCTAGTAGAGTTTCCAAGATCAGTTTTTAAAAGGAACCCATTATATCAATGGTTCTTCACTTTATTTTTCTGTTACTTCATCTTTTCTTTGTGGGGGATTAGGACTGATAAGAAAATGGCATAAAATATGAAAAATTAACTGCCCAGGGTCCCTTCGGAACAATTGGTGTGATATATAAAAGTAAATAAATAAATAAAATTCTCCTCTAAAAGTAATATTGAAAGAATTTTTTGAAAGGAACTGGGAAACACTACTTGTTACACCAATTAAGTAACTTTATTCATGCTTTTGAAATGTAACTTCCTTATGCCCTTATTATTTTTCAGTTCTGTGTATTCTGCACGGGTTCTTATGCATAGATTTTATAAAAACAAAAATGTCTGAGTTTCAGCCTGCAGCCTGATTTGCTGCTTATCTTCTGCCCTTCATCTGAACATCTGGCATTGACAACTGTCTATGCCCACACACTCTCATCCTTGATCGCCACACACACTGCCAATCTGTTGACCCAGCCACTGCCAGTGTGTTCAGAAAGACGTGCTCCTGTCAAAAGCCCAGAGAACCCTGCGGGTCAAAATCTGGGAATTATTCAAATCAGTGGATGCCTAAAGAGAGAAAAGCCCTGCTTCAGATCAAAAGAGATAAGAGGCAGCCCACGGTTGGTTCTCCGAAGCTGGTTGCTGCTGCCAAGTACAGACCAGCGGGTGAAAAGAGCAATTTAGCTGCGGACATGAAGCACATCATGTTCGCTCATTCACCCTCTCTCTCACCCACCCTTTTCCATTTAGGAAAGCAGCCAGCGATCTCTGGACATAGAGCTCTGCTAATCTGATAGCTAAATCTGGATGCCAGCCAGCTCGGAGATATAAAGTAATAAAAGCAAAAGATCAATGAGGACAATATTGATCCTGTCAAAGCTCTTTGGAGGCAATTACAACACACCCTGGCTCCTGGCTGCTCACCACAGACACATAATAAGGTCACTAGGTTGTAATAAAGTGCAGCTTCTGAGTGCCATTAAGCTAGCTGACCACCTCAGTATCTGGTTGACAGGGGACATTCTGCTGAGCTATCTTAGTTTCAACCATAAGAGAATCACAGAATGAATGGGAATTCAATAAGTGTTGACTTAACCAAGTCCCATTGATTCAGTGCATCTACTGTAGTTGGGGCAAGCAGTGGAATGTGTATTTTATTACACTGCTGAAAATACAAAGGGCTTACAAACTTCATATTAGGGCTGCACCAAGATATTTTGGATGTGAGCCAGTAAATGGCATTCCTTATATGGTTGATGCAAAGTACAGTGTATCTAAAACCAGGAAAATGGCATGTGAGACAAGAAATTCCAGAAATGCCTCTCCCCATCTGTGACAGGAAACCTCAATAAGAAATTAAATACTTAACAATTTGCTTCCCCACAAACTCTGCTGTCTGAGGCCATCACCTTTCTCTAATGGTACAGCTGGACGTGCTTCATATACAGTAGGATCCCAGTATCCGCTGGGGATTGGTTCCAAACCTTCCCGTGGATAATGAAAACTGTGCATAAGAGAGAACGTCTGCCCACCCACCCCCTTTGGGTTAGAGTTCAAAAGGAGGGGGATGGACCTCTTGAAATGGTGCAATGAGACACCTCCATCTTAGACCAAGGGATTCTGGTGTATTACTAATATATTCCAAACCACACTCAACAGGATTATCCGAAGAGCCTTTAGTACCCCTAGCTTTCCACTGTGGTGTGCTGATGATAGTGGTAGTTTCCAATTGAGACAAATGAAATCCAAGTAGTTCCCAGTGGCCTCCAGATGCTCTTAGATGATTTTCTCTGTCCATTTCAGTGAGGATTCATGCTTTGCACAGAAACTGCCCTCAGTAACCTCTGTTGGTAGAGAGAGATGAGGAATGTCACCCTATAGGTTCTCCTTCATCTCTAAGCGGCTTTCACTTTGATGTTCAATGCTGGTGGGGTGGCAGTGTGAGGGTGTGATTACACAGCAGGGAAAATGTGAATGGATCTTCTAGGAATTGGGTTTCACAGACCACACAGCCAAGTGAGAAAAGGATGAAAATTGCAAACTAGCCATTGTTTGCAGCTTGTTGAGGTAGCTCTGCTGTGGCCATCCAGATTTTCATGCACCCCAGGCCATTGTCCACCTAATGGGCCTATTAAGGCAACTGTCCATGTAATGATCCATTCAGACCAGGGTGATGTGAAACCAAGGTGAACCATAAACTGGAGACCTTGCCATTAACTTTCCTCAGACCAACGAAGCTGCTTGGATGAGTAGTGAGACATTTCAGTCTCACAAGAAAAGACGCCCAGTAGCCATGACTCATCTTCCACAGAGCCTCACCTGGATGGCTTGAGAATCTTCACAGTCTTTGAAAACAGTCACAAAAAGTAACTAGTGCAGCATGTAGCAGTCAGATGGAGAACCAGAGGTTCTGATAGTATAACAACTATTCTGGCCCATCAGTACCAACTGCTTATTCAACATGCCAATTTAAATCTAACAAGTCTCATGTAGCATGAGAGCCCTGTATCTGACAGAATGCTTCCAGTTCCTCATGACCTTAAGCCAGCCTGAGATCAACAGTTCTTCCAAGTATCTTTTCCAGGACAGACTTGGATGATCCTTCTCTATTTTGGCCCCACCCAATTCATGAAATACTTTTCCTATGGGATTGGCTCTACCATAATCATTTTTTCAGTACTACTCTCATGCTTTTGATGGGATAAATGATTGCACTTAACACACACACACAACAACAACAACAACATTCTCCAGCCAGTTGACTATTTATTTAGTGTACTATTGAGTGGAGGTGTTGTTTTACACTGCTTACTGTTTTGACTGTTTTACCTTTTGACTGCTTTCATTGCCTCCTTTCTTGAGCCTTTTTGTAATAAAAATGAACCCCAGGAATTTGTTGTTGTCATTGTTGCTGCTGTTTAAGGCACGAAGTCAAGTTTGTGTTCTTTCTCGGAGTGGCAGAGATTTCCTTGCAGCTCGCTCAGATGGCTGGCTCAGTGGCCCCAGGCAGCTTGGTGCAGCTGGCACTACAGCTTGCAAAGGCTTTGGCTGCCTTACAAGTGTCAGATTTTTCTCACAGACAAATTGTACTCAAATAGCATTGCCAGTATAATTTTTTTAAAAAAAAAATCCTCAGGACCTCCAGCACTATTTGATCTGTATAATATTACTTCTCTTCATTTTAGTGCCCTTTCTTAAGATGGCAAAATGACATTAACGGTAGTTGTTACAAAGACACACACATGCAGAGAGAGAGAGAGAGAGAGAGAGAGCACTAAGATTTTTGCTTGTCTCTCTCTTGCAGTGTCCTAAGGAGCTGTTGGCATGTAGGATCAGGTTTTACCCTTGCATCTTTTTTTAACTTCCTTTTATGAGAGCCCAGCACTGCAACATAATGAGTAGAGCTTACTAACCAGTTGTTAGCATTTACTGAAAGAAAATGTATTCCCTATCATGTTGAGACACCAGATATGATTATATAAACTGCACGTGGAATGTCAAATGAAAAATTATATATTAAGCTGAACAATTAGCAAACGGGAGGCAAGCCCATGATATGACTGCCAGAAGCCTACATTCTATGTTCAGAAGCTAGCTGAACCAAAGAAGCCCTTTTGGCACCCATGGCACGTAGCATCATCTTGCACCCATGTTACCCAAGGCATTAGGGATGAGCTCCTCTATGAAAAAGGAATAGACAAATATTGGTATCCCCACAAAACAAATAAAAAGATTACACTCACTTAACAAAAAAGGGGAGGCAAAAAAGCCATAAGTTGTTTGCTTTCTACTCACTAATAGATTCATTTTTTGAGAGTTTAACATATTTAAATTTTGGTGCCATGGGGCAAAGCTCCACTTGCTTCACCCTAGTCACAGCCCTACAGTTGGATCTTACTTCAGTCCTGGTAATGTGATAAGATCCTGCATCATGCTTGAAGACAACAGTTAAGGGAGAAAAAGAGCAGGCCGTGTGGTACACAACTGGTTTTTCCAAGAAAGGATAGCAAGACTAATGAGGAATAGCCAAGAGAAAACAAATTTCAACTCCTCTATGCCAGCTGTCTTGGAGCACTTGCCAGTTTGCAGAAAAGCATTTCTGAGTCCTCCAACATGCCTAGAAAGGCCCTTGGAGGCACCAAAAGTGCTTTCAAGCGCTCCGGAGGTCTCTTCCTGTTTTCTAGAAGTCACGTCCGGTTCACAGGAAAACCCTTTTGGAACCTCTGATGGGCCCGGGAAGGCCCTTGCAGGCCTGTTCAGGGCAGCGCCAGGCCGGGGCAAGTACAAGAACCCCAGCTAGGCCCTGCAGGCCCGACCCAACCTGCATCCACATATCACGGATTTTCAATTATTGCTGGCCAGGTCGGGTCCCTAACCCCCACGATAGGCAGGGGGGTACTGTAGTCAAAAGTCTGTTATATGCTGACTCACAGGTGAATGACACAGACCACTCTGTAAGGCCAGGACTGCCCCATCTCTGCTGTCTTTCCAGAAACAAAGATCTTTCCCTTCAGGCAAGCTTTCCCTGAATAATGGTCTACCCATTGTGTCTTTTTTTTATATTTACCATACATGGCTACACAGACTTTGTGTTTATAACCACTTACAACTTTGTGTTTATATCCCTCCCTGTGTGATTGCATTGACACTATGTTATCAATAGTTAGTTTTAATGTTGCCTTCTAATGCAAACAAATGTGTCTTAACTGTAATGGACTCTATATTGTCTCTCCTTACTGTAAGCTGCCTTGGGTCCTTTTCCAAGGAGAAAGGCAGGGTAAAAATACTGAAAAATAAATAAATAAAATAAATCTTTTTGCTATATTGGATTGGCTTGAATTGGGGAGAGGCTGGCGAACAAATTTTGTGCCCCCTAAAGAATTTGCACCTGGGGCAACCACCCCTGAGGCACACACCCCAATGCTACTCCACGGGACAGCATACAAAGGTAAAGAAGGCATAGTGAGAGGGCCTCATAAGCCTGGTACAGGCTTTTCAAGTTGCGATAAGTCCCTGCCTTGATGCAAATGGCATGATGAGCTCACATGCTCACATCCCCTGCCTCTCTCTCTCACCCTTGCTTCTTGATTTTATGGAACACCAATATTTTGAAAGCACACTCTGTATAAAACCATAGGTGCCCCAAATTAGTGAATCCTGGAAACAATTGAAAATGTATGAAGATAAATTTTAAAACAACTTCATACACATTTCTCCCCCTTTTCCTGAGATTTATCTCTCAGCCTGGAAACCCAGAGAATAGCTGTGCACTCTTGTAGCCTTGCCACTACCCCAGTGTGCATGCTGCTGCTGCTGCTGCTGCTGCTTCCATATGTGATGTAAAGGTGATGACAACAGAGGCTCCCACCACCATGCGTTGTGCAAGGCATTTCTTTCCTGCTTCACAGAAAGCCAGGGTGGATGCAGATGACAGCGTTTAAAGGCGATAGCAGCAAGGACCTGACATGACTTTTAGTAAAAGTGAAAGAAAAAAATTGTAAAGCAGGATTCCAGCTGAACCTCAAGAAGATCAAGATAATAACTACAGGAGAAGTGCATAACTCGTGCACTGACAATAAAGACAATGTTATACCATCATTCAGTTATCAATCCAAAGGGAGACTGTCGTCAATAACTTAGACAAAGACCGGAAGGGCAGCAATGAAGAAACTAGAAAAAGACCATCAAGTAAAAAGATGTGTCACTGGAGAACAAGACCATCCACACACTGATATTTGTAATTATCATATATGGGTGGGAAAGTTGAACAGTAAAAAAAGCTGACAGGGGGGAAATGATTTGTTTCTGGAATAGAACTTTGCAGAGAACCTGAACTGCCGCAAAGATGAACAAGTGGATCCTAAACCAAATCAAGCCTGATTAATCCCTAGAAGCAAAATTGTTGAGGCTGGGGCAGTCCGACATTGGGAGCATCATAAGACGACAGGAGTCACTCACTGGCAAAGTCAAATATAGCTGTGAAAGGCAGAAGGCTTCAGGAAAAGAGAAAGATCAAATGCAAGATGGACTGACTCCCTAAAAGAACCCACAAGGCTGAGTTTACAAAAGCTGAGCAGGGTTGTTGAAGAAGATTGCTCATTCATAGGATTGCCAAGAGTTGTGAATGACTTGACAGCATGTGTCAACAATACAAAGTGAGGGCCTTTGACATAAAAGCATCTTATTTAGCATCTGTTGACATTTGTTTTTCATATTTTTAGCTTGCCAATAGGCCCCAAATCTAAATTTGATCTAAATATGGCATCACACAAATTGCTGATAAGATGTGTGAAACTCGACTATGTTGGTATGGACATGTCTTGTGTGCTGATGAGAAAACTCTGGCCAAAAAAGGTTCTCAACCTGGAGGTTAGCAGATCCAGACCAAGGGGATGACCTAAACAGTGCTAGATGAACACCCATGACAATGACGTTGTCCCAGATTCACCCAGAGGTACTCCACAACTATGCTAAGTAGGAGCCAAAAACCAGAATAGTGGAACCTCACCAACAGGTGGTGGTGGAGGAGGTGGAGGAGGAGGAGGAGAGGGAGAGGGAGAGGGAGAAGGAGAAGAAGGAGGAGGAGGAGGAGGAGGAGGAGGAGAAGTGTTTCACAAACCCAATATGGAAGCCCACAGGCAGGTGGACTCTTAAGAATGTCTGATAGAAATCTATATCCAGATTTTAGACAGAAAAGAAACAATGTCATTTTTTGCTGCTTTTGCAATCTCAGGTCCTCTAAATGTCATATTATAATTCACCTCCTGTATTTAGAAGCTGTGAGAAATGACAGTATGAATCCTGTTCTTCTAATTAAAACCTATTCTGCCTCTTTCCAAGCTGTTCCTCTGGCAACACAAATCACATGCTGCAAGCGGACAGGACAGCAGCAGCAGGCGATGTCATTTCATGCAGATCAGAGGATGGAATAAGAAGAACATTCATATCCTACCCCCCACCCCAGAAAGTGTGGGGTTCTTAACAGATATTTTAGCAAAATGTTTTGCATTCTTTGGACATTTTTATTCAGATCTTCTTGGAAAATACCTAAATGTACAGTATCTGAAAATATTTTACAGATATATAAGAAGAATGATTACCGACTCGTTGCATTGCTGTATCCGAGCATTTGTTTTATACAAACCCAGCGGGTGGGACTGATGCATAGTGACATAACCAGCAGGTCACAGAAGTTATATCTGAAGATGTGTGAGCATAATTTCCCCAACAATTGATAAAAGGCAACTGTTTTGGAATACCTGTTAACTTCTATGCAATTTATTCCTCTTTCATTATTTATTATTTCATTTACCAATTTGATTGGTAGATAGGAATCTTCAGCATTTAGCACTGCCTATTCTACTAGCATTTATCCTGTATAAAATTCTTATTAAAAGCAAGACTTGGAAATAACAAGGACGTCTTTAAGTACATCAGAAGTAAGAACCCAACTAGGAAGGCCATTGGACTATTAGATGATAATGGAAGGCAAGGGATTGTTGAATAATAAACAGAGATTGCTGGGGGGCTCAATGAATTCTTTGCTTCAGTATTCACTGAAGAAAACAGAGACTACATGCTCAAAATATAGCCTATCTTCATAGGGAGGGAAAGTAAAGAATTAAGCCAGATAGAAATAACCGTTAAACTAAATGCTAACAAATCATCAGGACTAGATGGCATCCATCCACGAGTTCTCAAGGAACTGAAATATGAAATTGGTAAGGTCCTAGCCAAAATATATAATCTTTCCTTCAAATCATGTCTTGTGCCTGATGACTAGAAGGGAATGAATGTAACACCAATCTTCAAACAAAGGACCCAGGGGTGATCCAGGAAGTTACTGACCGGTCAGTTTGACATGTGTCCCAGGTAAAGTGATGGAAACCATCCTAAAAGATAAAATTTATAAGCACGTAGAAGAGAAGGCACTGCTGAAGGAGAGCCAAGAGCCAACATGGCTTCTATAAGGGCAAATCATGCCTCACTAATCTGTTGGAATTCTTTGAGAGTGTCAACAAGCATGTGGATAAGAAAGATCCAGTTGACATTGTTTATCTGGACTTTCAGAAGGCTTTTGACAAGGTCCTGCACCAAAGGCTCTTGAATAAACTTCGAGTCATGGACTCAAGGGACAGATCTTGTCCTGGATCAACAACTGGCTAAGGGACAGGAAAGAAAGGGTAGTATTAAATGGACAGTTCTTCAAGTGGCAGGAGGTAAAGAGTGAGGTTCCCCCGAGGTTCTGTGCTGGGACCCCTGCTTTTCAACCTCTTCATAAATGATGTAGGAGTAAATAGTGAGGTAGCCAAATTTGTCGATGACACTAAATTTTACAGGGTAGTAAAAATTGAGAGAGATTGTGAGGAGCTCCAGAGGGATTTCTTGACACTGGGGGCGTGGGCAAACCAGTGGCAAATGAGCTTCAACATTAATAAGTGCAGAGTGATGCATGTTGGGGCAAAAACCCAAAACCATTTACATTTATAAACTGATGGAGTCTGAACTCTCTGCAACAAAACCAGGAAAAGGACCTTGGTGTCCTGGTGGATAGTCAATGAAGGTGTCAACCCAGTGTGCCGCAGCAGTGAAAAAAGCAAACTTAATGTTAGGGATCTTTAGGAAGGGTATAGAAAATAAGTCAGCAAGTGTCATTTGGTCTCTTTATAAATATATGGTGAGGCTCCATCTGGAGTATTGTGTACAATTCTAGTCACCATACATACCCCAAGAAGGATATTATGGAAATTGAAAAAGTTCAGAGGAGGGCAACCAGAATGATTAGAGGACTGGAACACCTTCCTTACAATCTGAGGCTGCAAAGGCTGGGCCTCTTCACTCTGGAACGACGGCGCCTAAGAGGTGACCTGATTTAAATTTATAAAATCATACACAATGTGGACAAAGTAGATAAGGAAAAACTGTTTTCCCTATTGCACAACACTAGAACTAGTGGGCACTCCATGAAACGTTTTGGTGCTAGATGTCAAACAAATAAGAGAAAGTACTTTTTCACCCAGAGGATCACTGGTGCGTTGAACTCCCTGCCAAAAGAAGTGGTGACACCTGTCAGCCTTGACAGCTTTAAGAAAGGATTGGACAAGATCATGGGAACAAGGGTATCAATTGCTACCATTATGGATGCCTAATGACAACTTCTGGGTTGGAAAGATAGGCAGGATATCTCTCAATACCATTTGCGGGTAATCTTAAGCAGGTGAGGACATCTGCTTGGGAATACCCTGAGGCAAATGGCGAGCCACTGTGTGAGACAGAATGCCGGACTGGGTGGGCTGTGGCCTCTTCCAGCAAGGCTGTTTTTATGTTCTTATGTTCCTGATAATTATTTGGCATAAATTTAGAAGAGAAAAGTATTCCTCATTTCAGTCTTGATTCTCTTTTCTATCAGACTCCTTCATTATATTGTATAATTAAATGATACATCACATAATGGTATTAAATTGTTGCATTTATTTTAGCCGTAACCTTTTCAGAAACAAGTCTGCTTTTGAGGATGGCAAAATTGTGGTGGCAGGTCAGTCTTAAAAGTGGTTCCTATTAATAAGTTAAGCATCTTGCTTAGGCCAAAAACCAAAGCTGGATCACAAGTGATTATGTGCAATGTATTTAAAAGATATTGTTTTATCAACCACTATTCACAAAAGTCAACCTTCTCTAATCTTGAAATGCATCAGGTTTTATTGTATTAATGCAACTGTATTAAAATAGATGTTAAGTTGGAGCATTAATTGGTTCATTTAAAATGTTGTTAAGGAGACTTAGCATTTGATTTACTTATTAGATCATGTAAGATTTGAACTCTAGGTAGCAGCCAAACTAGGGAAGTTACTTTCTAAATGAAATTCATTGCTATTACTGACTATAGTGTCCACTGTTGTTGTTCCTCACTACACTGTTGAAAAGTAACTTGTTACTTAACTGGATATGCTACTCATTATTTTTCATTACTGTTGTTTAAAATCTACTGTATAGACTGATAATGAAACAGCACAGAAATAAAAAAAATCATGCAAAATGCCTCTAAAATACCTTAAAATGCCTACAAAAATATTTAATGTAACTAGAAATAATAATAATTGTGTGATGTTAGGTGAATTCTGACTTATCGTCATCCTTTTGGGGAGTTTCCAGGGAGAGAATACTCAGAAGTGGTTTTCCCCACACCTTGGGGTTGTGCAACTTGCCAAGGAAAAAAAGAAAGATTGATTCCATGTTGATTCTACACAGTGGATCAACATCTTCCAAAGGCAGAAGCAGCATTGCCCTCACCCCATTCACTCCATGATTCAGCTACACAAAAAAGATGCCTTCCCTCAAATTTGTAAAGTTCCATCACTTCAGCATGGAAACAGGGTAGGCTGAATTTGAAATACGGAAGGAGCCCATTTGCCTGAATGGACCACCTTCTGCTATCTAACAGTCCAAGCAGGCCCTGAGGAGATGGCTACCAACAGCCACAGATCTGAAAGTGAGCTAAGCAATGGTGACATCACAAGCTTCAATGTGCTCCATGAGTTACACATCTGATGCTTTCTGAAAATTCCTGCTGGGTGATTTGTTGCTTCCAGAACAAGAACTCTCTGTTGTTGAGACTTCCATTTGCTTCTGAGAAGAAGCATACCGTAAATTCCCCTCCTCAGTTCCTGCTTCAAGATGCTAGGTGTGACTAAAAATCACACCTCCACGTTGTAACTTTTTAATGTGCTTCTACAGATATCTCCCTGAAATGCGTGCTTACAAATGCAAAATGAAAGCTCAGCAGCTAAATACTGTACAAGGGCTTCACATAAAAATTAACCAGCGTGAGTTTCTGTAGCCTCAGCAGAAGCCTCAATTTCCAAATGAAAAAATAGCTGAAATCTTGTTGCTTAGAATAGTAAGTCACAAGAATAGTAAGTCACAACTACAATCAATGCAGGAGTTTGACTCACCCACACCACGGATTCAGGAGGGGCACTGTAATCACAGCCTACTATGCTAGGCAACAGGATTTCAGTCATTGCCCTCCCCCACCCCTACTGTTGCTGAATTAATTCTTTCATCAACTCATTCCTAGTGTACTGTGTAGATTCAACCACCCAGGAAATGCTTCAAATTCACAATTGGGAAAGAAAGCCATTAGCAAGGTGATTACTGACATCCAGTGGGTAATGACACTTCTCTCTATGAATTTGGGAGGCAGTGCCCCACCTACAGATCTCCAAGCCTGCTTTGAAGAGAATAGGCCACCCATCTTCTTCGGGTGATAGAACAGGAGGTGGGATAGTGACAAGAAAGTCAATTATTCCTGCAGTGAGCATGGAGTTGGAGTTGATGACTTTATAGGCCCCTTTCAACGTTTTGATTCTATGGTTTTGCGGTTGCTGGACTGTTGAATTGGAAACCAGCACAACGCTAGAGACAGACCTGTGTCTATTCAAAAACAAACTCCATTGTATTAAGAGGGGCATGCTCCTAGTCAAGTGGGTACAAAAGGGCAGCCTGAATAAATGAAACCTATTGCCTATCTCATTTTACGTCTTAGCCGTGATCATTGCTTTCCTTCATATTAAGCTTGACCTGATGCCTCCAAGACAGCAGATGCTGCTCATTTCCTTTTTTACTGAATTATTATTTCCTCTCCTGGAACAAATGACATCGAGGCTTATTAACCAGACATTCGACATTTTCAGGTTTATGTATGGCACCATGATGTACACATATTTTTTCATTATTCTTTGGCACATTTTTCCTGCTGTGCATGAAGGGAAAATAGCATTAGATAGGAAGCCTGCAAGCAGATCCTGATTTTAGTTTTGTTCATGTGCTGCATTTTATTTTGAAAGGACTTTGGCCACGAGGGGGGAAATGACGATGCAATTTAAATTTCTATAGCTTTGTGTTGTGGTATAAATTCTAAAGGGAGGAAACGTGAAAGCAGGCTTAGGAAAGGGCAAAAGTGTGATCAGGCCTTTGTCCTACCTACATCAATTCTTTAGTAAGTTCATTGAGAGCCCAAATAAGTTCATCTTTGCGGTCTTTGTAGACAGAGAGCATTAAAGATACAAATTGGGCAGAACAAATACTGTATTGACCTTGGCTTATACGGCAGCTACATAAATGTAGCACATTGCAGGTGAAATTTGGTTGACAAGAGTACTTTATCACAGCAAATTTGTATTAACAAATGAAGCAAAGATGCGTTCCAGCACCGTCTGGAATGGCTTCCCCGATGCTCTGCTGATTCCACTGCCCAGAAATTCTCTTCCAGCCTACAAAAGAGTGGCCTGTCTGAGGGTTTCTGGGAAATGGGATCAGTAGAATCCTCTCTCCACCTCCCTGTTTTCTCTGACACTGGTTCATTCTTGACCAGTTGCAAGAATAGTATCAGCAGGAAATCAAAGGGATGAGACTAAAGTTGAGCATAGGCAGCAGGAAGGTGAGGGCATGTATAGGTGCTGTACTTGAGAGGGCAGCATGTGCTCCCCAGTCCACCACTTGCTTGCCCCTATTTTAAAGGAATAGAGTAAGTCCCCAGGTTTCATCCTTGGAAATTTCGTGCTTTTGAAAGTAAAACAAGTAAGAGGAAAATGTTTTCCTTCCACTTCCCTCCAATTTCAGATAAATTATACCATGTGTGTGTGTGTGTGTGTGTGTGTGTGTGTGTGTGTGTGTGTGTGT
>JAHTLZ010000204.1:33726150-33825887 GCA_023846285.1 Phrynocephalus versicolor
CACACACACACACACACACACACACACACACACAGAGGTCACATCTTTGCAACATTTTGCACCTGCACATTGGATCTGTGATGTTGGCTTCATTTTTTTAAAATTGTGGCTACAATTCATCCCATTACTAAGGTGTCTGTGAATTTTAAACACCAAAAACTCCTGCACCTTTAATGGCTATGTGGAGGAGACCATTTCAGCATACAGCAACTTTGTCCCCAGAGCTTGGAAATGTTACCTTTGAGACACTACAACACCCAGAATCTGCTTGCTGTTACGACCATCAGTCTATTGGATCACATCTTCTGGGAGTTGTGGTCCAGAAATAACCTTTGTAACTTCTGCCTATGTCTTTTGTGCTTATATTCATGTATCTGCAGGCATCTCTTCCCAAACGTACTACAAGAGTGTGACAGGCAGCACTGGCGTCCACCCTCTCTCAAGCTCAAACTATTACAGCCCTCAGAATTCTGTGGGAGGTGATTAAAGAGTGGAATAGCTGACTGTCAAAATTGTTGCAATGTGGAGGAGGGGAGGGAGTTGATTAGTGTCATAGAAAGGCAAAGGGAGGCACTGAGAGAGAGCAGGGAAAGGTAAGAAGAAATAATTGTAGCAAACCAGATGGTTGATGATCAGATATTTTATTTTGTGCTCAAACATTCAAAAGCAAATAAATTAAATGACTTTTTAAAAATCTCTTCCTTTTGGGGCTGGAGAGCTATTAGATTCCAGCCATTTGCTGATAAACTACAGAATCACCAAACCATTTCCTTTGGTGGCTCTCCCTTAGTTCCTTTAGCACAGTGGTTCCCAACCTTCCTAACGTTGGGACCCTTTAATACAGTTCCTCATGTTGTGGTGACCCCTTGCCCTGCTTGGAGGAGGCTACAAGCCCCCTTTGGCAGGCCATTGCCAAAGGTGTCATAGACATAGAGAACTTCCCACTACGGCACCCTCAGCCAGTCGCAGCCTCTGATGCCATTGACTGACATCCCCTCCAACCTATCAAGCTGTAACTCACTCTTCCCCCCACTTCCTCCCCCTCCTCCTCCAGACCCAAGCTGTTTGTGCCTTTTTCTTCATTTGCTCATGGTGACCCCTGTGAAATGGTCGTTCGACACCCCCCCCCAAGGGGTCCCGACCCCCAGTTTGGGAACTACTGCTTTAGCAGCTCTGGGATGTGTTCTGAAGAAGAGATATATATACCAAGGCACAGGCTCTTCCGGTCTAGAAGATGTCAATCAAAGGGACACATGATCACAAGGGGTTTTCTGATAAGCTCTTCAGAGTTGCCAGCTCTTGGTTCCTTTCACTCGAAACCTTGCGAATGTTGAGCACCATCACCTCACACGACCTACAATTGTGCAAGAGGTATTTTTACCCAGGAGTGAAAGGCACTGAATATATATAACCAGCTGTCACACAACCATACTCAGAATGCTACAGTGACACAAGACTGCAAGGAGAAGCTTTTGCAGATGAAATTGGCAGCAGCAGATTTCCTTTGCTCTTATTCGTGACAGCAAGCAGTACAATACAGGAAACCAAGTGATGTTTAAGTTACCCCTACAAAAGTGGTACAACACAATTTTTCTCTCAGAGTATATGTAGAGAATAAAGTTTAGGAATATTGAATAACATGCAGATAATAAAGTTAGGAATCATGACTAGTTTTGTCTGAACCTAAAACTCAAAGTTACAGTCCAGATCCATCAATTTGTCTATTCCTTTATGAGCCCGTTACCTTAAGATCTGTGATTTGAATAAATTTAAATGAAAATACATCTGTATATGTTTCAGATGGCGACAATGTAAACAGAAACATGGATCTTTTCAGCCATGCTTTCATAAGAGAGACTGAGCAACTGTGGCCCAAACTCAGTTGTTCATTTGCTTTGATCGGTAGTACTAAACCATGGGTCAGATAAGGAAAGATGCCAAGTTTCCAGTTAGAAGCATAGCTTCTTTAGAAGGTAAAGGTCATTTGAGTATTCTAGCAGGAGAGGTCCCTGGAGCTCCAAAAGTTACTTATTTGTTTGCTTTAGCTTAGTGATTCGTCATAGATTTCATTTGCAAACTGATCACTCAGAGGAATGCTTTGAGCAAATGTATCTTTGAAGGTTTACCATTTTGTAGCCTTCTAAATATGATTCTGATAATTCAGACTAGAGATGGGCACGAAATGAAATTATTTTTGGTTCCTTTTTCATTTTTCATTTCATTACAGAACAAAATGAAAAATGAAGTGCCCTTTTTTAAAAAAAAATGAAATGAAATGGAAATTTTCATTTTGTTCCGTTTTGTTTTTGTTTCTTATTTATTTTGACAAGCACCGATGCTGGTAGGCACTCGGTGAAAAAAAATAGGGGAGCAGCGCCGACCCAGCTGTGGGCCAGCTGGTTGGCACTCGGCAAAAAAAAAAAGAAAATAAAAGAAAATAAAAGCGCTGGCCAGTTAGTCGGCGCTAGGTGAAAAAAAATGCCCATCTCTAATTCAGACAGTTTTGAGCTATGAATCCCCTGTTAATTTTCCAAAATTGTTCCCGCATGATTGCAAGATTTCAAAACAGCAATCAATCAATCAACAGACAAACTTATGTCAGTGCAGTATATCAAAACTAAAAATAAATTCTGGAGAAGTCCTGAACAGTTTATTTATTTATTTATTTTAGAGTATTTTTACCCTACCTTTCTCCTTGGAAAAATGACCCAAGGCAGCTTACAGCTATGTGATCCTTAGATTCAAATAAAAGACTCATAATAGCTGGACCATCAATTAGGAAAAGCTTGCCCGAAGAGAAAGGTCTTTGCCTGTTTCCAGAAAGACAACAGAGATGAGGCAGTCCTGGCCTCTAGTGGGAGGGAGTTCCAGAGTCTGGGTGCAGCAGCTAAGAATGCCCTTTCATAGCTTCCCATGAGGGTGGTGGGATGGACAGAAGGGCCTCTACTGATGACCTTAACACCAGAGTCAGTTCATACTGTGAGATTCAATCTTTGAGGTAGCTAGGACCCAGGCCATACAGTGCTTTGTAGGTCAAGGTCAGCACCTTGAATTTTGCCCAATAGCTGATTGGCAGCCAGTGGAGCTACTTTAATAGGGGTGTAATGTGATCTCAGTCAGCAGTCTGGCTGCTACATTTTGGACCCATTCTGAGGCTTTTCATCGGTAGCCCCACATAGAGTGTATTACAGTAGTTTAACCAGGATGTGACTAGGGCATGTGTCACTGTGCCCAGAGCTGGTTTCTCAAGAAACTAGTGTAACTTGCATACTAGCCTTAATTGTGCAAATGTGCTCCTGGGCAGAGTCGTGACCTGGGCATCAAAGCTCAAGGATGAGTCCAAGATCAACCCCAAGCTGTGTACCTCTTTTTTCAATTGGAGGGTGACCCCATCCAGTACAGGTTGCATCCCTATCACTTTCGATTGACCAGCAGCACCTCTGTCTTGTCTGGGTTTAGTTTCATTTTGTTTATCCTCATCCAGTTCATTACTTCAGCTAAACACTCCTGTAAAGTTGAGATAGTAGCTCCCTTAGAATCCGGAAGTGACAAGAGGCAGAGCTGGGTATCATTAGCATACTGGTGGCACTTAACCCCAAAAGACATGATTATCTCCCCGCAGTGGTTTCATATAGATGTTAAATAACACAGGAGACAGCAGAGAACCCTGGGGAACTCCACAGGTCAGTGGCCCTGGTGTTGAACATGAATCACCGAACACCACTTTCTGCGTTTTTATCCTGCAGGAAGGACCGGAGCCACTTTAGTGCAGTATCCCCAATTCCCATTTCAAAGAGATGAGTCAGGAGGATGCCATGGTCTATACATATCAAAAGCAGCTGAGAGATCTAGTAAAACCAAAAGGGACACAGATCCCCTAACTATTTCCCTGTGCAAGTCATCTACCAATTCAACCAAACCAAACCAAAACCCACTAACTCAGGCACCAGTTATACCTTTATTAGACCATTAAGAAAATAAAGCAAAAAAAGCAAAAACTAAAGTAAGCTTTTGACGATCCTTCATCTTCCTCAGGCTGTGCACAAAGTTGTCATAGGAAGTTCCAAAATTATATTCTTGCATTAACGTGTCATGGCTGGTATAGAGGCCAGGTTTAGCATCTTATATGAAAATATAGTTGCAGTCTACAAGGGGCCTGTGAGGGAAGGATGCAGCTCCAACCCTTCCTCCCTCCCCCCAGCCAGTATTTTAGAATTTATCACCCACTTCTTAAACAAAGAGAAGCCAAGCGATATGATTCTCCCCCATTTCCTCTTCTCCCCCACTCTTTTGAAAGTCAAAGAATTGTGTGCTTACAGCTTACAGTACTTATATCACAACTAATGACTACAGAGCACAGGGTGTCTTTATTGCCTAGGATAAAAATCTAGAGGGGGAGCAGTTTTGTTGAAATTTGTCACCAAAAAGCATTAAGCCGGGGGTGTCCAAACTTTTTGCAAGGAGAGCCAGGTTTGGTGAGTTGAAAATGCATAGGGGCCGACCTTTCAGCCACATTTGGCACCCAGGGCGGACTTTGGACAACCCTCTACAGCACGCAAGGAGGTGGGGAGGATGCTGCAGCAACGGAGCCGGGGTGGGTAGGCTGGGCGGGTGGCTGGGTGGCCGGATGAAGGCAGTGTATGACGTCTCCATCCAGCATGGGGAGGGGTTAGCTGGCGGGGAGAAGAGGCCGCGGGCCACTCGAAATTTGAAAATGGGCTGCATTTGGCCTCGGGGGCGGACTTGGGACATGCCTTCATTAAGCCAAAATCCCAGATATCTGGGCCAGGAAGAAATTCAGATGCCAGCTCTGATCCCTATTTCAGTAACATAGTTACAGGATCTAATAGAATTAGACCTTAGTCCTCTCTTAGTCCACTAACTACTCCTGCTTTGTGTCTCTTGTGTATCTGCATGCCTTGAAGGCGTCACAAAATGTTTCCTTATCTGTAAATAACTGCAACAAGCCTTCATCATTCTTTTAGTGGAAACCACCTGGCTCTGACATAAGAGCAAAAAAGAGGAACATCTACAGTTAAGAGTGAGTGCTGTTATGTCAGAGGATACAGTGAGAATATCAATATATTCTTGTACTTTGAGACAATGTGCTTTTGTTCTTCTTCTTCAAAAAGTATGACAAATGAACATCGATGAGTGAAACTAAGCACCAGGCTTTGCCTTTTCATTTTCATGAAAAGCGATAAGCGGAACAGAGTGCGATGTCGCCATTTTCCACGTGCACCGCGACTGTCAAACACTTTTTTTGCAGCCTTGCGTCAAACAAGTGTATTGTTTAATTGTCTGAGACAAGTAACTTTTCCAAGCTCTTCAAAACTGTTATTGTTGTTTGTCGAGAGCACTTGGCTTAGGGTTCCTCATTCTTTGCACGTAATCTGCATTGCAAATGATTAGGGCCTGAAACAAACAAGTTTGCATCATAGCTGTTGTGAATGGTGATATATGGGAGAACCATGATTTCACGTGGGAAGCACAGGTTCTTTCCCAAGGGTGGATAAAAGAGAAGCCCTTATTCACATGACGCATAGTCAAATTGTGGAATGTGCTTATCAGGTGTAGCAGTGGCCATCAACTTGGATGGCTTTAAACGACAACGGGACGCAGGCAAGGAGGACAAGACCTTTGGCTTCAAATTATGATGGCCAAGTGAAATGGAAGACAGAAATCTACCTTGCATGCCTGTGCAGAAGAGAAAATTTCACTATGTGTCCCAGCTCTTAAAGATGCTGGAGGCCTTACTTTAATTAGCTCTAAATGTTGTGGTACAGCTGAGGACAGGTCACAACTGAGGCAGAAGGAACTCCCTTCCAGCCCACAAGCCATGCCAGCAGTGGCATTCAAATCAATCTTCCACAATGAGGGGATAACAGCAGGTATACCAACAGTCTTTCATCTTGTTCGTAGACATTTTCAGAAAACCACGCATGTGACAGCTGATAATTTCCACGAAAGGATTTGGTTTCACCACAAGCTAGACCGGAGAGCTTAAGGGTGGTTTAGAGCCATCTTCTCATCTGTAAAGCTTCTCCTTAATGATAAACGTGTAATTCAGACACAACAACAGGTCCTGATAATAACCAGAGAATGCTTCAAAAACAATGATGTAGTCTCCCTATAACAAAGAAAAAAAAGAGTTCATTCTTAGCCGCACGTAGTATTTCTGTTGCGTATTGTTTAGCAAAAATTTCATGCCAGATAAGTCCTCCACCCCCAATTTGAGTCATCAAAGCAAAGAACTAGCTTTTCACCTCTAATTAATTTTTAGGGAAATATGGCACAGTGAGTCAGTGTTAAAAAAGTTTTGACAAATATCTATTATTATGTTCTGCTGATTCTAGCCTTTAAAAATTATTCCAGAATTTTAGGTTCTGTTCCAGTGTGGATCTTTATCAAAAGTGATGCTACTGACCTCTACTCCCAGAAACTATAGCAGGGCCACAGGAGCTGAAAGCCTACACCTGACAGAGCTCAGTGCCTTTGGCCATTCGGTCACGGCTGGTAGAGGCAAAGGGTAGCCTACTCTATTTTCTAGGATCTAGGTGATGTCAGGGCTTCAATAATCGCATCTGCCAAGCTAACAGAAGAATGTGCAACACCAGTTCCTGGCCTACCTAAGGACAAAACACTTTTCCTCCCCTTGGCTGACACTTCTGTCTACAAGTGGGTTGCTTTGTTTTCTGTGGATTTTGCTAGAAACATTGCTTGAGGTGACACTTGCTATTTTGCTTGATTGCTTTGGCGCTCATAAATTCTGTGCACATATTCTGAGCTATGTTGATTAATTTGCTTCCCATTCAGAAGGCTAGGTCTATCTGGCATGATCGGATTTCGCTAAGGCTTCTGACGGCAGAAAGGAACCCACTAACAGAGAAGCCCTGCATCTATTCTACCTCTTCTTCATGACTGCATCCTGCTGGCTGAACTGCCTCTCATTCCAGTGGAGACAACAATAATGGTGGGAAAGGAATAGAAGCAATACTTGCCACTACCTATTCGTGCATTGTTCATAGCAATGCATGCAAAATGTCATGACTGTAAGCCTCAATAAGTGTACAACTAGAGAAGGAGGCTGTCCCAGGTTGGTTCAAATTGATTCAGTTTTCTATGTCCGATAAGCCTCTATTGTCATTGGCACAGTAGGTTTAATTATACTGGGCAATGTTTGGGGCAACACCACACTTCCACTCACTAAAATTCCCACCAGAATAGGTTACTCACTCTCCTCTGTTATTAACACATCCCTCTTCATTACCAAAGTACTGTGATCATCAGAGATAGCACTAAATTAGAAAAGCATAATATAAGAAAATTGTTCAAGAAAGACAAGAGGCAATCACTTGAGGGAGATGTTTGAGCTTACAATACAGCAGAAATCTCTGATCTGTGTACCAGTTTTTGCTTTTAAAGAAACACTCCACTGTCGACATCACCCTAGGATACAACTATACTTTCGAATTGAAAAAAATGATCATATACATGACAATGAGAAAGAAAAAAATCCCTACCAAAACAAAACAAAACAAAACACCGAACAAAACATAACACATGCCCATGAAAAAAGATTGGGCTTATTTGCAATTAGCTGGGTGCCATGTAATTGGCAGAAAAATGTATCAGAATCAACCATCCCATCTCCAGCACAAACTGCAAGAGAAAATGCAGTGTAGGTACATCCTTATGCTGATTCTAGGTGGCACTTCTTTCTTTTCTTGTTTAAGTTTTAGTACTAGTTATTTTACTAATGTTTATAACACAATATTTTTGTTTCTGAGGATTCAGATCTACAGAGTACCTGGCTATATGTTGGCTGAGCACCGCTGATTCTTACAGTTGTGTTGATGGTCTCTGAAAAAAAAAGGAACAATTGCTTGAACATGGCAAAATCAATGTGATATCATTATTATTTTCCTGCTTAAAAGGTAACTTCATTGGATGAAGTCTTAAGAAAGTTTAGATATGCTTAGGAGCAGGTCAAAATGAAAGGAAAAAGTGAGGGAGAGGACGAAGAAAGAATGGTGACTGTCGGAAGTATATCTACAAGAATGATAATTGTTACTTCACTATACAGTAATTCTCAAAAATAAAACTATAACACTGTATGGTCAAACTGCTATCTAACTTAAATCCCACCATGTAAAACCTGACTGTTGTGGCAAGGGATTTGCATACAGCAGGTTACTTCTTGGAACATCATGTTTTCAGAATGATATTGTAAGCAACCTGAAATATATAGGATGCTAAAATTTGGAGGTGCCCATGTGCATTGCTGTCAGCCAGCCAGCCCAGGCCAGCTGCTTTAGGTGGAAAAGGTGGTCCCATATTCCATTTCAAGTACAGAAAGTAGAAAGAGTGATAGATAAATCATACTTAAACCATGGTTATGGTGCAATGTTATCCAATGCTCTCTTGCAGGACTCCTCACTAGTGGTGTGCTATGCTCCTGTCAAGTTTGAAAGTCAGAAGTCAAGAATTCCATAAGGTTTCTGTAATTTCCTAGCTGCAGCTCATAAGGAAGAAACTGATTTTGGGTATTTTACAGGATCGCATACCATTATTTTATTCTAGTCTTTGAAGAAAAATGGAATGACCTGGTCGAAACAAAGAGATTCTCCTTAAAAATCTGTGGCATAATAAAGAATTGCACATGTATTGTTCTGATCAACATGTTGTGGTATTTTCAATACTTACAACATCGCGATTACACAGAGTATTGTAAGCAGGTAAGCAAATGACTCCATAAACTGTACATACCTCCCTTCAGAGCTCCACAGAATGAATATCCATCGTCTACACCTTTGCAAAGAACAACGTCCTTTTTTAAAGCACGCATACCTCCATTCCACAAGCGTATACGTCCAGACAAAACAGTTAGATCAAACTCTACAAAATCAAAAACACAGGAGGCAACACATGACACTGCAGCCTATGTTTAGGATGCCATAGAAGCCTCTTCACTTCCCACCCTCTGTTTTACCCTACCCTGTAAGGCTGAAAGAGAATGACTGGCCATAGGTCAGTCACATAATATGTTTGATAGTTCATTACTCACTGGGGTCAAACTTGAATCTCCCAAGTTTCAGTCCCAAAATATGTAATATGCCACTCTGGCCCTTCATTGTGATGTGATCCAAGGTAGTTTCTAAGCTTATTCAAATCCATGGGGATTTTGACAATACTGTACATTTTGTCTGGATATTCTATAACCTGGGCTAAAAGACTTCTCTTAGTATGTTTTCACGGATGGACAGATGCAGACATGATGCAATCACTCCTGTCAAATGAGGAGGATGAAATCCTCTATCAGGTTGCCCGTTTTGCCTATATGGGGGCCCTCAGCACCGAACCTACTCCATATGTGTGCCACAGGCTTATGTAGTGTGGATTTGCTCTGACTTTTAATAAGGTATGAATCTATTTTTTTTTTTTTGCCAATAAAGTTCTAAGTAAGTAAGGCAGAAGGAGGTCCAAAGTGAAATCACATTTGTAACATCATTTATGTAGGGTGACAACACAGCCACAGGGATTAACCCAAATTCTGTTAAATTGAATTCCCACTTTTATACTTTCTATGAAACCTTGCCATTAGTTATTTTGCTTCATACTGAATTGGGGAACTAAGACAGTTGTTCAATCTCAGGTCTCAACCTCTGAATGCCCCAAATTATTTAGAACTACGAATACAGACAAAGAATGCAAAATAGTTTATAATATATATTATAAAACTTTAATTATTTGCCTAATTTCCTTTCCAGTACCAAATACAAAATGAATATAAGTAAGCTGTGTGCCTATACCTATTAACTTGGAGGTAACTACCACTAAATTCAATGGGACTCACCTCTAACTTAAGGTACAGGATTATGCTATGAGAAGGTTCACCAAGGATAACTAGCTTTTTGAAACATTGTGAAACATTACACGTCTAGCAAGAAGCCATTTGGTTAACTTGGTACACACTGAAATCTCAATGTACAAGAGAGTTTCTCTAGAAAAAAACAGACAATGCAAGCCTTGAACACCCTTCATATTATGTGAAATCTGGGGATCATTGATGCATGGGAAAAGGAACAACGCTATGTTGGCTGTGTTTCGCAGTGCATCCATGAGGATAAAGTCCCTTTGGCTTTGAACTGATTTTTATCAACTAACTGCTTTCTGGCCAATAATTAGGTGAGCCCTTTTCTTCTGTCTCAGTTCTGACACTATTCCTTCTATACATATATGGGATGAAATCTCAGCATAGTAAGGGGCCCACTGAATCAGCAGGATTTTTGAGTCAACTTGTAGATACACTACACTGATTCAAATGGGCCTGCTATCGTTGACTTACATGAGCATAGTAAATTTCAGCAAGAATGTATGGAGGAGTTGACTTACCAAATCTCCCCTGACTCAATGGGCCTACTGTAGTGCAACATGCTATGGTATACAACAGTATTTCAGGCACTAGATGAAGACAATGGATTATGTGATTGATGGCTTTGGTCCACCAGAACCCACTGCTTGCACAACATGTGGTACCCATTTTTATAGCCTCCATTGCTCTTTGCATGATGGACTATGGATACAAGATAGTAATGCTACAGGACGTGGGTTGGGAGAAGAGCCAAAACTAGATGCTTCCACATTGGTTGTACTTTCCGCTAACTCAGACATAGAGATGGACACAAACCGGAAAAAAATGACAAACTGTTTCATTGGCAGACAGCGTTTCGTTATGAAATGAAATGCCATTTTTTACTGCTGAAATGAAACAATTTGTTTGCCCTTGCCACCACACCTCTCCGGTGGGGTTTTTGACAGGTTGGATGGTGGGGAGGGGGCTGCCCTCCCTTCCCACAGCCCAACCTGTCAAAAAACACTGACGGAGGTGGCAAGGGAGAACTGAGCAGGCAGTGGTACATTCAAAACTTGCTCTGTTTGAATTTACCACTGCCTGCTCTGTTCAACCTTGTCGCTCATGCCTCCCCTCTCCCCAACCCATAGCCCAACCTGTAAAAAAAACAACAAAAAAAACAGCTTGGTGGCAGCAGCTTCCAAATAATTTCATTGCTCATTTTGTTTCGTTACAAAAATTATATTAAAAATTCATTTACTAACAGAACGAAATGAAACACAAGGAGTAACGAAACAAAATGAAACAAACACTATTTTCCCATTTCATGCCCATCTATACTGACATCATCTGATATAATTCAGCCCTGGGATGTATAAAACTTTCAGACTGAAAGACATTGGCTTGCAGTAATATAAAACAGTTGTATTATCTGAAATATGAAAACTCACTTGGGATCCAGAACATAGAACCCCACCATACAGCAACCTTTAACGAACATGGCTTCACTGTAAAAGAGAATGTACTGGTTCCAGGATCTGTATGACAAGACAAATAAATAATGCTGTCATAAAACTTGTGCTGGTTTGGTTGTTTTAATGATGATTTGACTATTGCTAGTATCCCTGCCAAGAAAGCTCCATGGACATGGGGTCAAGAAGAGTTGGTCACAACTGTAACGACGCAACATACACACACTGGGCCCACTAAGGAAAGTGAAAACCAATTCATTGTATCTTTGCAATTAACAGGACAAATAGTTTGAAAATGTATGTGAAGCTCTTGTACAGAATTCTGCTCGTATACAGGCATCATATTTAAAATCTGTGGACATTTATATTATTTATTTCTTGCATTTATATCCTGCTCCCATTAGTGCCAAGGCATTACCCTGGGCGGCCTGCAGTGCTTGGTTCATATATTTGCTGAAGTATATCTTGACTTTATACATTCTTCCAGGGAGGCACATAAAGAAATTAACTATGTGGAGCTGAATCTGGAAGTTGAGTCATGGATACTGGACTTCTTTTTGAAAGATAGAAACGTTTCACTGTTCATCCAAACAGCTTCATCGGTCCCAATGAAGCTGTTTGGATGAGCAGCAAAACCTTTCAATCTCTCAAGAAAAAGAAGTCCAGTAGCCATGACTCAACTTCTAGATAAACTCATCTGGATGACTGAGAATCTTCACAGATATGTGGAGCTGAAGTATCTTCATCTCGTGCCTTAAGACTGGGAGGGAGATGGCTTGAAAGAATATCTGGCAGAAAGACTCCTACTGCTATAGAGGCCCATTCTAATTGGCTGTCAACCTGCGGACCAAGTTTGCAGGAAAAGTTGGCAGCCAAGGAACAGGTTGCTCCAGCTGATGGCAGCTGGCAATGCCTCTTCCACCCCCTTCCCAGCAAGTACAGTGCCTTAAAGCAGAGGTTGGCACTGCCAGCAGACTCTTCCATGAGCTGAACTAGGGACATAAATGGCCGGTCTTGTTCTGTCTTCAAAATGTTTCTTTTCTTTTTGGGAGAAAGATTGGGGAGCTTTGAAGAGTTGTGAAACCCTTGCTGGGCCACAATAGATGGCCAGCAGGTTACATACACAAGCAGAGGCTGGAATACTTAATTTTCTTTAAAATGATAGCTCCAATGTAGCCTTGAGCCAGCATGGACAGTTTTAATGCCACTGCTTTTCTGATCCCAAGGTCATATCCTCACTAGTTGACTGCATTGCCATAACCAAATATTTACTCTGTGATTGCATTCTGTCATAAGGTACCACTCCAGTTGTACTCACGGCCTCTACAGGGCCTGTGGCAGCTGCAGATTTTCCCACAAATTTGGTGTTTTCAGCTTCTACTGCAGATGACCATCTGCCAGACATTCGATTTGGACAATCTGCTACAGTTCCTAAAAGCACCATAAAACTTGATGTATACTCCCTTCTCCCGTACTAAGGAAGGCTAACATCCAGTGACCCAGGGGCCATACAAACTCCCATGTACACATATCAATTTTTAAAACCCTCTGAGGGATGAAAAGCAATTTTTCTACATTGTGCTCCACAGCCTACTTTAAATGTGGATGTGTACTCCTTTAAAAAAAAATAAGAAGTAATTATAACCCTTTTTTTTAAATATAAAAGTGGAAGGGTCAGAAGAGTGCCTTAAGAAGTGCATTTTGACCATTAATATCTTATGGTCTCTTGGCAAAGATAATTTGGGGGTGGGTGGGCTTCAAAACCTGCAGTGGAGAAAAGTTCAGGGACCTACAGAGTAGAATTAGCTTCAAGTCTCCCTAAAGTTGACTGTTCCTTTTTGCTTTCCCCCCTCCTCAACTGGCACTTATTGCCTCAATAATTCACTCTGACTCA
The DNA here is from genome assembly GCA_023846285.1 of Phrynocephalus versicolor. Taxonomy (NCBI): domain Eukaryota; kingdom Metazoa; phylum Chordata; class Lepidosauria; order Squamata; family Agamidae; genus Phrynocephalus; species Phrynocephalus versicolor. Next base: position 33,739,370 of record JAHTLZ010000204.1, read on the forward strand.
TTAGGCAAGAGAAAACATAAAATATTTCATTTATAGTTCTGAACAGATAAAAAACCTGCATATTGTAGAAAAAAAATTGACTGGCTACGTGAACAACATAGTTTCACAGTGTATGTGCTGGCTACTTAGATAACTACATGACTGAACACTGTCTACATGACTCTTAACTACTGAAAATATTGCCAGCTGGAATGCTGACTATCTGACTGAAAGAGAGCGGGGTGGGGGTGGGGAGACTGCAGTAGAGTGGCATGGCTTTTTTAAAAAAGTCTCAGCCAGAGAGGGAACCGTTGGTCGCTGCTGGATTGATTGGCAGTCATACGATGCCAGAAAGATCCCTCTTAAAGGCAGCATATTACGTTTATAACAATTCCAATATATTCTGGGCAAGCCTGCTGCTAACTATGTGGAGCTACATTTCACTGAGTCCCACCTTGTTCTCCCGCTCCATGCACTATTGTTTCCTGTGTGCCAAGTAGCATCACTACACTTTCTCAGATGACACTCTTTTCCAACTCAGCTGCCCAAAATGCTTTTTGCATGAAACTCAACCAGGAATGCTATACATTCAATCCGCAGTCTCTTCTACAGAGCCACAGCCCTGTGTGTGTTGTGTCATTACAGTCGTGACTGACTCTTTGTGACCCCATGTCCATGGAGTTTTCTTGGCAGGAATACTGGAGTGGCTTGCCAGTTCCTACTCCAGGCACCTACAGCGCCTGATATTCCTTGGTGGTCTCCCATCCAAGTACTAACGAGGACCAACCCTGCTTAGCTTCCGAAATCAGGCGAGATCGGATGTGCTTAGGGCATCTAGGCAGCAGCCACAGCCCTTCCCATGCCTAAATTATCCTTAGCAAGTTGGATGACACGGTTGTTTCTGTCCAAATGGTGGGTAATTAATTTCCCTACAGCTATCCCAGGAGGCTGATGGATGATTCCTAGCTTATTGTCACATATTACACAGACTGCAATTCTATCTATACTGGCCTGGCATCAGATCCTGTTGAACTCAATGGGACCTCCCTCTGAATATACAGGATTGCACTAATCTTGGAAGCTGCCACCCAACTATTGGGTGGTATTGCCTCCATAAGAAAGTACTGTACTGATGTGAAATGAAATGCAATAGAGACTTTGACTGGAAGAAGAGAGTGACTAAAATGATTACTGGGCTGGGGAAACTCCCTTATGAGGAAAGGCTAAAACATTTGGGGCTCTTTAGTCTGGAAAAAAGGCACCTGATGGGGGATATGACTGAGATGCACAAAATAATGCAGGGCATGAGTAAAGTGGATAGAGGGATGCTCTTCTCCCTCTCACAAAATCCCAGAACTAGGGGACATACAGTCAAATTGAGGGCTGGGAGAGTAAGAACAGACAAATCGCAGACCATCGCGGCGTTAGTCTGTGGAACTCCCTGCCACAGGATGTGGTGATGGCATCTGGCCTAGATGCCTTCAAAAGGGGATTGGACAGATTCCTGGAGGAAAAGTCCATCACAGGTTACAAACCATGATGGAGATGTGTAATCTCCAGGCTTAAAACCGGGGTACTTCAAGGGCCAGATGCAGGGAAGTGGTATCAGGAGACAGATATCTAGTCTTGTGCACTCCCAGACACATCTGGTGGGGCCACGGTGAAATACAGGAAGCTGGACTAGATGGGCCTTTGGCCTGATCCAGCATGGCTCTTCTTATGTTCTTATGTTCTTATTATGCTGGGGTTTAGTCTGTGATGGTTATTTCAAACACAGAAATCATCATTTGAGGACAATTTCACATGTGCCACTTCACAACCAGCCTAGGCTTGAATATAGAACACAGTGTCACTCACTGTGGTAGGTAGAAGATACGTACTTCCCTTTCTGCTTTACCCACTGATTTATGAAAACATCAATTCAATTTCAGCACAGTCACCCCTTATAATAATTCAGACTTCCAAGTAAATCCACTTCTGTTAATCTTACAATTAATTTCATTTTTCAAATAATAGTACTGACATGACAGCTTCTTCAGTAGGCATTTATGACTCAAAGTGTTGAGCTCCAAGTTCCCTGAGCTGGCAACAAAGATTGGTGAAAAGTTAGGAAGAAAAACTTCCAGAACATGGCCAAACAGCTCAAAAAACTCACAACAGCTATCTGTTGAGCTTTCACTTTTAATTTATGAGAAATCTTCTCTAGATTTGATGTCAAGTAAAAATGAAAGCAGAAGAGAAAAACACTTCTGATAAAGGGCACGGCAGACGTCCCTCTTACAATGAGACGGAAGTTACAGACTTAATGAAGGGATAAACTAGATGAGGTGTCAGAGACACGCTAATGCCTCAACAGGGCAGGCAACTGTGATAACCAATCCATGTTTTCTGTTGCAAATCACGTCCCTGAACCTACTAATTGCCACTTGAGATGATAAAGTGAAGATTGGTGTATAGTTGTCTTAATGGCACAAACAGCAGCTTTGGAATGGATTCATTTTTAATGAGAATATACTGTAATAGGAAGCATTACTTCTGTACATCATCAATCCCTAAAGAACAACTGCAATCTGAATGCCCCGACTGCTATCTGCAAGCTTGCAAGGAGAACAGAGATGCACCAACAGGTCTAAGCCTATTCCGTTGTGCCAGCAGCCAGATGTGAAATATTTCACACTATAACAAAGCATAATACAACAAAGAACCTCAGGCCCATCTCCTCTCCGTAAGAGGAAAGCCAGGAATTGTTGGCCACCCAGCCCCCCTCCCCCAGTATTTTTATTTGTTAAAGAATTAATGGAATTAAGGGGACCCAATCCTCAGTAAGAGATTTGAAGGAGAGATAGTAGTCTGCAAGCACTATGAAACGACATCATCCTCATGGTTTACTTACTACAGAAGGAGAAGAAAATGTCCAGGTCATCTGATCTGCAAAGCAACTGCTTTTCCTGAGTTCCTGCAAATCCAGAAACAAAAAGAATCATAAAAGCGAGCTGGAACATGTTTTCATGTCTCTAAACCATTGTAGCTGCAGTCAAACAGACAAGTATTTTTCCAGATCACTGTACTTTTTGCCTCTGAGAAACAACGTTCCGCTTAGTCACCCTCAGACATGTGGTTTCTGTAGCTTTTTGCAACTTCTTCTTTTTAAACTGGGCAGTGATCATTTAAATAAATACCCTTTACTGCAATTTGTTTAAAAGAATGTGTCACTTTCTACTAAGCTTCATACAGACGGAAACAAATGAATTATAAGATGGAAACCACTGGACCTTATTTATGTCCCATTTTCAACCAAAGAATCAAAAGATGGCACCAGGACTCTTGTCAATTCATGTAACAAGAAACACATCCAGTCAGGAACACACTGTTGATACATAAAAAAATTTACAGTTAAGATTGAATGCAGCTCCCCCCTCCCCCATGGGACGACACTTATCTCATGCTTGTTGTATGCAGGTTATAAATGGACATTTTCTTTATTCCTCAGAACAATTTTGTATGGATATTTTCAGCCCACACTTTCTCTGGATGATGGTATAGTGTAATTCGTATGCCAGGACCTCCCTTGCACTAAGTACTGTACTGTATACAGAAATCAGTCTTGCTTTCTACTGCTTTTGAATTCTTAACGTCTCCAGATACTTCTATTTAAGAAGCAATCTGTGAAGGTTGTGATTTTTGATTAGTCCTTGTCACAAATGAACAAAACTGGTTATGTTGTGAAAATAAATTGGAAGATGCATTGGGGCTTTTGAAGTTGGTTTAGTCACACGGTAGTCGCATGGTTTGGGGGCTGGAGTGTATCCTCTTGGAAAACCTTATGTTGTACATCAGTCGTGGTGGCTACATGGGCTTTTGGAATCATTGCACTTCAGGTTTTGCTCTGCCCTTGCACCGGTTGCCTCTCACAGCCACTACCTGCTGCTGCTGAGGTGCTACTTTTTAAAACGATGTATTTGATTTCTTGCAATCTGGCATAGCACTAGTTCTATATGACAGACAGGAAAAAATGAAATAGATTGGATTGCAAGTTTTCCCTCAAGCCTGACACATGTGCACGGAAACAGATACATAGACAGACACACATAGGGTGAGTGGGTGGGAGGAAGCAACAGAATGTGGTGGCCAGACTGGTGGTGGGTGCTCATAGATACGATCACATCACCCCAGTCCTGGCACGCCTGCATTGGCTGCCCGTGCTTCTCCGGATAAGGTTCAATATCCTGGTTTTGGTTTACAAAACCGTCCATGGCCTAGGTCCTGAATACCTGTTGGAGCGTATCTCCCAAAGGTCAACTGAGGCCAGGCCCACTAGAATGTCGCAGGCGCGCTCACTCAGGGTGGCCACATCCAGGGAGGCACGGAAGTCAGTTACGCGCAACCGCGCCTTCTCTGTGGTGGGCCCCTCGTTGTGGAACCATTTTCCGAGTGAGCTGTGCCTGGCACAGTCCCTGCCCACTTTCAAAAAGGCTTTGAAAATTATGCTTTTTAGGGAGGCATTTGGCGACCTTTAATTTAATTTTTTTCCTTTCCTCTCCCGCCCCCGTGACTCTCTTGCTGAGGGTTTTCCCTCTTTTCCTGTTTTGTATGGCTGTTTTTAACTTTGCTGTAAACTGCCCAGAGTTCCTGCTGGAAGATGGGCAGTATAGAAATAAAACAAACAAACAAACAAACAAACAAACAAACAAACAACCAGCAGCCAGGGCTGGCAAGAGAGAAGGCACATCAGTGGGTGGCAGAGAGAAACTGACTATAGACATTGACAAGTTTGGCTGCTTCTTGGCTTGCACATATTTTATTTTATTTTATTTTATTTTATTTATTATTTCTATATGCCCGTCTTTCCAAAGGGACTCTGGGGGGTTAACAACAATGGAAAAACAAAAAACGAAAACCAGAATCAAACACATATTAGAATATATAACAATGATAAAAATAAAAATAAGAGTACTCGTGGAGTGGCTGCGGGTTGCCACTCCACGAGAGGCCCGGAAGACGATTACTCGGAACCGGGCCTTCTCAGTGGCAGCCCCTTCCTTATGGAACTCCATCCCCAGCGAAGTGCGCTCTGCAGAGTCCCTGCAGGCCTTTCGGAAAGCCTTAAAAACTTTTCTGTTCCGAGAGGCCTTTGGCGATTTTAGTTAGGTTTTTTTTGTTCTTGTTTTTTTTTTTTTTTGTTTTTTTGTTTTTTTCCCCGCCATGCGTCTAATTTTAATTTGTTAGGATTTGTTCCTCCGCATGCTGGAATGCAGGAGGATTTTACATGTTATGATGTCTTATTGTTTTATGCTGATTTTGCTTTACATTTGATGTACTTTATTGTTGTTGATTTGGCATTTATTGCTTTTGTTAGCCGCTTAGAGTACTACATGTAGTAGATAAGCGGGATATAAATACAAAAATAAATAAATAAATAAATACTTGGCAAGATGGCGGGACAATAGGAAAAAACAACTAAAGGTCGCCAAATGCCTCTCCAAAAAGCATGGTCTTAAGTGCTTTTTTGAAGGCAGGCAGGAACTGTGCTAGGGCCATCTCACTTGGCAGATGATTCCAGAGCGAGGGGCCAGCCACAGAGAAGGCTCAGCTTTGGGTTACTGATTTCCTAGCCATCCTGGGCATGGCCACCCGAAGTGAGACCGCCTGCAACATTCTGGTGGGTTGGGCCCCAGTTGACCTCTGGGAGATTCGCTCCGCCAGGTATTCAGGTCCCAAGCCGTGGAGGTTGTTGTAAATCAAAACTAGTACCTTGAATCTTATTTGGGATGCGAAAGGCAACCAATGCAAGCGGGACAGGACTGGGATGATGTGGTCATATCTGCCCGCACCAACCACCAGTCTGGCCACTGCATTCTGTACCCGCTGAAGTCTCTGAATAAGATTCAAGGGCAACCCCACATAGAGAGCATAAGAAGAGCCATGCTGGATCAGACCAAGGGCCCATCTAGTCCAGTTTCCTGCATCTCATAGTGGCCCCGCCAAATGCCTCTGGGAGCACATGAGATTAAATATCTGTCTCCTGATACCACTCCTCTGTATCTGGCCTTTGAAGTACCCTGTTTTTAAGCCTGGAGATTACACATCCCCATCATGGCTTGTGAAGGAGGGAACACTTTTCCCCATCCAACTTTTCTCTCTGCTGGCTATTTTCAGATCGGATTCCAAGATATACCTTCAGACAAGCTTTCCCTGAATTATGGACAACTTATGAATGATGTGACTTTTAGATGGATTACCATGCATGAAAACCAGTGTTTTTCATGTTAGTTTCCATCCCTCATTATGGATTTTTTTTCACATACTCTTTGTAGCTTTAATGTTACCTTTGAATGTTGTAAGATGCCTCTTCTAATTCCCTGTTCCTAACTTGAGTATGTCTTAAATGTTTTGAGCTGTATATTGTCCCTCATTATTGTAAGCCACCTTGATCCTTTTCCAAGGAGAAAGGTAGGGTAAAAATATTCAAAATAAATAAAACTAAATACATTGATAAACCCTAGAGACACAATTTACACTCAAAAGGTGCATTCATATATACCAATTCAATTCAATTCAATTCAATTCAATTCCACAAGCAGTTTAAAATAAACGGCCATCTTGTGGTCAAGAACAATACCTCACTTTTCAACCAACGAACACGCTTCCTGAGCAAAAAGTCTGTGCTTTCTTGTATGCCATGTAGTCGGAATTATACAAATTGATTTCAAACATGCAAAATGCAGTTCAAAAATCTGATTTTACTCCCATGTGTATCTGTACATGTACAACTGCTGTATCTGTACCCCACAACTGAGGTCCATGTCATACCTGCCATGAAGCTGTTAAATATCAGGAAATTGTTAGGAGGGGGGCCAGTAACAATCTTGAACAGGGACTGAAACATAGCCTTTTTACCACTAAGTACTAAAAGTCCTTTGACGCCTGGAGTTCTTTGATCCCGAAAGGCCACCGACTCCTATCTTTTAACAGGAGCCAATTTGCCGACCATCTCTGAAATTCAATGACAGAGCTCTCATCTGCTGGCCCCTCTCCTTAACTTGGGGACAGGCAGCCTCTGGCTCAACACACGTTCCCACTCACCCTAGGCAATATAACCAGTGGAGAGGAATGAGGAATGCCATCCAATACTTGCAGGGCCACATATTTCCTTACGTCTGTGTTAGCTGGAAGATACTACCTTTTGAAGATAAAAGAGTTTGCATTGGAGAACTGCAAGCTTTTGTTTGTAAGTTTGTATTACCAACTACTATCAGTGGCACTTATCGGTGGCAACATTTTTAACTCTCATTTTAAAGCAGAACCTTGAAGCGTCCCTTTTCCTGAATGACTCCACAGTGAAACAAATCCTGATGAGCAATGTAACATCAGTCCAGGGGCAACAAAATGCTGGTGGTTCCCAGTTGCCTCCCATTGTTACTCGTCATCAAGGCACACAAGGACTACAAAATGTTGCTGTTATTGTCATTGGTATTAACTGCTTCAATGTTTCTCCATGTAAATCACTTGAGAGTCAAGTGTGCCCCTTCCCAATCCCACTCTATTTGCATAGTAAACAGTCTTGGAAATGTACACTTTCCCCTTCAACAAGGCTGGGGCTCTAGTGTAGTTCAGAATCTGTGTATAACTCTGAAGCCCCAAGAAATAATAACTACAGAGCACAGCTTATTAACACACACACACACACACAGGACAGATGAGTTTACTGGATCAACTCTACATGATCCTCCAGCACCCACTTCCAGTCACAACATGCCAGGAGATGCACCTAGCAGGACCACTGCCATTAGACCAGGAACCATCTCACTGCCAACAATAGTGGCCTTGGTAGGTCCAAGATCTGCCTTTCTCATTTCAGTTCATGGAGAATATTAGGAGCATTTATTGAATATTTATTTATTTATTGAAATATGTGTACAAGTGAAACAGTGCTGCTCAAACCTGTTTGGCTGTGTTCTGGGAGTTTTTCTTCCTGACATTTCGCCAGGCTCTGTGGCCGGCATCTTCAGAGGGCAAGGAGCTCAGGAAACTAGGAGTTCTCTCTGTGCTCGGGAGTATAGAATGAGTGAGATTGCGGGTTTTTTAAGTTGTGGGAAAGGGGAAACTTGTCCTATTCACAAGAATAGATGTTAGTCATTGTATTGTGTTGTGAAGGGATTAAGACGGTTCACTTCAATAAAGGGTGGTTGATGAGTGTTTAGGTGTTCTATTGTGTGAACTGATCACTGGTGCATGTGGCTGGGTGGGAATCACTGAACTTTGATCTTTTGTAGAACTTCCAGAACATGACCAAACAGCCTGAAAAGCTCACAACTGCTAGTAACAAATCTGTTACAATAACCAGAAAAACAACAATGAATATGCTCAATTGCTCATTTAATTAATAAAACATATATATCTGGTCACCTGCGGATTTCAACAAGGTTAGTTTTAGACTACTTTTTAACCATCTTGTATGCATGGTTTTTTTGTGGGGCAGATATAGATCAAACAAGCTTTTCCAAACTCCAAGTCTCTGTTTCCACTTGCTGATTTAACACTGACGTGTGGTAGCAGTCATAAGAACATAAGAAGAGCCATGCTGGATCAGGCCAAAGGCTCATTTAGTCCAGCTTCCTGTATCTCACAGTGGCCCCACCAGATGCGTTTGGGAGCACATGAGACTAGATATCTGTCTCCTGATACCACTCCCCTGCATCTGGCCCTTGAAGTATCCTGGTTTTAAGCCTGGAGATTACACATCTCCATCATGGTTTGTAACCTGTGATGGACTTTTCCTCCAGGAATCTGTCCAACCCCCCTTTGAAGGCATCCAGGCCAGATGTCATCACCACATCCTGTGGCAGGGAGTTCCATAGACTAACAACGCGCTGGGTGAAAAAATATTTTCTTTTGTCTGTTCTTACTCTCCCAGCCCTCAATTTGAGTGGATGTCCCCTAGTTCTGGTATTTTGGGAGAGGGAGAAGAGCTTCCCTCTATCCACTTTACTCATGCCCTGCATTATTTTGTACGTCTCAATCATATCCCCTCTCAGGCACCTTTTTTCCAGACTAAAGAGCCCCAAATGTTTTAGCCTTTCCTCATAAGGGAGGTGCCCCAGCCCAGTAATCATTTTAGTTGCTCTCTTCTCCACCTTTTCCAGTTCCACTATGTCTTTCTTGAGATGCGGTGACCAGAATTGTACACAATACTCCAGATGCGGCCTTAGTATTGTTTTGTATAATGGCATTATAATGTTGGCTGTTTTATTTTCAATCCCCTTTTTGATCATCCCTAGCATGGAATTGGCCTTCTTCACCGCTGCCACACATTGGGGAGACACCTTTATGGAGCTGTCCACCAACACACCAAGATCTCTTCCCTGATCCATCACGGATAACTCAGAGCCCATGAGTTGATAAAGTTTTGATTTTTTTGCCCCAATATGCATTTACATTTGGCTACATTAAAACGCATTTGCCATTTCGTAGCCCATTCCCCCAGTTTGGAGAGATCCTTCTGGAGCTCTTCACAATCTTCTCTGGTTTTTACCACACGGAAAAGTTTTGTGTCATCTGCAAACTTGGCCACCTCACTGCTTATTCCTGTCATAGCTCCATACTATTTTAAGGGCACATCAATGCCATGGCTCAGACAATGAGTCCCTCTAGTGGCTTATATAAAGAGAAGCAGTTCCACAAATAACCACACATCCTTGATACATCTTGCAGGGATACACATTTTTATTGTCAACACTTTGAGCTACAAACTTTTCAGGTATGACTTAAATCCCATGCGGTTAACTTCAGATTAAGAACATGACAAGGTGATTTCCCTCTGAAAGAAAAAAAATCCGTGCACACTTTTCTGGACCATGTCCTTGATACAGAAGTCAATCTTTGTAACATTAAGTGCAGCAACTTTTTCTTTATCATAACCAAGAAGGGCAATCAAGTAGTTGGTAGTTGAGTAGTTGTCCACCTTGACGTTGACTAGCATTGCTACTCACTGATCACTTTCTCATGAAGTCACTCCCCACTTCAAGGAAGCAGTTTATTTGTCTTTCAGCTGAGAAAAAGAAGAAGCTGGAAAAGGGCATCATTAAGTTTTACTTGTATTTTTCTACTTCTCTATTCCAGGTGCCACAAGAACAGATCGTGCTCTTGCAGCAGCAGGTCAAAACTCCACTGCTTGGATATGTGTTAATCACACTTTCCCTGACCAATTTCCATTTCCCCGACTTTCCAGAAAGTGGCAACCCTACTTGCTTGGTCCCATCTCCTTGACAGGTACTGTACATTTGTGGGGACATGGAAAACAGTCTTCTCTCTTGCTCCCTCCTATAGATCATCTTTACTGACCTTCTCCAAGCAGGCAGACCTGTCTGTTTAGAAAAACTTTCCCACAATGACAGGCCCGAGTGGAGATTTTAAACAGACTGTTGTGCCTTGGTGCTTTGAATGTAGCTTTGTCATTGCTTTTGTGTAGTTTCCTGGAGTATTATTTGTTAAATCCTTTTTATCATGTATATATATTCACTAGCTGCCTAGGTGCCCTAAGCACATCCGATCTCGCTTGCTTTCGGAAGCTAAGCAGGGTCGGCCCTGGTTAGTACTTGGATGGGAGACCATCAGGGAATATCAGGCACTGTAGGTGCCTGGAGTAGGAACTGGCAAACCACTCCAGTATTCCTGCCAAGAAAACTCCATGGACATGGGGTCACAAAGAGTTGGTCATGACTGTAATGACACAACACACACACACACACACACACATATTCACTGTTTTTATGACTAAATATTTTCTTTTAATGTTGCAAGCTGTGTTGGGTCCTTTTTAGGGAGAAAGGTGGGGTAAAAATATCCTAAATAAATGAATCTAATTCGCATTACCAGTCACATGACCAGATCTGCAAGCAAAATGCACCCGAGCAGTACATCAATTGGCTGCAATTAGCTGCAGAAACTTAACATAAACTTTGCACAAAGACCAAGACAATTCTGGCCAATAAGGTGCAGGCCCATCCATTATTGTGAAACAATTTGATGGAAGAACTTAAGAAGTCCCATGCTGGAGCCAATCAAAGGCGAAACCATCCGTCACTGCAACAAAACTTTTCCTCTTACGGGGGAGTTCCCCAGCAATTGGCCCATGGGGGTACACTGACCCAAAGAAACAGGGACCAGAGCTAGTATCCTCTCTGTAAGAAAACATCTAAGCCTTCTTAGATTTGGTGGTGGCTGTCGTATTTCAGGCTAGAGAGTTGAGCAGACTTTCACATCATAAGGAGCCGGTCAACAGTGCATCCTAGCTAGTATTAAGAACTACAAGCCTACCAAGAAAAAGTAAAAGAAATTCTGAACATAGATACAGAAGCCCTCAGTGTGAATCCAGTTACTAGTCCTAAATAGATCCAGCAAATACATGGGGTTTATGTAAGTGCTGACTTACTGCTCAGCAATTAAATTTATGGGTCTACTAGAGCTGGTATCAGGAACCCAATTTAGGTCACAGCAATGATTTCATTAAAAAATGATAAACAGGATGGATTTTACAAACATAGACTGGTCAAAATCCTGTTAGAATTAGATAGTCACTGACACACACACACACACACAAAACAAATTCCAGAAATTTCCAAGGTGGCTGACAAAGTGACATGCCTGGCATATGCCTGACACTTTGTCAATGAATTACAAGATGGTGGCAACTTGCGTAAATCCCCTTGCATACACATGGGTGTCCAACAGGATACTGCTCAGGATTAACTCATAAAAAAGAAAGAAAGAAAGAAAGAAAGAAAGAAAGACTGTATCACAATGTTACAATATGTAGACTAGGAGAATGGGCCCGCAAAGAAAAGGCAGCTATCTCCAGCTGGCGGCAGTGAGAACAACTTAAGGAGTTCCACATAAATAAATGGGATGTTAGGAGTCACCCATATCTTATGTGCTTTCACAACTGCTCTCTTAACATACATGATCCATACACCCAGAGTTCAAATGCACTTAATCTCTCTTTGAGATTAAAAGCAAGACTTAAACTAGCTGCAGTCCAGGAAAACCTTAAATATCACCCCATGTTGATGTAAATCCTTTTTGTATTGAACCTCAGTTTCAATCAAGAACTCTTGGAACACTTTGCTATTCCTTAAAATGATAACGGCCTACAATTGATCAATTTTTTTCTACCCTTTTGCCAATAGCTTTAGTCGTGATAAGTATTTAATATGAAGAACAAACAGTGTTAAACAAGAAAAAATTGAATGTAGAAAAAAAATTACAATAGGACTTTGGAACCAGAACTTATGGAATAATTCTGAATAATTACTGTGCATATGACCTGCACATACATAAAACCAAAGAACTATATGGCACGTTAGAGTCTATTTGCTTTCACTGGATATTTTGGTTGTTTCTAGTCAAATGTGAATGGTTTGTCGTAACCCATGAGATGATTGAAATCTTGTGCGTATTCAAAACGCTGTGGATGAACAAGCATTGACTTCGAGTTAGCATAAAATGTAGTGAACATTTTGCTAACAGATGGAATCGTCACGTCCTTCTGATGGAACACAGTCTTCTTTTCTGCCAAAATAACATTGTAAGTAAAGGCTGTGTAAGTGTCTGTTTCAGCCTTGTGGTACAACCTGATGACATAGCCCTTACTTAATAGATGCAGGGCCACGGGTGATACAAATGTAAAAAATCCCATGAAACTGTAAAAGGCAATTTGCAAAGCAAGACTGTCAATACCCACACCAGTTTTGGAGAGGACGGAAGTCATTACAGCAATGTTAAATATGCTAGTAGAATAAGAGAAGAACTTCACTCCTGAAAAACAAAAAGAAATTAATACTTAAGAGGTGAAATGCCTTTTAATGCAATGCATATTACTGTCAAGTCTGAGTAATTCAAGATATGTTCGGCCCTTCAATCAGGCGGCTATTCTATCGACATACACCAAGAAATAAGTACCATTAAACTCAATGGCCAACATCCTATTGCTTTCTTTCATGTGGAACAGCACAATCATAGAGGTCACAGCAGCTAACTGAATTAATTCATGCAACTGTCATGTTGACCAGCTGCATGACCAGCAGTGTGCTAATTAGTCTCAATTACCTGCCATAGCTTCCATGGTTGTGCCACCATGTGCATAAAACACAGTGTGATTTTAGATAATGGGTGTTATTTCTAAATAGGCATGTACAGGATTGCAAGCTTACACTGGGAACACAAACAAAACCTACCATGGGTAAAACCTCTCAAATTACTGAGGCTTCAGAGCACATAGGGTGAACATGAAAAGGACTACAGTAACCCCCCGCCTATCGCGGGGGTTAGGGACCCACCCAACACACGATACATGAAAATCCGTGATATGCGGAAGCGGGTCGGGTGGGGGCGGGGGGCGATCAGAGGGGGGGGGGGGGGGGGGGGGGAGCGCAGTACCTGAACCGCGAAATGGTGGGGGGGGTGACTGTATAATGCAAGTCTTCTAGAAGTTTGCTTGTCTGACATGGACCTTTTCCTGTATTTTTAACCCTCCTGCACTAGCTTGGAACATTTCAATTTGCCACAGTCACGTTTTGTTATACAGGTGAAACTCGAAAAATTAGAATATCGTTCAAATGTTCATGTATTTCAATAAGTCAACTCAAAAGGTGAAATTAATATATGAGATAGAGTCATATACAAACAATGTCTTATCTGGGCTACCGGGGGGGGGGGGGATCTGGTCTGTTGCTCAGTGGTCCGAAGTCCTCTTTTCTGATGAGAACACCTTTTGCATCTCATTTGGGAACCAAAGACCCATAGTCTGGAGGAAGGATGGAGAGGCACACAATACACAATGCTTGAAGTCTAGTGTGAAGTTTCCACAGTCTATGTTCATTTGGGTAGCCATGTCATCTGCTGGTGTTGGTCCATTGTGCTTCATTAAGTCCAGGGTCACTGCAACCGTCTACCAGGAGATTTTGGAGCACTTCATGCTTCCTTCCACAGATGAGCTATATGGGGATGCTGAGTACCTATGCATGTTTAGATTTTTCAGAGGTCCTAAATTGTCCTATTTCCAATCCTTGTGTTATTGATGTCATGTAATATTCTAATTTTCTGAGATTGTGAATTTGAGGTTTTCATAAGCTGTACGCCATAATCATCTCAATTATATCAAAGTAAGGCAAAAATAAGGCTTGACATATCTTGCTTAGCATGTAATGAGTCTATCTCATATATTAGTAATGAGTCTATCTCATATATTAGTTTCACCTTTTAAGTTGACTTATTGAAATAAATGAACTTTTGCATGATATTCTAATTTTTCAAATTTCACCTGTAGAAACCTTAAGGGCAATAAACCTACAATAGAGGCCTTCTACAGCATTGTTACCTATACAACAATAAGCAATGTCTCAAGATTTCAACCACTTGTCACATAAAGGGTTTTTTAATTTATATAAACGAAACAAAAATATGCTCAAATTTTATTGATTTTTGTCTTTTGGGATTCTCTGAAAATCCCATCCAGTGTACTGTGTTGAGAAAGAAAACACACATCCCATGGCATTTTTAGGCATTTGACATTTGCTAAACACAGTTTCAAGTCCCCTACCTGCTACCATTTTTGCTAAAGGTCCAGAGTAAATTAGCCTTCCATATTCAGAACATTCTTGGGTGGATGATGTGCTAAAACAACAAAGTGACTCCACATAGCCGAATGGAATCTAGGAAGTAAAAAACACAGATAGCAATATTAAGATCAATATGTCTGTGAAGATTCTCAGTCATCCAGGTGAGTTTATCTGTAAGATGAGTCATAGCGACCAGACTTCTTTTCTTGAGAGAGCTAAACATTTTGCTACTCGTCCAAGCAGCTTCACCAGTCTGAGGAAAGTTAGTGGCAAGTCCTCCAATTTATAGTTCACCTTGATTTCACATCACCCTGGTCTGAATAGGCCCATAATTTGGACAATGGCCTGAGCAGGCTCCTGGTGGACAATGGCCTGAATAGGTTATTAGGTGGACAATGGTCTGAATAGGCTCAGTAGGTGGACAATGACCTAGGGTAAAAGTCCCACCTACGCAACCCTTCCCAACACCCATTAAGCTATGGGTCATTAGCTATGGCCTTGCTGGTGAAGGTGTGAAGTGCTTCTGATTTGCTTGGGGACTAACGAAAGGGCAGCTTGATAAGTAGCAGACAGATTTATGTCTGAGCCCCCCACCTCTGTAGAGAGAGGGGTTTTCAATACAAACATGAGTGGCTTCCCTGACCCCTCTCTTGAACCACTTATCTTCTCTGTCTAATATGTGTACATCCTCATTTTTGAATTAGTGCCTTGTGTTCATTTTCATGTATACATTGGTCGTGTTTACATTCTGCTTCCTATTCAATTTATTTTAAAATATTATTACCCCGTCTTTCACCTTAAAAGGACTAAAAGTGGCTCACAACAATTAATTTATTTAAAAACTAAAAACAATGTGTGTGTGTGTGTGAGAGAGAGAGAGAGAGAGAGAGTGTGTACAGGCAACCCTTGTATAACAGTTTGTATAGCATAAAATCTGCACAACATAAAAATTTGCTTAACAGAATCGTCTATGGGGCGAATCCATACAACATAAAAATGGTTGTGATTAGGGATTATTGTTTTCAATGCATTCCTATGGGAAATTTGTATAAAGGAAAATTTGCTTAACATAATTTCATTTGGAACAAATTAATTCCTTTATACAAGGTACCACTATATAATTAAACAAATATTATACTAAAATGGTCAATAAAAAGCATATTTCTCTTTTCGTGACATTTGGAATTAGAAGGGTCACCTTCCTCTTAACACACCATTGAGAAAACTTTGTACAAATTATCCAACTGATTATTTCCCATAAAGTTGCCCAAATGATCCAAGTTTCGACTGGCATTGGCTTCATTTTCCTACTTAAGATGTAGAACTGAAATGAAAGACCTAAACACAAAGGCTGAGCCAGGATGAGGGCCAACTTTATTGAACAAGTCAGCATGAAAAACTGTCTGGGGTCACACGAGATCAAAAAGGGGGTTAAACAACATTTTAAAAATGTTGACTCTTAGGTTTACACCAGCTCTTCACTTCATTGTCTCCTTCCACGTGGAAGATGGCTACCAGAAGGTAAGGTCTTATGATAAATTATCATGCTTTGATTTTTTTTTTGCAGGTTCTCTCCCCTTCCCCCAAGGCATTTGTCTGGAATTCCCTATCCTAGAGTCTATGAATCATTCTATGGTCAAATGCAAAATGGCATACCTCCCTCTAACCCTGTTGCTTAGCATACCAAATTGCACTGAAATTGTTTGCCATCTTGTTGCCCCCGACCTATGGCAACCCCATGAATGAGATCTTCAAAATGTCCTGTCCTCAGCACAGTCCTGCTCAGTTCTTGCAAAGCCTGGGGTTTCCTTTTTTTGGGGGGGGGGGTCCATCATGTGTCTGATGTTCCTCTTTTCCTACTGCTGTCAACCTTTCCCAGCATTACTGTCTACGGAAGATTTTCCAGAGAACCCCCATCTTTTCATGACCTGACCGAACAAGAGCAACTTCATTTTCAACATGTTTGCCTCCGAAGATAGTTCAGGCTTGATCTGGTCTAGGACTCACTTGTATATATTGGTTTCAATAAAGAGTACATAATTATTATGTATACCTGTTTGTTGTTTCCTTGTTGTACATCTCCCAGAATGGCCCGGCAGTTAGATGGGTGGCACAGAAATGCATCCATCTATCTGACTGATCATAGACAGATTAATAGCCAGCCAGCCAGCCAGCCAATGTTTCTGGTAGTCCAAGCTCACTTCCAGCAACAAATTACAAACTAATAAAATTTCTCCTAGAACAGAACAGGAACATTGAATCAATAGGGATTTGGTGAGTTAACTCGTTCCTGAAATTTCATTGATTCCAACAGGCCTACTTCAATAGCGACTTGCTTTTACCATTGGAAGTCCATCTTAATCAACGAAGAGGGAAATCACTCACCAAACCCCCGTTGATTCAATGAATCTACTACCGCACAGGAGTTCGGCAAACTGAGCATTTAACCAAAAAGGGCAAGTGTGAGTCTAAGCCTCCCTTTTTTAAGAAACGGCACCCTTAAGTCACCCAAGGGCGGATGAACCGCTGCACCTGCTTGTTCTCCACCATCCAAGGAAAGAATCCCGAGCTTCCACGCCCAAGAGCCGCCGCCCGCGGGCTGTGCCAGGAGGCCCCCGAGGACCGGCTCCACTCCCGGGCGGCTGCCGGGCGGTTCTCCGCAAGCAGCAGCAACAGCAGCCGCCGCCGCCGCTGCCATCTCGCATCGAGCCTCGGCCACGGCCTGAAGCCGAGCGTACGAGAGCCCAGGGCGGTCAGGAGCAACATCGTCCTCTCCTCCTCGCCCCACGTGGGGCGCCCCCTTCGGCTCCCGACGGACGTCCGGCCACCGACCGCGTGAAGCCGGCTTCCCTTGCCGCCCCTTCCGGCGTAGTTTTGCCCCCGAAGGACGGGCCGGTGCAGCGTCGTTTTCACTCCCCTCTTCGAATGACGTCCGTGGGCGTTGCTTGCTAAGAAATAAGTACAGTGCTACCTTGTATAAAGGAATTGTATAAAGTGTGATATCTGAAACTTAGAGGTTGTGGTGCATGTTGAACTTGCTCTGTAAGCCAAACAAAAGCTGCAAGGCTTGCTTTCCACAGCATTGCGTTGAAAAATTATAGTTTTAGGTAGTCCCAGTTATGCGAACTGATGTACTGAATCAGGAATGTCTTGTATTAGGACACTTGTTTTTCTCCTCCCTCCGTAGCACACAGAGACCAGGTGTTACAAGGGGGAAATAATTCCAAATACCAAAATGATTGGAGGTGTGATGGTCTGGATTACTTTGGAGTAGAGTGATGCATATAAGTGAATAGCACCACACAAATCGAAGACAAACAAGCAAAACCACATAAACACCTTTCTGCTTAAAATGACCAAAAATGCTTAAAATCTGCTTGAATACTTAAAATGCTTAAAAAGTTAAAATGCTAAAATCTGATTAATAGACACTAAACCACAGCATTTTACCCAGATACTGCTCTAGGGTAAAAACTATTATTTAATCTATTTGTTTTTGTCCTGGCAGTATCTCCTGCCAGATGGCAATAATTCAAAAAACTGATATCCAGGATGTGATTGATCCCTCAAGATTCTAGAGGTCTTCCTTGAACATCTGGAGTTACACAGTTCTTCCAAAGAGGGAAGAGGACAACCAGTTGTCCTCTGGGCAGTATTTATTATCCTCTGGAGCGCCTTTCTGTTTGCCAAGCTGCAACTGGCAAACCAAACACAGAGGCAGAAAGTCAAAGTACTTTCTGTGTGGCCATAGTAGGTCACCAGCAGTTTCTCAGTCAGTTGTTGCCTCCTGAGAAGTCTCAAGAAATATAATGTCTGTTGGATCTTCTTAACCAATGCTACAGTATTTGTGCTCCAGGTCAGATCCTCCTTCAGTATAACCCCCCAAAACCAACAGTCCATCACCCGGTCTACAGTCTCCATCAATAATCAAGGGTTGAATATCTGACTTCTTTTTCCAACAGTCCACTATAAACTCCTTGGTCTTATTGATGTTGATAATCAGGTTATTTCTACACCACTGTAACAACCATTGTACCTCATCCCGGTAGGTGGACTCATCCCCACCAGAGATGAGCCCCACTACTGTTGTATCGTCAGCAAATTTGATGATTCTATTATTAGGGTGTGTATGGGTGCAATCAGAGGTGTAAATAGTAAACAATAATGGACTCAGCACACAACCTTGTGGAGTACCTGTGTTAAGAGTCAGGGCTGATAAAATATAATATCCCAATTGAAATATAATCTCCTAATCTCCCCTCCTAAATTGAGGACAGCAACTCCAAAAAGTCCCAGAATTAGCATGAACATCCACTGGGAAATTTATCTATGTGTATGTAATATGCAGGGACTGTGGGGTTTCATTTATTAGTCCTTGGGTCTAGGAGAAACCAAAATTTTCCCCTGTGTGCGCACGCGTGTGTGTCTCGATTGTTCTACTGATTTTATATTGTTTGTTTAGCCTCCTTTGTAAACTGCCTGGAGTTCCCCTGGGAAGACGGGCGGTATTAAAATAAATAAATAAATAAATAAATAAATAAATAAATAAATAAATAAATATTAAAAATTTATTATTTATCTAAATTATTTCTATCCTACCCTGCTCCCTGAAAGGACCCAAGGCAGCTTTTGGCTTCTCCTCCAGAGCAAACTTCAAAAATATACAATAAACATAAAAAGCATGTTGCAAGCCTAAATAGAATTGCTGAATTTCCTATTTCTTTCCATTTTCA
Organism: Phrynocephalus versicolor; assembly: GCA_023846285.1. NCBI lineage: Eukaryota > Metazoa > Chordata > Lepidosauria > Squamata > Agamidae > Phrynocephalus > Phrynocephalus versicolor. The sequence continues at coordinate 33,758,697 of JAHTLZ010000204.1, forward strand.
ATAAGAACATTTCACATATCGTATATTATTTTGTTTCTGAGCTCAAAATATTTAGGATATTTAACTGTTCAAATAAGCACTTGAAAGCATCAGTGGTTTTCCCTCCTTCATTTGATGTTCCAGTGCTGCAGAAACCACCTTTCCTCATTGTTCTTTCATTCAGCACATTTCAGCATTAAACAGAAGAATTCAAACATTAGAACAGAACCTTATCAACATTAAATCCTACATTCAAGACATGGCTCGAGCCTTAACTTGTTGCTCCAATTTTTCCACAACATTCTTTAAATGTTCTTCATCTTTGAAAAAGTACATGTACAGTTTTCTTTCCATCTGTTGTAATTTATTATTCTCCAGGACCTTCTTCTTAGTCTTTATATCAGCAAGAAAATCTATAATAAGCTGATTTAATTTATTCAACTGGAATTCCAACCGATCAAATTGCTCTGCCAGCTCCTAAACACAGGAGAAAAGCCAGAAATTGATTTAATGCATTTTTATATAACATAGGTCTAGAAAAGCATCACCAAACTTAAAGTGGGAATTGCCCCTAATAGTGGCCAAACATTTGTGAAATTTGGTTCTTTAAACATGAAAATTGGAATTGTAAGGAAGTCTCACGGAATAGCCAACTACTTCTTGTCTGCTATTCATTTTAGTAATGGAAAAAACTGATGAGGCAGGTTATGTTCCACTGAGGTTTAAGAATAGACAGAAATAGAGCAAGAGACTTTTCCTGCTTCTGCCTTTTCCAAAATAACAGAAACTACAAAGCCTAACTTCTGGCCATCAGTGGCAGCAGAATTGTTATGGAGCATTTGTCAAAAGTGAGTGTGTGATGTGCCAGGACTAGCTGCAACCAAGGGAACCACATTCCTGCCTCATCCACAGTGCAATAGCACTTTAATCGTTGCACTGACTGCATAGTTTGGTGCTTGTGTAGGGGAGACAGTCCAGCTGGGCAAGGGGGGGAAAATAGAAATTGAGGGAGAAACCAGCTCATCTCATCCCCAAACCAAGCAGCTGCTTCTGAGGAAACATGTGAACCTAGTTGGTGAATGTACAACAGTCATGTCCAAGTTTCGACCCTCCAGATGTTTTGGATCACAACTCCCACAGTCCTTTGCCATTGGAAATACAGGCTTGGGATTCTGGGAGTGGTGGTCCAAAGCATCAGGAAGGCCAACGTTTGGACATGCCTGATATAGAAGCTCAAACAGATGAGATGACAGGAGGAATGAGTCTTGGACAAGAATATTCTGGCCAAAGAGGAAACAAAAAGTCCAGAAGCACTTGCTGCTGTCTGCCTGACTTATGGAGCTTGCTATAAATTCTTGATAGCATCAATATACAGCCACACAATTGAAACAGTGTATGGTGTGAAGGCTAGCTTTTGTACAGAACAAGTCCTGCACGCTGCTGAGCTCAACTTACTCTCAATTGAATGTACCTAAACTAACACTAGTGTCCAATATTATTAAAAAAAAGATTTACTTTAGGTACTATGTGGTGAATGCTTATGCCAGTGTAACACCTTTGACATAAACTTCAGCGATAAATTGCTGCAGTTTAAGAAGTTAGCGTAAGAGTTTGGGGTTCAGAATATGCCTGTGCTAGTAACTGCTTAACTTGCTGTAACCTTCCAGAGATACATGGCAACTGTGTTATGTGCCAGGCATAAGGAATAGGATTTGGCCAACTACCATCATACAGTCCTAAACCACTCACCTGATTGCTAAGGCAGATGCTTTCTCCACCACAGTACATACAGTCACGAAGGGAAATTACATCACCATCCATCTTTGAGAGAAGAAGGACTTGCTCTTTGCCATTTGCTGCTAACTGATCAAGCACAGACATTGTATCTAGATGTAATTTTTCAGCCATCTGCTGAAGACCATCATGTGTTCTGAACAGTTCTTTTGGATTTTGTCCTTCCAGTAGCTGAAACAACCTTTAAAATAGAAGTTCACATTAGAAATGAGATTTACTGAAGCACAAATAATATTTTGAAAGCAGCATTGAAAAACAAGAAAACGTCCTAACAGTTACTTCAATAAAAGCTGCTTAAGAAAACAAACTGTTGTTTCAGTTATGGAAGTGTAATAGTTGCTTTGACAGACAAACATATACAGTACACTAAATCTGATAGAAAAGTTCCATGAACCTTTTAAATTGTTTGTGTGTAAGATAAATATTTTGTTATTAAAAACAAATGGAAACTTTTAAAAATGTATCATACTGGCCATCTAGTTATGTGCCACTACTCTGAAGCATAAAATGTAAGCACCCTCCATTCCAAAAAAAAAAAAAAAATCTAAAACAACTCCTCTTGTGGACATAATTTATACAAGAGGATGTTGGCTATCTACTGATTTCAACAGATGTTTGCCTGTAGCAGGGCTGGGAAATGTGCACTCCGCCATATTCATGTGAGGCCCCTGCTTGTCTGTCAGACCTCCCACTGCTGGCTTTTCCAAATTGTCCTCCTAATAAATGTATATATTTGGCAAAGAGAGAAAAACTACAATTGGAAGCCATATTGAAAAAGAATTCTTCAAAATATAATGCATGTCCTGCCTTCTTTCTCCCAATGCACATTTTTAAAACAAAACTGGACACCGTGCAATAACTTGGCAGTCATCTTTACTAAGTGCTTTGACCTAAAATGCTGATAATATGTGGATATTCATCTAAGGGGAGGTTTAAAATGGTGCATGGCAGGGAATGTTTTCATATAAAAAGAATCCAAAGTACCACAAGCCTACACAAATGCTTCATCTGTGCTCTGCTGGTTCTGAGCATTTATCTAGCAAAAAGATCAACTGATCTGAATGGAACTCACTCCCACATTTTGATCTGACATGTCAGCTTGCCCACAATAGACTCTATGCTCAACACATTACACATTTGTTAATCGGCAGCTTACCTTTGTGTGGCATTATCCTTTGAATCAATAGTACTTCTTGGTAGGCTAAGATGAGATATCGACGTCTCAGACATTGATTTTAAGGTCTCCACAAAAGTGGTGTTGTTCTGTTTTAAATCTTGAATCATACTTTCTAACAAATGGTTATTATCCCTAAGTTTTCTCAATTCAATTTCATAAGCCAGCTGCAGAAGCTCAAATGATGCCTTCTGTTTGATCAACTGATTACAAATGTGATCCTGTCTTGCCATGTAGTATTCCTGCCGAGCAATCTGTAGATCAAAATCACCTCTCACCACAGGCATGTTCAGTAGTTCTGCATCTTCCTTTACCAGCAAAGGTAGGGTTTCGTAGTTTATCTGAGCCAAATGCTTTTTCATTTTTGATATATCATTATTCAAGCTAGAAATTCTAGCTTCAAATTTTTCTTTTCCAGGAGTCTGCAAAATAAACAGATCTATTTGTACAGTGTTTGCTTTGACAGTCTATAATCATACCACTAACAAATTCCACACCCCCATAATGGTCTATTTGGGATGAAAAGCATAGAACAAATTTTAATAAACAAGTGTTCCTGTAAGGATTGTCTTTGGAAAACACTTTGCTCTGTCGGTTTGAATGATGTGCCGACAGGCTTCCGTACGTGAACGGATGGATGTTGGGTGAGTGTCCAATAATGTCTTGCATGGGGTGGGGTGGGGGGAAATGTAGTTTCAAGAATGGCTGACTCTATTCGGAAAGAGAAGTTTTGAATGGTGATGACCTAAGAGAAGATCTTCACCATTCTCCTTTTCAATCTGCTCTTTGTATGGTAAGAGAAAAAAACAGAGGAAGATCTTCAGAGTGAAATCATATTTATGAGCAGGAGGTGTATGATCGGCCCACATTCACCTGACTTGTGGCTGCCAAAACCCTATTCTGAAGCAAAGGAAGCCTTGCACAGAAAAATGGAAGCTACACTACATGGAGGTGAAAAGTTAGAGCTACCCCTCTGGGTGTGTATTCACTTATTCCTAATAGTGCCTCACTTCTTGTTGCAGCCCTACCAATACTGTTTATCTGAATATTTTAATCTTCAAATACTTTGTATATACAACATGACTGCATTTTCTGTTCATGCATTTGTTATCGTTTTATGCTTCTGTTCAAAAGAAATTGCTAAGATGTTGTTACCAGAAGCACATAAAAAGATAATAAATAATGCTAAAACCAGAGCTGAAGAGCACAGGGGGGAATTTTTGGATTACGGTTGCCAAAATTATCCAGCATAACCTATGGCTGTTGATAAATTCTGTGAATTGTCCAAATGATACATTTTTCCAGTTATAGCTAAACTAAATACCATACAATTATATTTTAGAAATAACTGCAACACTATAAACATTACATAGCACGCCTACTTACTTAAGTACAGTACTAGAAGAATAACGAATGTCAAGGTGTTACTGTCTGAACTGATTTTTCTTTACCTGAAAATAAGTTGTCTATACATAAATAGGCATATTATTAAGAGGGTTAATAATCTACTTCCAAATTGAGATAGAAGAGGAACATGGGGGAGGGGGACACCCAAAGTTGGCCACATCAAAGAAACACCATAAAAGTGTTTGCAAGGGATTAGTTGAATCCACTGTGAATTTTGGAAATATCCTAGAATAAAGTACTAAAGGAATAGAACAAAAATTAAATAAATGGTGTTATCAAGGAAGAGATCCTGAAAACCTAACCAATAGTCCTTAGGGCATATGCCTGTCATTTCTCTCCCCCATCAAAGTTTGCTTAAAATTAAGGGGATCAAGGCTACTGAGTGGAATGGAAATTGTCTCATTCATGGTGCACTACTTTGTAACAGTAGATCATCCAAATAAGAATGTACTTTTAACTATTTAGATTGCTGTCTGTGGGTTCTTTTTTATATTTATAAAATGGTGCAACGCCTGTGTGGGGATAATATTAACTTTACCTTTTTCAAAGAAAAAATATTTTCCTCTGCCCACTGAAGTCCTTCTCTCGTACTTCGATTCTTCGCTGTCTGTTGAATAAGTTGGCGCTGAGCACAGACATATGCCACCTGCAGCCTGGTCAGTTCTTGTCTTTCATCACATACCTCACTGCTCTCTTCACAAATGGAAGAATTCTTCATATCTACTAGCTGGAAGTTTTCTTCATTGGAACTTTCAACCAACTCAGTTATACCTTGGAAAAACTGTTTTTTTGTATAGGAAGTAAGAGCTGCAGTGCTCTGTTCTTCTTGACACAAGTATTTATCTAAAGCATGCTGGACCAGCAACACAGAATGTGGATCTGGCTGTTGTTCAGGAGCATGAAAGAAAGAGATCAGTTTCTCAACTCCTTCACTAAGAGAGTGTAGCTCATTATTCATCTTTCTATTCATAGCAATGAAAGCTCCCTGACCATCTTGCAGATTTTTAGTCATTTCCTGTACTCCTTCTTTGAGCTTTAGAGATATCAGACTATTTTCTGAGGCCACCATTTGAAGTTTGTTGCGACGACTAATCTTTAACTCTTTCATCTTTTGAAGGGCCTGAAATTCATCTTCTAAGGTTTTAAGTTTCTCTTCTTCATTTTCTTCACAAATATTGGTGTTCAACTCCAGAGGCTTACAAGTCTTGAGAACTTCATCTATAGCCTCTTTGTCTAAGATAGGCTTTGATGTCTTCAGAAGAAGATGAAATGACTGCATCTCATCTTCAGATAAGACATTATGCTCATTCACGTTTGCACAAAACCATTCCAAAAATGATTTATCTTCCAAAGTTTCAAACAACCAGTCAAAGTCTTCTCCATTCAGCAAATATGCCTTGGAATATCCTATCCTCTTCAGAGTTTCAATAAACTGAGTTCCACAATCCATTACTTGAAAGTTGAGATGTCAATCTTGGCTGCTTTCCGATAGGCTTCAGCAAGATCTGTCACAAAGAAGAGTACAAAATAATTAACTGTCCCTAAGTTTTCAAGCAAAGAAACATGATATGGATTTGCTAGACCAATGACTAAAAAGCTTGCATAGATTATAAACAATATCTAATAACAAAATGATACAGCAGTTGCTTCATATTTTCTAATGAGAATAATCAAGCATATCTATTACCAGAGTAATTAAGGCAGCAGAGAACATTTAACACAATTTATTTACTTACCACCAAAAAAACAAAAACAAAAAACTTGGCACCTTTTCCTTCACCACTCGATTTAGGCTGTAGTTTACCTGGAATTAAATCCTACAGAATGCAAAAGGCATTACCTCTAAAACGAGATGTGTAAAAGCGAAATGTAGATTTGTTATTTTCCAAAAGGCTACACAACACTTATCCCTGTTTGCTGAAATAGACAATCCCTTATGGTTCCTCCTCTCACCCCTTACTTGGAAATATGTCCATCGCAGGTTACAAGCCATGATGGGTATGTGTCATCTCAAAGCTTTAAAAATAGGGTACTTCAAAGGCCAGATGCAGGGGAGTGGTATCAGGACACAGATATCTAGTTTCCTGCGCTCGCATCTGGTGGGGCCACTGTGAGATACAGAAAACTGGGCTAGATAATAAGCCCTTGGACCGATCCAGCCGGGCTCTTCTTTATGTTCTTAATTGTGCGCGACTTACTTAAGCAAAATATCAAGACACTCCAGCTGATGATCCAGCGGGTCCCTCCCAGCTCTGTAGTTCTAAGATTCTAGATATAGACTTTTTTTAAAAATGCAGTAAAATAAAAATATGCAGCCGCCTGTGGGGCTGAAGCGGGACCGTCTTTGTTCCAAACGACCGCCCGAAAACCCGCTATGACAAGCGGGGGCGAGACAAGAATTCAAAATGCAAGTCTCGCGATGACCGACCCTGTCCGTTCGGATAAACAAACCGACTGACTCCTGCGGGCTACGAGTTTATTTCGTTCCGGGGACATTCTTCTATTATTTAAACTTAAAACATTTCATACTGTCCTTAAATCTTATTTAGCGTATAGCAATGCACAAAGAAATTGAAGCAATCAAAAAAATCACTCACTGTCAAATCAGAGATATCAAAAGACTCATATGCCCTGGGAGTTTTATTGAAAAAAAGTCATTTTTTCCTGGTTGCCATAGTGATCATAGCATTATTTGGGACTGAGCCCCTTCTTTGATGGGGTGAAACATACCATCATTCATATTCTCTTAGTTCGCACCTTCCGGAAAGCAACTTTTCTTCTGCATTTATAACAAAACCAAATGCTGTCGCCTTTTTAAGGTAACATTTGTTTGAGAACTCTTATTCTAGGAACTACGTTCCGCCTCATGCGTCTATAACCAGAAATGGCGTGATGCTTTAGAGTCCAAAGAATGCAAGAGAAAATAAAAAAAATGAAAATTATTCTGTGTAGCGTTCTTAGTTCAAATTTGCTGCATCCCCGTCATAATTCCGGCGCGAACGCCCCGTAACTTAAAGGCGTCTAGCCTTTGTTGGCATTGAAACAGAATAAGGAAACTCCGGAGGGGATCATATGATTAAGGCATATCCCCTAGCATATGGCGAACTCTCCACCCACCGACCCACCCACTCCTAAATACAAGAACAGTCTTTAAACTTCCAGATGATTTTACATAGCCCATGAACGTGACAAATCCCAGCAACTGATTATATAAACCATTCTGTTCTACATCCTGCTTTTCAGTTATTCTGTTACTATCTCTTCCTCCCTTTTTTCGCCGCATGCGGAATGAGTGTGTGTTAAAGCGAGAGATATTGGAAATCGTTGTTGTTCGATGCCGTAAAGTTATTTCTAATTCATGACGTGTTAATGAACGAGCAATCGTTCATTAAAAATTCCTGCCCTCAGCAACCCTGCTCAGCTTTGGAGAACTCAAGCTTGAGCTATATTAAGTGAGTCAACTCATTTCTATTTGGTCTTCTTTTCCTGCCGCTCTTATTTTTTTCCCGATGAAGCTTGCGTTATTTTATGTCCCAAGTATGGCAGTCTTAGTTGTGCCATTTTCTGTCTGCAGAGCAAGTTCAAGCTTGATTTGATCCAGGATCCACGTTACTCTTTCCAGCAGTCCAGGTTACTAAGATATAGAAAATTGCGTTATTTTATTCCCAATGAAGGAAACGGACTTGTGTGTGATGAAAGCTGAATACCAATGTTTACCCCTTATTTCGCAAGTGAGGAAAGCCCAAGTTATAACCCCTTCTGCGAAGGAATCCAGTGTTGTCCAACAATTAATAAACGGATAGTTTTAGGAGAGGCGGCCGTGTTAGTCCGTGCAAGTATATCAGGCAAAGTTTTGCTTTGTTTTGTTTCCTTCGACTTCTTGACCTCAATATACTGTATACAGTAACTATAACTACTCCTCTCTCAGAATGTGGCTACAAAGCTTCCGGGAAGGGGCTCGTTTTCCCATCGAACAGAAAAGGGAGGAGAAGATACGCATTACAGCAGTTTTCGCTCTCTATGGTTGATTTTTTTTAAAAAAAAATTCCTACATTTGTGCCCGAAGACCGGAAACGGATCTGTGACCTACAGGAAGTGGTTGCTAAGAAGGCACTAATCCTGGATAAAACCGTGCGGGTTCTGCAGAGGTTCCCCCGTCGACACCCAACGGGCTCCAGCCGGCCGAGGGTAAGTTCAGGAGAAAGACACGCGTTCATCTTTTTTTCCCTACTTCCGCGTTTTGAACGCCACGTGGGGACGGTTTCTCGGCGTCCTCGTGGCTCGGGGTCTTGGGAAAGGGGCAGTGGTCGCAATCGGAGGTAAAAGCAACGGGGCGGGGGTGAAGCCAGGCGCCGGTGGGGACTCGGCATCCGCCACCCGAAAGTCCCCGGCGGCTGCTCTTTCCTCTTTCTCTCGCCGCCGCAGCGATGAAGAACAACAACGCCCTCGCTTCTCTTTGTTCCCCTTGGGTGGGAATCCAGAGGATTTAGCCGTCTCCCTACGGCCTGCCCTTAAGGGACGCCACGTTATGGAAATCTGGAAGTTGAGTCATGGCAACTGGACTTATTTTTCTCACCTGGATGACTGAGAATCTTCAATTTATTTTTATTTATTTATTTGGAATATTTTTACCCCACCATTCTCCTTGGAAAAGGACCCAAGGTGGCTTACAATAATGACGGGCAAAATACAGTGCAGAACATTTAAAAGATATATTCAAGTTAAGAACAGGGAGTTTGAAGAAGCATCTTCACAGGCACATTATGGAAAATTTCTTTTTGTTGTAGTTGAGTGGGTGTTATAAATTAATAATGTATTGTAATACAATAGCTACACTCTTAGGCACAACAAGTTTCCTTAATTAGCTCCTTCTAGTCAATTAAGAAGTCATAATGTACCATATACTCTTTGTCTGTGATAAGGCATTCCAGAAGCCCTGTTATTACACTGGATGTGTGGTGGCCTGTCTGTCCAGATCTAACATGGAATTATCTGATAACAAATATCATGGTTTCTAGTGTTGCAGGAATTAACCTCTTAAAAGAAAAGCAAGATTTTGATTTACAGTACATAGTTTGTGTGCATGTTTTCACTATAAACAAGATTTGTAAACTGATAGTTGTTGTGAGTTTTTTGGGCTATTTGGCCATGTTTCCAAAACATGGCCAAGCACCCCAAAAAACTCAAAACAAAGATCAGTCAATCAATCAAACTTTATTACCAGTGACCAGCAACAGGATACAGTATATAAATAGTAATAAAATAGATAAGATATAAAATATCAAAACAAATATCAGATTCCAGCCCTGAAACCCTTTTAGAATACATTTGTAAACTGCTTAACTGTTTCTTGGCATTTTTGTTTTCTGTAAGAGAGAGAATTCACCCTCCTGAAGTATTTACATGCTTTGAATGCAGTGTTTTTACTAAAGTGTAGTTGGCATTTCTTTTTTCCCTGGTGCTGCTTAAAAGTGACTCCCAAATAATTGTTTGCCTTGTTTTTTTCTTAAAGGATATTTTGGTTCCCGTGCTGGGTGTACAGACACACTCTGGAACCTTACTTTCACTACTTGGTGTTGCAATGCAAATCATTAATACTTTTTGTTTTAGAATATATAGACTGCAATGTAAATTAAAACCTTAACTTTAATACAATGTAGCAAATTGTAATTTTGAAATTGGGCTGGAATATAATATGCATCTTTTTTTTTAAAAAAAAGTAAAGTTGGACAAGTAGTAGCCAAAATAAAAGTCAGGCTAAATTAAAAACAAAACATAAACCCCACTTTTAAGCTATCTATTTGGCAGCAAGTATGAGTGCAGAGGCTGTAATATGAAAATAACTTTTTTTTCTCTTGACATTGTGCCATATTTTTTCATTCTTGCTTTGGTAAAGTTACCTTTAAGCCATTTTTTGCCTTTTAAAGAAGGAATACTGAACAGAGCTTTATTTATTTTTCAAAAAGCTCCATGGTCCTGATCACCGAGTAGATTTGCTACACTACCATGTAGACTTTCAGCCAGAATCTGAATAATTAAACTGCCATATATCCATCAGTGAAACTACCCCTATAGTACTTAAAGCACTCTTTGGGCGGTTTACAATTTATTTATGCCAATTACACATTCCCCGCCCACCAAGTGATCCGGGTACGCATTTTACCAACCTCGAAAGGATAGAAGGCTGACTGAACTCTGAGCCAGCTAGCTGGGATTGAACCCCAGGTTGTGAGGGCAGTTATAGCTGCAGTATAGCAGTTTAACCACTGAGCCATGAGGCTGCTAGTCAGCATTTGCATTTCCTGTTGTGCATCAAGTCACCTGACTGCAGTGTGACAGTACATACATCTAGCAGCAACTTCATATTGTGATTTATGCCAATGTATATATGGATGTGGATATTAGTAATAGGATTTTTTGTTTTACGATCTGTTCAGGTGAGTGGCAATATCTGGCTTTGAAGACCTAGACTGTTACCATGTAAATTTACTTTAGCATGAGGTTAGGAAGAGGCTCAACTAGCTGATTCCAAGTCCAAATTTATTGATACGCAATAAGGAATCAGTCAGGGTCTTCTCTTAATGGCAGATAAAGACCCCAAACATACAGTGTAAAAGAGTTTTATGCAACAACAAACAGTCATAAAGCCATACAACCTCACTGGATAATATTTGCTTACTATTTGGATCCTACATCTAATTGGCTGAAAATGTGGGTGAAGGAAACTCATTGGTTCTCCGATAGAAATGGGGCATTTTTATCTTCCCTGATCTCTCTTTCATGATATGCTGTGGCTGCCCTGTTGTGCTTTATGTTTTGGCTATCTAATCCTTTGGCCCGGGGGCTACATTCCTAAGAGGGGCATCTGGTGAGAGAGGAACATTACATAAGAAGAGCCATGCTGGATCAGGCCAAATGTCCATCTACTCCAGCTTCCTGTATCTCACACTGGCCCCACCAGATGCATCTAGGAGCACACAAGACTAGATATCTGTCTCCTGATACCACTCTCCTGCATCTGGCCCTTGAAGTACCCTGGTTTGTAACCTGTGATGGACTTTTCCTTCATGAATCTGTCCAATCCCCTTTTGAAGGCATCCAGGCCAGATGCCATCACTACATCCTGTGGCAGGGAGTTCCACAGACTAACAATACGCTGGGTAAAAAATATTTTCCTTTGTTCTCTCTCTCCCAACCCTCAGTTTGAGTGGATGTCTCTTAGTTCTGTTATTTTGTGAGAGGATATCAGGACACATCAGAGCAGTTGGCCCTGATGTGTCCTGATAATCCTTTGGCCTTGCCATCCTGTCTACTGGACATCCTTGCTATCCTGTTTTGCTGCCTCCTTGAGCCTAGCTCAGCACATCGGTACCTGCTCGGCCCTGGGGATTGCTGGGAAATCCAGGCCAAGCAGACCCCAGGCCTTCAGCTGCCTTCTGTGTGCTGGCCAATTTGGGGGTTCAGAAATATGGGGGAATGAAATTCCCACAAGTAGGGCTGTCACATGGAAGCCTATTTTCTATAGTTTTACTGGGTAGGAGGTGAATTAATGAATTTCAACCAAGTATCAGTAAGAGAATTTCAACTAAGCATTGGGAAAAATTTCTGGTAATAAAAGGTTTTGACAGTAGATTGTAATAATACCTCAAAAAGGTTGTACACTTCCTTTTATTCGGAGCTTTTAAAATAGTTATTGAATGGCCATTCATAAGGGATGCTTTAATTGTGGGTTTGGCAGCGAGGCCAAATTTGGACCAAGGCATAGCATGGAAGTGTTGATTACCATAGCTGTGGTAGATATAATCACCAAAGAAGTAGCAATGTTACTCTCTCTTATCACTTGGCAAACAAAAACACAAAGAAATAAAAAAAACAAATATTATGAATTATTGTTAAACGTTAAAGACTCGGCAGTTTTATTTCAGTATGAGCCTTTGTGGATCAGAGACAACTTCCTAAGATATCGGAGTGCAAATGCATAACTGGCACCTTTATATGTATCTCCATGTCCAGACAAAGTGACAGTGGTTTATTAATACAGGAATGGGACCATCAAGCAGTTAATTGCTTAAATTGGCATGTCGTCCAGCCATGTGGTCGTAAAGATGTATAATTATACCAGTCCTACATCTGAGGGGATGTCGCAAACAGTACTGGAAGAACACCCTTGAAAATGATATGAAGTTGTCCCAATTTCATCTGGACTTAGCCCACGACCCCATCAAGAAGAAGGCCAAAACAAGAATAGCGGATCCTACCACCAAGTGGGATAAACACTAAGAAAAAGAATACTGTATTTGTTCTCCAGTATTTGAAGAAGTGGACTTGGATCAATATAAACTCACCTTGAATTTGTAGTCTTAAAAGTGCTACAGTTTTTAGAGGTTTCCCCCTTTTATTTTGGCAATGACTTGACCAATGCAGTAGCAGACAATTGACTGTATTAACTTGATAGTGCTAATGCTGTGGTTTTTCTCCTCTGCTTCTAAATCCTGGTAGAAGAGTCTTGGTCTGTTTTCATTACCAAATGATATACAGTGTCTGTTCACATCAGGCTCATAGGAATGCAAAGAGACTCTACTGTGTAGCTGTGAAGAATTGAAAAGATACATCAATCAAATTTTGAGGGAGGAGTGGAAATGTGCCCAAGGAACACTGTTGGAGGAGTTTCAGGCCAACTGCTAGAACACCTCTTCCTGAACAATCTTAAATTTCTGAACTCTTTGGAAATGTATCTCCTCATAAGACGGGTCACATGGTGGTTATCTTGATTTGAGGCTTGCACAGTGGCCAAAGCTGTAAAAGCTACTCTAAACATACCAATTTTTGTGTAAAAGGCAGACATTCCCTTTCACGTATGGTGCAGTGCTGACTGTAATTGGTGACAAACTGCCTCAAATAAAGAAATGGCCATAAACATCTATTGTGTGGTGAGACATGTGACTCAGTCAGTACATCACAGAAATACAGCAAATCCTTTATTTGAGGCTGTTTGTCTCCTGAAGTTTTTCTGACCACATTGCACCACTGTAACAGTACAAGAGGATTTTGGACAGAATCTCATTTCAGATGATCTGAAGGAAAATTAAGCCCACTAAGGTAAACTTACCAACATTAGGCAAAATTTGGGGCACTGAAAATAGGTTCATCTGTTTAAGTGTTGGGTCAGAATGGGTTTGGAAGGTATTAGCATTTCTGGTGGACAGAATACCTGGATGAGATTAGTACTTGCAAATAGTCATGTTCTGCTTAATGTAGAATACGTTTCTTGTGTAACCTTGACTGCAGAATAGGCAAAAATGAACAAGGAAAACATCATATTCCTTTGACTTTGTACTGTGGTATGGTAAACACAGCTACGTTGTGTTTTTTATTTAACTTCAGAAGCAGCTATAGAAACTACAGCAGCTGGTGACCTTATATTTGCACTAGACAACTTTGGTTTCAAGAATGAACTTGATCATATATGTACTTTACCATTTTGTTTCAGATCTTATTGAGAAACAGATAGCAGCCAAGAACAAACCAGGTGATAAGGCACAATGGGTAAGTGTACTGTGAAAAGAAGTATTTCATAAGTACCTCTTGTTTGCAAGCAAAGATTGGTTTTAATTTTGACAAAGTTTTCAGTAAAGTGGTTCACAATATATGAGGAGAAATTCACTGTAATGGTTATACATGTATAGTAATTGCTTTTTATAAGATTTTTTTTTCAGAATTCAGTTTTCTTGCTGTATAAAACTAGATAATGGTCTTATCTTCTTCGCCTCTTCCATCTAGGCCAGTGATGGCAAACCTTTTAGAGACCAAGTGCCCAAACTGCAATTCAAAACCCACTCATTTTTTGCAAAGTGCCAATACAGCAATTTAACCCAAATATAGGTGGCTGTGAAGGGGCGATGTTGGGTGCCCACAGAAAAGGCTCCGAGTGTCAGCTTTGGGACCCGTGCCATAGGTTCGCCAACACTAGATCAGTGATCTAGGCCCACCTTTCTTTCAGAAACAGTACTCTTGTGAAAACAATAGGTTTTATTAACTCGGAGGACAATGGGAATATGATTTCAACCTCTGCCTCTTTAACAACCTGGAGAGGTACCATTTTGATCACCTTTTCTTTCTCACTATTAATGCCCCATAACCATGGATCCAACAACTCAAGAGTTCTCCCTTCTTACTTCAGAGGTAAAAGGGACTGATGACACAGCTTTGGTTTTAGCCTACATTCATACCCACCACCTGAGGTCTCTGCATCTTGGGGGGAGGGAGAGACCTTCTTTCATTCACATTCCCATGGGGTATAAGACATGCCTGCTTCTCCAGGTAATTCTCTCTCTAGCTATCCTTTCTCTTTCTTCTCTGCTTCTAGGCATTGTCTTAATGGAGGGAAACCTCTGAACTGTCTGGCTTTGCCACTTTGGTTCAGCAGCTTCTAGGGCAGCTTGAATGTCACCCATGTACTGGTCTGTGGGTCATTCTTCACCACCTCATATAGCTCCTTTCTCTGGGGAGAACTATCTTTCTTCTGTTGTAGTGTTGTTGTTGTTGTTAAAGATTTCTAATAAACATAATTTGAACGAGTACAAAAATTGTGTATTGTAGATGGAGAAGAGAAAACATATGGTGGGTGTGAAGGCCCCGATGCCATGTACGTGAAATTAATATCCTCTGATGGCCATGAGTTCATTGTTAAACGAGAGCATGCACTCACATCAGGAACAATAAAAGCTATGTTGAGTGGTCCAGGTAGGTGCAATAAATCAATTGTAAAAATGTTAATCTGTTTTGAATTTTTCTGTGATTTCTTATCTGAGTCCTAAAAGGCTACAGTAAATCCATTTTTCAACTTCTTTACTGAACAATCCACCTTTGTATGTTTACATTTCTCCTTTCATCAGAGATACCATGGCTGAAGTTTTGTTGCTTAGTACAGTACTATTCCTGCAAAAAAAAAAAAAATCTCCATGGACATGGAGTCACGAAGAGTCGGTCACAACTATAACGACACACACACACACACACACACACAGAGAGAGAGAGAGAGTAGTGAATTTGTACTGAATCATTGGGGATTTGGTGAGTCAACTCCTCCACAAGTCCCACTGATTCAAATAGGCCTGCTATAGTTGCAGTTGACATTAAGTAAATTGCAACTAGAGTGATCCATTTGAATCAGTGGAAGGTATAGAAGAGTTGACTCACCAAATCTACATTAATTCAGTGGGTCTAGTCTAGTATGATTTACTACACCAAAGACAATTTGGGCCAAGATTTTATAAAGTTTGAAACATCTACCTAAGAGGTTGAGTACATGTAGATGCATAAGAACCAAAGATCCATGCATCATGATTCACATTTGCTGTGGTGATGGTTGAGCTACCTCTTTAGAAATGATTAATAATTATATTACAAGCATTGAGCTGCTATTCCATTCTTATCCTGACCTCCTTCCAAGAAGCCCAGTACAATATATATGATCCTTGTTTTATTCTCACTATAATCCTTTTAGGCTGATTAGTGGGCTGAGAGATTGGGTCACCCAGCAAGCTTCATGGTGGATTGCTGATTTGTACCTGGATCTCCCTTACCTAGCCAGCAACCTGATGACTACACATAAGGGTATAAATATACAGGCAATAACAGGAGGCAATACATCTTTTCCCATTCTATGAGACAAAAAATGCAGTTGTTGGAAAACAGAGTTTAGGGTTGATGGCCGTTCAGGGGAATGTAGTGTAGTTCTGAGAGTAACATCTCTATATGCCTGTCTTCTTTGAGCTGTTTATCTTGTGTGAATTCACCCCTGTAATTCTATTGCTGTGTTACTTTTAAACATGATTGTGTTTTGGGCTGCAGAATAATAATAATAATCTCAACACTTATTTCTTCAATAATGGCATTGGCTAAAAAAACAAAAAAACAAAAACTGGGAAATGCTTACAATACATTCAAACTACTTTGTAAGATATGGGGTTTTTTTAGATTAACCAGAAGTTATTTATAGAAATAACATAATACAGTATTAATTGCTTCAGACTTTTTTCTTTAGAAAGCATGAATGAGAACATCCTGCTTGCCTGCTAGCATATCCACAAACTTGAATATATCTGTCTGTATGAGATCATTTTGATAAGAATTCATTAGTGAATTTGATTCCCAAATATTAGTATGAATGAGAATGAGCTCCATTCAGTTTGCTCATGCTTCCCTTTCTCTTTTGCCCCTCAATAGTTGTCATATAAGAAAAATAAGTGCTGTATTTTTCCATCTATAAGACACTGATATATTAGACATCCCCACTTTTAAAACCCAAATTAAGAAAATTAATAAACCCTCCTTGAGTTTTCCTCCAACCCACACTTTCCTTTCCTTTCTGGGTTCTGAAGATTCCTCTCTGCTTTGTTCTTGCAGGAACAGACCCTTCTTTTCAGCGAGGAAAAGTTTGGGGTGGAAGGACCCATTCAGAATTGCCTTTTCACTCTGAAAAGAAGGGTTTGATCTTGCAAGAACAAAGCAGAGAGGAGGGTAATCAAATAGTCCTAGAAAGAAAAGAAAACACCACAGGCTTTTAAACAGTAGGAGGTGGGGTGGAGGAGAATCCAAGCTGACCTCACTGTTTGTGCCCTCCTCTTTGCTTTGTTTTTGCAGGATTTGACCTTTCTTTTCAGAGTGAAAAGGCACTTCTTAATGGGTTGCTCCATCCCCAAGCCTTTCCCCCCTGAAAAGAAGGCTCCGGTCTTTGCAAAAACAAAACGGAGAGGAGAGACAGAAAGGAAGCAGCAAGGTCAGTTTGGGTTCTCAACCCCCCCCCACCCCCAAGAAAGGCTTACTATTGTGTATACAACGCCCCTTAATTTTTAGTGCCATGATTTTAGGGAAAAAATAGCATCATATACATGGGAAAATATGGTATATGGCCCATGTAGGGGTCTTCAATAATTGTGTCATTGTTTGAAATATGAATTATATACAGTGGACCCTCATATAACAAATGGTTAACATAAAATCTGTACAGCATAAAAAAATTCTGGAGATAGTGGAAATTTGCTTAACAGAATTGTCTATGGTGCGAATCCACACAACAAAAATGGTCGCGGTTAGGGATTACTCTGTTTTCACTGCATTCCTATGGGAAATTTGTATAAAGGAAAATTTGCTTGACAGAATTTCATTGGAACAAATTAATTCCTTTATAGAAGGTAGGTACCACTGTACTAGGGATCACATGGACACTGACACTTTAGCTTGTATTTACAAGATTAAATTTAAAAACTGACTCAATTCTACTCCAATGAATAGTAAAACTACTCTTTTAAATAGCAGCTCTGTTATGAGTGCCTGTTTGGCAAAATTATTGTTTAAAATCCAATATTTCAAGGAGAATATAAACAAATGAGAAAATATTCATATTGTGCTTAACCAGAGTTCAAGGAGTCGGAAGCAGAGCAGGGATAATACAGAATTCTCAGCTTCAAGCACCAATGGACTCTATTGAACCTATATATAGCTCTGTTTAAATGCTTAGAGTATTTATATATTCATTCCTTTTCTATCTTTTCTCTTTTTTATATCTAGGGCAGTTTGCAGAAAATGAAACAAATGAAGTGAATTTTAGAGAGATTCCTTCACACGTCCTATCCAAAGTGTGCATGTATTTTACCTACAAGGTTCGCTATACAAACAGCTCCACAGAGATTCCTGAATTTCCAATTGCACCTGAAATTGCACTGGAATTGCTGATGGCTGCAAACTTCTTAGATTGTTAAATAAAATAAATTATAATAAAAATGTAAACTTTCCCCCAGTATTTAATCCATGTAGTTTGGGTAGAAATGTTTTTTCACTTAGCACATTCTGTATGTTTGATTAAGGAGTGGAGTGTAAATGGTCACTGTGTAGGGGCTATTGCCTGCAGTGGTTTTGCATAGGAATCATTCATGCTCAGATTTTGTTTTGCTACTTAGACAAGTGATGGACTTCTTGCCAACTGACAATAAACAAACATGCCACTTCATGGATGGCTTGCTTTATCATTCAGTGATAATAAGAGTTCTGCTTCCACCACTATATACCATTTGAGATTAGATTGTGTACAAAGAGTGACTCACAGCTATGGCTACAATCTTCTGCCTACATTTTTAAGATGGAGCCCTGCAGGACTTATTTCTAAGGAGGCATATACAGGATTGCATTGCTAATGTATTTGTGTTAGGGTTTGTCTCTGTCCTCTTCTGCTTTTAATATTACCCATCTTTCCATATCACCTATGCTGATCAAATCCGTTTTCTTCATTGTAGCTATAAAAATTGTTCTGCATTCATGCCTACATCATTAATTGCACTCTTTTTGCAGTTTTTCTTTATTTTATCTGACTATGCATAAAAATTGATCAGAGTTGTTATCTTTCTATTGTAGTCTATTATGGCTTCCTGTTGCCTCTCACATAATACAATGGTAACTTGGTTTACGAGTACCTTTGTTTGGACGTGTTTCACAAAATAAGCAAAAATTTTAATAAAATTTTGCTTCACTTTGTGAGAAGTGCCCTGCAAAACGAGCACCACAGTCACGGCCTGGCTCTCCTCCTCCTCCTCCTCCTCTTCCTGAGTGGAGGTGGCCTCCCAGGCTTGGTGCAGGCTTGGCGATGCCTGGAATGGGCAGCCAGTGGGCCCGCGCCAGGCTTGGTGCTGACCAGGAGTGACCTCCAGAGTTTGTCCCAGACCCAGTGCTTCCTGTCCGCAGCCTCCAGGGCTTGCCCTGGGCCTGGCGCTATGCGTCTATGGTGCACCTGGGCAGCAGTGGGCCTAAGGTGAGCTCTGGAGGCCGCTGTGACGCCCAGCCAAAACAAATGTCTCTATAGGAAATAACAGAAACTGGAGCCCCAGAACTAATCAGGTAACTTTCCATTACTTCCTGTGGGGAAATCTGCTTTAATTTACAAGTATTTTGGTTTACGAGCATGCTTCTGGACTGGATTATGCTCGTAAACCAAGGTACCATTGTACTGCTCATGTCTTGGAAACCTAAATAGCAGAGGCGTTATGTGAAAAGAGCGAACCTCTGATTCCATGATTGAATTCATATTTCTTAATTAAAGCAAAACCAGCTTATGGTATCTTAATGACTACTATGTTGTATCTGGCATAAGCTTTCATGAACTGTTGCTCAGTTCTTCAGAGGCTTTTGAAAAAAAATGGGCTAGAGTTCATGAAGACTTACGCTAAATGAAACGTGTTAGCTTTAAATCAGATTATTAGTACACTCATTGAATCAAGTCAGCACATATATAAATGCTGTGATTCTCTGGGTGTCATTTAGCTGGGCTTCCCAGTAGAATTGAGGCTTTAGCCTTTAAAATTCTACAAGACTTGTGTTAGAATTGCTGCACATGGCTACCTCTCTAGAAAGGTATTAATTTGTTTAAGTTAGCTCTGAGTGGACTATATTTGTCTGTATGTAATTAAGCCATAAAGATTTTTTTCAATGAATTTAAGGGGGCAGCATAAATGCAAGGGTATCTTAAGTAGCAACTTGTACTATTCTCTCTAAAAATGCACCAGGTTGCTCGAGAGACATAGCAAATGCTACATAACAGTTTATTAGATGTTTGGTCTTACATTTCTGAAAGAGTGTATTGAGGAATCTTTGAAGCGCACAGCTTAGCGACATTTTGTGTGTTAATATTTGGCAAGTGTTATGGAAGAAGTTTTGACAAGCATACTATATTCCTTTATAGTACTATCTGCAATAGTCAAGCATGCAGATCTGCCCTTTCCAAGAGATCTTTCAAAATGTCAAGGAATAAGATTCATTAATGGCAATCAGCCTTCTTAAACACTGATTTTTCTTAGTTTTCAATGCATCTTAGTTGGTACAACTACTTTTATTAACAACTGTCATTAAGTGGCAAGTGAAATGTCTTGCTAAGGATGCTAGCCTAGAGGTAAATCTCAAATAGTATCCTGATTCTTCGCTTTTGTTTCATAGCATACGAGCAAAATGACTACCAAAATGGGCAGGATGCTTGCAAGAAGGAACATAGCTGTATATCTCCATCTGGTCTCATCATTCATCTGCAGACAAATCACCAGTAGTACTAGTTCCTAAGCAACATTCTACTGTACAACAAAATCAGTTGACTAGTGGAATAAGGGCTATGTAAGCAAAAACAGCCTCTGCTTCCAGCTCCACTAGGCTATGTGCTGCCTTGATTATAGTTGTTTCACTATTGGGAAGGCTGGGGAAGCCATGACATTCTTTCTTTGCTGGCTGTGTTGTGCTTCCCAGGAGTGGTAAGATGGGGTATAATGGATAGAGTGCTGGACTAGAATCTAGATCTGTGACTGAATCCTCACTTAGTTATGGAGACTCATGATGTAGAGTGGTGGTTGGCACTGGTAAACCATTCCTTAAATATGTCACTTACCTATTAAGGTAACTACAAGTCATATGCAACTTGATGGCATGTAGAACATTCACATATTTGTCTAGATCAGGCATGTCCAAACTTCGGCCCTCCTGATGTTTTGGACCACAACTCCCAGAATTCTAAGCTTAGACTGCCAATGACAAAGTACTCTGGAAGTTGTGGTCCAAAACATCTGGAGGGCTGACGTTTGGACATGCCTGGTCTAGATGGAACAGTGATTCCAGGAATCAACTATCAAAGGGATTTCTCGTTCTCACTTGTTCATAGTCATTGAGAAGAGTGAAGGGAAATTGCAAGAATTTACTCTACTGTTGCCTTGCCCTTTAGAGACATATATCGCGAGAGCGGGCTCCCTTGGCTCTGGGTGTGAGGTATGTTGGAATGTGGGACTTGGTTGCTGACATAAGAAATCACGGCTGAAATTAACAGGGATCTGGTCAATAAGTTTCCATATTTTTCCCTTAGGAATGACTGTTATGTACACAAACAGAAAGGCAGCCATGCATAGTTAATGTAAAGCAACATTGCGATTTTGAACATTGTTCTCCTGTGCACGACCATCCAAAGTTCAGCACGAGCAGGAGAGAAAACAGCTACACTGTTTTGTCCATTTGCTTTCTTGTGTGCATTTGTGTGACTACCTATGAAACAAAAAGTGTTACATCTGACCAGGAAGTGCTTATTAGCAACAACTGGTTCCTTATAATGCTATAGCAAGGCTAATACTGTAGTAGGTACTAGACATATCTGTTGTGTGCATAAGTGCAGCACTGCTCTAGTATCTACAACTGCAATAGGAGTCTTGGCAATATGCATTTGTAAATAAGCAGTGGTCTTTTGTTCACAAGCTAATGATTTCTTTCCTGGGTGGTATTGGAAAATATTTGGCTTGAGTTGAAAAATCCTGAAGGTGAAGTTAAATTGCCTCAGTTTTTTGCTCTGAATTTTTGAAGCAAGAAAAATATTAAAAATTTTAATGAGAATACACAGCAGCTGAGTGTTAAATCCTTTTGTCTGTCCATCTTTGTTACATTTGTAAACCATGAGGCTTGAGCATAAAAGTAGAATTCTTAATGGCTGCTATTAGCTATAGTAGAACTTGTGCCACTAGGGAGGACTGCAATGCCACACATACATCAGCAAAAGTTAAGGCAGAAGAGACTTGTCAGTTGAAAACCCCTTAATGTTTTGCATAGGGAAAGGTGATACTAGGAGCCTTGTGGCACAGTAGTTAAATGCCTGCACTGCAGATTAAAAAAAAAAAAAACACAAACTGGGGTTCAATCCCGGCTCATAGCTGACTCAGCCTTCCATCCTTCTGAGGACGGTAAAATGAGCACCCAGATTGCTGGGGTTGCAATGTGTAGCATGCATAATTAAAAATTGTAAACCGCCCATAGAGTGCTTGAAGTGCTATTGGGCAGTGTATAAGCAAAACACTTTACCATATCTGAACAAATAAAAATGTGGATGGCTGCAACTTGGCCTTGTTTATTTAACAGACACCAGGGAACATTCAAGAACACCAGTAGTTCAGTTAAATGGGATTGTTTTAGTTTTTAGTTCTTGGGTTGAAATCTTTTTGTTTAGCATAGTAAGTTTTAGAGCAAGCCCATTAAGTCTGTGGGCTTTTGGTGAGTTCCATTTAGCATAATAAATCACAACAGGAGTAGATCCATCCGAATCCATGCTACTTACAAAAATATTGACTGTAGAGGATCATTTTTAATTAAAATTACTTATATTTTTGATGTACATGAATATATAGAAACACTGTTTCACAAATAGTTGTCTTTGGACAACTGGAAACCTAGTATCTCAGCATCTGAAACCTTGTTATGTTGCATCCATAGCCTCTGACTAATCTGTTTGCTTTGCAACTGTTTACACATTTTGTATGCAAGTGCTTGTAACACTTGCGCTTTCCAGATGGTTCATCCTCCATTCACTCTCTGAGCCTGCCTCTGCTAAGCTATCTATGTGGTTTGAAGTTTGCAGGCCACATTGTAATCTATTTCTTTTTGTATAATAAGCAACAAGACACTTGTCCTGAAATGTATATTCCCTTGCATATAGATATGCAAGGTACGTAAACATTATTGTGTCTTGTAGATCTTGGAACCTTGGCAGATTTCATAGGGCACATAAAACTGGTCTCATTTAGAACTCAAATATACTGGACTTTCTTCAAATTCAGAAGCGAAAGAAGCTTTAAAATATAAAACTATATATTGTGTATATATTCTATTGGACACTCTCGAAGGAAGTGAAAGAAGATTATCCCCTTATAGTGTAGCATATGCTCAGAAGTAAGTACAGTATTACTGAGTACATGGAGTTTTGTTTTACTAGATCAGGGGTTCTCAAATTTTTTAAACGGGGGGCCAGTTCACTGTCCCTCAGACATTGTTGGGGGGGGGCAGACTATAGTTTTAAAAAACTATGAATGGGGTGGAAAGGGGGGGATAGTTGGGGCCACGCTGCCTCTAGGGTTGCCCTAAGTCCCGAATTATTGGGGGGGGGGACGGAGAGGGAGACCCAGACCGCCGAGGCCACCTTTTTCCATCCCTTGCTCACCAGCAGTGAGCGACCCAGGCAGCACAGCGGTGGCTACAGAGGCCATGCGGCCCAGGGGCAACTGCCTGAGACGTCAGAGATGGTCGCAGAGGGCTGTGCTGGCCCAGGAGCACCTGCCTGTGAGACGGGTGGCCGAGGAGTTGGGGGCCGCGCGGCTTGAGAGTGCCCGCCCACAATATTGGGGTGGAGAAGGTGGAGGCTGCATTTCTTGGGAGTGCTCACCCACAAGGTCGGCGTTGGAGGAGGCAAGGTGCAGCGCCATGGTGGCGTTCGGATGGGTGGGGGTAGGGGTGGGGGGTCCTTCTGCCACCTGGGCAGAGGAAGAGGAGGAAGAGGCTCCGAGAAGCTTCCATCCAGCCAAGCTGCCCTGCCCGCTGTGCTCCCTTGCCTGTTTGCCTTGCTTGGCTGGCTGGCGATGGGGTGCCCCTGTTGCTGGAGGCAACTTCAGGGCTTGGTCAGAGCAACGGCGCTTCAGGTGTGTGTGGGGGAGAAGGAGGACTAAGGAGAGTGGCCCAAGCAATACCAGCAGCTTCTTGGGAGAACTACTTATCCCAGCGTCCTTGATACCCAATGTTACCCTCCCCTCTTATCCAAGCCACACACAAAGGAAGGGGAGGGTAACATTGGGTGTCCAGGACTCCAGGAGAAGAAGTTCACCCTAGGAGCCACACCTATTGCTTGGGCCACTCTCTTCATCCCTATTCCCTCCGCCGCTGCACTCAAGCCCCAACACCACCTCCAGAGCCAGCAAACAGTCAAACAGGCAAGGGAACGCAGCGAGCATGGCTATTGGTCTGGCTGGCTGGAGGCTCCTCAAAGCCTCTTCCTCTGCCACGCTGGCTTAGCTGGTTGCACAAAGCAACTGGAAAGGAGAGGAGGTGGCCCAGCTCCTCCACCTGCTCACCCATTGGCTCCTTCCCAGGCAGGCTGGCCACAGCTCTGTGAGCGGCTGGCCTTGCCTTGCCTTGCCTTGGGTGTTAGCAGCGGGCCCACGCCTGGGCTCCACCACTGGTTTAGGACCCTGGCAGGCTGTAGTTTGAGTACCACTGTACTAGATGTTCTTCAGCCTCAGGCTGGGAATAATACTGCTAAATATTGATTAGCTTGCAAATAAATGAGCTTGGATGGGGCTACAAAGAGGTTAATAGAAGTAGGCATCTTAAATGCAAAAACATGTATTTTAAGTGTGCTTTGCCTTTTTAAAGTTGGCCCTTACTAAAGTTGTTTTGTCCTTACTAAAGTTGTAAATTAAACCATGTTTACCTACTAGTGACCAGTCATGGGACAACTTTGCAAAATGTAGAGATAAGAAAAGCTGCACAGATAGAGGTACTGATTACTTAAGGGGAGAACTACATCTAAATGTGATCTGAATATTATAGTCTAGTTCGGTGTTGGGGGACCTATGGCACGGGTGCCAAAGGTGGCACTCGGAGCCCTTTCTGTGGGGACCCAACATTGCCCCTTCACAGCCACCTGTATTCAGGTTCAATTGCTGTATTGCCTCTTTGCAAATAATTAGTGGGTTTTGAATTGCAGTTTGGGCACTCACTCTCTAAAATGTTCATCATTGTATGGTCTAGTTTGACCTTGAAAACAATTCCATTTCTAGGTTAGAGCAACCTACAGTACTACAAACAAAAGGAAAAGCATGCACATGTCTGCAACTTTAAAGACTCAGCAAAAAGAAATCTGTGAATAGATACATATATGAATCCATTGTTGACCTTTGGCTGACATTTATATTTATAGAATTTGTCCAGATGATTCTGCTTTGATATCAGGGTCCTTGGTTAAAAGAAAATGTACTGTGGCAATGGGAGTCCCTTTAAACTCTAATTCAGTAAACATTTTTAAAGGAATAAATTCGGAAGGCTTGGATGCTAATTTAAATCTGGGTTGAGATGCCCTACTTGCCCAGTGTTAGTCGCTTTTTATCTGACACAATAATAGTTAATCCCCATGGACCAGACTGGCAAATATCAGGAACTGCTGATGTTTGTACAAGTTGTTAAAATGAATCATATACATGTGATATTTGTATGTCTCACCAACATAAAGTGGGAAGAACTGTCTTCAGTGTCAAACTTTATCTTGTGATATGCTTGCATGGGAATCATTATAACATTGCTTAGCAAGACTGGACACTCTACTACCTTGATGCTTCATGAGTAGCTTCATTATCTGTTTCCTTATAATGAGACTACACTTGAGGTCTATAGTCTGCTTTCTTCTGAATACCCAGATTAACAGTATACAAGAGACACTAGACTAGACCATCACTGACAGGCTCCAGAAGCAGGTGGTACACCCAACACTGCCACCCACAACATAATCCTTTTTATGTCATTTCACTTCCAGCTACTACTTGCTTAACAGATCAACAGTGCTGGCTGCTACTGTAGCCATCCAAATTAATGGATAGCTTCTCAGCAGAAGCAAGACAACAGCTTTTCAGCTATTAAACATTAGTTACCTCTTATTATCTGTTATCTGGTTAGAGGTGATGCAGAATCCTAGTGTTCACAATAGCCAAGACAGCCAAAGTTGTATCATATATCATTCAAACATGTATCCTTTCATAATTAAATTTAAACACGTTTCATCTAAGTATTTCCAGCTATTTTAAATAATACATATTGTTACTGAACATAATGGTGGTTTTTCAAAATACACATTTATCAATATTCACTGAGTTTAAAAGAGTTGAGTCTAAGTATGTTTAGAACAATGGCCACACAACTGCATCTTTGCTTGTTTATTCAGCATAGCAGTCCACTGAGCTGAATAAGGTTTATTCCAAAATATGTAAGCACAGAGAAATATGTCAATTAAATCCAGTACAATGACATTTTAATCTAAGCCGTTTTGTGTAGAAAAATCCCATTGAACTAACATCAAACTAGGGAAGAATGATGTGATATTAGCTAATTATTTCTTTTTTTCTTTTTCTTTTTTAAATAAATGCAAGCAGTTTGAAGATGAAATGTGTGGTGAGGAGAATTTGTAGTGGTTCCCCTCCTACGACATATTTGGGAATGTTTTGAATAAAAATGAGCCAGATAAAACTGGAGCAATTATTGAAGAAAACTCCTGTTAGAAATGTGATTTGCTTTAGTCATGGGATAATTGAAGGGGAGGGGGATAAATGATTAATTAATTTCCAATTTCTCACATCTGTAAAAATCACCCGTGGGTGCAATTCTTATGCAATGTGTACTAAGCTCTGCGAGATTTACTTTCTATACCAATAGGGCACTAGACGTCAGCCATGCAGTCTAGCTTTGTTGCATAATTCCTCAAAAACTAGTAACCATGTGCCATCAAGTCAATTCTGACTTATGACGACCCTTTCCAGGGTTTTCCAGGTAGAGAAGGATACATAGAAGTGGTTTACTAATCCCTTCTTCTGAGGGCACTTTAGGGTTGTGCAGCTTGTCCAAGACCAAACAAGCTGGTGCTTCCAGGAAGCACAGAGAGGATTCAAACTCGCAACCTCTGGCTCCACAACCAGATACCCCAAACTACTGAGCTATTCACTAGCTTCCAAAACTAAACTGTTCGGTTTTCCCTATTTAGTAGGAGCACTCCTCTGGGCACACACAGCTGGCAATTAGCCATGAAGGGGGGTGTTCTTAAAAGCATCCTTGAGAAGCTCAGATTGTCGCTTGTGCAGCACTGCAAAAATCTGATGTTCATATGGGGATTAAGGTGAGAAAAATCTGGCCAGATGAGACAGTGGTCCACCTAATTCAGCATCTGGCTTCACACCAGCACTCGCCAGTTCCTATTAGGGAGCCTGAGGTATGGTTTCCGTCTCCTGAGGAATTTACCGCAGGGCTGTAAAACAACTATCGACAATATGAGACCCTGGGCAAATCCTCCTCCCCATCATCATTACAATCCCCTCCTCCTCTTCCCCCTCCCGTATCCACTGTCTGTATAGGAACTTACAACTGGGCTAACATGCAAATACAGATACCACAGCCAATGAATATTTGGTATGAAATGTATATCCCATCACATATTATATTGCACACCTCATTCTGCTGCTATATGTCTGAAGAAGTGGGCGTGTAGTCCACAAAACGTTACATTAAAATATGAAAGTTAGTCTTTAAGGTGCCACATGTTTTGTGGTTTTTTCCCCCCTTTGATTTTGTCTGGGATTCTTGAAAAGACTAGCACGGCTACCCTCTCCAAAACTGCTACCATTAACAGATCAAAGACAGCTTTGCAATTAGTCATGCTTATGTATGGCGGGTGCCCTAAATGTATTACGTCACTACTGGCGTCTGTGCTACACTTGCCCAGGCTCCAGAAGTCAACCCCCACCCCCAAGTGTCTTTTCTAGGCTTTGCATCATTTCCCCAAAAGATGCTGCCACGTTTCCCTTTGGATGCAGAACAACACCTAGAAAAGGTCCTCAACAGTCATGGAAACGGGGGCAAACACCTTAATATTTGCTAAGCCTCCTGGAACTTCGGTTTTGATGGGGACGGTGCAAGCAAGCAGGAAAGGACCGCAGGGGGCCGGTGATCGTACAGTACCTGTGAGGAAGGCGGCAGTAGCGCCAGCCGTGACAAAAAACTTCCAAAAACAAGACGCGTAAGCGGAGAGACAACCTTCCCCGCTTTTCCCTCGCCCGCCCGCCCGCTACCTGCCACCTACCGCGACCGCCCTCCCCGCGCGCATGCGCTCTCTCCTCGGGGCGGCCGGCGCGCCCCCACGTGACCCGGACAAGGACGGCGCACGGTGTAGAGGGAGGGAGGGAGGGAGGGAGGGGGACGGCGCAGCCACAGAGGCGGAGGCGGCGGTGAGGAGGGACGGCCGCCGCCGCCGCCGCCGCGCTGCGTCTGTTCCCGGCCCCGGCCGGCGGCGCGGAGAAGAGTGGGGAGTGGGGTGGGGTGGGGTGGGGAGGCGGATCCATCATGGCGTCTATGCAGGTGAGACGGCGGGGCTGGGGTGGCCTGACAGGTCCTTCCGAGGCTGCGCGACCCTCTTCCCCCCGCCCCACACACACCGCACTAACCCCCCTCAGGTGGTTCCCTCAGGAGAGGGCGGGCGGGCGTGAGGGAGGGGTGACGGGGTGGCGGGGGGGGGACGGGGTGGCGGTTGGAGCGTCCGCTCACGCGCTGTGTTGAGGATGCGAGGCGGAGGCGGAGGGGGGGCGCTGTGGGTCGAGTGACCCCCTCAGGAAGAGGAGGCGGAGGGGGGCGTCGGGCTGAGGGGGGAGGGAGGGAGACTCTCCCCCTCCCCCCCCCTCGCAGGACCAGGCCGGTCGCTCTCCCTCCCTCCCTTGGGTTGCTCCTCCTCGGCTGCCCTGAGAGGGTCTCCCTGGTTGGGCGTCCGGGAGAGAGAAGGCGGAGGCGGAGTGGGGGGTGGTGAGCAGGAGAGGAAGGGCCGTTGGCCAGGTGGCGCCTGGGCCGCGCAGAGCAGGTGCAGGTGCTCCCCCCCTCCCCCCCTCCCCATCCCCCGGCTGTTTCCTGGGAGCGGCTCTTGGCCCGGCCTAGGCTGGCTGAGTGGCGGTGGGTGTGGGAAGAAGAAGGCGCCCGGATGGGCTGGCTGGCTTGCTGTGACAGGTCTCTCTCTTCCCGGTGGCTTTTCTCTGTGGGAGCCCTTAATCATCCGGGTTTTTTTTGGGGGGGTGGCTTTTTGGTGGAAGTTTCTTTCCTAATCGTGTAGGGAAAGTGGCAGTGGTGGGGGGGGGCAGTGATACGAGTGTGTCCGTGAAAAAGCCACTAGATTTAGGAACGAAAGGGGAGGCCACTCGAAGGCAGGAAGTGTACAAACTCCTTCCCTCCCCCTGCCCTTTTCTTCCTGTTGTTTCACACGTTGGGCCCTGCACCTTTTCTTTTCTGTCCTGTTGCAGTACTCTTTCTTTCTCTTGAACTGTATTTTTTACCGTCAGGAGTAGTCCTGTAGTCTAGATCAGATGTGGGCAGATTTCAGATTTATGGTATCTATTTGCACGTATTTGTGTCATCAGGACCTCTGGGTGAAGCTGTAGGGAAGTTCAGAATTGTAGCAGATGGGGTAGATGCCAGATGAGAGCTCCAGTGGTTGAGCAATTTGTGTACTTGTTTCATATTCTTTGTACCACAAGCTGCGATGACTTGTATCTGCACGTGAGGCACTGCAAGATGAGACATTTTCTAGCAGTTTCCTATAACTCTACCCTGTCAGTCTTGGTTCTTTGGAAACGGTAACTGGTACCATTATTTTTCCTACTGATAGCCAAACTTGCAGAAGTTAACTAAGGACCTGCAAATTATGCAGTACACAACAAGCACTCTGATGTATATTATGACTCACTTTTTCAATTTGAGAACGATTTTTGAACTTGTGAAGATTCCCCTTGTTAACCTTTGCCAAGGTGAGATTTTTTTTGTCGGAGTTTCTTTCCTAATCATTGTAGGAAAAGCGTTGGGGGCAGAGATATGTGTGTATGTGTGTGTCAGTGAAATAGCCACAAGATTTAGGATCAAAAGGGATCCAGCTTGCCGTTTTTGATAATGCTTTGTCTCAAGGGATTATTGATTACTCCATTTTTGGGTAATGTATATACAGTACAGCACATCAGGATGATTTTTGGTGAGCCCCTGATGTTGAGGAAGTTTATGGTATGAATAAATGTAATTAATATTGAAATGTGGCTTAAATTCAAAAATAAAAAAGAAACTAGAAAAAAAACCAGACCTGTAATATGCTACAGCTGATTAAGATTTCTATAAATTGTCTCTGCTCATGTAAACCCATCATACAAAGGTTTCTAACAATAATAAATATGCAGTTTTTCTATTATGAGTATGATTGAATAAAACATTAAGAACTAATTATATATAACCATTCTATATAGATTGATTAATAGAAGAAACCTGTCTATCTTTGCTTTCTGTCGCCAACCTGATTTTACTTAATGCAGGAAGTTGTATGGGAAAAGTGCACTGAAGCAATGGGAAGGTTTGGCCTTTAAAATACATAAACCATAAAAGTTGGCTAATTTAGCATGGAAAGCACATAGAGGCAAACGTGAGTTCTTCTAGACCATTCAACTTTAATTTAGTTTTTGTGGTGCAGAATAAAGCTGAAATCCTGTACAATATACAGGTACATTGGAGTAAATATAACTGAATTCACCAAGTTTGTTTTAGGTGAAAATGAAGAGGACAGGCAAACATCTAGGCCTCCAGATTATTCCCCTTCCCTCCAGCATCTCCCATGACTTTAACCTGTGTAGTCAGTAAAGAATTATTGGAGCAGTATCCCAAAACATCTACAATTCTTCAGTTGTCCATTCCTGATGTATAGGATTGTGTTGTCAGTCAATATGTGCAGTTCTAAATTCTGTGGCTGTAACAGGACTATTGAAATAATCTAATCAGTGTAGAGTTGTGTTACAGCTCTAGCTTCTCTCTTTGTTCTTAAGATTTTTGGCTTTGATAAAACAGCTTGGGACTTTTTGTTTGTTTGTTCTAGATGCTGTGCTGTCAAGCATACTTGTTAAACATTCAGCTAATTTAATAGGGATTCCTTAGTCTCTTAGGAGTGTTCGCCTTTAGCAAAGGGGAGGAGGGGGAAGGCTGGATCCTTTTGAATTTGGTGCCGCACAAGCAGCCTCACTTGTGCTGCAGCAAATTCAAAAGGATCCAGTGGGTGGAAGGGGCGGGGTGTGTGAGCATGTAGTGCCTCCCTTTCACTCTCCCGAGCAGCGCTAGTATGCACTGAGGGTATTGCGGTGGCGAGCGTGCGGATATCAAAGGGCTAGAACCGAGCTGTTATGGCTCTAGCCCTTTGAAACCTACCTCCGCCAGCTTCCGATAGGAATGCATTGAAATCTGTTCCCTCCAGAACGGATTAATTGATTTTCAGTGCATTCCTATGGGAAAACAGTGCTCTGCTTACACATTTTTCTACTTATGAGCACGCACTCGGAATGGATTAAATTCCTAAGTAGAGGTACCACTGTATTTGTATATTCCTATTTGAAGTTTGTTGGATGGTCTAAGCAAATAATTATTCCATTTATAAGCTGTTTGAAAATAACACCTGGTGTATGGTAGTATCTTAAACAAATCTGAAGGAAAGCAGTTTAAAACACAATGAGAGCAGAAGTGCCCTCCCTCCCTATCTCTTTATATCAGCCATCCATTAGAAGTGACCAAGGCAGTTTTTGTTTTCAAGGCTAAAATCACACTGCAAGTGATATAGCCAAGTTTAGTTAAGAAAATTGTGGAGCTAAAATAAAACTTGGAGAGCACCACAGCATTCTTCATTTTGAAGAATCCAAATCAGAATGCTTACATGTGATTTTATCTAAAAATTGTGTGAAATGGGCATTTTTCCTCTAGAATGATGATCCCGTGGCTTACCATCCTGAAATTTATTTAATATTTATTTATTATTTCTATTTGTATACCACCTGATTTTCCCACAGGAACTCTAGGCGGTGAACAGACAGTGAAAATAATACAAACAATTAATAGTAACAAATAAAAATAATAAGACTGGCAAAAGAAGATGGCAGCAACAATCAGTATACTAACATATTTTATTTATTATTTATTTTATTTTGAATATTTTTACCCTGCCTTTCTCCTTGGAAAAGGACCCAAGGTGGCTTACAATAATGAGGGACAATATACTGCCCAGAACATTTAAGACATATTCAAGTTAAGAACAAGGAGTTTGAAGAGGCATCTTAGAACTTTAAAAGGTAACATTAGAGCTACAAAGAGAATGCAAGAAGAAAAGAAATATCCATTATGAGGGGTGAAAAGCAACATTTCTTATGAAATCAGTCAATACAATCATGTATGGTAATCCATACAAAGTCACATAGTGGGTAATCTCATTCAGGGAAAGCTTGATTGAAGAGGAAGGTCTTTGCCCGCAGAGATGGGGCAGTCTTGGCCTCCAGCAGGAGGGAGTTTCAAAGTCTGGGAGCAACAACAGAGAGGGTGCTTTCATGTGTTCTGAGAGGTACCTGTGATAGTGGCGGGATGGAGAGAAAAGCCTCTCCTGATGACCTTAGCACCTGAGCCGGTTCATACTGCAATATTTGATCCTTGAGGTAGCTTTGTAAGTTAAGTTCAGTACCTTGAATTGTACCCGATAGCTGGTTGGCAGCCAGTGGAGCTGCTTTAGTAGGGGTGTAATGTGATCTGTGTACCTCGCCCCAGTCAGCAGTCTGGCCGCTGCATTCTAGACTCATTGAAGTTTTCTGAGACTTTCCATCGGTAGCCCCACATAGAGCGCATTACAGTAGTCCAACCAGGAGGTCACTAGGGCATGTGTCACAGTGGCCAGAGCAGGTTTCTCAAGAAATGGGCATAACTAGTTTTAATTTTGCAAATGCACTCCTGTCCAGAGCTGTGACCTGGGCATCTAGGCTCAAAGATGAGTCCAGGAGCACCCCCAAGCTACACACCTCTTTTTTCAACTTGGGGGGGGGTAATCCCATCAAGTACAGGTTGCATCCTTATCCCTTGATCTCCTTTTTGATTGACCAGAAGCACCTCTGTCTTTTCTGGGTTTTGTTTCAGTCTGTTCTTCCTCATCCAGTTCAATACTGAAGCTAAGCACTGATCTAAAGTCAAAATACCTTCCTTGGAATCCAGAGGCGACGAGAGGTAGAGTTGAGTGTCATTGGCATACTGGTAACACTCCACCCCCAAACTCCGAATAGTCCCCCCCCCGTAGTTTCATAAAAATGTTAAATAACATTGGAGAGAGAACAGAACCCCATAGGTCAGTAGCTGTGGTGTTGAACATGAGTCCCCTAACACCACTTTCTGCATTCTGTCCTGCAGAAAGGACTAGACCCGCTGTAGTACTGTCATATGTACAAAACAAGAGCTGTACTTAGTGGTGGTGCTTGGAGAAATAAAATGTATTTGCTGTTCTCACAGCAACAGCAGGTACTCATTCAGCTGAATCACAGACTAGTGAAGTTGGAAGGGGTCTACAAGGCCATCAAGTCCAATCTCCTGCTTGATACAGCAGTACAAATCCAAGTATATCTGCCAGGTGGTGGTCCAAATTTGTCTTGAATACCTGTAGTGTTGGAGCACTGGAGCACTGCTTACACTGTTGTATTGCTTTATCAGTTAGGAAATTTTTCTTGGTATTCAGCCAAAAACTAGAGTTCATATGTGACTTTTATATGGATAACCATCATGATTACATTGATGGATTTCAAAAGAACACCAGTGTTTTCCATGTTACTTTCTACCTCTCATAGTGGATTTTTTTCTTTTTGTGTGCTCTTTGTAGCTTTAATGTTACCTTTTAATGTTCTAAGATGCCTCTTCTAACATCCTGTTCTTAACTTGAATCTATCTTAAATGTTCTAGGCTGTATATTGGCCCTTATTACTGTAAGCCGCCTTGGGTCTTTTTCCAAGGAGAAAGATGGGGTAAAATATTCAAAATAAATAAATAATAAAATAAATTGTTGCGTGTTCTATGCTCACTGATGATCAAGAACAGATCCTGCCCCTCCTTTGTATGACAGCTTTTCAGATATTTTAAAAGTGCTGCCATATTACCCCTTAGTCGTCTTTCCTCCAGGCTAAACATGGTTATTGCAGTCTTTCCTCATAGAGTTTGGTTTCCATCTCCTTGATCGTCCTTGTTACCCTCTTCTGAATTTGTCAGCATTTTTCTTGCAGTGTGGTGTCCCAGAAGTGGATACAATACTCAAGGTGAGGCCTTGCTGAATAGAGGGATATGAGCACTTCATAGGATTTGGAAATTATAGTTCTGTTAATGTGGCCTAAAATAGCATTTGCCTTTTTTGTGGCCACATCACACTCTCCGGTCATATTCATCTTATAATCTATGACAATTCCAGGATCCTTCTCACTTGTAATAGCCCCATCTTGTAACTGTGCCATTTGTTTTCTTTTTCCTAGATGCAGTACATTGCACTTACTCCTGTTAAATTTCATTCTGTTGATTTCAACCCAGAGCTCTGGCCGATCAGGATCATTTTGAATATTATTTCTGTCTTCCAGGAAATTAACAATACCACCCAATTGTGTATCATCCATGAATTTAACAGGCATTCTTATGCTCTCTTAACCAAATCACTAATAAAAATGTCAAAGAGCACTGGACTCAGGAGTGAGCTTTGGGGTACCCCAGTTGTTATCTCCTCCCACTTAGAGAAGGAGTCATTAATCATCACTGAGTACGATTCTGTAGCCAATTCTGTATTCACTTTACACTTGATCAATCCAGCCAACACCTAGTGAAGGACTCAAGACATCTAATATTTTATTTCATTATTCCACTTCCTTCACCATCAGTGACTTTTAACTTTTGAGAGAAAAATGGGGGCAGGAAATGCTTAAAGAGTATTGTGTCAGTGGCCCATTCAAGACACTAGCTAGTGCTAAAAGACAACCACCAGGTATGTCAGTAGGAGAATCTCTAGGAGGCATCAAGAATCCACTTGCATCTGCTGAATAAAGGATGTTCACACAAACCTGACCCATCTGGTACATATGGCTATGTTTCACTCTTTGTCTCATACTCACTTTATCAATAAGCAAATGGACCATCAACGGAGACACAACAAGACTGCACCCGCTAGGTAATTTCTTTCCTTTTTATTTGATCCAATTGGGTGTACCTAGTGGACTTTCCCAAATTTTGTCCCAAGCCCGAAATGAAATGCATTGGTCTTCTACACAAGCTCTCCCCCTTCCCTGGCCAAGAAGGGGCGGTTAGCCTTGATGAGCCACACGGAGGAGAGGGGGTGTGAAAGTGTGATCATGAGCCCTCACATGTTCTTTGAAAGACTGGGACAATAAAAACACCACCCTTTACTTCAGATGCAGCCTGAGAACATCTACGCTCCGGCCCTCAACTAAGAAACCACCTGGCATATTTTCCATCTTGCCAAGGACTTTACATCTAAGAAATAAGTCCTGGCAACTTCATCTTTTGCCAAGTTTTAACCTGTTGGTACAGCTCAGAAGAGGGATTTTGCCCTCGAAATATTAGCATCTTTTTCTTATTTTTCTAGTAGCCTATAGGTATCACCTGGTCTACTTTTGAATTTGGTTTTGTTTTGCTTCCCATCAATAATGTAGCCTTGGTATTCCCTTCCTTTTTCTTCCAGGTTATCAAACACACAGCATGAACATCAATTATTATAGTTGAGAAACAATGAAAGCTGGAGAAAGAGTTTAAATTATTTTAAGTTTTAGTTACTATATTTACTGAGCTTTATTGGCTATTTCAAGAGTCATCTGGAAAGAGTGATGCCCTTATACCTCTTGCTGGTGTCAAAAACAGTCCCATGCTTTTTTCTTAGCCAACCTTGCTCAGTTTGTACCACCAGTGGCAACCTGTAGTTCAAGTATGACAACTGGAAAATTGCAAGATGACAGAAAATGCAACAAGTTAGTGGCATTTCTAGGCATTTCAAGTTTTCCTTCCTGAAATTGTTTAGTCGGCCTGCTCCTGGAAATAATAACATAGTAACCACGGAGGGCAGTGAAAATGTTATGGAAGACCTTGATATTTTCCCCCTTTCTTGCTGCTTGTGTCTCATGCATGGCAGTTCTGTAGATTATATTTCATGCAATTTGTGATTGGTTTTCCCTTTAATTATCAATCATTTGATTTTGCAGTTACACTGGCAATGTGTGTGTTAAGTGTTTTTCCCCTTGTGCTTTCATGTATGCTTTGTTAAAATTGGAAGACTGAGGCATAAAGCATGGCAAAAAGTTCATTTGATAAATGCTTTTATGTGGTTAATAGGTTGGTGAATACATTAAGAGAGCCTTTGCTGATGTTTTTCTGTTGGGTTAAAGATTATTTTGTGGTGTTGGAAGAAAAAGTGAAATTACCTCCAAATAAGACTAGGATTACACAGGTAAATAGTATGAGATTAGACATTAAAATAAAATAGATGTGTTCATTTTTTTTAACTGATGCAAAGGTCAGTATGAATCAGCCTGGCCTGTTTTGCTTCCCAACCAAAGGCTTTTCCCCTGCCACTGAGGTCTGCTTTTTTTGAAGTGAGGGCCATTTGAACAGTGTTTTCCCAGTATGATCAGTTGTTTCATTCTCCAGAAGGATGGGTGGGTAAAATGTGTTACTGCTGATGGTATAAGATACCTTCAGTTCAGGTATAGCTGATATATTTGTGTTTGATATTATAAATTTTATGGTACCAACTTTTTCATTTTGTAAGGTGACTTGATTTCCAATTCTGGAATAAATAAGATATAACAAACAAATAATTTAGAGATAATATTAGGATTGCAATTCAAACACGCCCTGTAAGTGTTTCAACCTCCAGGAGATTTGCACCACCTTAAAAACTAACACATTTGCACATGATAATGCATGCTGGTTTACATACCCATAGCTGCACCCACTGCACTGCATCTCAAAGTCCTTTTAAATTTTCCTTCTTTCACTAGCTTTAACTATAGAGTGACAGTATATATTTGGCTGCATTGTGTCGTGGACATAAACATTTAAGGATAGATATATACTGCATTTATATTAATATTTCTTGCTACTGTTGGTGTCAGAATGTCTGACAGAAAGATTTTATAAATCAAGACAGGAGCAATGGGGAGAAGAAGGCAGTTCCATTATGCTGACTGGTAATGAACTGTAATATGTTGGGTGTTGACCAAAATATGGAAATGTGCCATTGTTTGCTGAACTATCATAAAGTTCACAATGCTGTTTCATAATTAAGGGCATATGCCTACAGTGTTCTCCCCACCACCACTACCAAACTGCAACTCTCAGGCAGTAACTGTGATGAGTAACACTGCCTCCCCAACACACTTACCAGGAAGTAACTGCCACTGAATTTAATGGGGCCTATGACATGAACAAGATTGTACTGAACCTTTCCATCCATTATTTTGAATGTCATTTTTATTTTCATGTCACTATGTACAACTTCAGACCATGCTGGGCTAGTGGATCATATTACATTGCCTCCCCCCCCTCCCCTCACTCTCCTGGTATGAGAAGAATCAAGGTCAAGCAGTGTCTATTTTAAAGTGATTTACTGGCTTACATTTCCTGTGCTTCTAAGTGAAGTTGATGCACTAATATTTATGAAAAATTGTTACAAAACAGATACTCTAGCTTATGGTTCTTTGTCCAAATATTTCTCTCGCATTAGTTGTGGGAGCTGTGGACGGATTTATATACCGTGTTTCAACTATTTGCATTTTTCCTTATGTGCACATATTAATTTATTTATCTGTTAGATATTGAATTAAGTGAAATAAATCATTCTTGCATCTCCCCTCCTCCAGCTATGTGTTTAGAGAATGAGAGCGATCATTTCACCCAGTTGCCTTCTACTATTATCAAGTCCCAATTTTCAGCTATTTATATTTGGATTGTCAGTTGTAAATACCCGTTTTCACCATTTAGGCCTCATTCATATGATATCTGCAATTTATGAAATTGTTGCCTTTAAATTACTTCTTAGTGACTTTCTATATATCATTAGCACAATTGTGGCCCCAAAATGGTATGGAAAATAAACCTGTCAATTAATCTTTAATCTTTCTATACAGGGACATTGTTGGTTAAATGTAAATAATATTAGGGGATAATAAAGTGATTATAACAGATGTATTTAAGATGCTCACTGAACATGACTTTCTATGATCTCTGAACTTTTGGTAGAAGTTACTACGTTTTAAAATAACCCTCTGTGGTGCTCCTTCTAGCAAATTTACCTTCCATTTATTGCATGTTGTTGGGATTGAAATTTAAGTGTACAAAAGGGCTTGGCCATCATTACTAGCTCCCTTCTCATACGTCTCTGTTTGTAATGTGACACCTCATATGGCACAGGTGACTGCTCTTTGGGAAGCATAAACCCTGGGTCCCAATTAGCTTCTGGTTCTCTGGATTATATCTTTAAATGCACCATCTACTTCCATGTTTTGGCCCATCTCTTTGAATCTTACTGCTACAATTTAGCATCTATGTTTCTTAATACAGTACTAAGCAAAAGAAACTTCTTTTTCTTCTTGGTATGCCAGCAGTTGTTTCTAGAAACTTTAATGTCATGCAAGATGCAAAATTAAACACCAGTGACTTAGAAAAAATGCAGCTTGCTTTTGGGGTCTTTTAAAATAAATTAATATACAGTGGAACCTTGACTTACATGCTGCTTGACGCATCATATTTGACTTGCAGCAAGAAGGGGCCTGTTTGACTTGAGTCGCAGGCTTTGACTTACAGCGCGGAGCCCTGGTGGAAAGCACTGGAATCTGGCGGCAGCCCATGACCCAGCATCGCGGCTGCCGCCTCCAAACTGCTCCTGCCTTCTTCCTCTCCTCAGGCAGCAGTGGCTTCAGCAAGGCCAGCTCCGAGCACCTGGAGCTGGTCCTCGGCCTCACCGAAGCTGCCGCTGCCTCCGGAGGAGAAGAAGGGCTGGGAGCTCGGGGCTGGCCTTGCTGGTTAGACAGTCGGGTCAGTCTTGTAAAAAATCTGGCTGGTCCACAATGGAAGCATTTTAGTTGGGGAGCTGTACAGTTGTGGGACTCTAATGGTAAGCATAGAGTTGTTCAGAACTTGGAACGTCAGGTTAAAAATAAGTAAAACTTAAATGTTAGACATTGTTGCTATGAACATTAAAAAGTGGAGGTGTATAACTTGTGGACTATAATTCCACTGCCTCCTCCTCTCTTTGAAGAGACATTTCATTTACATCCCTAGAAGGAATCTCCTATCCCAGTCAAATTTATGTTAAATTGCTGTTTTCGGGGTCTTTTTCATCATCTGGAACGGATTAATCCACTTTCCCATTACTTTCTATGGGAAAAGTTTGTTTGACTTAAGGCATGTTTGACTTAAGTCTAGACCTCCGGAACGGATTAATGACGCAAGTCAAGGTTCCACTGTATTTATTATGCATGTTTTAAGGTGTAAGCAACATTGTTGGCAATATTTCATGTTGATTAGCGCTAATGTGTCCTAAACAGTAACAATGTTGTTGAATATATATACTTTTCTAAATATTTTTAAACATCTTTTTGTTTTTATTAGAAAAGACTACAGAAAGAACTATTAGCTTTACAAAATGATCCACCACCAGGAATGACCTTGAATGAGAAAAGTGTACAAAATTCAATTACACAGTGAGTACACTTTCCAACTTTCATTATAGTGAAACTACAAATAGTCAATCATTTTTCTAGCAGTGCATTACTAACAACTTTAAAATACACAATTCCTAGCCTGTGCAAATACATTTATTAGTTTTCATGGAATTTGTTGTTATGGGCTGCTAGGTCAGAACTGAGTTACAGCAACTCTAATAGATTTTTCAAGGTAAGTGAGGTAGTTTACCAGCTCAATTCCCCCAGTGAGTTTCTATGGCTGAGCAACGATGGGAACCCTGATCTCTTGAGACCTGGTCCATTACCCGGTCCACTATGTAGAATGCTTTGATAGCATCATATACATATATGATTAGTGGAGAATTTGCATTTTTGATAGTTGGTGTTGTTTAGTCATTCCCTAGAGTCCTAAAGGGCTCTGTAATCTTACACAAAGTTTAAAACAGTTATGAGCATTCTGATTTTTATTATCTTTGAGCTTTGGGACCATTTAGTCTTAATTTTTTTATTTCTCTTTTGAGATATTGTAAAAGTTGAACAAATATGTAAAACTATTACACTATGTTATACAGATGTTGCCTATTTTTTCTTTTGTTACAGTATTTTGAATAATTTGAAGAGTGCTGTTTACACAATGGGGATTGAGTGAGTCAATACCTCCAATAAGCTCAGAGACTACTTGTAGTAGTATGGGGCGGTATATAAGCAGAACACTTTTTGCTTTTTATTCAAATAGGCCTGTTCTAGTCACAATTTAGTGTGCTAGATCCATTCCAGTGAATGGAACTTATGCAGGAGTTGATTCATCAAATCTCCACTGATTCAGTAGGGCCTACCTATGCCAAGCAACAGAATTTCAGTCACTTTTGAGTAGTAGACCCTTGAATTGTTAGCTTACTTGCAGTGTGCAGACTGGTGGTTAGTGTGAGCTTCAGAAATATACTGTACCTTGTATAAAGGAATTAATTTGTTCCAAATGAAATTCAGTTAAGCAAAGTTTCCTTTATACAAATTTCCCATAGGAATGCATTGAAAACAGAGTAATCCCTAGTTGCGACCATTTTTATATTGTATGGATTCGCCCCATAGACGATTCTGTTAAGCAGATTTCCCCTATCTCTGGAATTTTTTATGTTGTACAGATTTCATGTTATACAAACCGTTTGTTATACAAGCGTATTAAAATGTTACCCACTTAGAAACTTCATCTAAAAGGGCAGCTTCCCTTTTTTTGTAGAAAATAAGGGAGATTTGCTTTTGTAGTTTTGTGAGTAGAATGGAAAATTTTCTCTAGAAGATTTCATGTTTTGGGGGATGGGAGCATGAAATATAATTTACTCAATTGTTAAAAACCCTCCAGTTTATGAATATAGGAAATTGTGCTTTTGTACCTATTATTTCAAAAGCTAGGAAGAGGCCCAATATTGCTACAAAATACTTTTGTGATGTAGTCTGTGGGTTAAAATAGCTTCTATAATCTGACATTGATATAGGGAGGATAAAATCTACAAATCATATGAAATCATGTGGATCTGTACACTAATGAATAAACTTTTAAATTTACTCATGAGTAAACTGGCTAAAACATGCTTTGCAGTTATTAAAAGCCACCAAAGGAAAAGAGCAATTTCACAGCTTATATGAGTAAGCTATTGTATATTATTATTATCTATTTTTAAAATAGTTTTTAAAAGAAGCTAAGAATGGGCGGTTAGGAGTTACAGACTTAGGTAGGCTCTGTGAGCTGACTGGACACACATTCTGACTGGCCAGAATATGGTGTTATGCAAATACCGTGTTTCCCCGAAAATAAGACACTGTCTTATATTTATTTTTTCTCAAGAAGACACACTAGGGCTTATTTTCAGGGGATGTATAATATGCTTGAATGTCAGCCCTGCACACAACCATAGCCACTCCGATCACTAGGTCTTATTATCAGGGTAGGGCTTATATTTAACAAATGCATAGAAATCCTGCTAGGGCTTATTTTTGGGGGAGGTCTTATTTTTTGAGGAAACAGGGTAGCTCCTTTGGAATTCTCAGAAATTATTTTTAAAAGGAGGGATCTCAGAAGTTTTGGGGTTCAATACCAGTAATTACGGGTCTGAATTAAACTCATAATTGGTCTTATTGCTGTGGAAGAAGAAAGAGCAGTTAGAATAAAGCATTCTCCTCCCCAGGTATGAAAATTTTCTTTTGTTTTACATTTCCCATATTTTATCTTGGTGCTAGAGAAAAAGGTCACCTGGCTCTGAAAGCTGGTAATGGTGGTGGCAGTAATCAGTGGTTCTGGGTTTTTTTATTCACACAATTAAATAGTGCTTTGGCCAAATGTCTCCAAATTTGACTCAGAGCAAGAGCAGCCATTTTGTTACATCTATGTCAAATTTGGTGCTGACAGCTGACCTGACTTTCAGGATTCAAGAGGTATTGTCTAGGACGGTGTTCCTTGTAAAGCACTCAGCCCATCTGAGTCTCCCAAATTTTCTTGCTCGGGCTAGGGTGGATTTAGGACTTGAAGGGAATCATCCCACAAGACTTCCCAAGGAGCCCGGGACATGGCTGATTCTCTCTGTGATTCTTCTCTCTCTCTCTCTCTCTCTCTCTCTCTCTCTCTCCCTCTCTCTTTCTCCTTTCCCTTGTGGCTGTTTCTTCCCAATAAGGGGACTTCCTATACATTTTGTCTTTTCCACTGTTATTCAGCATATTCTTTTGGTACCTTGAAGTCACTCATTTTCCGCTGTCAGGATTCTCTTGCATTGTTGTCATCTAGTCTTCCTCTTCTTTTTTCCTCTCCTCCTCTGTCTTGCACCATCAGCACATCACCTACCTTTTAAAATTGTTCTCCTTCTCCCATTTCCCCTTCTTTCCTCTCTCCTTCCCCTTATCCTTCTTTCTATTCCATCCCAATATGCAGTCCTTTTCAGTCCTTCTTTAAGAGTTCCATTTATGAGGAAGGTATTTCTGATTTGCTGACGGCCCTCCTCCAGTAGCCTCTTGCAAGTTGTTTGGCCTCTTATACTTGCGTATAAAATTATTTCAATGTTAACATTTTTCAATATTTCAATACTAGATTTGAAATTATTTCAATGTAATTCATTTTATTCATTTTGTTATTTAAAAAAATATTTTATGTTGTCCCTCAAGATAGCATGCGAAGACCTACTGTATGAGAATGTGCAGCTGAATGGAAATGTTTCACACAGTCAAACAGTTCTGAGCTTCCATCATTATGGATATACTGGGGTGGCTGATAGCTAGGCAGTTTTTATTATATGGACATGCTGGGGTCTTGCACTAAGTTTGAAATATATAATTGGATCCAGACGTAGAATCATGCTTATAGTATAATGTTCAAATCAATGGAACATAAATTAGTCATGACTAATACAATTCCAGTATGCTTGCTTTAAAGTGTGAGTTAAATCTGGACCCAACCCTTTCATTGAATGTTATCTTTTTCTATAGATACTTGGCTAAACAATTAAGATAGATTAATACCTGTTTTTTGAAGTGTATGCATTCGTGGCAAGCAGCTAGTGTGGGTCAGAAGTAATTCCAACCGAACAACATGCTACATTTTAGAAATGATTTTCTCTTTTTGGCTCAATAAAATAGAATTGTCTTTAATATGCTGGGGTTTTCCTACACATAAGTTCTGTTGAAGCAGACACATTAATCTATATAATTTCTTATATTCTGAAATTTATTTATTTTATTTATTTATTTTTATTTTTACAACTTATATGCCGCCCACTACCCAATTTACTGGCCTCATGTCCTGTGTTGTATAAATCTGTGTGTTTATTACATAGATTAAATAAAAAAGAAAGCAAAATACTTTTATTTCATTTAAAATATTCATCCTGTTGCAATATTACTTCTTGGAAAGATGTGAGAATGACATTTGTTGCAAAATGAAAGTCCAGACTTAATCAGACTTTTCAGCCCATTTTGTATACAGTAGGACCCGCGTATCCGCGGGGGATTGGTTACTGCCCCCCGGAGATAATGAAATCCGTGGATAAGAGCAGATACTCTTATCCCAGGGTGCCAGGGGTGAAAGCCCTGGGAGAGCCTGCCAGCATCCCAGGGAACGCCACTATTGCTGTGTGTCACCAATAGCACATCTGCTGACCTTGTGGGCGGGCAGGCTCTCCCAGGCCCCGGGGCTGCCTCCTCCTATATTGCTACCACCGAGCTTGCAGGAAGACAAGTGAGTGCTTGTCCTCTGCCGCCACCACCACCACAGAGCTTGTAGGCAGGCTGCCTGGCGGGTGCTCGTTCTCCACCACCATTGATCTTGTGGGCAGACTTTTGTTTGCCGCCACCGCTCCTGCTGCCGCCGAACTTGCAAACGGACAGGGGGCAGGCTCTTGTTCCCCGCTGCCGCTCCTGCTGCTGAACTTGTCTGCATGCGGGCGGGCCACTCCTCCTCCTCCCTGCCACCGCCGCTGATCTTTCAGGCAGCCAGGTGGGTGGGAGGTCTGGAGCCGCACGGTCTCCTCCTCCTTATGCCCCCAATTTTGCAGGCGCTTGCACTGCCGATCACCATTCGTGGATAACTGAATCAGCGGATAGTGAATCAGTGGATAGGGAGATCCTACTGTATAGCATCTAACGTAGACTTATAGAATCACAGAATTTGGAAGGGTCCAAAAGGCCATTGAGTCCAATACCACCTCAATGCAGGAATCCAAATCAAAGTGTATCTAACAGATGGTTATCTAACGTTTTTTGAATGCCACCAATGTTGGAGTGCTCACCAGTTCCTGAGGTAATTTGTTCCATTGTCATAGTGCTCTGATAGTACGCTTTCCCTGATATTCAACCAAATTTTGGCTTCTTATAACTTGAGCTTGTTATTATGTACCCTGTACCCAGGAATGATTGAGAACAAATTGTGCCCCTCATTTGTATGAAACATTTCAAGTATTTGAAGAGTGCTATCATAT
The DNA here is from genome assembly GCA_023846285.1 of Phrynocephalus versicolor. Taxonomy (NCBI): domain Eukaryota; kingdom Metazoa; phylum Chordata; class Lepidosauria; order Squamata; family Agamidae; genus Phrynocephalus; species Phrynocephalus versicolor. The sequence goes on from JAHTLZ010000204.1 coordinate 33,803,138, forward strand.
CTCCCCTCAGCCTTCTTTTCCCAAGGCTAAACATGTCAAGTTCTTCCAGTATTTCTTCCCAGGTCTTGGTTTTCAATTCCCATGCTATACTTGTTGACTTCTTCTAAACTTGCTTCATTTTGTCTGCATCCTTCTTGAAGTGCAGTATCCATAACTGAATATAGTACTAAAAATGTAGTAGATAGTAAGAAATTCTGAGCTAGATGAGGATCAGTTGAGAGACATAAAATACATTGCTGGATGAGATAAAAGTAATTTCTGCCATGGCATTCTATTCACATAGTGTCCAGTCAGAAACCATGGAAAGCACACAAGTACCCTGTTTTCCCGAAAATAAGACATCCCCCAAAATAAGACCTACTTGCAGTTTTGCCTCTCACTGAAATATAAAGCATCCCCTTGAAAATAAGGCCTCCCCAATTATAAATTAACAATAAATGTGTACCATATTCTTTTTCATGGAAAAATAAGACATCCCCTGAAAATAAGAGCTAGTGCATCTTTGGAAGCAAAATTTAATATAAGACACTGTCTTATTTTGGGGAAAACACGGTAGGACAAAATCTCAATAGTGTGCCTTTGCCTTTGTTCCACAGCAGATGGTACTGAAAATTATAGTCCCTCTGTCACTACAGGTAATAAGTAGCTCTCATGACTACTAGCCATTGTTAGTCTTATGCTCCATGAAAATGGTCTAATCTCCTTTTAAAGTTGCCCAAGTTGATGGCCAGCAATGCATTTTGGAGAACTGAAATCCATAGTTGGATTTAAGAATATGTGAATCTGTCATTCAGGTTTGCCAGACATCTGATTTTCTAAAACATATTTGTTTGAGACAGAGTTTGCAGTAGTCTGAAAATGTGACCATTTTAAAAAGTCAGTATAGACCAGTGGTGGCAAACCTTTAGCACTCCGGATGTTTTGGACCACAACTCCCACAATCCTTTGTCATTGGTAATACATGCTTGGAATTCTGGGAGTTGTGGTCCAAAACATCTGGAGTGCCGAAGGTTCACCACAACTGGTATAGACATTTGCACACATTAACCCTAAGAATTCCACTCCATGGACATGGGGTCATGATGATCACGACTGCAACGACATTAACCCTAAGAATATGGTATATCTTCCCTGAATGCACGTCACCTGATATGTGCACTGCTTATAAATATTTTCTCTAATATGCTTATTGGGTACAATAATAATATATACATTTTGTGTATCTTATGCTTAATTTTCAAATTGTTGGGTAATTATTATATTGTTTGCATTTTAACTATTAAAGCAAGCCCACAATCATTCTTCTGTTTTTTTTATTTTTTTCAAGGTGGATTGTAGATATGGAAGGTGCTCCTGGAACATTATATGAAGGGGAGAAATTTCAACTGCTGTTTAAATTCAGTAGTCGCTATCCATTTGACTCTCCTCAGGTAACATACTCTGTCCTGTGTTTCCTTTGAATGTTAAAATTGTTGTAAGATAAATATTAGATATAAATTAATAAGTCACTGACTTTATTTTTATTGAAAAACAATAGTTTATTCATAAATCTGATGCCTGATTTCCCTCCAAAACATTGACAGTAGCTGACAACAAATAACTTTCCATGGCTAAGTGGCTAGTTGATGAAATGCTGGGACATGTCTTTTATCTAATTGTACAGCCATGATGTTTCTCAGCTCCTGTACAGTTAGCCACAGCAAATTGTGTAAATCTTACTGAAAACACAAAGTTAATTATTTTCTGCAGACTCTTTCAGGTAAGGATATGTTTTCTTTGTTCAGAGTTTTCGCCCTGTATCTGTGACTTGAAAATAGCTTATACTCTGCTACTGCAAGCTAGATGGAAGAAAAATAAATAAATTAACACGATTAGCTGCTGTTCACCAGAAACATATAATATTACCCATTGCTGTGACTTGCCTTTAAAAAATAATGTCATTTATATTTTTGTTATTTAACTCTGTTGTTATTGTTATGTTGAGATTTCATGTTGTAAACCACCCAGAGTAGCCCTAGGGCTAGATGGGCGGTATAAAAGTTCAATAAATAAATAAAAAAACAAACACACACAAAATCTTGAGGCTCAAGAACTAGACTTGATAATGAGGTTTAGTTCCCGTATCTTTATTATAGGTTGCTGGCTCCCATTTCCTAAGTTATATATAATATGTGCCCTTTTTATCAGGAACAGTTGCTCAGAGAGTCTTCTTTTGACTTTTAGTAATATGATGACACAAAGAAAGATGATGAAAAAATGAACTGAAAAACATTTCTGATGATGCTCTTATCTGCTGCATGACACCAGCTTTCATTATTTCTTTGATAGTATCTGATGGAATAACACTGGCACTCTTTCCAATCTTAATGCTGAACAAATGGATGACTGGCACTTCCAAAACATGCTCAAGCAATTATATAGTAACATAGGCAAGAAAATTATCAGTGTATAAAAAGCTAGATGTTACAATGTGTTTAAAGTACTTATCTTGAGTAAAAGATGAAAGAAATAATAAATTCTATACTGAGAACATCACACAATAATGAAACGAGAAACTGTAATTTTACTTCGGAAATAATGTTATCAAGGTTCTTTAGGAAATGCTCAGTTTATATTAACAAGGCTAAAGCATATAATAGAAGAAGGTAGACCATCTGGTATGAAAAAAAATTACAAAGAAGTGTGAACCACATTCTTCAGGTATCCCAACTATGAGATTGCATAAAAGCAAATGAAGTATATTGAAATATTGGTATTTTCTTGTGGAGGTTTGCTAGTGCAAAGAAATAAAATCAACAGGTTAAGTTCTTAATTTGAGGATGCAGGCCACATTGTTTCATTATGCATGAATCACATACAACCTCAGATAAAAAAAGAAGAAACTCTTTAATTAATGGCATTCTGTTGCTGCCAGTGATGTCATTCCTACTGCTGTGGTGGAGTACAACAAGAAGATAAAGGTAAAGGTTCCCACCGCACATGTGTGCTAGTTGTGTCCGACTCTAGGGATGGTGCTCATCTCCGTATTCAAGCCGAAGAGCCAGTGTTGTGCAAGTCCGTGGCCAGTATGGCTGCAAGGAAACATTGCTTTACCTTTCCGCTTTTTACGGCGGTACCTATTTATCTACAGTATTTGCATTTTACATGCTTTTGAACTGCTAAGTTGGCAGGAGCTGGGGTTATCAGCGGGAGCTCACTCCGCTGTGTGGCACCTGGGATTCGAACTGCCGAGCTGCCGACTTTGCAGCCAACAATTTTCGGAGCCTTAGTCCGCTGAGCCATTGGTTTAAGAAGTAATATATAATTTCTTTTTCAAATAAATTACAACCAGAAGCATAAGAAGTGGCAATTATTTAAAATGTAAGAATGTTCAATATGCTGAAATTTATTGAGTTCTCAACTGAAACGTGGGTTTTCTGCAGCTCTTGGTTGAAGCACATGCTTTTTATGCCAGAGGTCCTAGGTTTCATTCTATCTGTTGTGGTTGGAAAGACATTACTGTCTTTCAACCTAGAGGGCCTCTTTTAAGCAGAGTGGGCAGTAAAGATCTAGTATTTCTGGAATATTTGTAGTGGTTGAGTTTTAGAAGAAACCAATGTGTCTTCTAATTTTCATTCCTGCTGAGTGATGCTCTCTTCCATGTGTGCACGAATGCGCAATCCCCCCACCCTGCAACATCAGATTCTGTAACAACCAGAAGAAAAACATTGCAGTGAAACCTCTTAATCCCTCCATCACAATACAATGCCTAACACCTATTCTCCTGCATAGGAAAAGTTTCCGCTTTCCCACAACTTTAAAACCTCACAGTCTCACTTACTCTATAACCCAGAGCACATAGATAACTCCTAGTTCCCTGAGCTCTTTGCCCTCTGAAGATGCCAGCCACAGAGTCTTTCGAAACGTCAGGAAGAAAAACTTCCAGAGCATGGCCAAAACAGCCTGAAAAATGCTTGATGGCACATAATTATTAATTATGGAATACAAGTGTGGTGTAGTGAAGCCTCAGATTTGAATCCCTGCTCAACTATGGAAACTCAATTGGGTTGTGGAACTGGTGAAGCCATTCCTTAATGCGCTTTATGTGGGGCTGCCGATGGAAAGTCTCAGGAAACTTCAGTGGGTCCAAAATGTAGCAGCCAGATTGCTTACTGGGGTGGGTTACAGAGATCACATTAGACCCCTACTACAGCATCTCCACTGGCTGCCAATCAACTATCGGGCACAATTCAAAGTGCTGAACTTATCCTACAAAGCACAAAATGGTCTGCATCCAAGCTACCTCAAAGATCAAATCTTGCAGTATGAACCAGCTCAGGTGCTAAGGTCATCAGGAGAGGCCTTTCTCTCCATCTCACCACCTTCACAGGTGCGTCTTCTAAGAATACATGAAAGGGCTTTCTCAGTTGCTGCTCCCAAACTTTGGAACTCCCTCCCGCTGGAGACCAGGCCTGCCCCATTCTCTGCTATCCTTCCAGAAACAGGTAAAGACCTTCCTCTCCAGGCAAGCCTTCCCTGAATGATGGACTTATCAAACAATAATTAAGGGATTATGAAAAATGTTAACACATACATGTGTATAGCAGAGAAAAAAATATGAGCTTAGCAGCAGCAGCAGCAGCATGTAAATAAAGTGTAGTTAATTGTTATAAGTATTATCAGAACCCAGAAACTGAGAGACAAAGAAACATGACTTAGAATAAAACTCTTATATTGAATATATACAGCAAATATACAGGAAATAACAACAGCATAACACCAAGCAATATCACATATACAAATCAACAGAGCATGGAGTACTGTTTTCTCACCATAAACAGTCCCCATTTAACATTATACAAGCCAGTTCTTATATACACATTTAGACCTCATCAGACATGATTTTAACCAATCACATTCTGATACACCATGATGTCATTAACTATTCCACCTGTGCTAAATCACTTAACCTGCTAGTGATTTCTAATTCCTTGCACTTGAGGCTAACATCATGACACTGCATTTTTAACTGACTCCATTTTACAATTCTCTTTTCACTCTGTTAAATATACAATACATACATTTTGTCAATTCTACATATTATGACAGGACTACCTACTATGTGACTTCTTAGGTGGATTACCATGCATGATTGCATTAAATTAAAATGATGTCACAAGAACACCAGTGTTTTCCTTGTTATTTTCCTTGCTATTTCATAATGGATTTTTTCCTCTGCTTTAATGTTACTTTTTAATGTTGTAAGATGCCTCTTCTAATCCCATTCTTAACTTGAATATGCTTTGAATGTTCTGGGCTGTATATTGTCCCTCATTATTGTAAGCCACCTTGGGTCCTTTTCCAAGGAGAATGGTGGGGTAAAAATATTCAAAATAAAATAATAAATAATTAAATATCTCACTTACTTGAAAGCTCTGGTCGGGCTGATATAAATTAATTCTCACTTGAGGGCACATAACATTTATTAATAAATGTAAGAATTGTTAAATTTGGTTACCTGTAACAGACTGAGCACTGTGTATATCATAATAAGTACTTGTTGAATTGTTGTATGCTTAAAATGATAATTGTATTTTCATTATATTTCAGGTCATGTTTACAGGTGAAAATATCCCTGTCCACCCTCATGTTTATAGCAATGGTCATATCTGTTTATCTATACTAACAGAAGATTGGTCTCCTGCTCTTTCAGTGCAATCAGTTTGTCTTAGCATTATTAGCATGCTTTCTAGCTGCAAAGAAAAGGTATGTTTTTTAAAATAACTTTGAAATAAATTGAATGTTCACTCTTGCTTTTGGGGGGACCCTCAGATAATCTTTTACCACTTACAACTGCTTTTTAGCATTGATAATTTTGAAATCTGCCTTTTCAGTGTAGGGAAATCCATTTCCAGAATACCTCAGAAGACTATATATGCTTTCAGTATCTACTTTACATGATCTGATATACATTAGAACTACAAAGTACTCTGACATCCTTAGAAAGGAAACATGATTAAGTGTTGGTAAAATTTTGGGAAACACACAGTCTTGCTCAAAACTGCTGTGCTCAAAACAGAACATGAATATTTTGAGTCAAACTGAATACAGAATAAGTTCAAACAGTACTAAACCATTTTATTGTGAAATAAATTACAAACTCATGAAACAATATAATCACATGAACCTGTATGCTGAAACAGTACTAAAATAATGTTGGGCATTCCAGTTGAATCAATAATATGAGTTTCTCCTTTGTGGCTTTCGTGAAGCCACACAGATGGGTTTCCCAGCGTGCATGCATAGAGGTCGGACTTCCCTAGCAATAGGAAAGTTTGCTAGTCTCCTCCCCCTTGCCCCGCACATAAACGAGAGGCTTCCTGCCTAAATGCCTCAGTTCCCTCTTACCTTCATGATAAGAGGTCACTTTATTCTTAGTCTCTGCATGAGAATATTTTCTGTGTGTTTCTTGCCTGTTCCTGGCTGTTATGTCCTTTTTGAGCTCCGCTTTAAAAAATGTGTTTCCTGTGGGGCTAAAATTCCTCACACCGACGATCACCTCCAATCCCTTTACCCTATTTCCTCTAAATATGGGCCTTTTTACACGACCCCTAAGATCCGCTGGTCCCTTAAATTCGGACCAGAGATCTTGAGGGTTTGTCGCTCTCCCTGCGTTCCCACCCCCTCCGCACTTCCTTGTTCTGTCTGAGTGAGGGGAGGGAGAAAAAAAGGGAGAAAAAGGGGAGAAAAGAATGCACTCTTACCTCCGAGTGCCGGTGGAAATTGCTCCGAGCCCCGTTCACTTCCTGGTTCCTCTTAAAGGGGCAGGAGGCAAAAGAAAAACAACAAAAAGAAGCGAGGAGAGCCCGGCACTCTGCACATCAAAATTTTTCACTCTTTCAAGCAGGTACTTGAAAGGTGTGCTGGGTCGCGGTTAGTTGGGCGGGGTAGCACTTAATTTTCTGTTAGCTCCGGAGCTGGTGGGGAAACATTTTTAAGCTCCGGAGCTTGCAGCCATTTGCTGCGGAGCTTAGGGGTTGTGTATAAATGCTCTATGTTCTATATCTAAACAGGCTTATAAAAATTGTTTAGAAAGAGTAAGGGGACTTTCTCTAAGCTTTATTCTTTCTAAGTTGTACCCATCATTCAGGAAATGTCACTGGAATTGCTTATTGTTTGATCTTTTTTATTTACCTCTCTTCTTTGTTGCAGAGACGACCGCCAGATAATTCATTTTATGTCAGAACTTGTAACAAGAATCCAAAGAAGACAAAATGGTGGTATCATGGTATGTATTGACCTTGGAGAACTGTTCTACAGAATGAAAAAGAGAAAGTATGAAACAGGTGACAGGGCACTTAATCTCAACAGCCAAACACATGTTACGGTATTTCTGCTGGCTTTTCTCTCAGGAAGTACAGGGAATCTTTAAAACAACATGCCCCAATTCCATAGCCATGTGCTCCAATTTCCTGAGCTCTAATTGTGTAAACTATAATTTACAGTATATCACGGAAGTGAGAACACCCCCTCACATTTCGTAAATATTTTAGTATATATTTTCATGTGACCACTTGGAAGAAATGACACTTGGCTACAATATAAAGCAGTGGGTCTACAGTTTGTATAACAGTGCAGATGTGCTGTTCCCTCAAAATAACGCAACACACAGCCATTAATGACTAAACCGCTGGCAACAAAAGTGAGTACACCCCCAAGTGACAATGTCCAAATTGGTCTCAAATATTTTTTCTTCCCTGGTACAGTAACTCCCCGCCAATTGCAGGGGTTAGGGACCCACCCCACCCGCGATGCAGGAAAATCCGTGATATGTGGAAGCGGGAGGTTGGGGGAAGCGGTGCGCGATCGGACAAAGGTGCTTCACTGTGGAGCCTAGCGCTGGGGTTCCGCGGCCGGAAGTGCCTTTGCAATTGTGCGCCGCTTGCTCCAACCTCCTGGGAGGTCGGGGCAGGCAGCGCGCGATCAGACAAAGGTGCTTCCTGCCGTGGTGCCCACCGCTGGGGCTCCACAGCCGGAAGCGCCTTTGCAATCGCACGCCACTTGCCCGGACCTCATAGGAGGCACGGGCGGGCGGTGTGCGATCCCCCCTCCCTGAAGCCCTTTTCTGGTACTGTGGTCCTGCAATATAGCGGGACCGCGGGACCGGAACCGCGAAAGGGCGGGGGACCACTGTATCATGAGATCCGTTAGTGTCACAAGGTATCAGGTGTGAAGGGGGGAGCAGGTATTATCACTTTTACTCTCACATTTGGTGTTATCACTCTCATTCTCTCATATTAGTCACTGGAAGTTCCATGTGGCACCTCACGGTAATGAACTATCTGAGGATCTGAAGAAAAAAAAAATTGTTGCTCTATATAAAGATCACCTAGGCTCTAGACCAGTAGTGGTGAACCTTCACCACTCCAGATGTTTTGGACCACAACTCCCAGCCTAGAATTCCCAGCCTAGATTTCCAGTGACAAAGGACTGTGGGAGTTGTGGTCCAAAATATCTGGAGTGCCAAAGGTTTGCCACCACTGCCCTAGACTATGAGCAGATTGTCAAAACCATGAAACTGAGTTGCAGCACGCTGGCCAAGACCATACAGTGGTTTAACAGGACAGGTTCCTCTCAGAACACATTTCATCATGGGCACCCAGAGAAGTTGAGTGCCCCTGCTTAGTTTCATATCCAGAGGCTGGCTTTGGGAAATAGATGTATGAGTGCTGCCAGCATTGCTGCAGAGACTAAAGGGATGGGGGGGGGGTCAGCCTGTCAGTGCTCAGACCATATGCCACGCACTGCTTCAAATTGGTCTGCAGGGCTGTCATCCCAGAAGGAAGCCTCTTCTAAAGATGATGCACAAGAAAGCCCACATATGGTTTGCTGCAGACAAGCAGACTAAGGACATGGATTTCTGAAACCATGTCTTGTGGTCTGATGAGACGAAGATAAACTTACTAGGTTCAGATGTCAACCGTGTGTGGCAGCATTCAAGTGAGGAGTCCAAAGACAAGTGTGTTGAGCCTACAGTGAAGCATGGTGGTGGGAGTGTCATGATCTGGGGCTGCATGAGCGCTGCTGGCACTGGGGAGCTACAGTTCATTGAGGGAACCATGAATGCCAACAGTTCCTGCTTGATTGCTCTCCTCTCTGCTTTGTTCTTGGAGGATTGGACCCTACTTTTTACCTGAAAATGAATTTAATGGGTTGCTCCACCCCAAGCATTTCCCTGCAGAAACGAAAGCTCCAGTCCTTGCAAAAACAAAGTGGAGAGGAGTCTTCAGAACACAGCAGCTAGGTCAGTTTGACTTCCCCCCTACCCCACCCCACCCCTGGAAAGGCTTCCATACATACAATACTCCTTAACTTTCCATGCCATTATATTTAGGAAAAAAATAGCATTGTATACACAGAAAAATACAGTAAATATCTCCATTAAATAGCTATATGGATTGTGGGCATGAATATATGTATGCTACATAATATATATTTTTTTGTTTAACTTTAAAGATGACACTTGTTGATGCCAACATTCTGTGATTCTCCTAAAAGAAGATAGTCCTACTGAGAAAATGAGCACTTTGATTATTCAGTCTTTGAACTTTAACCTCCTGACTGGAAGTGACAAATAGGCAATGAAGACTACTTCCTTTGACTGCATTTTTACTAGTGTGTGTTCTGGGCGCATGTTGATTGCTGGTTCAGTCCACGCTACTGACATGCTTTTCTTAGTCATACAGTATTAATGCAGGTGTTGGAAAATGTCAGAACTCAATTTTTTAACTTTTGGAAGAATTTCAGGTCTTCATGTATTGTGCAATAATAAGAATTTCTCGACGGTTTTGGTATATCCATTGCCGGCAATAGATTGTATCAGGAAACTTATACCCCTGCCACAAGAAAAGCTAGATGCATGATAGGGCCTATGAAAAGTTTGAAGTATACTGGGATTATAAGTAACCTATATTTAATTCTAAAGCCACCTAATTGTTTATGTATGGATTCTGTGCACTGTGATCATAAAACTAGCTGCGTGAATTAACACGTGCTTAGCTAAAGAATAAGATCATTGCATATTTACTGAACTGTCAATATTTTGACAAAGAAGATTTTTTCAAGTTATATCAGCCAAGAGGTATGTACTATGTTATCCCTATGGCAAAACAATTACCTTTTGTTTGCATATTTCTGAAGCAAAGGTATGAGTAAAATAGGGTAGAAGTGATTTAATCAAGGCAAACTTTGTTTTGGAAGTGGGAACAGATGGCAGTGATACAACAGAATTTGCTGCAGTCCGTGATTGGGCTTGTTAATATGTATACTAGAGTTGTTTTCCAAGTAGATTGCACACTGTTATTTCATACTAGCCTTCAGCATGGGCCTTGTTGCCTACACAATATTTCATTTATTTATATGTTTGGAAAAAATTGAGTTCATTGTTTCTTTTGTTGTGTTGTATGTCATATTTGAATGTTCAGAACAATATTTTCACTGAAAAGCTGTCAGAAGATATTTTCTTGTAAATTATTTCTTTACCTTGTAAACATTTGTCTTTTAATCCTGTATTATAAAGGAAGAAATACATTTTGGACAGAGATGAGCTGTTTTGACAAAAAAGTGTGGATCTTTTAATTTAAGCTTAACAGTAACACAAAAATATATTTTTCTTACCTTCCTTGTCCCATACAGCCATAGAATTTTCCAGTTTTTTCTTCAAAAGTTCTAACTAAAACTAGATTTACCTTTTTATATAGAAAAACAATTGTTAAACAATAGTGAATTGTTCTTCACCTCTATATAATTGTAAAATATTCCATCTAGGCTGTCTTTTTAGGAAGCACTGATGTGTCTTTTATAAACTTACTACCTTTACACATATGCAAACTTTCTATTTCAGAGCTTTTTTTAATGTTGCCTTATTGTTGCACTAAAAGAAATGAAACCTAGTAGTAAATAAATGAATGTCTGAACTGAGTGAACACTTACTTGATTTTTAAAGTAAGAACCAGCTCAGTTAAATAAACTTTCCAGGATTGGCTGAAGATATTCTAGGGTTTGTTCATTTGAGTTTTTTATTGCTGTATTATAACTTACAAATTTTTAAGATCTGTATATACTACTGTATTTTTAATATTTAAAAGAAATGTTAATTACTAAACTCAGGAGTGGGTGCAAATGAAAGGGAAGAAAAGAAATGAAGAAGCAGCAACTTGCAAACTATCAATTTGGTAGGGATGTTTTAAATGAGATGGTATCTTTTCTATTTTGAGGAAAGTTCATTGGCCTCTTAATCAAAAGCAAATAGATGCTGTGTGGGTACAGACTTGTTTATAAATGTTCATGGTTCACCATACAAAATGAGAAGTATCCCTCTATAATCTCTGTTCAAACCAAAAATACTACTAAGGGACTGGAATATACACTCCTTAATAATTCTCTTGTAGCATATATTTTTATGTGTAAATTACATACTAATAATCCATTAAGAGATGTATGAAAACTGCTAGTATGCATGAACAGTAAACCACAGAACATTTAATCAATATCTTCATACTTGAATAATTCATTGGGAATTTTTGTTAGAAAGCTATGTATATTCTTCATGCAGTGGATTTACATAATTAATCATGTCAGACTATTTTCTGATCAAAAGTAAAGGATCACCTTAATATGTTTGAAAGACTAAGTTAATTTGTCCATCAGAAAGGCTAATGCCACTGTTCCAGTAATATGGACTATGATACAGTACACTGGTTATAAAGGATATTGATGTACATTCTTAACAACAATCCCTGCAAACAATGCTTTAGTGTTGCACATATTTTATTTGTCTATATAAATATCACAGGTTGGATTAAATAGACGTTAACACATAAAAATTAAGTATCTGGGTTTCTTTGTGCTACTGCTCCATCTAAAACAATTTGTGTGATAGGACTGAATTGAAACCATGGTTGCACAGAAAGCTGGATGATCCTAGATGTGAAGTGGGGAAGCAATTTTTGTTCATTACCCTGCAGTCCCAAACCACCAGCAAACTGCTCCAGAGGGTTGGGAAATCTTCTAGAAGAACCTTGGGGAAGATGGGCAGGATACAGAATTGCTGAAATTCACCACTTCTATCTTGTTAGCTAGAGGGAAATTTCTGATATGTCCCAATTCCCATTGCTAAAGGAAAGAGCTCTTGCTTTGTCTGTCTCTCTGTGTGGAAAATTCTAGATTCAGTTCAGTGTTACCTTGAATTTTGATACTGTAAACTTAAAACAGCAGTAAGCCATTCCACATGCAGTGTCCAACAGTTCCCACTCCATATTGTGTAATTCCTTTTTGCTTTTTGGTGAGTGAAACAATTTGCTTTAAACTTTAAAAAAGTCCCCAAAGCAGTATTTTTAAAGAATTGCTCTGCACATTCAGTTTAAGCATCATGCCTACCCAAGCAGAATATCTCCTCATCCATAAAGTTCTTCTTATTAAACTCATGTTGCATTAGCCTGTTTATAGGCATAGTCTCTTTGTTTTATTTTCGTCCTGTTTTGCTGCTCATCCAAACAGCTTCATCAGTCTGAAAAAAGCTAGTTGTGAGTCCTCCATTTTATAGCTCACTTTGACCTCTTGTCACCCTGAGGTCAAAGTGAGCAATAAAATGTAGGACTCACAACTAGCTTTTTTCCGACTGATGAAGCTGTTTGGATGAGCAGGAAAACGTTTTAATCTCTCAAGAAAAAAGAAGTCCAGTTGCCATTGCTCAACTTCCAGATAAATTCACCTGGATGGCTGAGAATCTTCACAGACATTTATAGGATTACATCTTCAGACTTGCAGAACTCTAACAAAACTAGCTGTGTGCCCTGAAGTAACCACTAACAGGCAGTACATTGCTGTTCAAACTTCCATGTTATGCTCTTATCTCACTTTTCCAGGGCTACAATTCTTATACCCTTTAATCATTTCAACTTAAACAGTGTGTTGATTCGCCAATATGGTGATGTATGCCACTTGGTAAGACTTTTTCTTTTCCCTCTCCCTCAATTTTCTTTTTGAGCTGGCCAGAGAGCTCACTGGAACACCCCAGGGACTAGAGTTTGATTCTTTACTGTATCATAGTGTGTAGCCTCTCCAGAAGTACAGAGTGGCAAATTACTTCAGAGCCCTTTATACCGAGAAAACCTCAAGATCACCTTAATTTGGAATCAACTTGCCAGTATACAATTAATATCAATACTTTTTTAAAGGTGACAAATGGAAGGGATGCTTAAGGAAAAATGAGCACATGCTCACCACAAAACAAGCTACTTACTTGCTGTTCTGACTGGGTAAAAATGTTAAAACATGGGAAAATTTTATGTTCCTTCAACTTATTGCCATCCAACGTTCCCTCTAAGCTACATGGGTGAGCAGGCATGTGCCACTCCATGGCACTCACAGCTGAGAGAGTATTAACACACATTTGCTTCCATCTGCTGATGAACCCCGTGTGCAAGGGATGGAGTTCCCACACAGCACTCCAGAAAGTTAGAGGGAATGTTGGTCATCATTTGTCAGCCATTACAAAACAAAACCACCAAATATATATCATTTACAAACACAAGAAATTCACAGGAAGGTTATATATCAAATTTGTGTCATTAACAGTGCATTATTGCTAACTGTTCTTCAATGAGTTTTAAAACCTGCATCACAACACAGATAAGTGAAATGCAAAAAGAAGCGGGGAGAGGAAATTGTATAAGATGCAGCTATGGTATGGCCCCAAATCTAATATTGTATAATACAGTACTAACCTACCTAACCATATTTTGCCTGCACAGAAGCCTGCCAGTACAGGAGCTCAATTCACAGAAGACACAATGGAGGACTGTATTCCCAGCCGATAGCTCTGCAGCCAGATCCCCCAACTACTGAGCTACCCAGCCCAGATAGCTATTAGGCAACTATTATTTTCATGTTTAAACAAAATATAATTTCAAAATTTCATTACATGGCACAAGGCCTGCTTCAGACCATGCAGATCAAGCAGGGAAAAGACTCAGCCACCAGAGAATGCTGCAATTCTACGCATGTCTGTTTGGAAATCCCATCTGGAACTGCCCTTCTAAAGAGTCTGACTGTTAAAGCGGACTCGGACTCGCTTGACTATATGAGGAAAAGATCCTTTCATGTTGCTGGCCCTATACTTTGGAATTTTTATTTGCTGAACCCGTTAAGTGTGATGCTTATTTTAGTTATCTATTTTGAATATTTGTACCTCACCCTTTTCCTTGGAAAAGGTCCCAAGGTGGCTTACAATAATGAGAGACAATATACAACCCAGAACATTTAAGGTATGTTCAAGTTAAGAACAGAATTAGAAGAGGCATCTTATAACATTAATATGTAACATTAAAGCTACAAAGAACATGCAAAAAAGAAAAGAAAAATCCATTATGAGGGGTGGAAACTAACATGGAAATCACTGGTATTCTTATGAAATCAGTCAATGCAATCATGTATGGTAATCCATATAAAAGTTGCATGAAACATTGTCCATCATTCTGGGAAAGCTTGCCTGAAGAGGAAGGTCTTTGCCTGCTCCAGAAAAGACAGCAGCGATGGGGCAGGCCTGGCCTCCAGTGAGAGGGAGTTCCAAAGTCTGGAAGCAGCAACAGAGAAGGCCCTTTCATGTGTTCTTCTGAGACACACCTGTAATTCAGAAGAAGGTGTAATTTGGGATTGTTTCACCAGTGAATATTAGGAAACTGCTACCCCACCACTTATGTGGCAAGCATTGTGTATATATAAGAAAAACTGTGTAGTGGGCTTCAGATTATTTCTTTTATTTGTATTTTTTATCATTTTATCATTTAATTGTTTCTTGTTATATATGTTATTGTGGTGTGCACTGTTATGGCATTTTGGACAGAATTATATACAGATGAAAGTAAATAATGATAATAATAAATAAGCTTTAGCATGTATTTTTTCATGTAAATTAAAGCAGATTTACTAAGTCAACAGCTCAACCCACTGCTATACAGTGTGATCATAAGGCTCTTCCCTTGGACACCGGTAAGGAGTTGAGAACAGTCTTGGATTGAACTTGTTCTCTGACTTGCATTAGATGATTTATGATTTCATGAAAGCCCACGCTGGAGCATGCCTGGTTGATTTGTTGCTTAGCTAACTGGATTCGCTACCCAAATATATTTTGTGGGCTTAGAAGCAACCTGGGTGTGTTTGCTTCTTGAGAGAAGGGAAGAGAGATGGTGCCTCTTCCATTTCACTGATGGAGCAGACCGAGATCTGACTTTTGAGGGTTTTCCTTTTTAACATGGTAGAGTCCACTACCATGTGAGGACACCAGGCTGTGTCAGAGGATGCAAAGGCAGATCATGTCCCAAAGTGACAGAACTAGACAGAAGGCTCCAGAAATAGCTGGGCCAGATGCAGCGGTGGTTACTACTGCGAGCTCCAGCATTCCTTTCCACTGTTGCTTCGTGTCATTTTAACTGACATGTTGGACTGGAAATTACGCATCTTCTTTATTTCTGCGGGCAGAATGCTTCGGTTAGAACGACACAAGCACCCCTCCCGGCTCAGGGAATATAATGCTATATCGTCTAATAAAAAAGAGTCACGTCTCAAAACCTAAGCCGGGCAGGAGGCGGGACACGGACACGGACACACAGCCCTGCCTTCCGCTAGAGAGGATGCATCCATCCCCTTCCACAGCGAGGAAGCCAAAACGCTTGCCAACAAGCTTGCCGGAGCTCGCCGTCCGGGGGCCACAAACTCGACCGGGGAGGCGCCGGGCCCTGCAGTGCTTGGAGCTGCCGTTGGGGGGGGGGCGGAATGCCCTCCGCCGCTCAGAAGGCGCAAGGCAAGGGGATGCGGACGGGGCCATTTGCGCTGCCAGGAGAGGGGGGGAGCAGAGACGCGGGTTCCTCACGGAGAGGCCTTGGCCGGGGCTGACGGAGGGGGGCGGCGGCGGCGGGATGGGTCCGGGCCATGTAGGCCGCGGCCCTGAGACGGGGGCTGAAGAGTGGGCCGCGGCGTCTGTAAGCCTCGTCCCGCGCCCGGCTGACAGGGAGGGGTGGGTGGCCGGGGTGTGGGAAGCGATTGGTTGGGGCTAGCGGCGGCGGCGGCGGCGGCGGGGTCAGTGCTCTTGAGTGGGTGCCGATGTCGGAGGCGTCTCCAAAGTGTCCCCGGGAACCAGGTAACCGGGGCCGCGGGGGTCGCCCGGACGGGCCTCTCTGGGACACCGGGAGCAACTGGGGGACGCCCGCCGGGGCCGCTCCGAATCTGGGCGGCGGAAGCGGGCTCGGGTCGGGGAGGAGGGAGAATGAGATGCCGGGGTCGCTGCTGCTGTTGCTGCTCCCACCGCCTGCATGGAAGAAAGGAACCGCCTCCTTCGCCTCCTCGCTTCCTTTTCCCTTCTGTCCCGGCAGCGGCGGCGGCGTCAGCAGCAGCAGCAGTAGCAGCAGCAGCTAGTAGGTTAAAAGTAGGGCGGGTGTGGGTGGGACGCAGGAACCCTGGTGGAGCCCTAACCCTACGACAAGGTTGTTGGGTATCTGTCCCGCCCCGAGGAGACGGAGGTGAGATGGGACGGGACGGGTGGGTGGCGGCGCCCTTGGAGAGCCGAGCCTGTTGCCCACCCAGGGGCCGGCATGCCGCTGTTGAAAGGTGCAAACCAAATAAACGAGCATTCAGGGATACCGAACAGAAGCCAAATCGTATGCCTCTCCATGGCAGGTATATTGCCCCTCACAGAAGACACATTTCGAAACACATTTGGCAGGTCTTTTCGTGGAATATATATTGGAACAGGCGATTTTAAAGTTTTGAGTAAATTTCCTGGAGTTAAAGGGGAAAGCTGCTTCAATGCCCTGAGCACATCGGATCTCGCTTGATCTCGGAAGCTAAGCAGGGTCGGGCCTGGCTAGTACTTGGATAGGCGACCACCAGGCAATATCAGGTGCTGTAGGAGCCTGGAGTAGGAATTGGCAAGCCACTCCAGTATTCCTGCCAAGAAAGCCCCATGGACATGGTGTCAGGAAGAGCCTGTCATGACTGTAACAACACAACAACAACATAGGAAAACAGCAGTGGTGCAAGTTTACTGTTACTGGTGGCAACAAGTTATATAGGTTGGTTATGACAAAAGGAGATTGTAAAGACAGAATCTGCCTCACGTGGGAGAAGGGCCTCCTGGCACAAGTGGTTCAATGCATGTACTGCAGGTAAAACTGTGCTCAGGACCTGGGGTTCAATCCCAGGTAGCAGGCTCAAGGTTCACTCAGCCTTCCATCCTCCCGAGGTTGGTAAAATGAGTACCCAGCTTGCTGGTGGGGGGGGGGGGCAATGTGTAGCCTGCACACTGTAATTAAAATTGTAAACCGCCCAGAGACTACTTAAAGTGGTATGGGGCGGTATATAAGCAGAACACTTTGCTTTGCTCTGCTTTAAGATGCATTGTGTTGGGATAAATAAAAACAAGGATATAATAGTGTGTCCGAGAAGGATCTTGAATTTACATAAGTGCTAATAGCATCTGACAACTAGGGACTAAATAAGAAATAGATACTGGTGATGTGAAGCAGTTTCACGCAGGATACCCAGTAAATGTTTTATCCTTATTTACCTTCTCTGTGCCCTTATTCCATTATATTCATTTTCTAAACTAAAAATCTCAAATGTTGCCAAATCTCCTGATGAGAGTTGTTCCAGATACTTCGTGGTTTTGACTGCCTTGTTCTGCACATTTCTGATGATAAAACGTGTGTTTGGAGGTACAGTGACCAATGCAGCCCAAGTGTGACAATACCATATAGTACTTTATATATAGGCATTGTTACATTGTAATGATTTTTTAAATGTGTCTCTGAATGGTAATCATTGATAGAATTTGCTTTTGTAAATTGTAGACAGCTGCCAGGTTAGGCAGATTTAAAAGATATTTGCACTAATTTGTGAAAGCCGTTAGTAAGACCTTACAGCACACAACAACAACAACAACAACAACAACAACAACAACAACAACCATTATTGCCTGTAATTCATGTCAGGTTTCCATTACCTGTCAAAGCACTGTGCTTTGGAATTTCCATTACTGTACTGAAAAAAGATGAGCAACAAAGTGTTACTAGGGAGTGTTGTGTTTGTCCTACTCATGTCCTTCCCATGAGGACCTGGTTGATCACTGTAGGAACAGCATGTGGAACTACATAGGCCTTGAGCCTAATCTGGCAGAGCTTCTCCATGCATTATGCTATCCCTCCCCTTGAGAAAGTGCGCATGTCTCACCCCATTTGAAGACTGAACTGTCACCCCATTTGAAGGCTAAACTGTGGTTATTGCGCTTGATTTTGAGCCTCATGGTACTTCCTTGGAGGGTTTTCTCCCTCCAAGTCATTGGCAGTGTCCAGAAGTGGCTTAACCTTTTAGTCCAGATGGTTCAACAGCTAGTGAAAGCTACATTCATCAGCACAGGCCTCTGTCCCAAGTGTTGACTTGAGTATGGAAATTGTGATTCTTTAGTCTCTAATTTCTAAAAGTGCAAGATACAGATCTCATTTGAATATAGTTGCACTGATTTTTGTGGGGCTGGCTTCTGAATAGACCCACATAGGATTACACTTTATCTCCTTTAATTCATTCTTCATCTAGTATGCATGAAAACAGGATGACTATTACTTGAAGACGTATTCCCTTTATTCTTGACTGACTGAAGATCATACAGGCTGCAGATCACTGTTACTGAATGAGTGCTTTTTTCCACTTGCCCATTTAATTCTCATGCTCATCTTCATAGGGTTTTTTTTTTAATTTTGCTCTGTGTCTTCAGTTCTCAATGTAATATAATTAATATTATATATTTCCCTTTCTCCAAGGAGTTCAGGGTGGCATCACACAGTCTTCTACTGTATCCTCATCCCAAACCTGTGATATGACCACACTGAGAAATGGTGCTGGATCAAGGTTGCCAGTGACCTTCATGGCCTAGGTGGGATTTGAACTAGGTCTACGTAATCAGAACGCCAGGCTTTCATGCGATCCTCTGCATGCGTACTTGGGCATATCCAGATGAAAATAAAAAAAAAATTGTGCACCTTAAAGACTTAATTGTTATATGTCAGTGTTCATGGTTGCATCAGTTTCTACAGACCTCCATGGAAGTTCACTTTTAAACATAATAGACTTTAAAAGATGCCCCACATTTTTGTTTTCTTTTTTTTGTTCTTATTTTTGTCCATATCTGGTGCACAAGCTAACATAGCCATTTCTCTGAAAACTACTTAGGAAGTAAGTTCAGTAAGACTTAATTTGGGATAAATATTTAATAAGCATGTGCAGGATTGGAGTCTTCTGAAACTCTCTGGTTTAGGTCCCCGTACCATTGGCAGGAGCAACAGAATGTATTGGTAGTACATGTTAGATGTTGCTTGTAAGGCTGTGCAACAGTGGCTAAGCGCTGGCACTCCTCAAAAATATGGACACCAATTGCATTCAATAAATCATAATCCTTTATAAAAACCATAATGCAGTTAAAGTAGGACCCCCATATCCACTGATTCATTAACCAGTGATTCAGTTATCCACAGTCGGCAGAGGAAAAAAATTAAGTAATTCAGCAGCTGCAAAGCAAGCTACTGTCACAAACAGCAGCTGTAAAGCAAGCTACTGTCATCAAACAGCAGCTGTGGAAGCAAGCTACTGTCAGAAAACAGCAGTTTTGGAGGTTTGGGGGTGTTCTGTCTTATCCATGATTTTTGTTATCCATGTGAAGGCCTGGAACCAATCCCCAGTGGTTACTGGGGTTTTACTGTAACTATTTTGACCTTTATACTAGGTATTTTGCATTAGAACAAAAAAAGGCAACGTGTGCTGCTTATATATAATCCCCATAGTTCTTGAAGCACTCCCTGGATAGTTTACAATTTAATTAAGCAGGCTAACATTACCCCTTTCCAGCAAGCAGGGACCTCATTTTACCGAACTCAGAAAGATGGAAGGCTGAGTGAATCTCGAGCCAGATATCGGGGATTGAACTCCTGGCGGGCGGTGAGCAGAGTTTTGGCTGCAGTACTGCAGTTTAACTACCGTGCCACGAGGCTTCTGGGTGGAGTTTACTTGAATATGTTATGGAGCCAATAATAGAATTGCAGAATTACAGAGTCAGAAGTGATCCTAGAGGTCAGCTATTTCTACCTGTATGGTTACAGGAGATCCACAGCTAAAACATTCCTGACAGATTGCTGTCCAGTCTCTGTTACAGATAGACTATTATGTTGTCTCTTAACTTCCAGGAAGTTCTTCTTGATGTGTAATCAAAATTGAACACTATTTATCTAGTGCTATGTTACATGATCAACTCAGTGTCTTTCAACTTGGAGCATTGATATTGGAATCTATGTAGCCATAGAGAGTAAGCTTTTCTAATTGTGGAAGAACCTATCTTTTAATTATTCTAATGTTCATCTGATGATTGGTGTATTTTGTTTAAAGAGGAGGCAGCTATTCAAGTTTTGCCTCTTATTTTCTCAGGCAGCAAACATCAAGATGTCTGAAGAAGTCAGTATGTGCTTGTGACATGAATGCTTGACTGAATCGTGTTCAAGTAACCTGCCTGTGAAACTGGTTCTAAAGTTTACACTTCTATCTTCCTGAGAAGTAGTATACTAACCAACAGGTCAAAAGCCTAGCACTTTAGGGCTTCAACTTTATCTAAAATAACCCAATGAGTTTTCAGAAGAGACATGTTTGTAACGGGACTGTGTGTGTTCAATACACTCCTGGAATCTCCAGTGTGTCACAGTGGAAACTTTTATTCAGCTTGCAGTTGATATTAAGTGAAGCTCTGTGGTAGCATGATCTACTCACCCTGAATCAGAATACATGTGTAGGAGCTTCATGGCACAGTGGTTAAACTACAGTACAGTGGAACCTTGACTTACATGCCACTTGACTTACAGCATATTTGACTTGCAGCAAGAAGGGGCCTGTTTGACTTGCATCGTGGGCTCTGACGTACAGTTCGGAGCCCTAGCACAAGGCCCTGGAATCGGGCGGCAGCCATGACCCAGCATCGCAGCTGCCGCCTCCAAACTGCTCCTGCCTTCTTCCTATCCTCCGGCAGCGGCTGCTTCGGCGAGGCCAGCTCCGAGCACCTGGACTGGTCCTCGGCCTCGCCGAAGATGCTGCTGCTGCCGGAGGAGAAGGACCAGGAGCTCGGGGCTGGCCTTGCTGGTTAGACAGTCGGCTCAGTCTTGTAAAAAATCTGGCTGCAGAATTCTGGTCCACAATGGAAGCATTTTAGTTGGGGAGCTGTACAGTTGTGGGACTCTAATGGTAAGCATAGGGTTGTTCAGAACTTGGAACGTCAGGTTAAAAATCAGTAAAACTTAAATGTTAGACATTGTTGCTATGAACATTAAAAAGTGGAGGCGTATAACTTGTGGACTATAATTCCACTGCCTCCTCCTCTCTTTGAAGAGATATTTCATTTACATCCCTGGAAGGAATCTCCTATCCCAGTCAAATTTGTGTTATATTGCTGTTTTCGGGAGTCTTTTTCATTGTCTGGAACAGATTAATCCACGTTCCCATTACTTTCTATGGGAATGGATTAATGACGTAAGTCAAGGTTCCACTGTACTGCAGTCAAAATTCTGCTTGCGATAAGAGGAGAATTCCAGGTAGGCAGCTTGAGGTTGACTCACCCTTCTTTCCATGGTCAGTAAATTGAGTACCCAGCTTGCTGTGTGTGTGTGTGGGGGGGGGGACAGACGTTAGGTGATGTGTAGCCTGCATACTTAAAGAAAAGCAAAGGGTGTAGTGCCAACGTATAGTGCTTAAAGCACTCCCTGGGCAGTTCAGGATTTAATTATTCAGGCTGTCCCCCAAGTGCGTTGGGTACTCATTCAACATTAAAATGAAGGCAATTTTGTCAATTTTCTAATGTACAGTAGTGTTCTACTGTGAGAAAAAAGGGAGCATAGAAGTACAACAAAGAAACAAATGTTAATAAAAAGGAAGCAAAAGAAAAAAATCCTTCAAAGTGTTTCAGAAGCAAAACTTTTGGAGTGACAGTGAAATTGTGCTAATTGCACCCCACATTCTGTGTATGGTTGCCTTTGGAAAATGTTTGGAAAATTCAGTGGGCCTAAAATGCCACAACCAAATTGCTAACTGGGAGTGGTTACAGGGATCACATAACACCCCCCTCCGGTTGCAGCAGCTCCATTGGCTGCTGATCCGTTTCCAGGCAAAATTCAAACTGTTTTTAAGCCAGAAAGCTTGGGTCCAAGCTATCTAAATGATCAGATCTCCCCATAGTAGCCTACCTGGGCATTAAGCTAATCAGAGGAGGC
The DNA here is from genome assembly GCA_023846285.1 of Phrynocephalus versicolor. Lineage (NCBI taxonomy): Eukaryota > Metazoa > Chordata > Lepidosauria > Squamata > Agamidae > Phrynocephalus > Phrynocephalus versicolor. The sequence goes on from JAHTLZ010000204.1 coordinate 33,825,469, forward strand.
CTTTCTCTCAGTCCCACCACCCTCACAGGTGGGCCGGGGGGGGCGCTGTACTTGGGAAAGGACCTCCACTGTTGCTGTTCCTAGACTCTGGAAATCCTATGGGAAGCTAGGCATTTCTGTTCTTCTGAAGCAAGTAAAAGACATATCTTTTCAGGCAGGCTTCTTCTTAGCAACTGGCAGCTTGACGGGTTTTTATAAATGTGCTTTTTATTGACCATTTAAAGTATAATATTTGTTTAATGCTTTTTTCCTATTTGTATATTCACTGTTTTTAGCTTTTAAATATTGTCTTTTAATTGTTATAAACATCTTTGAGTCCTCTTGAGGAGAAAAGTGGGGCAACACTATTTTAAATAAATAAATAAATAAATAAATAAATAAATAAATAAATAAATAAATAAATAAATAAATAAATAAAT